>CM055071.1:29984317-30274349 GCA_029204045.2 Tillandsia leiboldiana
TGGTTCCAAGACTTACCTTGGCCGGAAACCCTAGGAAGCTGGTTTGGCACCGCTGCTGGGCGCTGCGGGCGACGGCTGTGTGGCCCGGACCACCACAGCTCGGTTGCGGCGTCCCATTGAGTCTCCCAGGACAGTGTCTTGACCTCCCCGAGAACTCCCGAGAACCCTCCTCTTCCACCACCCGAGAACACAGGTGATCCTTGCTCCTCCCTTCCCCGCGCGGGAGAGGCGGTCGGCCGTGCGGCTGGTCCGAGGAGACGGAGTGAAGAGGGATTTTGTTGCAAACAGCGCTGGTGCAGAGGGTTTAGGGTTCGTGAGGAAACCTACTCGGTTGGAACCTATATATATAGGGTTTGCAAAATTGGCAATGTAGTCCCTCTAGCTTGGTTTTAACACCTGGTTCCCTCACAGCATGTTATTAATTTACATCACAGGCCCTCTCCCATGAGTGGCACGCTATCCGAGGCAAGAAATCCAGGGACCACCTTGTGTAAAAGCTGTATTTAGCCGTATTTCACGCTTTTTCGAGACAACCGGACGGTCAAACTGAAAATCTGACACCGCACGACGTCCCTCTACGAAACCTATCAGGTAGCGATTTTGGTTCGTTCAAATTTCGCTCCAAAATTTTTAAATTCCATCCTATACTGTAATTACCAGTTCGGCACGCGTCACGATGCCTTAGGTCGCCAGACGGAAATTCCGTCAGTGCCATTGTGTTCAAACGTCGAAACGGATCAAAACGACCACCTGAATCACTGTTCGAGTTCCGAACAGTGAATTAGTCAGCGTTGCAACCGCCGTATCCCACAATTGAGGTTTACTGTTCATCTACAGTGGCCACTTAGTGACACTGTGCAAGGCACTGTTCCTTAGTCGCGAGATTCTCCCACTTCTTAGTTGAATTCTGGAAGATCCGACCGTCAGATCGAAAAGTGCTGATATGAATCTCGCTCGTTCGACGAGACGATCGCACGTTAACTCGGATTTCCAAGATCATGTCCGGAGGTAAAATAGCCTTTTGTCTCGTAAATCGTGGCAACTCGCACACTGGCAATTGACTAAATAATCAACATAGGTCTTTTGAACCCGAAATCGACTACGATTCTGCTTTAATCTATTTATTAAAAATAAATGTTTTGAGTCTTTACACCTTCATGGTTCACAACTAGACAATCGAGACAAATCGATCATAGTTTCATTGTTCAAAACTATTCAATATTTCTCTCCCATTCTCTCCCCCTTTTTGTCCACAAAATTAGCCAAAATTACCAAATGGAGAGAAAAGGTTAACAGTTCAAGAACCAAAACTGTGAGAATTGAAACTAAAACTAAAATTTAAAACCTGCACAAGAAAAAATTAAAACATCTGCACAGAAAAAGAAAGTTTGAGTGCAAATCAATCATCTGAGTCAGAGTCTTCAGAGCTCGTGCAGCCCAGTTTGTTCAAAATTCCTTTAAGCATTCCCGAAATCGTAGAACATTCTTGTTTCATCTTATGTATGTCCTTGGACATCTTTCTGAGTTCCAGAGCCATTTTATCTTGTTCTTGTTTGATGGAAGACCTAAGTTTGCCTTTGGTCGATTCTTCTGGAAGTTGAAGAACGTTGTGTGACAGCTGACGGAGCAGTCTGACCTTCATTCCGAGGAGATCTTCTTGCAGAGAATGTGAATTGTCAAGAGGTTCATTGCTTGCGAATTCTTTTTCCTTGCGTACTGCTTAATCGTTGAGGACGACTTCATCAGCTTCTTGTTCTTTAGGTAAACCTTATTTTCTTCATCAATACCTTGTTGTACTTCATAAGAATGTGTCCCAATCTTCTTCGTCTTCAGATTCAGTTTCAGTTTGAGGATATTCTTTGTTTCTCTTGACATTTTCATTTATTTCAATACCCCGAGCTCGTCCAACCGTCGAGCAAGTCTTTTTCTTTTTGTTTTCACAGAATTTTCTTCCATTGGAGCTTTTCTCTTTTTCAGCAGCAGTGGCGGAGCCTTTGCTTTGATGTCTCGCAGGAGCTTTCCCTTTCGAAGCAGTGGGAGTAATTGCTTCAACTTAAGCTCATCCCAATCGATCGATTCCGTTTCTGAGTCAGTATCGGAATCATCCTGTTTTCTTCTTCGCCTTTCTTAGCCTTCTGGGCTTGACATATCTCTCGTATGAACCATAGCAGCCAGAAGAAAAATGATCCAGGTGATCACCATTGCTACTATTTCTTGTGAGAAAGAAATCCTGTGAGCACACTCAAGAACACGAAAAAATTGTTAATTTTGTTATTCAAAATTGAAAAATTGTACCCAAACAATCATTATCGTGTAGAGAGACTAAGAATCAAATTAGTTTTGCAAAAGGAATTTTAAAAATAGATCAATCATATGATTTTCGAAAATTCCCATTATATGCCCTAAAACCGAAATTTTTGAAATCGAAGCCAAAAATCGTTATCATGAGAATACCTAGCATATAATCAAAACTAATCTACCCAGAGTTCTTATTTCAAAAGAAATTTGATCAAAAACCATCCACAAACGAAAAAGATCAGAAATTTCATCACGTTTTGAGAAGAATAGAAAAACTGTGAAAAACCGAGATTTTGATCAATAAAACTTACTTGGAATCGAAGAACTTGAGTTTGAAAGCTTCAGAATGGATGATTCTAGAGAGAGAGCTCTGGAAACTTTTGAACAAAAGATTGGAGTAAAAGAAATCAAAACCCTTTTGTTCTATATAAAACCCTAGCCGCGATCCGGATCAGTTCGTGATTTCGATCCGGATCGGCTACCCGCAGAAAAAACCTGCGTTCGGGATCCGATCGGCATGTCCAATCCGGATCGTCTGCCCGCAGAAAAATATTTGCGTTCGGGATCCGGATCGGCATTGTCCAATCCGGATCGGCTCCAACTTTTCTTCAGAAAAATTTCAGAAAAATTCAGAAAAATCCAGAAAAAGATTGTAAGCACTTTTGTGTATCAACTTAAACGAAAATCATCGTTTCATACAACAAGAATAGATTATGCCAAATCTATCAATAGCCAACAAATGAAACGAAAATTTATAAAAATTAAATCCCTTAAAGTTGAACAACTTCATTACATCTAACTTGATCTTATGAGTAATGCCTTTATCAAATCATCAATTCGTAAAGAAAATGAAATACAAAGATCAATAGATGTCTGAAATCCCAGATAAGTTAGATAATATATCTAGTCAATTTATTGAAGAGAGTGGCTCTTTGAGCATCTTTCATTAAAATTCCCACCTTATACCAACCTTGAAATTTTGACAGAGTCAAGTATTTCAACATGCATTTTATTTATCAAACTGGAAAAACCTTGCTTGGTATACATGTGGCAGTACAGCCCCACAGCACCCTGACACCACAGTACTCGGACGACCAAGGTGGTAGGCTCTTTCCCTCACTGTGGTGGTCGTTTTTCACACTACTGCCTCATGGGATGTAACACTTTTCCCACCCATGCTTTTGAGCATTTTACTTTTTCTTTGAGCTCCCCCATCAAATTGGCTATCCATATTATTTAAGATATAAAGTATTCAACCAAAGATTGATCTCTGATTTCATACTCGACTAAATAGTCAAATAAGATAATAACTATACCAAGAGATCATTGAGAGAGAAATTGACTTTTATCAAAACAAGATGATTTAATTGACATAAATGATCATTGCATCAAATGAATATTATGATATCTAAGCATAATAATTTCTAACTATAAAACTAATGCTCAATTATGTTCTACGTCTAAGCATAGATAATGAACAAAAACACAAAAACAAAACCTAACCTAACCAAGATTTTCAAAAAGAGGTTATTTCAAGGAAAGCATTCCAATTGCTTTACGCAAATGAATAAAAACGTTTTTGATCCAAAGGTTTTGTTAAAAAGTCAGCTATTGATCTTCAGTTGAAATGTAGGAAATTGAAGAATATTTGATTCAACTAGCTCTCTAAGAAAATGATATCTAAGTTCAATGTGTTTTGTTCTTGAGTGCAACACAGGGTTTTTTGAAATGTTTATAGCACTAGTGTTGTCACATAAAACAGTTACCGGAGTTGCTAAAATCCGGAAGTCGCTCAACACGCTTTTCATCCAAATGAGTTGAGTTGAACAACTACCCGCTGAGATGTATTCCGCTTCGGCAGTCGAGAGTGCAATGCAGTTTTTCTTTTTACTATGCCATGCAACAAGGCAATGGCCAAGATAAAAACATGCACCACTCGTACTTTTCCGATCATCCACAGATCTTGCCCAATCGGCATCTGAGTATCCAATAATATCTAGACTTGTTCCTATAGGATACCAAATTCGAAATTAATAGTTCCTTTGATGTACCGGATGATCCGTTTCACCGCTTTCCAGGTGAACCTCCTTTGGTGCTGATTGATATCTCGCGCAAATCCCAACACTAAAGGATATGTCCGGGCGACTAGCTGTGAGGTAGAGTAGACTTCCAATCATGCTGCGATAAAGTTTCTCGTCTACATTCTCACTGAGAGATTCACTTCCTAATCCCTTATTGCTAGTTCCCATAGGAGTAGGAAAATCTTTAGAACCTTCTAATCCGAATTTCTTTACCAACTCCTTAGCATACTTGGATTGACACAGATGGATGCCTTCACCATTTTGTTTCACTTGCAATCCAAGAAAGTATGTCAGTTCGCCCATCATAGACATCTCAAATTCGCTTTCCATGGTTTATGCGAATTTAGAAGCATCATTATCCTTTGTTGCTCCAAATACAATGTCATCGACATAGATTTGCGCAACAATGAAGTTATTTTGATAATGCTTCACAAAGAGAGTCCGATCTGCTCCCCCTCGAGTATAGCCCTTCTCCAAAAGGTGCTTTGTCAACCTTTCGTACCACGCTCGCGGTGTTTGTTTTAAACCGTAAAGAGCCTTTTTCAAACGAAAAACATGGTTAGGTAGTTTACAGTCTACAAAACCTTTCGGTTGAGCCACATAAACTTCCTCATTTAAAAATCCATTTAAAAACGCGCTCTTAACGTCCATTTGAAAGAGTTTTATTTTAAAGTGACAAGCAATAGCGAATAAGATACGAATGGACTCGAGTCTAGCTACAGGGGCGAATGTTTCATCAAAGTCTATACATTCTATTTGAGAGTAGCCTTGAGCAACTAAACGTGCTTTGTTCCTGATGATGGTACCATCCTCATTTTTCTTGTTCTTGAAAATCCATTTAGTACCGATCACATTGTGTTGCTTCGGAGGCGTCGTTAATTCCCAGACTTTGTTTCGTTCAAACTGATGGAGCTCTTCCTGCATTGCCTCAATCCAGTAGTCATCCTGAAGAGCTTCATCGACGTTCTTTGGTTCGATCAAGGAAACGTAACAAGCGAATCCACAAACCAACTGTCTCCGAGTTTTGACTCCTTCTTGTGGGTCTCCAATGATGTTTGATTCAGGATGATCCTTGGAGATGCGTAACGTTTGATGTAATGGAGTACTCGGAGGTACATGAGATGATTCCTGCACATCAGATAAACTTGAAGAACCATTAGATGCATCATTAATATTGGAAGTATTATCATGAGAAGATGCATTTACAGGAGTATCATCATCAAGAGAGATATCAGGGGTAGATTTATCAGATACAAAGTGGAAAGCTTCATCTACTTTAACATTTATCGATTTTACGATCGTTTTAGATTCCAAGTTAAATACCCGATATGCTCTACTATTTGTAGAATAACCCATGAAAATCCCTTCGTCACTTCGAGAGTCAAATTTTCGAAGATTTTTGCGGTCACGTAAAATGTAACATCGACTACCCAAAGATACGAAAATATTTGATGTTGGGTTTTCTACAACACCATAGTTCATATGGTGTATTTAACGTACCCGGGCGCAAATAAACTCGATTAATAACATAGATTGCAGTGTTCACAGCTTCTGCCCAAAAATATAACGGTAAATTCCGGCTATGAAGCATAACACGTGCCATCTCTTGTACAACCCTGTTTTTGCGCTCGACTACACCATTCTGTTGAGGTGTATAGGGTGTTGAGAATTCATGTTTAATGCCATTGGAAGTGCAAAAATCAATGAATTTTGAATTTATGAATTCTCCACCTCTATCACTTCTAACACGAATGATCTTTTATTCTTTTCAATCATAATACGAAGGCAAATCTCGTGAAAAGAATCAAAAGTATCAGCTTTCTCTTTTAAAAATGCTACCCAAGAATACCTAGAGAAATCATCAACCAATAAGAAAATATACCATTTACCTCCCAAGGATGGTTGACGTGTCGGCCCCATAAGATCCATATGCAATAATTCCAAGGGCCGTTTGGTACCGACTTGATTCAAGTTCTTGTGTGCAGTCCTAGATTGTTTTCCCTTTTGACAACCACCACACACAATGTTTTGATTAAGTGAAAGTTTAGGAACCCCCTTGACCACGTCTTTGTTTGAAATTCTAGCAAGTTCCTTAAAATTTATGTGACCTAGCCTTTCATGCCAAAGTGTTTCATTATTCAAAGAGGCTAAGTTACAATTTTCAGAAATTTTATTGGGAACAACATAACAATTGTTTCCAGATCTAACCCCTTTTAAAAAGAAAACATGATCCTTATCAGTTACAATGCATTCAACAGATGAAAAATTAACAGAAAAACCATTGTCACAAAGTTGACTGATACTTATGAGGTTAGTCTTAAGCCCATCAACAAATAACACATTATTCAGAATCGTGCCATCTGGAATAGCTACTGTTCCTTTTCCAACAATTTTGGAAGACTGACCGTCTCCGAAAACTACAAGTCCTCCGGAGATTTTCTCAAAATTTTGAAAGCAGTTTTTTGTCACCGGTCATGTGACGGGAACAGCCGCTATCCAGATACCAAGACGAATTATCATATGCATGCAAGAAAATATTTGTAACAAGACAAGGGAAGATTTCACCTTTGCGTACCCAAACCTTTCGAGTTTTGGTGTACGTCGGAAATGATTGTGAAGTTGATACCTTTGGTGAAAGCGTCTTGTGTGATCCATCGCTTTTCCTTGACGTCGTCGTCTTGTTTGATGAACTACCGAGGCTCTTTTCCTTCGAATAATTTGCATTTGATTTCTGAGGAATCACCCTTTTGGTAGTCGTTGCAAGAAGTGCTTGAGTTGACCGTTTGGCTCCCATCTTGCAATTTCTCCTTATGTGCCCTGCAAAATTACAACGAAAACATACCTTAGTGCTTGACGATTCCGAAGAGGGTGAAGTAGGCTTGTTGTCGTTGCTTGTCGTGAATTCCGGTGTCGGAGGAGGAGATACCGACTGAGGCACAAAGACTGTCCCAACCGAACTAAAATTGTCTTCAGTTCGATTGTATCCGAGGCCGAATTTGTTTGATTGACCAAGACCAAGAAGCTTATCCAACTTACTCCTTCCTGATGAAAATCGCTGTAAGTCATCCTTGAGTTGGAGAATGGTCTCTGTCATTTCCAATTTTTCCTGTCGAGCCTCGCCGATGAGCTTCAAGAAGTAATTCGCTTTGTTCACCATATCTACATAATTCTTCTCGAATTGCTCATTGGACTCTTGAAGTGAAGCATTTGCTTTTATCAGATTATCCCTTTCCACTTCAAGATCGGTCGAGAGAGAAGTTACCCTTTTTACTTCTTCTTCGAGATCCTGCAATCTCCCTCTCAACCCCTTGTTTTGCTTAGCCAGTTTCTTTGAATCCCTCAAAAGTCTGTGGTAGGCTAGAGCAAAATCTTCACCTTCCGAATTATCCGATTCATCGTCCGTTGCAATCTTTTCAACAGTGGAGTTGGACAATGACTCGGATGTACTTGCCATTAAGCACATGAAGGGTGAAGATGTGGACGCGTGGAACGCCGTTGCATTATCTTCTTCATCACTTGACGATGACTCATTTGACGATGAGGTGTCATCCCAAGTGACGGCTTGCATCGCCTTCTTCTTGGACGGATTCTTATTTGGACATTCCGTTGAGATATGGCCGTATCCTCGGCACTTGAAGCATTGGACTTGTCCTTCTGTGCTTTTCTTATCCTTAGAAAAACCCTCTTGCTTCCTTGACTTGTAACTTGAAGAACCCTTGCCTCTCTTCCACTTTCCGAAGGATGGAGTTTTGCTTGAATTACCCCTTCGAAAATTTCGGCGAAACTTCCTTGTCAAGAGAGCGAGCTGCTTCTCAAAGTCCTCCATAGATAGGTTCTCGTCATCGCCTGAGGAGGATGAATCCGCGTCTTCTTCTTTTGTTGTTTTCAAAGCATAACCTGAAGACTTAGAAGAGGATGCCTTTCCCGAAGAATAGTTAGTAGGAAATGTCATTTCATATGTTTGTAAAGAACCAACTAATTCTTCTACACGGATTTCGTCCGGGTGTTTAATAGTTTCAATGGCTGTAACCTTGGATCGAAATCTTTCAGGAAGAGTTCTTAATATTTTTCTTACAACTTTAAATTCTGGAATCTTCTCTCCCAAGTTAGCACATGAGTTTACGATGTCTTGCAATCGTGTGTAATAGTCTGTGAACGATTCATTTTCTGCCATGAAAATAGAGTCAAACTTGCTCGTAAGCATTTGCAGTTTCTGAATCTTCACAAGGTTAGTTCCCTCATGCGTAACTTGAAGAACATCCCAGATTTCTTTCGCAGTCTCACATGCCGAGACGCGAGAGAACTCAGTTTGAGACAAAGCATTAAATAGAGCATTAATCCCTTTGCCATTGTAAGAAGAAAAATCTATCTCTTCCTTGGTCCATTTCGACCTAGGTTTGATGGTGCGAACATCACCAATAAATTCAGTTGGATTAGACCATCCTAATTCAATTGATTGCCACACCCGTTCGTCGATGGAAATTAAAAAGGCTTTCATCCGTACTTTCCAGTACGCATAATTTGTTCCATCGAAGAACGGAGGTCTGTTGATGTTTCCACCTTCAACCATTGTTTACAACCCTATTCCATCTCTGATACCACTTGTTTGGTTATATATAATTGGATCTAAATAGGAGAAAAAACACCTAGAGGGGGGTGAATAGGTGTAAACAATAAACACTCAAAAATCTTTGCGATATAAAACCCAATGCGAAAAAATAAATAACACGCAGAGATTTTTTACGTGGAAAACTCCAAACCGGAGTAAAAAAACCACGGGACCGATAACACGGTGAAATCCACTAGAATTAAACACGTACAAGGTGATATACCGTACTCACAGACGACTCAACCTTTTCCATACGCTCCTAGTTGATCTTTTCCGTTCGCTCCACGACGCTTCTCGAATCCACGATCTGCGTCCAACGCCGAATCCACGACGTCCGACCGAATCCACGGTCTTCACCCAGTAGCACGCTTCGAATCCACGAACGTACCTCGCTCCGAATCCACGAGAGCGGTAACACCTTGAATCCACAAGGCCACGCGAGTCCACGCGCCGATTTGGGATAAATCGTTGTTTTTTGGGTGGTGATGATCCGCCGAATACTTAGATTAGAAATAGATCGGAAATACCATCTAAGTATTCATTGATTTGATTCTACTCAAAATGTGAGTATGAAAACCTAGAATCAAATCAATCAATATAGATGAAGAAACATAAGATTAAATCGATTGATTTCCTTTCTTCTCTATATGTGGATCTATCTATTTCGATCGTCTTTTTTCCTTTTTCGTGGTTACCCTAAAAGATGAATTAAAGGGTCTATATATAGGTTAGAAACCATTGGAAGAGGATAAGAATAAAAAACTAACCTTTTCTAGAATTTTTCAGGACGGCGATCCGGATCGGATTTCGGTGATCCAGATTGCAGTAGCGAGATAGACAGTTTCCAGAAAAACAAAGGTTCGGGATCCGGATCGAAGTGCCTGATCCGGATCGTTCATACAATTCACCAAACACCAACGTTCGGGATCCGGATTGAAATGCCTGATCCGGATCGTTCAAATAAAATGGTAAAACCAGTGTTCGGGATCCGGATCAAAGGAGGCTACGATACGGATTGAACTTGTGTATGAACGAACACCCTTCGGGATCCGGATTGGAAAGTCTGATCCGGATCCTGAACATGTCCCATGTCCAGTTTTTGATTTTTATGCAATTAAAAATTTATCCAAGTGTTTCTACACTATAAGAAGTATTCGGATCACCAAAAATAATTAGTTAAACATACCTGATCCTTTTGAATTCTTCTTTCTTGAGATTGAGTTAAATGATCCAACTTTCTTTATCTTCAATCTTCAAGATTTAACCGAATTCACGAAATACGCCAACTCAAATTCCGTAACATTCACTTCCCCCTCATGAATCGCTAAATCCCTGTCACAAACACGCTGGACCCCTACCCCAGATAGAAAACATACTGGGCCCCTACCCCAGATAGAAAAACATGCTGGGCCCCTACCCTAGAAATTAACACAAGTTGGGCCCCAACCCCAAATACCGTGCTCACTTTCTTGGTGCCTCCAACCCCTCAACTGCCCAAGTAGCAGTCGCTTCACCGTGAGGGGTCCCCAACTAGGCTCTCCTTGTGGGGTACATGGGTAATCTTACCATCTTTCCGGAAACATACACCCTGTGCGGTGGCCAGACCGCCGGTGTGCGTGTAAGAAATACGAGCATAAAAACAATACTGCGACCTCAGCCGCCTCAGTTAGAATGTAAAACAGTACTGCGACCTCAGCCGCCTCAGTTAGAATATAAAACAGGATTCACATGCAATGGGGTTAGACAATTTACTAAACATCTACTTTTATTTTACAAAACCCGGGAACGACTATACACCGTAAATACCGAAAAGGGTACCCACCTCGAATGTGCTGACCGGAACACCTGAGACCGAACAACGCTCACAATCGGCACTCGGACCTAAAAATAGTCCCCAAAGGAACCGCGGTCAGATCGGAAACATAAAATGTAAATAAACGGAGTCCAAAGCCCAAAAACACTAACGACGACTCCGCACGGCGGTGGCGATGACGTGCGTCGGACGACGCGGCCACCACCGCTTCGATGCACGCCATGCGGCCGCGCGGGCACCGGCCCCGTGAGGCACCGCATGCAGCTCGGCCGCGCGGGCAACCTCCCCGCGTGGCTCCACCAGCGGCGCGACCGCACGGGCACCAGCCCCGCGCGGCGCGCCCTGCAGCGCGCCCTGCAGCGCGGCACGGTCGCCTGCCCTGCTCGGCGCTGTGGCAGCCCGGCCGCATGCAGGCTCGCCCTGCGCGGCGCTGCCTGCAGTGCGGCACGGGCGCCTGCCCCGCGCGGCGCTGCGGCAGCCTGGCCGCGGGCTGGCTAGCCCTGCGCGGCGCTGCCTGCAGCGCGGCGCTGGCGCCTGCCCCGCGCGGTGCTGCGGCATCCCGGCCGCATGCGGGCTTGCCCCGCGCGATGCCGCCTGTAGTGCGGCGCGGGCGCCAGCCCCGCGCGGCGCTGCGGGCGGCCCGGCTGTGTAGTAACCATGATTTTAAAACAAGATTTTAAGTTTAAATAAATTTTCTGGATTATTTAAATGGCAAAATATGTAAATAGATTATTAATAGTGTAAAATTGGCCCAAAAATATCGACTTTTGATCGGGGTTTGATCTCGAAAATCTGAGATCACCATTTCGACCGTCTCGTCGAAACATGAAAGATTGATATTCATATGTTTTCGATCCGACGGTCGGATCTTCCGCAAATCAGCGACGAAGAATTGGGCCCCACAACTTAAGTGGATTAGTAAAATGAATAGTAACCTGAATTTCGGTCCCCTCTTGATCGGCCGAAGACCAATTCGCTGTCTATGACCTAAGCATAGGAGTATGACTAGTCAATTCTAGCTAATTTCGACATTCTGAGCACAGTGGCACTGACGGAATTCGCGTTTGATGACCCTGGTGCATCGGAATGCGTGCCCAATAGTGAAATTCACTGTATATTATGGCCCGAGAATTTTTAGGAGCACCAAATCAAGAAAGCAAATATGCTACTTGAAAAAGGTCTCGACGAGCCGGACGTCGTGGCGAAGTCCGTTTTTTGATTTGACGACCCGAGCATCTCGAAATGCGTGAAAAACGCTAAAAAAGTTGCGTATTTTTGCGAGAAACCCTACTTTTCTTGGATCAAATAAATTGAGGCTTATAGGTAGGTTAGGGTTCTTATTGCAAAATGGACCTACAGTAGGGGTCTTAGGGCTGGAGGGTGTTTGTGCAGGGACCTAAGAGCAGTTTTTGCAAAAAAGACACATGTGCCCGTTGTGGCTTTTGGGTTGCTTCGTGGAGAGGCGTTTGAAGAATCCCAGGGGACTCATTGTAACTGAAAACATGCCATTTAAGCTCTCCAAACGCCAGAGTTCCTCCTGAATCCGAAGTTGCCGAGGAGGAGCCAAGACGTTAAGTTCCTTCCTTGAACTCGGTGGAGAAGGAAGCCAACTTTCGGGGTCTTCTTCCAGAGCACTCCGAGGACTCCCTCTGCTCCCAGAAGCTGAGCCCTGGTGACCCCGGGCTTGCCGTGGGCGCGCGTTGCGGGGAAGGGGTGATGTCACGCCCCGGGTGTAAACCAGAACCCGGGCTCGTTTACAGATCCGCCGTGTGCACGAAATTTTCCGTGTACACGAAGCGCTGGTAACCTGCTCGAATAAAGGTGATATAATAAAGGAGCATAAACAGAGCTAAGCTAGAACTAATACATCTCAGATAAAGCTGGAAAGTAAAAGTGCAGAAGTAAACTCTCAATAATACAAATATCTCTCCCAGCTCACTAATCAAATACAACCAGCTGGCCAAAGCCAGACCCAAAAAGAAATGAAAAGTAGAGTATCTGAGAGTATCGGGGTACATCTAGTAACTGAACTGGTGCCTGGGTAGACCGCTATCTAGTCCGCGATCCTCTTACCTCGATCCGCTGAGGAGGGGCCCGCAACTGCCGCAGACGACTCTGCAAAACAAAGGGGAAGAGAAAAAGAAAACAGTGGGGAGTGAGAACTACTATAGAACAGTAGCCTCCTCCTAGTGGGTAAACCTCTACTCAGACATGCCCACTAGGACTATAAGAGGCGGAGAATAAAACAAAGGTGGTAAGCTGTGAATAAGACTGCGGATGATGAATAGAGCTACCACTACATGCCTCTAAGGTGCCAGCTAAAAGTATAGCTAAATGGATGCATCAGAATGTAAATGCCTGCCTGTCTAAACCCAATCGATACACCAGTAAGCACTGGTACTGCCTGCTCTGCCTGCCAAATCGGGTATGCCAGCCTACGCATAACACCGATAGGGGATGAGAGTCGCGAAGACTCGAGATCTATAAACCGCACACTCCGGAGTGGCACTCGAGGGGAGCGACCCACACGAGTCAAGTGCCTCAGTAACAAGTATCAAAGTCAGCAGGACTGGATCACGACACTGATCTAAGTGGAAAGCCCATCCACTAAAAGAAGCCCAAAACCTGTCCCCCAATCTGATGCAATAACCACTGTCCGGTCAACCGCCAAAAATCCGCGGTTGCCGCAATGCCCTGCCCTCACAGCCTGCCTGTCCCAAATCCCACAACTGTCTGACTACACTATCCCAGCCCCTGCTCGAACCCGAGCGCACTATCCCCTAAATCTAGACAAAAGGAGAGAAAAATAAAAGCATGGTTTCTCCTAAGTCAGTTCCAGCATAATAGTGTAGCAGAAAAGGGTGGCCTAGCTAGATGTCCATACAAAGCATGCAAAGTCCTTTATTAAAACGGGATTCCAGTATTTTGGTTCTCACAAAGTAGAGGTATGCTGTTCAAATAAACTTCCATTTTACTAAGTTACCCCAATTCAGTTTATGTGTATGTATAAGAGGTTCCCACATGTATAAGCAACATAATCCATTTAGCAAGACCCTTCCCGTGATTTCCGGCGACATATTATTTACAAGAGTTAATCATTAATTAATACTTAGTCCTTTTGAAGATGCGAGTCCTAACAGTAAGCCCAATTCTCAATTAGCATGCAATAATCGCTTTTACCAGTTCTTTTAGCAATATAACATGGTAGCAACTCAAATAGGCCTAGTGGGGATGTTACAAGTAGGAGTGTTAACAACGGTACCCACCTCGAGCGCTAATTCCGGTCCCCGGAAGCAAAGTCCACGCCCGATCCGGAAATCCCCCCACAACACTGCGCTACAACCCCAAAGAACACATGCAATTAATATTCCAAGTTTCAAACCAAAATCTGTCCCAAAATATCCGTTTAATAGTTTAGCCATTTTCACCTGCGGAAAGTACCCGAGAAATTCCCAGAAAAATACTATCGCGATCCTCGCGACGAACCGGTCGAAACGAGTACCTGCACGTTCACCCACGAGTTTTCTATGCTGAGAACCAAATTCGACAAGAGAGCCATCCCGAAGTAAGTCGATCGCAAAACTGAATCTGAAAGTACTGTAAACAGAGGCTTCCCACCTTCGGGGAAAAATTCAGGAAATTCCAAGAAAATTTGGGAGATTCCTCGTGATGTTTAGATGCAAAACGCCTTTTGAATCGCCCCAATCTGAGGTCTGTGCGCGAAGATATCACCAAAACAACACAGCGCTGTCCAAAATTCCACCCCAGAAAATGAGGTCACAAGATGATCCGAAAAACCCATGAAAACCTCAGAATGGGAAAAACCAGCAAACACGGGAAACGTAGCCCTACCTGTCGTGAAGACGATGGCACAAGAATCGCTGAAAAATACAGCCGGGGTAGCTCGGGGGAGTCCGTGCACTGAAATGTGACGAAGGGAAACCCAAATGAACGAGCGTCGCGCCGCGCCGTAAAATCCAAAACCTAGAAGTGCTTGCCACCACAAATCCTCAAACTTCACCAGGAGATGGAGAACTCGAAGGGGAACAACTTTGCTGAAGACACCTTGGTGAGAGGAGGCTCGGAAGTGGTGGAAAAAGTGAGAAGAAAGGAGCTCGGGCTGTTTAAATAGGCCTCCCAAACAATTAGAAAAATACCATCCGGGTCCCAACTTTCGGGCGCCCGGAAGTTTCCGGGCGTGCACAGTGCGGCCCGGCCCAAGACTTTCGGGCGCGCACAGTGCGACCCAGCCCATGGCGCGCCGTCGGACGGGATCCGCGGTCCGTCCGACCCGCCTCAGAGCCCGCCACGTGTCGCCCGAACAGGCGACAGCCAAAACCTCCACTCCTGCTGCGCCGCGTGGCCAACCCCGGGAGTCGACACGTGTCCCCGGTCAACAGTATCGTCGCGCCTGCGCGCCTGCCCGCGCCAGCTGCCCCTCCTGCCCGCACAGTTGACCAGCCAATAGGGAAGCGCCACGTGTCCCTGCCACTGACCGCTGCACCCGGTGCACGAGCCGCCGAAAGCCGAACCAATGGTACCCTGCCACGTGTCCACCCCGGTGCACCGTGAACCAATACCCAACCATCATGCTCCATAGACCGGGAGCTGTGAGCCGACCTATGGGGTGATGCCACGTGTCCCCGCCTTGGTGCACGACGGCCGCGTGGACCGCGCGCCTGCCCGCGCGCCCGCGCGTTGCCCGCGCCCTGTGCCGCCGCCGTTCCGCCTGCCCGAGGCCGCGCCGCCGCCCGCCGACGCTGCCCGTCGCCGCCGCCGCCGCCGGCGATCGCCGGAGTTATTGTTCCGGCCGTGAACAGTACCCGAAGCTCAGAAAAAATCAAGTAGATAGTCCATCTTGACCGTTTTCGCGCGCTGAATCCGAATTTGACGTCCGCTTTGCCAAATTCCCACTCTGAAAATTGCCAAATGCCCCTGGAATAGTATTCTTGGTCCAAATTTCGCGCCGAGCCCAATCTTAATATCCGTTTCGCGCGAAAACACTTCCAGAGACCCGACAGAGTCAACCGATCACCCATGTGATCCATTTGAGCCTGGAGTCCAACACTTGTGTCCAATTGTGCCCTAAACACCTCCGGCACACCGCGTAGGCTTCCGATGGCCACCCCAACGCACTGCAACAGCTCTGCGGAGATCCAGGTCATCACAGGTGAACCGGCTTCTACCTTTCTTCTCCAACTCCGGCAAGGTAGGTTTCCCAATTCCTCTGGTTTTTAGCACCCGAGACCCTTGGAAGTCGACTCTGTAGAGTCTATAGATGCTCCACGTCAAGTCCCAACTCCTGGTATGTCCCCGGTTGCCGGCGGGAGAAAGATCTTCGCCGGAACCCTAGGAAGCTCCGCCGCGGCCGTGCGTCGCAACCGCTGGTTCAAACGCCGAACCAAAATGGTGGGTTTGGACTGTAGGACATGAGGATCACTTCCACAAAATTTGAGAGAGTTTGGTCGAGTGAGCGCGTCGCAGATCGAAACCCTAGTTTTTCGGGTTTGTTGCACCATGGCCGAGCTTTTTGCTCCGGCGCCGGCGAGGCCCCTCGCCGCCGGGCACATGGCCAGAAGGCTTCCTGGGGGTGAGGAGAAGGCATCCATGCAGCCGAAACCGCGGGTGCCATGGGTGACCCGAACTTGGGTTAAAGTCACGGTGGCCGGCCTTCCGGCCGTTGCCGGCGGGTGAGATGTGGTTGGGAAGTTTTCTGGGACCAAGAGGAACCAAGCCATGCATTTGCTGTAGGTTTTTATATATCCCGAAGGATCTAAATAGGTACTATCAAACAACTAGAGGGGGGGTGAATAGGTGTAATACTTATAAAACCAAATCTCATTGCAAAATAAAAACCAATGCGGAAAATAAGAATAGCACACCGAGATATACGTGGAAACTCCAATCCTGGAAAAAAACCACGGGACCAACACGCAATAACAATCCACTAAGAATAGAAGAATAACAAGGTGATTACCGACTCCACGGACTCAACCCCTCCTTCATCTTCTTCGGACCTTGCGCTGACCGGTTGGACGTCCACGCAATAACAATCCACTAAGAAAAGAAGAATAACAAGGTGATTACCGTCTCCACGGATTCAACCCCTCCTTCAACTTCTTCGGACCTTGCGCTCCACCGATTGCACGTCCACTGCACACGTTCGAATCCACGAACGCCACTCGAATCCACGAGCACACGTTTCGAATCCACGAAACGCCTTTAGCACACCGAATCCACGATGCCACGTCGAATCCACGACGCAAACTCAGCCGGTAAGAATATTGGCTTCGATGGTGATCCTTTGCTTATATTATCAATGAAGATCCATGGGAAAAATCTCTAAGCAAAGATTAGATCAATTCGACGAAAGATATGTTCTTGAAAGAACCGTCGAATTGACCTAAAAGAGGTTATAAAGAAGAAAGATAAAAACCTAGCCTCTAGGGTTGCTCTCAAGTGTTTTATCAATTGATCGGCCGTGCTCCCCACGTTTTTGAGAAACCCTAAGTGTCTATTTATAGTTTAGAAACCTTTGGAAAGAGATAAGAATCAAAAACTTACCTTATCTGGAAATTTTCAGGACGGCGATCCGGGTCGGATTTACTGTGATCCGGATCGTCGTAACGAGTCAGGCTATTCCAGAAAAACAGGGTTCGGGATCCGGATTGAAATGCCCGATCCGGATCGTTCATGTATTCCAGCAAAAGCCCATGTTCGGGATCCGGATCGAAATGACCTTTGATCCGGATCGGATTTGCCAATGAACAAGCACCCTTCGGGATCCGGATTGGACTGTTTGATCCGGGTCCTGAACATGTCCCATGTTTAGTTTTTGATTTTTATGCAATTAAAAATTCATCCAAGTGTTTCTACACTATAAGATAGTATTCGGATCTCCAAAATTATTTAGTTAACCATACCTGATGTTGGTTATTATAGGATCCACAAGGATCTAAATAGGTACTATCAAACAACTAGAGGGGGGGTGAATAGGTGTAATACTTATAAAACCAAATCTCAGTGCAAAATAAAAACCAATGCGGAAAATAAAAACAGCACACCGAGATATACGTGGAAACTCCAATCCAGGAGAAAAACCACGGGACCAACACGCAATAACAATCCACTAAGAATAGAAGAATAACAAGGTGATTACCGACTCCACGGACTCAACCCCTCCTTCAGCTTCTTCGGACCTTGCGCTGACCGGTTGGATGTCCACGCAATAACAATCCACTAAGAAAAGAAGAATAACAAGGTGATTACCGTCTCCACGGATTTAACCCCTCCTTCAACTTCTTCGGACCTTGCGCTCCACCGTTTGCACGTCCACTGCACACGTTCGAATCCACGAACGCCACTCGAATCCACGAGCACACGTTTCGAATCCACGAAACGCCTTTAGCACACCGAATCCACGATGCAACGTCGAATCCACGACGCAAACTCAGTCGATAAGAATATTGACTTCGATGGTGATCCTTTGCTTAGATTCTCATTGAGGAACCGTAGAAGAAATCTCTAAGCAAAGATTAGATCAATTCGACAAAAGATATGTTCTTGAAAGAACCGTCGAATTGACCTAAAAGAGGCTATAAAGAAGAACGATAAAAACCTAGCCTTTAGGGTTGCTCTCAAGTGTTTAATTAATTAATCGGTAGAGAACCCCCGTTCTTGAGAAACCCTAAGTGACTATTTATAGTTTAGAAACCGTTGGAAAGAGATGAGCATCAAAAACTACCTTTTCTGGAGTTTTTCAGGACGGCGATCCGGATCGGATTTACTGCGATCCGGATCGTCGTAGCGAGTTAGACAATTCCAGAAAAACAAGGGTTCGGGATCCGTATTGAAAAGCCCGATCCGGATCGTTCATGTATTCCAGCAAATACCCATGTTCGGGATCCGGATCGAAATGGCCATGATCCGGATCGGATTTGCCAATGAACAATCACCCTTCGGGATCCGGATTGGACTGTCTGATCCGGATCCTGAACATAACCCATGTCCAGTTCTTGATTTTTATGCAATTAAAAATTCATCCAAGTGTTTCTACACTATAAGAAAGTATTCGGATCTCCACAATTATTTAGTTAAACATACCTGATCCTCTTGAATACTTTCTTCTTGAGATTGATGTAACTGATCCACAATTCTTCAACTTCAATCTTCAAGACTCAAGACACTGAGTGTCAACTTGAACTCTTGTTGAATCTTCTCTAAGTCTTTGATTGCTGATTGACAATTTGATCCCTTTAAGACTCCGACTCAACTCACTGACTTGACTCACGAAATATGCCAACACCAAAATGCCGTAACAATCTCCCCCTTTGGCAATTTCGTGACAAAACCCAAAAATACATAAAAGCGCTCAAGTCACTCATCTTAAACCAAAAAGTCAAAATTCAATGTTATCACCAAAACATTGATTTTCTTTGCGTGAAAGATCCAATAAATACAAAATTACATTTGAACCAAACAGTCCTTGAACATACTCTATGACTTAGGACTTGGAGTCTTAAAGTGATGTAATTCCTGCAAAACAAAACTCCAAACAAAATCAAACGTTAGTCGTTAGAAATTAAAATCCTACATTTGATTCGTCCTTTTGGTTCTTTTGTTTTTCCGGCTCTTTCAACCTTTTCTTTATCTCCCCCTATCAAGAGCATCTCTAACATGTTCTCCATGTTCTCCATGTTCTCCCCCTGTCTTGAGCATTTATGTTCTCCCCATTTGTGATACGATCATTAATTTCTGTTCTCCCCCTTTTTGTCACAAATTGTCAAACAGTGAACATACTAGACAAAAGGAAATCGCTAACAACATTAGTTCATAGAGAAAGAGAGATAAAAGCTCAGTTCTGGTATATAACAAAAAAAAAAAAAAAATAAAAAAAATAAAAATGCAGATTGCGTACCGGTACCAGATATCAAATAATTTCTTGAAACAAATCCAGATTTTGGAATCTTTTCAAATATCGATTTGTATTCCATCAAGAAATCAATTTAAGTGCTTTAAACAATGAATTCGATCCAATTAATTTCACGAAATTAAAAAGATTTACTCCTCAATCATGAAAAACAAAGGTGAAGCATTATAAACAGTTTTTCATGTTGTCCATAAGAACCAGAAAAAGTATGTAAGCACTTTAGCGCATCAACTTTAAACAAAAGTCATCGTTTCATGCAACAAGAAATAGATTATACCAAATCTATCAAAAATACTCAAAAATGAAACGAAAATTTATGGAAATTAAAACCCTTAAAGTTGAACAACTTCAATCACATCTAACATGATCTTAAGCGTAATGCCTTTATCAAATCATCAATTTGGTAAAGAAAATGAAATACCAAGATCAATAGATGTCTAACATCCCAAATAAATTAGATAATGTATCTAGTCAATTTATTGAAGAGAGTGGCTCTTTGAGCATCTTTCATTAAAAATCCCACCTTATACCAACCTTGAAATTTTGACAGAGTCAAGTATTTCAACATGCATTTTATTTAATCAAACTTGAAAAACCTTTCTTGGTATACATGTGGTAGCTGCACACAGTACTCGGACGACCGAGGTGGTAGCTCTTTCCTCCATGTGGTGGTAGTTTTTACACTCCTCATTGGGATGTAACTCTTTCCACATCTTTTGAGCATAATATTTTTTCTTTGACTCCCCCTCAATTGGCTATAAATTATTTAAGATATAAAGTATTCAGCCAAATATTGATCTCGATTTCATACTCGACTAAACAGTCAAATAAGATAAAAACTATACCAAGAGATCATCGAGAGAGAAATTGACTTTGATCACTTAAAAGATGACTTAATTAACATAAATGATCATTGCAACATCGAAATATTATGATGTCAAAGGCATAATAGATTTCTAAATGCGTGAAAAGATGCAATTAAAGTCAATATGACCAATGCTCCAAGATTATGATTATGGAGTAAAGTTGATAATCCATATAAAATTAATTTGGAGTGAATGAACGTGAAACCCTTTTTATTCAATGTACTTGTTCGTTAAAAACCTTTTGTTCAAGATCAAAACATAAAACCAAGAGCATTGAAAAAACATGTAATGCAAAGATTAAGAAAAATATGACGGGAAAACCAATCAAAGCATTACATACAGTCATAAGCTAATTAGAACTTAAGACAAGGAAAGATATCACCTTTCCGAATCCAAAATCGCTGGATTTTGGGTTGTCTTGATTCGTTGTGGCCGGGGGTTGTCCGCTTTGACTGTTGATCCACCTTAGGTCTTTGCCTCGCAATGATCCACTTGTATGATTGATGTTGTGGCTCGGACCTTTGGTGGGTTGAGTGAACTCCTTTGACGTGATGTGTCTTTTGATTCCGTTGAGTTCGCTCCGTAGATGAAGTTGCCGAAGAATTCTTCTTTCTCTTTTTCGGGCAATCCTTCACCAAATGTCCTTCAAGTCCACAAAGGTGACACGTTCTTCCTTTCAATTTGAATGTGGAACTTGAAGCATGCACAGTTTGGTCCTTTTTGAATCCCAAACCAACCTTGCTTGTTTGACCTAATCCGGACATACAATCATGTTTCTTCGAACCGGTTGAAATCCTTTGTATGTCGGATTTAAGTTGATGGACTTGCTTGGTCAAAGCTTGGTTGGTAATATGAATTTCCTCAAACTGTTTTTCTAGAAAACCAATCTTGTCATATATGATTTAGCGTTTGTCTCCGATTGGTTTAGCTTTTCTTGGAGGATTTTATTATTATCCAATAAACGTCCTTGTTCCTCCTCGAGATCATGAAGTTTTATCTTTAAAGCTTGATTCTCGTCTTGAACTTCAAGTCGTTGCTTTCTCAACTTCTTAATATGTCTGGCCATCTTCTTTGATTCCGTAAGAAGTTGTTGATATGCCTCAACGAGTTCTTCTTCGTCTGACTCCCCCTCACTTGATGACTCTCCGCCAGTTGTTGATGTTTCATACAAAATCAAAGGAGTAGAGTCAGTGACTAAAGATGATAAACACAAATTAGAAGAGGGAATTTGAGAGGCATGAAAAGCAACGACTTTTTCCTCTTTACTTGAGGTCGATTCATTAGAAGTAGAATCGTCCCAAGTTTTCGCTTGCAAAGCCTTCTTTTTATATGATTTCGGAGAAGGACAATCCGTTGAAATATGGTCGTAGCCTTTGCATCTATAACATCGGATTTCCCCTTCGAATTCATCTTTTTCCTTAGAAGGTTTTGCAAGGCTTTTGAGGTTAGAGGATTTAGAACCCGATGATCCTTTAGATGGTTTCGTGGATGGAGACCCATCGGTTCGATTCTTCCAAAATTTTCGACGAAATTTCTTTACGATCCGCGCCAATTGTTCTTCAAAATCGGCAAAAGAGATTTCATCGTCGGAACTTGATTCGCTATCTTCTTCCTTTGTTGATTTGAATGCAATACCTGTAAGCTTAGAAGAAGACTTGGAAGAAACTTGATTAGTAGGAAAAGTCATTTCATAAGTTTGCAAAGCACCTACTAATTCCTCTACTCTCATCTCATCCGGATGACTAACGGTTTTAATGGCGGTAACCTTTGCCCTAAACCGTTCCGGAAGTGTCCGAAGTATCTTTCTTACAATTCTCGACTCCGGGATCTTTTCTCCTAAATTAGCACAAGTATTGATCACATCTTGAAGTCTAGTGTAATAATCTGTAAACAATTCATGCTCTTCCATATGAATAGAGTCAAATTGACTTGTAAGCATCTGGAGCTTTTGAATTTTTACAAGATTAGTACCCTCATGTGTAATTTTGAGAATATCCCAAATTTCCTTCGCGGTTTCACACGGGGAAATTCGTGTGAACTCGGTCGAGGAAAGAGAATTAAATAAAGCGTTCATACCTTTCCCATTGTAAGAAGATCGTTCGAATTCCTCTTTGGACCATCTAGAGCGAGGTTTTGGGGTAGTAGAATTTCCTACTTCCTCAACAGGATGCACCCAACCGTATTCCACGGATTGCCATACCCGCTCATCAATTGCGATGAGAAAAGCCCTCATTCGCACTTTCCAATATGCATAATTAGTCCCATCAAAAAGAGGAGGTCTAAAAATATTACCACTTTCACCCATCATGATAGATAAACCTAAAATCCGCTCTGATACCAATTGTTGGTTTTTATAGGATCCACAAGGATCTAAATAGGTAGTATCAAACAACTAGAGGGGGGGTGAATAGGTGTAATACTTATAAAACCAAATCTCAGTGCAAAATAAAAACCAATGCGGAAAATAAAAACAGCACACCGAGATATACGTGGAAACTCCAATCCAGGAGAAAAACCACGGGACCAACACGCAATAACAATCCACTGAGAATAGAAGAATAACAAGGTGATTACCGACTCCACGGACTCAACCCCTCCTTCAGCTTCTTCGCACCTTGCGCTGACCGGTTAGATGTCCACGCAATAACAATCCACTAAGAAAAGAAGAATAACAAGGTGATTACCGTCTCCACGGATTTAACCCCTCCTTCAACTTCTTCGGACCTTGCGCTCCACCGTTTGAACGTCCACTGCACATGTTCGAATCCACGAACGCCACTCGAATCCACGAGCACACGTTTCGAATCCACGAAACGCCTTTAGCACACCGAATCCACGATGCCACGTCGAATCCACGACGCAAACTCAGCCGATAAGAATATTGACTTCGATGGTGATCCTTTGCTTAGATTCTCATTGAGGAACCGTAGAAGAAATCTCTAAGCAAAGATTAGATCAATTCGACAAAAGATATGTTCTTGAAAGAACCGTCGAATTGACCTAAAAGAGGCTATAAAGAAGAACGATAAAAACCTAGCCTCTAGGGTTGCTCTTATGTGTTTAATTAATTAATCGGTAGAGAACCCCCGTTCTTGAGAAACCCTAAGTGACTATTTATAGTTTAGAAACCTTTGGAAAGAGATGAGCATCAAAAACTACCTTTTCTGGAGTTTTTCAGGACGGCGATCCGGATCGGATTTACTGCGATCTGGATCGTCGTAGCGAGTTAGACAATTCCAAAAAACAAGGGTTCGGGATCCAGATTGAAATGCCCGATCCGGATCGTTCATGTATTCCAGCAAATACCCATGTTCGGGATCCGGATCGAAATGGCCATGATCCGGATCGGATTTGCCAATGAACAATCACCCTTCGGGATCCGGATTGGACTGTCTGATCCGGATCCTGAACATGACCTATGTCCAGTTCTTGATTTTTATGCAATTAAAAATTCATCCAAGTGTTTCTACACTATAAGAAAGTATTCGGATCACCACAATTATTTAGTTAAACATACCTAATCCTCTTGAATACTTTCTTCTTGAGATTGATGTAACTGATCCACAATTCTTCAACTTCAATCTTCAAGACTCAAGACACTGAGTGTCAACTTGAGCTCTTGTTGAATCTTCTTCTTGAGATTGATGATTTGATCCCTTTAAGACTCCGACTCAACTCACTGACTTGACTCACGAAATATGCCAACACCAAAATGCCGTAACACCTGATCCTTTTGAATACTTTCTTCTTGAGATTGATGTAACTGATCCACAATTCTTCAACTTCAATCTTCAAGACTCAAGACACTGAGTGTCAACTTGAGCTCTTGTTGAATCTTCTCTAAGTCTTTGATTACTGATTGACAATTTGATCCCTTTAAGACTCCGACTCAACACAACAAATCAACTCACGAAATATGCCAATACAAAAGGCCATAACAATCTCCTCCTTTGGCAATTTCGTGACAAAACCCAAAAATACATAAAACGCTCAAGACACTCTTCTTAAACCAAAAAATCGAACTCAATGTCATCACCAAAACATTGACTTTCTTTGCGTGAGAGATCCAATAAACAAAAATACATTTGAACCAGTCAATCCTAGAATATACTCTATGACTTAGGACTTGGAGTCTTAAAGTGATGTAGATCCTGCAAAAACAAAACTCCAAACAAATCAAAAGTCAGTCGTTAGAAATTAAATGTAAATCCTACATTTGATTCGTCCTTTTGGTTCTTTTTGTTTTTCGGCTCCTTTTTCTCATCTCCTTTCTTTTTCTCGATGATCTCATCTCCGTCTCCCCCTATCTCGATGATCTCATCTCTGTCTCTCCCTATCTCGATGATCTCTTCTCCCCTATTTCTCTCTTCTCCCCTATTTCTCTTCTCCCCCTTTTTGTCACAAATTGTCAAACAGTGAACATACTAGACAAAAGGAAATCACTAACAGCATTAGTCCATAGTGAAAGAGAGATAAAAGCTCAGTTTCGGTATATAACAAAAACATAGATTGCGTACCGGTACTCGAACGCAAAAATCAAATGATTTCTTGAAACAAATCCAGATTTTGAAATATTTGAATTACCGATTTGTATTCCATCAAGAAAACAATTTAAGTGCTTGAGAATAATATGAGATCACATAGATGTCATTCAATCCAATTAATTTCACAAAAATTAAAAAGATTTACTCCGAAATCATGAAAAACAAAGATAAAACATTATAAACCGTTTTTCATATTATATACGTCAAACACAAGTCATCAAAAATAGTCTTAAGATCCAAAGTCTATCAAGATGTAACGGATTTACAAAGATGACTTACAGAGATTTCCAAATGACATCAATTTGATTTCTTACCCTTTCAAATTTGAGATAAGCACTAAAATACCTAAGGGTGGCTCTTTGAGCATTTTTCAACTATCCCACCTTATACCAACCAGGAGATTGTTCAGAATATAAGAACTTTGAATATGAATCTCCGAATGCTTCAACTAAACAAAATTTCGTAAAATATTTTTCAAGCATCCAAAACATGTGGTAGCTTTTTCCAACATGTGGTGGTAGTTTTCACACTCCTTTCGGATGTAACTCTTTCCACATCTTTTACAATTCATTTATTTACCCTTGTAAGAATGCAATCTCTTACGTGAAAGAATTAAATCCCAAATTTTAGTCTATCGGTTGTCTCACGTTTATCACAATGAATTCATGTAGTGATCCGGCCTTTCGGGGTATTTTTGACTTACGTGTAGTCATTTAAGCCTTTAAGTGAAATAAAATTATTCGATTCTTAAAAATTGGCCATTGTGGGGTGCTAGTATTTTTCTGCGATAGAGCGCGGAAAAAGAAAGCCGACGGTGCGATCGGATCTGAAATCCGATATCGGGATCCCCCGGAACGGGATTCAAAGTGATACGGTGATTAGTCGTGCATCGGAATCCGTGCAAAATATCTTGCACCCGTTAGAGATAAGGTGGGTTATCTCGTAGGGGATAATTAATTAGTTAATTAATTATCCCAGACGGAAAATAATAATTCTCTTACGTACGAATTAAAGAGAAATTAATTAGAGATAAAGTGCGACAATATAAGGGATCCCGATTATCGGAAAGAAAAGAAAAGAAAAATAAAAACCCTAATCGGTGAGAAAAGAAAAAGAAAAGAAAAGACGGAACCCTAACCGGAGGAGAAAAGAGGAAAAGAAGGAGGAAGCGGAGGAACCCGATCGCCCTGATTCACGTGCCGGAGATCGGAGAACGAGACGCCATCGTCTACGGGGAGCGGATTGTAGAGTTATGAATCCCAAAGGATCTAAATAGGTACTATCAAACAACTAGAGGGGGGGTGAATAGGTGTAATACTTAAAAACTCAATCTCAGTGCAAAATAAAAACCAATGCGGAAAATAAAAACAGCACACCGAGATATACGTGGAAACTCCAATCCAGGAGAAAAACCACGGGACCAACACGCAATAACAATCCACTAAGAATAGAGGAATAACAAGGTGATTACCGACTCCACGGACTCAACCCCCTCCTTCAGCTTCTTCGGACCTCGCGCTGACCGGTTGGATATCCGCGCAATAACAATCCCTAAGAAAAGAAGAATAACAAGGTGATTACCGTCTCCACGGATTTAACCCCTCCTTCAATTTCTTGGACCTCGCGCTCCACCGATTTTGCACGCCCACTGCACACGTTTCGAATCCACGAACGCACGCTTCGAATCCACGAAACGCCTTTAGCACACCGAATCCACGATGCCACGTCGAATCCACGACGCAAACTCAGTCGATAAGAATATTGACTTCGATGGTGATCCTTTGCTTAGATTATCAATGAAGAACCGTAGAAGAAATCTCTAAGCAAAGATTAGATCAATTCGACAAAAGATAGATCTTGGAAGAACCGTCGAATTGACCTAAAAGAGGCTATTAAGAAGAACAAAGAAAACCTAGCCTCTAGGGTTGCTCTCAAGTGTTTTATAAATTAATCGGTAGAGAACCCACGTTTTTGAGAAACCCTAAATGTCTATTTATAGTTTAGAAACCTTTGGAAAGAGATAAGAATCAAAAACATACCTTATCTGGAAATTTTCAGGACGGCGATCCGGATCGGATTTACTGCGATCCGGATCGTCGTAACGAGATTGACGATTCCAGAAATACCATGGTTCGGGATCCGGATCGCATTGCCCGATCCGGATCGTTCATACAAATCAGAAAACTTAACATTCGGGATCCGGATCGGAAATTGCATGGATCCGGATCAAAGTCTTGTATGAAGCAACAACCTTCGGGATCCGGATCGTTGGCTCTGATCCGGATCCTGAACAAGTCCGAACACCAGTTTTTGATTATTATGCAATTAAAAGTTCATCCAAGTGTTTCTACACTATAAGAAAGTATTCGGATCTCCACAATTATTTAGTTAAACATACCTGATCCTCTTGAATACTTTCTTCTTGAGATTGATGTAACTGATCCACAATTCTTCAACTTCAATCTTCAAGATTCAAGACACTGAGTGTCAACTTGAGCTCTTGTTGAATCTTCTCTAAGTCTTTGATTGCTGATTGACAATTTGATCCCTTTAAGACTCCGACTCAACTCACTGACATGACTCACGAAATATGCCAATACCAAAATGCCGTAACAATCTCCCCCTTTGGCAATTTCGTGACAAAACCCAAAAATACATAAAAGCGCTCAAGTCACTCATCTTAAACCAAAAAATTAAAACTCAATGTCATCACCAAAACATTGATTTTCTTTGCGTGAAAGATCCAATAAATATAAAATTACATTTGAACCAAACAGTCCTAGAACATACTCTATGACTTAGGACTTGGAGTCTTAAAGTGATGTAATTCCTGCAAAACCAAAACTCCAAACAAAATCAAACGTTAGTCGTTAGAAATTTGAATCCTACATTTGATCCGTCTTCCTTTTGGTTCTTTTGTTTTTTTCTTTGTCTCCCCCTATCTTGAGCATCTCTAACATGTTCTCCATGTTCTCCCCCTTTGTGATACGATCATCATTTTCCGTTCTCCCCCTATCTCGATGATCTCATCTCTGTCTCCCCCTATTTCTCTTCTCCCCCTTTTTGTCACAAATTGTCAAACAGTGAACATACTAGACAAAAGGAAATCACTAACATCATTAGTTCATAGAGAAAGAGAGATAAAAGCTCAGTTCCGGTATATAACAAAAATGCAGATTGCGTACCTGTACCAGAAAGCAAAAATCAAATAATTTCTTGAAACAAATCCAGATTTTGGAATCTTTTCAAATACCGATTTGTATTCCATCAAGAAATCCATGTAAGTGCTTTGAAAAACAACGAATTCACATAGATGCCATTCAATCCAATTAATTTCACGAAATTAAAAAGATTTACTCCAAAATCATGAAAAATAAAGGTAAAACATTATAAACCGTTTTTCATGTTATATTCATCAAACACAAGTCATCAAAAATAATCTTGAGATCCAAACTCTATCAAGATGTAACGGATTTACAAAGATGACTTACGGAGATTTCCAAATGACATCAATTTTGAATTTTTACCCTTTCAAATTTGAGATAAGCACTAAAATACCTAAGGGTGGCTCTTTGAGCATCTTTCAACTATTCCACCTTATACCAACCAGGAGATTGTTCAAAATATAAGAGTTTTGCATATAAATCTCCAAATGCTTCAACTAAAGATTTTCTCATAAAATACTATCAAGCATCCATAACATGTGGTAGCTTCACACACAAACCGGACGACCGGGGTGGCAGCTCTTTCCAGCATGTGGTGGTAGTTTTCACACTCCTTTCGGATGTAACTCTTTCCACATCTTTCATAATTCAATTATTTACCCTTGTAAGAAGGCAATCTCTTACGTGAAAGAATTAAATCCCAAATTTTAGTCAATCGGTTGTCTCATGTTTATCACAAAGAACTCACACAACCGAGATAGATTAAGCATCTGAAGATCACACATGATTTCTAAAATTTGATGCTTATAATATCAAAAACTCCTATAATGAAGTATCTTCAAGATTATGATTATGAAGTAAAGTTGATAATCCATATAAAATTAATTTGGAGTGAATGAAAGTGAAAACCTTTTTTTTTTTTTTTTTTTATTCAATGCACTTGTTCGTTAAAAACCTTTTGTTTAAAAACAAAACATAAAAACGAAGAGCATTGAAAACATGTAATGCAAAGATCAAGAACAATATGAAAGAAAAACCGATCAAAGCATTACATACAGTCATAAGCTAATTAGAACTTAAGACAAGGAAAGATATCACCTTTCCGAATCCAAAATCGCTGGATTTTGGGTTGTCTTGATTCGTTGTGGCCGGGGGTTGTCCGCTTTGACTGTTGATCCACCTTAGGTCTTTGCCTCGCAGTGATCCACTTGTATGATTGATGATGTGGCTCGGACCTTTGGTGGGTTGAGTGAACTCCTTTGACTTGATGTGTCTTTTGATTCCGTTGAGTTCGCTCCGTAGATGAAGTTGCCGAAGAATTCTTCTTTCTCTTTTTCGGGCAATCCTTCACCAAATGTCCTTCAAGTCCACATAAGTGACAAGTTCTTCCTTTCAATTTCATTGTGGAACTTGAAGCATGCACAGTTTGGACCTTTTTGAAACCCAAACCAACCTTGCTTGTTTGACCTAATCCGCACATACAATCTCGTTTCTTGGGAACGGTTGAAAGCCTTTGTATGTCGGATTTGAGTTCATGAACTTGCTTGGTCAATGCTTGGTTGGTGATATGAATCTCCTCAAACTGTTTTTCTAGAAAATCAATCTTGTTAATATGGGAATTAACGATCGTTTCCGATTGATTTATCTTTTCCTGGAGGATTTTATTATTATCCAATAAAAGCTCTCGTTCCTCCTCGAGATCATGAAGTTTGATCTTTAAAGCATGATTCTCGTCTTGATTCTCGAGTTGTTGCTTCCTCAACTTCTTGATATGCTTGGCCATCTTCTTAGATTCCGCAAGAAGTTGTTGATATGCCTCAACGAGTTCTTCCTCGTCCGACTCCCCCTCACTTGATGACTCTCCGCCGGATGTTGATGTTTCATGCAAAATCAAAGGAAAAGAGTCAGTGATTAAAGATGATAAGCAACCATTAGAAGAGGGAATATGAGAGGCATGAGAGGCAACAACTTTTTCCTCTTTACTTGAGGTCGATTTATTAGAAGTAGAATCGTCCCAAGTTTTTGCTTGCAAAGGCCTCTTTTTATATGATTTCGGAGAAGGACAATCCGTTGAAAAATGGCCGTAGCCTTTGCATCGATAGCATTGGATTTCCCCTTCGAAATCATCTTTCTCTTTTTCTTTAGAGGGTTTTGCAAAGCTTTTGAGATTAGAGGATTTAGAACCCGATGATCCTTTAGATAGTTTCGTGGATGAAGATCCATCGGTTCGATTCTTCCAAAACTTCCGACGAAATTTCTTTGTGATCCGCGCCAATTGTTCTTCAAAATCGGCAAAAGAGATTTCATCGTCGGAACTCGATTCGCTAACTTCTTCCTTTGTTGATTTGAACGCAATACCTGTAAGCTTAGAAGAAGACTTGGAAGAAACTTGATTAGTAGGAAAAGTCATTTCATAAGTTTGCAAAGCACCTACTAATTCCTCTACACTCATCTCATCCGGATGACTAACGGTTTCAATGGCGGTAACCTTTGCCCTAAACCGTTCCGGAAGAGTCCGAAGTATCTTTCTTACAATTTTCGACTCCGGGATCTTTTCGCCTAAATTTGCACATGTATTTATTACATCTTGAAGTCTAGTGTAATAATCTGTAAACAATTCATGCTCATCCATATGAATAGAGTCAAATTGACTTGTAAGCATCTGGAGCTTTTGAATTTTTACAAGATTAGTACCCTCATGTGTAATTTTGAGAATATCCCAAATTTCCTTCGCGGATTCACACGCGAAAATTCATGTGAACTCAGTCGAGGAAAGAGAATTAAATAAAGCGTTCATACCTTTCCCATTGTAAGAAGATCTTTCAAATTCCTCTTTGGACCATCTAGAGCGAGGTTTTGGGGTAGTAGAATTTCCTACTTCCTCAACAGGATGCACCCAACCGCATTCCATGGATTGCCATACTCGCTCATCAATTGCGATGAGAAAAGCTCTCATCCGCACTTTCCAATAAGCATAATTAGTCCCATCAAAAAGAGGAGGTCTATAAATATTACCACTTTCACCCATCATGATAGATAAACCTAAAACCCGCTCTGATACCAATTGTAGAGTTATGAATCCCAAAGGATCTAAATAGGTACTATCAAACAACTAGAGGGGGGGTGAATAGGTGTAATACTTAAAAACTCAATCTCAGTGCAAAATAAAAACCAATGCGGAAAATAAAAACAGCACACCGAGATATACGTGGAAACTCCAATCCAGGAGAAAAACCACGGGACCAACACGCAATAACAATCCACTAAGAATAGAAGAATAACAAGGTGATTACCGACTCCACGGACTCAACCCCCTCCTTCAGCTTCTTCGGACCTCGCGCTGACCGGTTGGATATCCGCGCAATAACAATCCCTAAGAAAAGAAGAATAACAAGGTGATTACCGTCTCCACGGATTTAACCCCTCCTTCAATTTCTTGGACCTCGCGCTCCACCGATTTTGCACGCCCACTGCACACGTTTCGAATCCACGAACGCACGCTTCGAATCCACGAAACGCCTTTAGCACACCGAATCCACGATGCCACGTCGAATCCACGACGCAAACTCAGTCGATAAGAATATTGACTTCGATGGTGATCCTTTGCTTAGATTATCAATGAAGAACCGTAGAAGAAATCTCTAAGCAAAGATTAGATCAATTCGACAAAAGATAGATCTTGGAAGAACCGTCGAATTGACCTAAAAGAGGCTATTAAGAAGAACAAAGAAAACCTAGCCTCTAGGGTTGCTCTCAAGTGTTTTATAAATTAATCGGTAGAGAACCCACGTTTTTGAGAAACCCTAAATGTCTATTTATAGTTTAGAAACCTTTGGAAAGAGATAAGAATCAAAAACATACCTTATCTGGAAATTTTCAGGACGGCGATCCGGATCGGATTTACTGCGATCCGGATCGTCGTAACGAGATTGACGATTCCAGAAATACCATGGTTCGGGATCCGGATCGCATTGCCCGATCCGGATCGTTCATACAAATTAGAAAACTTAACATTCGGGATTCGGATCGGAAATTGCATGGATCCGGATCGAAGTCTTGTATGAAGCAACAACCTTCGGGATCCGGATCGTTGGCTCTGATCCGGATCCTGAACAAGTCCGAACACCAGTTTTTGATTATTATGCAATTAAAAGTTCATCCAAGTGTTTCTACACTATAAGAAAGTATTCGGATCACCACAATTATTTAGTTAAACATACCTGATCCTCTTGAATACTTTCTTCTTGAGATTGATGTAACTGATCCACAATTCTTCAACTTCAATCTTCAAGATTCAAGACACTGAGTGTCAACTTGAGCTCTTGTTGAATCTTCTCTAAGTCTTTGATTGCTGATTGACAATTTGATCCCTTTAAGACTCCGACTCAACTCACTGACATGACTCACGAAATATGCCAATACCAAAATGCCGTAACACGGATCCGGGTCTCCAACGCCGAAAGAAAACAAGATCGGTTCTTTAATTCCGATAGATTGAGGTTAGTGGTCGTTAATCTTTTTGTAGAATTAATCGGGGGTTTTTCGTGTTCTCGTAAGGTCGTTTTAATTAGTACATCGATCGCGGATTTTCGTCGGGTTTTGATCCATGTTTTATTCTCGTTCTTGATCGAGGGTGATCGATGGTTTTTATCGAGTTTAATCGATGATTTTTAGTCGGTTTCTTTTTATCGGACTTGGTCAAAAATTCGATCGGAGTTCCGATTTATGTTTTGGTTGTTCGTGGATCAACGGTTTAGCCGTTAGATTTACCGCGGATTTATTCGGAGATTTTTGGGGATGTTTCGTTGGAACATAGTGGGTTAACGGGAGGCCGCCGCCGTCATTACCATGGTCGCGGGGTCTTCGCCGGAGTCGCACGGGAGCGAAAATGGAGAAGAAATCGCGAAACGGGAGCGAAAACGGCGAAGAAAACCGCGAAATTAGGGTTTACTGTGCTTGACCGTACAGCACGGTCCACGGGTCCAGGCATGCACCCGGTGCATGCCCGCAGCGTCGGAAGCACCAGACCCGGTGCACGGTTTCGTGCACCGGCCCGGCCCAAGGCGCGCGGTGCACGCCTCATGCGTGCACCCGGCGCAAGCGCTTGCGGCCGAAGGGCAAGGACCCGGTGCACGCTCGGGTCGTGCACCGGCCCGGCCCGAGATGCGCGGTGCACGTCTCCTGCGTGCACCCGGCGCATGCCGCCGCCGCCTGACGCCGTGAACCCGGTGCACGGTTGCCCCCGTGCACCAACCGACAGCCCGAAGTTCATTTGCTCCGTTTGGGTCCGTTTTTCCACCGTTTTGAGCGCCGTCTTCGCCGTTGGGATCACAATCTCCGCGGTTTTCTTGGCATGGCAACTTGGGATCTTTTTGGTCACTATTTTATTTTGTTGGGTGCCGATTTCGCCGACGCTCCGCGCCTCGACGAAATTGTCGGGGGCGCGCCGTCGGGTCTCTTCTCTCATCATTTTCGCCGCCGGGGCCTTCTTGGTCTAACCATTGACGTCCCGAGTGGGCTACCGGTTGAGGATTGAGTTTTGTTGGACTTTTTCGTCGAAAAGAGTAAATTGGGTCTTGTGTTTTCGGATGTTAGTACGCGCTTTTGACTATAGTTATCCGTGCGGACTTTCTTTAGGTCCAGACGCGCAGCGGGGGTGCGCGAAGGATTCGGGTGTTCCGATCTCTCTTCAAATAGGTGGGTACGGTTGCTGTAAATACAACCAGTGCAGTAAGTGCATCTATCGTCATTAAAATGCTCTTAATTTATCTAACAAAGTAGATGGACAGTTTAACCTTTCGCATAATTGTGTTTTTATCTAACAATTGAAGGTGCTCATGACACGCCGATCTCGGCAAATCCGTTTTCGGATGCTGCACGTACACAGGCGGATTGGCCTCCGCATGGGTGTACTTTTCCGGAAGAGTGGTCTCTTACGACCCGTGTTCCTCACAAAAGTGTGGGTGCCGTGAGGACCTCTTCGCGCCCGCTGAAAATAGCACACCAGCACCGCGAAGAGGTTAAAAGCATCAAAGTAGGTGTTTGCGCACGAGGGGAGACTTTAGTCTCTCCGACAAATATTCTGGGGTTGGTGCCCAATTTAATTGATAATTCTAGGGTTGGTGCCCAATTTAATTGATAATTCTGGGGTTGGTGCCCAATTTAATTGATAAATCTGGGGTTGAGGCCCTGCTTAATATGTGCAGGGTTTTAGCGAAATGGTTCCGGTGTATTCGGTTTACTCCTTATTTCCTTATTGATATTAGACATCTACTTTGTTTGTCACTGACATTACCCACTCCGTGACAGGTGTTACGAGGTGCGTTAGCCCGGAGGGCGGTGAGACTGCGTCGCGAGAACCGTAGTCAGAACACTTGGTTTTTATTATCTCATTTCTCTTACGCTTAATTTAGTTAATTTGCTTGTGGGTCGTAATATTCGTGGACATGTATTACTTAGCGCTGTGGATGAGGTGTACTTTTATATTTCGGTTCTTTTGGTGATGTTTTCTTATGCGGCACGTTTTCATGGTAAACCAAATGACTTCGAAAAGGTTTTCTCAAAACGAAGTGCCGTGTGGGCACTGGTTTTGCAACCGCTGGCTTTATCCTTTCTAAACACTGATGCCGCTTTAATATTCCGCTTGATGATGTATGTCTATTGTATGGTTGATGGTTGGTGTTTGATGTATGTTGTTGTAAATGAGACGCCGTGCATATACAAAGGAGACTCTGTCCGCGGGCAGGGAGAATTTGTGTATGTGGCGGTCTGGCACGCACCGGGGATGAGGTTAAAAATACCTTGTTAAGAAAGAAAAAAAAAGATACACGCAATTTTCCACTTTGATAGACTCAAAAACCCCCGGGGGCGTGACATATTAAATGGTATCAGAGAAAAACAACCATAACCATAGTAGACGTGATCCACATCCACTGTGTAGGGTACCACAAGCAAATTAGACATGAGATAACCAAGGTATAGGTGCGTAGTACGTGAGAGTACGGGAAAAAGGGGAACGTAATGTAGGTGTAATCGTAAGACAGGGTGTTAGGGTTATAGCCTTAGGGTTAACGTGGTTTCTTTGTCAATAGCGGACGATGGCCCGGACTAGATCGTCCACCGAGAATGCGGACGCGGACAGAGTGACCCCGACCACCGCAGAGAACCAGCTCCTCCGACAACAATTGCGGGAAATGGCCGGGCAATTAGCGACGCTGACGGAGCAGGTTCGTCACCTGACGCAGCAACAGGCAACCGCGCCAGCCGAGCGCGATCCGACCCCTCCGCCCGAAGCCACCGCACCCACTACGGGACCGCAAGGGACGGGTGGCACGACGACGGAACAGCCCCCATCCCCAAGGGATGTACCTACTCCGACGACCACGGGGCCCGTGATGGGAGCGACAGCAGGGGAGGCAGGAACGACCCCTACTCTCGGGGGGTCCGCCGCTGTAGGAGGGATCACGGAGCAACGAACGACGCGAGAAAGGATCAGGACGAATTTGACTAGGTTCAAGAAGCATGACCCTCCCACTTTTGAGGGAGAGACGACCGATCCATGGGTCGTCGAGAAATGGGTAGATACCATGGAAAAACTCTTCGAGGACCTACTGATGGAGGAACACGAGCGGGTTCCACTAGCCGTCCACTTTCTCGAAGGGAATGCACGCATCTGGTGGAAGACGGTACGCCCAGACCCATCTACAAACGACCCGCTACCAACATGGACGGCCTTTAGAGAGGAACTTTTTGACGCTTTCTTCTCCGATAGCGTCAAGCGGCAATTGGAAGACGACCTGAAGAACATTAGACAAGGGAACCGCTCGGTCATGGAATATCAAAGGGAGTTCGTAAGATTGGTTAACTGCGTCCCGTTTGTTATACGAGATGAACCCCACAAGGCCCGTCTTTCTGTGGACGGGCTCCCCGGGATACTGCAGTGGAGGACGCGACGTCCCAGACCTAGTAACGGCAGGTAAATTTTTGGTTTCACTCTTCCCTCTTAGATTAGGAGCACCGGTCACACCTTAACCTGCTACCCCTGTTAGACTCTCTCTCTCGCTCCCTCTCTCTCTAGAATCCTTAAGTATTAGGCGAAGCCTCCCCCGGCCGATGTGCGCGGGCGGGCTTCGAAGCATAGGAGAACCTTGTGTACTCGGGGCCCGTTAAGGGCCATGCAAGGAATAAATAGGCTCCACCCTATGCCTTGCAGCCGAGGACCCAATGGGCCGATAGGTAGTTCAGGGCCGCTCCCCAGATAGGGATCAGCGGTCCCGTGGTAAGGGAATTTCCGGACGTGTTTCCGGCAGAGCTCCCCGGAGCGCCGCCGGAACGAGAAGTCGACTTCCCTATTGAACTACTTCCCGGCACCAAACCCATCACCAAGGCACGTACAGGATGGCCTTCGCGGAGTTGAAGGAACTCAAGGCACAGTTGGAGGACCTTTTGGATAAGGGCTTCATCAGACCTAGTGCGTCACCCTGGGGCGCGCCCGTCCTGTTTGTGAGAAAGGAGGACGGAAGTCTCCGGTTGTGCATCGACTACCGAGAGATAAATAAGGTCACCGTTAAGAACAAGTACCCCCTGCCAAGGATCGATGACCTCTTCGACCAACTACAGGGGGCGACGGTGTTTTCAAAGATTGACCTGCAGTCGGGCTATCATCAGGTCCAGGTCAAGGGGGAGGACATCCCCAAAACGGCTTTTCGGACTCGCTACGGTCATTACGAATTTACAGTAATGCCGTTCGGGCTCACAAATGCCCCGGCGGTGTTCATGGACATGATGAACAGGGTATTCAAACCCTTCCTGGACTTATTCGTGGTGGTCTTCATCGACGATATCCTCATCTACTCCCGTACAGACGAGGAACATGAAGAACATCTGCGCACAGTCCTCCAGACCCTACGGGAACTGAAACTCTGCGCCAAACTCAAAAAGTGTGAGTTTGGGCTCCGTGAGGTTGGCTTCTTGGGGCACGTAATCTCGGCGGCTGGGGTCGCAGTCGATCCGAAGAAGATAGATTCGGGGACGGACTGGTCCCAACCGACGACGGTGACGGAGGTTCGAAGCTTTCTAGGATTAGCCGGGTACTACCGGCGCTTCGTGGAGGGTTTCTCCAAGATAGCCACCCCCTTAAACCGCTTGACCAAAAAGGGGGAAAAGTTCATCTGGACGGACAAATGTCAGAGGAGCTTCAAGGAGCTCAAGGATAGATTGACGCGAGCCCCGATTCTCGCCCTGCCAGAACCAGGGGAGGATTATGAAGTGTACTGCGATGCGTCGCGAAATGGACTGGGTGGAGTACTCATGCAACGGGGAAAGGTTATAGCCTATGCGTCAAGGCAGCTCAAGGAATACGAGCGAAACTACCCCGTGCACGATTTGGAACTCGCAGCGGTTGTGTTCGTCCTCAAGCTTTGGAGACACTACCTGTATGGGGCACACTGCAATGTGTACTCAGATCATAAAAGTCTTAAGTACCTTTTCACCCAAAAGGAGTTAAATTTGCGACAAAGACGGTGGCTCGAGCTACTGAAGGATTACGATTTAACGATCCACTACCACCCGGGAAAGGCAAATGTGGTGGCCGACGCCCTGAGCCGTAAGGGGCAGGCCGAGAAGGCAGGGGTAAGTGCCATCACCCAGCAAGATAGTCTGATTGCGGAATTTTTGCGATTAAGACTAGAAGTAGTACCAGCGGGTACAGTCGAACAACTTCTGACACTGGTGGTCAGACCTACCCTGCTTGACAGAATTCTCGAGGGGCAGTCGACTGATGACCAACTCCAGCTGGTGCGAAGTAGAGTAACTGCCGACCAAGGAGGTGATTTCACAGTAAACTCCGACGGCACGATACGATTTCGGGGACGAATCTGTGTGCCGGATCTACCGGAACTCAAAGAGGAAATCCTGCGGGAGGCGCATACCGCTCCATATACAGCGCATCCCGGGGGAACGAAGATGTACAAGGACGTCAAACAGACCTTCTGGTGGCCCAAAATGAAGGGAGACGTGACTCGGTTTGTGGCACACTGCCTGGTGTGCCAACGAGTGAAGGCCGAACACCAGCGTCCAGCAGGAAAATTGCAACCCTTACCGGTGCCCGTGTGGAAATGGGACATGATTACCATGGATTTTGTGACCGGGTTCCCGAGATCGTCACAGGGACATGATGCAATATGGGTAATCGTGGACCGTTTGACGAAACCGGCCCACTTTCTGCCCATACACACGACGTGGGCGCGGGAACGACTGGCGCAAACCTACATCAACGAGATAGTAAGGTTGCATGGGGTGCCGACATCCATCACGTCGGACAGGGACACGCGATTTGTGTCAAACTTTTGGCAGAGCCTGCAGCGAGCAATGGGAACCAAGTTGCACTTCAGTACGACTTTCCACCCGCAGACCGATGGACAATCAGAGCGGGTGATACAAATCATGGAGGACATGCTTCGGGCATGCGTTTTAGACCTGGGTGAAGGATGGGCACGGTGCTTGCCCCTAGTGGAATTTGCCTACAATAACAGTTACCAGGCCAGCATTCAGATGGCGCCATACGAGGCCCTGTACGGGCGCCGCCGTCGGTCTCCAATATGCTGGGACGACTTGGGTGAGCGTAAGTTTCTGGGCCCAGATCTGGTGGAGGAGACCGAAGCAAAGGTGCGATTGATTAGACAAAGACTACTGACCGCCCAGAGCAGACAGAAAAGCTACGCGGACAACAGACGCCGAGACTTAGAGTTCATGGTGGGTGAACACGCGTTGCTCCGAGTTTCGCCCTCCAAGGGGAAACGACGCTTCGGCATAAAGGGAAAGTTAAGCCCGAGGTACGTAGGACCGTTCGAGAGCCTAGAACGCGTAGGACCGGTGGCGTACCGATTAGCCCTGCCGCCGAATCTCTAACGAGTCCATAACGTGTTCCATGTCTCAATGCTCCGGAAGTACCTAGCCGATCCCTCTCATGCCCTGGATGCCTCCACCATCGAGTTGCGAGAGGATTTAAGCGTCGAGGAGACGCCGGTGCGGATTTTGGCGAGAGAGGACAAGAAGTTGCGCAAACGAACAATCCCCTATGTAAAGATCCAGTGGAGCAACCATGAAGAGCGCGAGGCGACTTGGGAACTGGAATCGAAGATGAGGGAATGTTTTCCCGAATTGATTAGTGGGGTTTGTATTTAAGTTTCGAGACGAAACTTTTTATAAAGTGTGAGTGGTGTAGTGATCCGGCCTTTCGGGGTATTTTTGACTTACGTGTAGTCATTTAAGCATTTAAGCCTTTAAGTGAAATAAAATTATTCAATTCTTAAAAGTTGGCCATTGTGGGGTGCTAGTATTTTTCTGCGATAGAGCGCGGAAAAAGAAAGCCGACGGTGCGATCGGATCTGAAATCCGATATCGGGATCCCCCGGAACGGGATTCAAAGTGATACGGTGATTTGTCGTGCATCGGAATCCGTGCAAAATATCTTGCACCCGTTAGAGATAAGGTGGGTTATCTCGTAGGGGATAATTAATTAGTTAATTAATTATCCCAGACGGAAAATAATAATTCTCTTACGTACGAATTAAAGAGAAATTAATTAGAGATAAAGTGCGACTATATAAGGGATCCCGATTATCGGAAAGAAAAGAAAAGAAAAATAAAAACCCTAATCGGTGAGAAGAGAAAAAGAAAAGAAAAGACGGAACCCTAACCGGAGGAGAAAAGAGGAAAAGAAGGAGGAAGCGGAGGAACCCGATCGCCCTGATTCACGTGCCGGAGATCGGAGAACGAGACGCCATCGTCTACGGGGAGCGGATCCGGGTCTCCAACGCCGAAAGAAAACAAGATCGGTTCTTTAATTCCGATAGATTGAGGTTAGTGGTCGTTAATCTTTTTGTAGAATTAATCGGGGGTTTTTCGTGTTCTCGTAAGGTCGTTTTAATTAGTACATCGATCGCGGATTTTCGTCGGGTTTTGATCCATGTTTTATTCTCGTTCTTGATCGAGGGTGATCGATGGTTTTTATCGAGTTTAATTGACGATTTTTAGTCGGTTTCTTTTTATCGGACTTGGTCGAAAATTCGATCGGAGTTCCGATTTATGTTTTGGTTGTTCGTGGATCAACGGTTTAGCCGTTAGATTTACCGCGGATTTATTCGGAGATTTTTGGGGATGTTTCGTTGGAACATAGTGGGTTAACGGGAGGTCGCCGCCGCTGTTGTTAAACGGGAGGCCGCCGCCGTCGTTACCATGGTCGCGGGGTCTTCGCCGGAGTCGCACGGGAGCGAAAACGGAGAAGAAATTGCGAAACGGGAGCGAAAACGGCAAAGAAAACCGCGAAATTAGGGTTTACTGTGCTTGTCCGTACAACACGGTCCACGGGTCCAGGCGTGCACCCGGTGCATGCCCTCAGCGTCGGAAGCACCAGACCCGGTGCACGGTTTCGTGCACCGGCCCGGCCCAAGGCGCGCGGTGCACGCCTCATGCGTCCTGCGCAAGCGCTTGCGGCCGAAGGGCAAGGACCCGGTGCACGCTCGGGTCGTGCACCGGCCCGGCCCGAGATGCGCGGTGCACGCCTCCTGCGTGCACCCGGCGCATGCCGCCGCCGCCTGACGCCGTGAACCCGGTGCACGGTTGCCCCCGTGTGTTACGGCTTTTTGGTATTGGCATATTTCGTGAGTCAAGTCAGTGAGTTGAGTCAGAGTCTTAAAGGGATCAAATTGTCAATCAGCAATCAAAGACTTAGAGAAGATTCAACAAGAGCTCAAGTTGACACCCAGTGTCTTGAGTCTTGAAGATTGAAGTTGAAGAATTGTGGATCAGTTACATCAATCTCAAGAAGAAAGTATTCAAGAGGATCAGGTATGTTTAACTAAATAATTATGGTGATCCGAATACTTTCTTATAGTGTAGAAACACTTGGATGAACTTTTAATTGCATAATAATCAAAAACTGGTGTTCGGACTTGTTCAGGATCCGGATCAGAGCCAACGATCCGGATCCCGAAGGTTGTTGCTTCATACAAGACTTCGATCCGGATCCATGCAATTTCCGATCCGGATCCCGAATGTTAAGTTTTCTGATTTGTATGAACGATCCGGATCGGGCAATGCGATCCGGATCCCGAACCATGGTATTTCTGGAATCGTCAATCTCGTTACGACGATCCGGATCGCAGTAAATCCGATCCGGATCGCCGTCCTGAAAATTTCCAGATAAGGTATGTTTTTGATTCTTATCTCTTTCCAAAGGTTTCTAAACTATAAATAGACGTTTAGGGTTTCTCAAAAACTGGGGAGCTACGGCCGATCTTTTTATAAAACTCTTGAGAGCAACCCTAGAGGCTAGGTTTTCATCGTTCTTCTTTATAGCCTCTTTTAGGTCAATTCGATGGTTCTTTCAAGAACATATCTTTTGTCGAATTGATCTAATCTTTGCTTAGAGATTTCTTCTACGGTTCTTCATTGATAATCTAAGCAAAGGATCACCATCGAAGTCAATATTCTTATCGACTGAGTTTGCGTCGTGGATTCGACGTGGCATCGTGGATTCGGTGTGCTAAAGGCGTTTCGTGGATTCGAAGCGTGCGTTCGTGGATTCGAACGTGAGCAGTGGACGTGCAAAATCGGTGGAGCGCGAGGTCCAAGAAATTGAAGGAGGGGTTAAATCCGTGGAGACGGTAATCACCTTGTTATTCTTCTTTTCTTAGGGATTGTTATTGCGCGGATATCCAACCGGTCAGCGCAAGGTCCGAAGAAGCTGAAGGAGGGGTTGAGTCCGTGGAGTCGGTAATCACCTTGTTATTCTTCTATTCTTAGTGGATTGTTATTGCGTGTTGGTCCCGTGGTTTTTCTCCTGGATTGGAGTTTCCACGTAAATCTCGGTGTGCTGTTTTTATTTTCCGCATTGGTTTTTATTTTGCACTGAGATTGAGTTTTTAAGTATTACACCTATTCACCCCCCCTCTAGTTGTTTGATGGGACTAATTATGCTTATTGGAAAGTGCGGATGAGAGCTTTTCTCATCGCAATTGATGAGCGAGTATGGCAATCCGTGGAATGCGGTTGGGTGCATCCTGTTGAGGAAGTAGGAAATTCTACTACCCCAAAACCTCGCTCTAGATGGTCCAAAGAGGAATTTGAAAGATCTTCTTACAATGGGAAAGGTATGAACGCTTTATTTAATTCTCTTTCCTCGACTGAGTTCACAAGAATTTCCGCGTGTGAAACCGCGAAGGAAATTTGGGATATTCTCAAAATTACACATGAGGGTACTAATCTTGTAAAAATTCAAAAGCTCCAGATGCTTACAAGTCAATTTGACTCTATTCATATGGAAGGGCATGAATTGTTTACAGATTATTACACTAGACTTCAAGATGTAATAAATACATGTGCTAATTTAGGAGAAAAGATCCCGGAGTCGAAAATTGTAAGAAAGATACTTCGGACTCTTCCGGAACGGTTTAGGGCAAAGGTTACCGCCATTGAAACCGTTAGTCATCCGGATGAGATGAGTGTAGAGGAATTAGTAGGTGCTTTGCAAACTTATGAAATGACTTTTCCTACTAATCAAGTTTCTTCCAAGTCTTCTTCTAAGCTTACAGGTATTGCATTCAAATCAACAAAGGAAGAAGATAGCGAATCAAGTTCCGACGATGAAATCTCTTTTGCCGATTTTGAAGAACAATTGGCGCGGATCGTAAAGAAATTTCGTCGAAAATTTTGGAAGAATCGAACCGATGGATCTTCATCCATGAAATCTTCTAAAGGATCATCGGGTTCTAAATCCTCTAAACTCAAAAGCTTTGCAAAACCTTCTAAAGAAAAAGAAAAAGATGATTTCGAAGGGGAAATCCAATGCTATCGATGCAAAGGCTACGGCCATTTTTCAATGGATTGTCCTTCTAAGAAATCATATAAAAAGAAGGCTTTGCAAGCGAAAACTTGGGACGATTCTACTTCTAATGAATCGACCTCAAGTATAGAGGAAAAAATCGTTGCTTCTCATGCCTCTCATTTTCCCTCTTCTAATAATTGTTTATCATCTTTAGTCACTGACTCTACTCCTTTGATTTTGTATGAAACATCAACAACCGGCGGAGAGTCATCAAGTGAGGGGGAGTCGGACGAGGAAGAACTCGTTGAGGCATATCAACAACTTCTTGCGGAATCTAAGAAGATGGCCAAACATATCAAGAAGTTGAGAAAGCAACGACTTGAGAATCAAGACGAGAATCATGCTTTAAAGATCAAACTTCATGATCTCGAGGAGGAACGAGAGCTTTTATTGAATAATAATAAAATCCTCCAAGAAAAGATAAATCAATCGGAAACGGTCGTTAATTCCCATATTGACAAGATTGATTTTCTAGAAAAACAGTTTGAGGAGATTCATGTCACCAACCAAGCATTGACCAAACAAGTTCATCAACTTAAATCCGACATACAAAGGATCTCAGCCGATTCCAAGAAACTTGAGTGTATGTCCGGTTTAGGTCAAACAAGTAAGGTTGGTTTGGGATTCAAAAAGAACCAAACTGTGAATGCTTCAAGTTCCACAATGAAATTGAAAGGAAGAACTTGTCACTTATGTGGACTTGAAGGACATTTGGTGAAGGATTGCCCGAAAAAGAGAAAGAAAAATTCTTCGGCAACTTCATCTACGGAGCGAACTCAGCGGAATCAAAAGACACATCAAGTCAAAGGAGTTCACTCAACCCACCAAAGGTCCGAGCCACATCATCAATCATACAAGTGGATCACTGCGAGGCAAAGACCTAAGGTGGATCAACAGTCAAAGCTATCATCTCCCAACCACAATGAATCAAGACAACCCAGAATTCGACAATTTTGGATTCGGAAAGGTGATATCTTTCCTTGTCTTAAGTTCTAATTAGTTTATGACTGTATGTAATGCTTTGATTGGTTTTCCTTTCATATCTTTCTTAATCTTTGCATTACATGGGTTTCAATGCTCTTCGTTTTTTTTACTTTGTTTTTGAACAAAAGGGTTTTTACTGAACAAGTGCATTGAATAAAAAGGGCTTCACGTTTATTCACTCCAAATTAATTTTATATGGATTATCAACTTTACTCCATAATCATAATCTTGAAGATACTTCATTATAGGAGTTTTTGATATTATAAGCATCAAATTTTAGAAATCATGTGTGATCTTTAGATGCTTAATCTATCTCGGTTGTGTGAATTCATTGTGATAAACGTGAGACAACCGATAGGCTAAAATTTGGGATTTAATTCTTTCACGTAAGAGATTGCATTCTTACAAGGGTATTGAAATGATTTGCAAAAGATGTGGAAAGAGTTACATCCGAAAGGAGTGTGAAAACTACCACCACATGTTGGAAAGAGCTGCCACCCCGGTCGTCCGGTCTGTGTGTGAAGCTACCACATGTTTTGATGCTTGAAAAACATTTTCTTGAAATTTTTAGTTGAAGCATTTGGAGATTTATATGCAAAGCTCTTATATTTTGAATAATCTCCTGGTTGGTATAAGGTGGGATAGTTGAAAGATGCTCAAAGAGCCACCCTTAGGTATTTTAGTGCTTATCTCAAATTTGAAAGGGTAAGAAATCAAATTGATGTCATTTGGAAATCTCTGTAAGTCATCTTTGTAAATCCGTTACATCTTGATAGAGTTTGGATCTCAAGATTATTTTTGATGACTTGTGTTTGATGAATATAACATGAAAAACGGTTTATAATGTTTTACCTTTATTTTTCATGATTTTGGAGTAAATCTTTTTAATTTTGTGAAATTAATTGGATTGAATGACATCTGTGTGAATTCACTGTTTAAAGCACTTAAATTGATTTCTTGATGGAATACAAATCGGTATTTGAAAAGATTCTAAAATCTGGATTTGTTTCAAGAAATTATTTGATTTTTGCTTTCTGGTATAGGTACGGAATCTGCATTTTTGTTATATACCAGAACTGAGTTTTTATCTCTCTTTCTCTATGAACTAATATTGTTAGTGATTTATTTTTGTCTAGTATGTTCACTGTTTGACAATTTGTGACAAAAAGGGGGAGAAGAGAAATGATCGGAGATGAGATCATCAAGAGAGTACAAACGAAAATAAAAAAATGGGGGAGAACGGAAAATGATGATCGTATCACAAAGGGGGAGAACATAGATGCTCAAGAACATGGAGAACATGGAAAACATGTTAGAGATGCTCAAGATAGGGGGAGACAAAGAAAAAATTGAAAGAGCCGAAAAACAAAAGAACCAAAAGGAAGACGGATCAAATGTAGGATTTTAATTTCTAACAACTAACGTTTGATTTTGTTTGGAGTTTTGTTTTGCAGGAATTACATCACTTTAAGACTCCAAGTCCTAAGTCATAGAGTATGTTCTAGGACTGTTTGGTTCAAATGTAATTTTGTATTTATTGGATCTTTCACGCAAAGAAAATCAATGTTTTGGTGATGACATTGAGTTTCGATTTTTTGGTTTAAGATGAGTGACTTGAGCGCTTTTATGTATTTTTGGGTTTTGTCACGAAATTGCCAAAGGGGGAGATTGTTACGGCTTTTTGGTATTGGCATATTTCGTGAGTCAAGTCAGTGAGTTGAGTCAGAGTCTTAAAGGGATCAAATTGTCAATCAGCAATCAAAGACTTAGAGAAGATTCAACAAGAGCTCAAGTTGACACCCAGTGTCTTGAGTCTTGAAGATTGAAGTTGAAGAATTGTGGATCAGTTACATCAATCTCAAGAAGAAAGTATTCAAGAGGATCAGGTATGTTTAACTAAATAATTATGGTGATCCGAATACTTTCTTATAGTGTAGAAACACTTGGATGAACTTTTAATTGCATAATAATCAAAAACTGGTGTTCGGACTTGTTCAGGATCCGGATCAGAGCCAACGATCCGGATCCCGAAGGTTGTTGCTTCATACAAGACTTCGATCCGGATCCATGCAATTTCCGATCCGGATCCCGAATGTTAAGTTTTCTGATTTGTATGAACGATCCGGATCGGGCAATGCGATCCGGATCCCGAACCATGGTATTTCTGGAATCGTCAATCTCGTTACGACGATCCGGATCGCAGTAAATCCGATCCGGATCGCCGTCCTGAAAATTTCCAGATAAGGTATGTTTTTGATTCTTATCTCTTTCCAAAGGTTTCTAAACTATAAATAGACGTTTAGGGTTTCTCAAAAACTGGGGAGCTACGGCCGATCTTTTTATAAAACTCTTGAGAGCAACCCTAGAGGCTAGGTTTTCATCGTTCTTCTTTATAGCCTCTTTTAGGTCAATTCGATGGTTCTTTCAAGAACATATCTTTTGTCGAATTGATCTAATCTTTGCTTAGAGATTTCTTCTACGGTTCTTCATTGATAATCTAAGCAAAGGATCACCATCGAAGTCAATATTCTTATCGACTGAGTTTGCGTCGTGGATTCGACGTGGCATCGTGGATTCGGTGTGCTAAAGGCGTTTCGTGGATTCGAAGCGTGCGTTCGTGGATTCGAACGTGAGCAGTGGACGTGCAAAATCGGTGGAGCGCGAGGTCCAAGAAATTGAAGGAGGGGTTAAATCCGTGGAGACGGTAATCACCTTGTTATTCTTCTTTTCTTAGGGATTGTTATTGCGCGGATATCCAACCGGTCAGCGCAAGGTCCGAAGAAGCTGAAGGAGGGGTTGAGTCCGTGGAGTCGGTAATCACCTTGTTATTCTTCTATTCTTAGTGGATTGTTATTGCGTGTTGGTCCCGTGGTTTTTCTCCTGGATTGGAGTTTCCACGTAAATCTCGGTGTGCTGTTTTTATTTTCCGCATTGGTTTTTATTTTGCACTGAGATTGAGTTTTTAAGTATTACACCTATTCACCCCCCCTCTAGTTGTTTGATAGTACCTATTTAGATCCTTTGGGATTAATAACTCTACATCGTGCACCAACCGACAGCCCGAAGTTCATTTGCTCCGTTTGGGTCCATTTTTCCACCGTTTTGAGCGCCGTCTTCGCCGTTGGGATCACAATCTCTGCGGTTTTCTTGGCATGGCAACTTGGGATCTTTTTGGTCACTATTTTATTTTGTTGGGTGCCGATTTCGCCGACGCTCCGTGCCTCGACGAAATTGTCGGGGGCGCGCCGTCGGGTCTCTTCTCTCATCATTTTCGCCGCCGTGGCCTTCTTGGTCTAACCATTGACGTCCCGAGTGGGCTACCGGTTGTGGATTGAGTTTTGTTGGACTTTTCCGTCGAAAAGAGTAAATTGGGTCTTGTGTTTTCGGATGTTAGTACGCGCTTTTGACTATAGTTATCCGTGCGGACTTTCTTTAGGTCCAGACGCGCAGCGGGGGTGCGCGAAGGATTCGGGTGTTTCGATCTCTCTTCAAATAGGTGGGTACGGTTGCTGTAAATACAACCAGTGCAGTAAGTGCATCTATCGTCATTAAAATGCTCTTAATTTATCTAACAAAGTAGATGGACAGTTTAACCTTTCGCATAATTGTGTTTTTATCTAACTTTTGAAGGTGCTCATGACACGCCGATCTCGGCAAATCCGTTTTCGGATGCTGCACGTACACAGGCGGATTGGCCTCCGCATGGGTGTACTTTTCCGGAAGAGTGGTCTCTTACGACCCGTGTTCCTCACAAAAGTGTGGGTGCCGTGAGGACCTCTTCGCGCCCGCTGAAAATAGCACACCAGCACCGCGAAGAGGTTAAAAGCATCAAAGGAGGTGTTTGCGCATGAGGGGAGACTTTAGTCTCTCCGACAAATATTATGGGGTTGGTGCCCAATTTAATTGATAATTCTGGGGTTGGTGCCCAATTTAATTGATAATTCTGGGGTTGGTGCCCAATTTAATTGATAAATCTGGGGTTGGGGCCCTGCTTAATATGTGCAGGGTTTTAGCGAAATGGTTCCGGTGTATTCGGTTTGCTCCTTATTTCCTTATTGATATTAGACATCTACTTTGTTTGTCACTGACATTACCCACTCCGTGACAGGTGTTACGAGGTGCGTTAGCCGGGAGGGCGGTGAGACTGCGTCGCGAGAACCGTAGTCAGAACACTTGGTTTTTATTATCTCATTTCTCTTACGCTTAATTTAGTTAATTTGCTTGTGGGTCGTAATATTCGTGGACATGTATTACTTAGCGCTGTGGATGAGGTGTACTTTTATATTTCGGTTCTTTTGGTGATGTTTTCTTATGCGGCACGTTTTCATGGTAAACCAAATGACTTCGAAAAGGTTTTCTCAAAACGAAGTGCCGTGTGGGCACGGGTTTTGCAACCGCTGGCTTTATCCTTTCTAAACACTGATGCCGCTTTAATATTCCGCTTGATGATGTATGTCTATTGTATGGTTGATGGTTGGTGTTTGATGTATGTTGTTGTAAATGAGACGCGTGCATATACAAAGGAGACTCTGTCCGCGGGCAGGGAGAATTTGTGTATGTGGCGGTCTGGCACGCACCGGGGATGAGGTTAAAAATACCTTGTTAAGAAAGAAAAAAAAAGATACACGCAATTTTCCGCTTTGATAGACTCAAAAACCCCCGGGGGCGTGACAATTCACACAACCTTGATAGAATAATCATCTAAAGATCACAAATGATTTCTAAAATTTGATGAATATAATTATCAAAAACTCCTATAATGAAATATCTTCAAGAATTATGATTATGGAGTAAAGTTGATAATTCAAATAAAATTAAATTGGAGTGATTGAAAGTGAAAACCCTTTTTATTCAATGCATTTGTTCGTTAAAACCCTTTTGTTCAAAAACAACACATAAAAACGAAGAGCATTGAAATCATGTAATGCAAAGATTAAGAATAATATGAAAAGAAAACCAATCAAAGCATTACATACAGTCATAAGCTATTTAGAACTTAAGACTAGGAAAGATATCACCTTTCGGAATCCAAAATCGTCGGATTTTGGATTGTCTTGATTCATTGAAGTTGGGAGATGATAGCTTTGACTGTTGATTCACCTTAGGTCTTTGCCTCGCAATGATCCACTTGTATGATTGATGTTGTGGCTCGGACCTTTGGTGGTTTGAGTGAACTCCATTGACTTGACGTCGCTTTTGATTCCGTTGAGTTCGCTCCGTAGATGAAGTTGCCGAAGAATTCCTCTTTCTCTTTTTCGGGCATGTCTTCATCAAGTGTCCTTCAAGTCCACAAAGGTGACACGTTCTTCCTTTCAATTTGAATGTGGAACTTGAAGCATACACAGTTTGATCCTTTTTAAATCCCAAACCAACCTTGCTTGTTTGACCTAAACCGGACATACAATCAAGTTTCTTAGAACCGGTTGAAAGCTTTTGTATGTCGGATTTAAGTTGATGAACTTGCTTGGTCAAAGCTTGATTGGTGACATGAATATCCTCAAACTGTTTTTCTATAAAACCAATCTTGTCCATATATGATTTAGCGTTTGTCTCCGATTGGTTTCGCTCTTCTTGGAGGATTTTATTGTTTTCCAATAAACGTTCTCGTTCCTCCTCGAGATCATGAAGTTTTATCTTTAAAGCATGATTCTCGTCTTGAATCTCAAGTCGTTGCTTTCTCAACTTCTTGATATGCTTGGCCATCTTCTTAGATTCCGCAAGAAGCTGTTGATATGCCTCAACGAGTTCTTCTTCGTCCGACTCCCCCTCACTTGATGACTCTCCGTTGGATGTTGATGTTTCATGCAAAATAAAAGGAATAGAGTCAGTGATTAAAGATGATAAACAAACATTAGAAGAGGGAATTTGAGAAGCATGTAAGGCAACGACTTTTTCCTCTTTACTTGAGGTTGATTCATTAGAAGTAGAATCGTCCCAAGTTTTCGCTTGCAAAGCCTTCTTTCTATATGATTTCGGAGAAGGACATTCCGTTAAAAAATGGTCGTAGCCTTTGCATCTATAGCATTGGATTTCCCCTTCGAAATCATCTTTTTCTTTTTCTTTAGAAGGTTTTGCAAAGCTTTTGAGGTTAGAGGATTTAGAACCCGATGATCCTTTAGAAGGTTTCGTGGATGAAGATCCATCGGTTCGATTCTTCAAAAACTTCCGACGAAATTTCTTTGTGATCCGCGCCAATTGTTCTTCAAAATCGGCAAAAGAGATTTCATCGTCGGAACTTGATTCACTATCTTCTTCCTTTGTGGATTTGAATGCAATACCTGTAAGCTTAGAAGAAGACTTGGAAGAAACTTGATTAGTAGGAAAAGTCATCTCATAAGTTTGCAAAGCACCTACTAATTCCTCTACACTCATCTCATCCGGATGACTAACGGTTTCAATGGCGGTAACCTTTGCCCTAAACCGTTCCGGAAGAGTCCGAAGTATCTTTCTTACAATTTTTGACTCCGGGATCTTTTCTCCTAAATTAGCACAAGTATTGATTACATCTTGAAGTCTAGTGTAATAATCTGTAAACAATTCATGCTCTTCCATATGAATAGAATCAAATTGACTTGTAAGCATCTGGAGCTTTTGAATTTTTACAAGATTAGTACCCTCATGTGTAATTTTGAGAATATCCCAAATTTCCTTCGCGGTTTCACACGCGGAAATTCGTGTGAACTCAGTCGAGGAAAGAGAATTAAATAAAGCGTTCATACCTTTCCCATTGTAAGAAGATCTTTCAAATTCCTCTTTGGACCATCTAGAGCGAGGTTTTGGGGTAGTAGAATTTCCTACTTCCTCAACAGGATGCACCCAACCGTATTCCACGGATTGCCATACCCGCTCATCAATTGCGATGAGAAAAGCTCTCATCCGCACTTTCCAATAAGCATAATTAGTCCCATCAAAAAGAGGAGGTCTATAAATATTACCACTTTCACCCAACATGATAGATAAGCCTAAAACCCGCTCCGATACCAATTGTAGGTTTTTATATATCCCGAAGGATCTAAATAGGTACTATCAAACAACTAGAGGGGGGGTGAATAGGTGTAATACTTATAAAACCAAATCTCAGTGCAAAATAAAAATCAATGCGGAAAATAAGAATAGCACACCGAGATATACGTGGAAACTCCAATCCAGGAGAAAAACCCCGGGACCAACACGCAATAACAATCCACTAAGAATAGAAGAATAACAAGGTGATTACCGACTCCACGGACTCAACCCCTCCTTCAGCTTCTTCGGACCTTGCGCTGACCGGTTGGACATCCACGCAATAACAATCCACTAAGAAAAGAAGAATAACAAGGTGATTACCGTCTCCACGGATTCAACCCCTCCTTCAACTTCTTCGGACCTTGCGCTCCACCGATTGCACGTCCACTGCACACGTTCGAATCCACGAACGCCACTCGAATCCACGAGCACACGTTTCGAATCCACGAAACGCCTTTAGCACACCGAATCCACGATGCCACGTCGAATCCACGACGCAAACTCAGCCGGTAAGAATATTGGCTTCGATGGTGATCCTTTGCTTAGATTATCAATGAAGATCCATGGGAAAAATCTCTAAGCAAAGATTAGATCAATTCGACAAAAAATATGTTCTTGAAAGAACCGTCGAATTGACCTAAAAGAGGCTATAAAGAAGAATGATAAAAACCTAGCCTCTAGGGTTGCTCTCAAGTGTTTTATCAATTGATCGGCCGTGCTCCCCACGTTTTTGAGAAACCCTAAGTGTCTATTTATAGTTTAGAAACCTTTGGAAAGAGATAAGAATCAAAAACTTACCTTATCTGGAAATTTTTAGGACGGCGATCCGGATCTGATTTACTGTGATCCGGATCGTCGTAACGAGTCAGGCTATTCCAGAAAAATAGGGTTCGGGATCCGGATTGAAATGCCCGATCCGGATCGTTCATGTATTCCAGCAAAAGCCCATGTTCGGGATCCGGATCGAAATGACCTTTGATCCGGATCGGATTTGCCAATGAACAAGCACCCTTCGGGATCCGGATTGGACTGTCTGATCCGGATCCTGAACATGTCCCATGTCCAGTTTTTGATTTTTATGCAATTAAAAATTCATCCAAGTGTTTCTACACTATAAGAAAGTATTCGGATCACCAAAATTATTTAGTTAACTATACCTGATCCTTTTGAATACTTTCTTCTTGAGATTGATGTAACTGATCCACAATTCTTCAACTTCAATCTTCAAGACTCAAGACACTGAGTGTCAACTTGAGCTCTTGTTGAATCTTCTCTAAGTCTTTGATTACTGATTGACAATTTGATCCCTTTAAGACTCCGACTCAACACAACAAATCAACTCACGAAATATGCCAATACAAAAGGCCGTAACATTTGCATGGGTCCTATGTTGCCCGAACACAAATCCACCATTAGTGGTGGGAAGCTCGAAACCGAGCTTGTCCGCCACCGTCGCCGCCGTGACCTCGTCGTCGGGCACAGGACCAGGAAGGTTGTGGTGATGAAAGGCACCTTGTGGTGCAAGTGGTTGAGGCCCAGAACCCAGAAATAGAAAAATGCCATTGTTGGGTCTTTGAAGCTTGTGTGTTAGAAAAAGTGCCCACCACCTGTTTGATAAAATGCCCCAATGAACTCAAAAGCAGATTTAGACATCCTGCAGAATATGAAAGTTGTTCCATACCTTTCCCTGAGCTCAATGCTCACTTCAGATCGAAAGTTGTCTGTGTGAAAATGTGTGTGGGGCATTGTTGTAGAGTTAGAGAGCAAAGGGTTTGGATCTACTTGATCCAGCAGGTTTTGGGTTGCAAAAGAGCAAGCCCCTGTGTCCTGGTACTGTCCAGAGATGAATGCTCCAATTTACTTAGAATTTGCACGAGTAGGTTTAAAGGTTTGGCATTATAGAGCCTTATGTTTGGTTGGTTGGCTTAGGGTCTGTTTGGGGCACTTTGCGAAGTCGCGACAGTGAGCTCCTGGCTATTTTGGGGTCACTGGACGCGATGCTCACCTTAGTTTTCAGTTTGGTCGAGCCGAAGAAATAAAATTGCTATGAGCCTATGTTAGTATAGTAAACTTTGACCCAAAGTTTTTCTCGGGATCCGTACTGCTGCAAATTGGTGAGCACGGTGTCCAGCGAGTCGAGGGCCACCTACTGGTGGTGACGGATTGTTAAAATAATGTTCCAATAACTAGAACGAGCGAAAACGGCTCTCTAACACGCGTAGAAGTGCGATTTTTGGAAACCCTAGGGGTCTAAATGCAATTGTAACCTCATGTGCTATCTCGGGCAGTGTGTCAATGATCTCTAAGCTTTTCGTTAGAGATCCAATGGCTCTCGTTGAGCAGAAATTGGTTATCGGTCCGTAAATCGGCAAAATCGTCGGTTTAACGGCACCCCGGTGGTAATCACGCAATTCGAGGAATTGCGGCGATTACGCCTTGCTGTCTGATGTGTCCCAGTAGAATCTGGTTGAGCCAGCGGCATAGGGTTGATGCCCGTATCTCCCGGAAATCTAAAATGAATTTTCGGGAGGGGTATTTTGGTAAATTTGGCATCAATTTGGAAAAGATCCAGGTTTAAGTAAGAATAGTGAGTCTGTGGTTTGGGTATGTGTGAGTTGTTCCCTGATCAAAACATATGATTTAGGTTGGCACAGTCTTCGAGCATTCTGTTGGAGTCGATAGTTGGCCTGCAGACAGGTGGGTTTATCTTCGGTCCGGGCTTTATCATTTCGGCCCTCTGGGGTATCGTAATTGGTCGGACCCCTGTTCTTGTGATAGCCTAGATTTTCTTGTTGAGCCTGCTCTTTTTATTGATCAGCATCACTTTTATATTGCTATATCTACTTGATTCATTGGTCATTATCAGTTATCAGCCTATATGTTGCCGTGCTTGATTGATCCTTAGCTTGCTAGCTTATATGTTGCCATGTTCGATTGATCTTTAGCTTGCTATCAGATATTATGATCCTTATCAGTCTTGCATGATTGATCTTAGTTGCTTCCAGATATCATGATTTTATTCTCGGACATTTGCCATGCTTGATTGGTCATTAGCTAGCTTACACACCTTATTGATTATCAGTATATCCTGATCCATGTTCTAGTAGTTGTTGATTATATTCTGCATATGATGAGATTCAGTTGGCATTCTGTTGTTGCATCCCTGTTGGGATTTTCCCGGCTTGTTGCCGATTACCCGGTCATTAGACCGTGAGCTTGAGCATTTGCATTATGATCGCCCGCACCGCTGTGCTTCACAAACATTGCCGAGGTCGCTCCCCGTGGGTATGTTCTTTACCGGTAAAGTGGTTTGTTGAAAGACCCGTGACCCCCAAGCGGGGTATGTCAGCCAGGTTGGTGCCAGTTTGGGCAGTTTCCCTGAGGTCTTGTAGACCAATATGGTGGCTTTGATTGGGTATTTTGTTATCCTACATTGATGCATTGTTTGTCTGTTTATCATTATCCTCTAATGATTGCCCAGTGTTTGTTCAATTTCATCCAGTCGTTATACCAGCATGCTCTTGTTTTAGTTTTCAATACCCTGATATGCTCTGCACTGTACTCATGATTATTCGGCGTTTTTCCCTGAGGTCTTGTTGACCAATATGGTGGCTTCGATTGGGTATTTGGTTATTCTACCTTTGATGCATTGATTACCTGCTTAGCATGCTTAGTCATTATACTCTTATGATTTCTCAGTTCTTGATTCAGTATCTATATCAGCATGTTTTTACTTCAGTAGTTCAGTACCTATTTATGCTCAGAATCATGATTATGCTTACTGCCAGTATATGTTTATGATATCTGCCTTACCTAATGACTCTTACTATCCGCTAGTTATTGTATGCCAGTAGGTATGATTTGCTATTTCTCGGCTCGTCGTGCCCACTGGGATACACTGTCGATGTATCTCACACCCCCTGGGTGACCATTTTTCAGGTCGGTCGGGTGCTGGGATGTCGGGACGTGTTGGTGAGGTTATCGAGATAGCTTTGACCATTGGCAGCCGCTGAAATTTTACCAGTTGTAAACATGTAATTGAATAAGTTGTTGTAAATGTTAAGTAATAATCTTTTGTAATCTTTTATTGTTAGTGCGTAGTTTAGACTACTCTGGTATTGGCTGTAAGTGCTTAGCCGTGCATGTATAGAAAAGGCTCAATCCAAGGGGATTGGGAATTTTCTATATATGTGGCGGTCTGTCGTGCCCTGGCTGGTTTTAAAACTCTGATTGAAAAAAAAAAAAAAAATTTAGACTCTATTTTCGAACTCGGGGCGTAACAGGCCGCGCGGTCTTGCCCCGCGCGGCGCCGCCTGCAGCGCGGCGCGGGCGCCAACCCCGTGCGGCACTGCGGGCAGCCCGGCCGCGTGGCTTTGTCCCGTGCGGCGCCGTCCGGGGTGCGGGGGCAATCCCGGGACGGCCGCGGCGGCGGCGGCGGCGGCGAAACTACATACGACGACAAAAATCCCGAAACGAAAACCGAAAGAGCATCGCTTACCGCAATTCGTCGGAGAAGGCGTTCACGCTCCCGGCCTCGGCACGTTCGTCGAGGATGATCGGATCCTTCCGCTTTCTCCTTCTTTTCTTTCCTTTATCTCCGGCTAGGGTTTCTTTTTGGGAATTATGATTTCTCTTTTCTTGGTACGTACCATAGAAATCCACATCGGGTATTTAATATTAACTCAAATATTTAATTATTTCCTTAGAGATAATTCCTTATCTCCTCGAAAAGTGTGCACGATCTCTTGCACGGATTCCGATGTACACCACGGTTACCGCGATCCTAATAACCCCTTTCTGGGGGATCCGTAAGTCGGAATTCGGATCCGGTCGCACCGCCGTTCACCTTTTTCTGAGCTCTATCACCGTAAAATACCCGCACCTTGAGAATATCAACTTAAGAAAACTCATAACTCAGTTTCTTCTAACTTATACTTTATTAGCATGAGGGTAAAACGTTACATGAAAAGTTGTGATGTTACACCACACACCCCTTAAGAGAAGTTTTGTCCTCGAAACTTAACCTCAACCCTCGCTAAATAACCCAGGAAAGCTCTCTCTCATTTTTGTCTCAAGTTCCCAGGTCGCTTCGCGCTCCTCATGGTTACTCCATTGCACCTTTACGTAGGGGATCGTCCGGTTGCGAAGCTTCTTCTCCTCTCGTGCCAATATCCGTATCGGCGTTTCCTCGAAGCTCAAGTCCTCACGCAACTCGACGGTAGAGGTGTCAAGGATGTGAGACGGGTCGGAAAGATACTTTCGGAGCATCGAGACGTGAAACACGTTGTGTACCCATTCGAGGTTTGGCGGTAAGGCCAACCGGTTTGCCACCGGGCCTACGCGCTCAAAGATCTCGAACGGTCCCACATACCATGGGCTCAGTTTCCCCCGTAAACCGAACTGTCTGGTCCCCTTAGACGGTGATACACGAAGCAACACGTGTTCCCCCGCCATGAATTCCAAATCACGTCGCCTCTGATCCGCATAGCTCTTCTGCCGGCTCTGGGCGGTCAACAGCCGCTGCCTAATAAGGCGCACCTTTGCCTCCGTTTTCTCTACTAGGTTCGGCCTCAAATGCTTCCGCTCCCCCAAGTCGTCCCAGCAAATAGGCGATCGACATCGACGCCCGTACAAGGCTTCGTACGACGCCATCTGAATACTAGCTTGATAGCTATTATTGTAGGCGAATTCCACGAGGGGTAGGTAACGCGACCATCCCTCACCCAGATCTATCACACACGCTCGAAGCATATCCTCGAGGATCTGGATCACACGTTCCGATTGCCCGTCCGTCTGCGGGTGGAAGGCCGTGCTGAACTGTAGTTTGGTCCCCAGTGTCTGCTGTAGGCTCCGCTAGAAATTTGACACAAAGCGCGTGTCCCTATCAGAAGTTATCGACGATGGTACTCCGTGCAATCTTACCACTTCGTCGATGTAGGTTTGAGCTAGCCGGTCTCGGGTCCACGTCGTGTGGATAGGCAGAAAATGGACCGATTTCGTCAAACGATCCACTATGACCCATATCGCGTCATGTCCATGTTGCGATCGCGGAAAACCGGTTACGAAGTCCATGGTAATCCATTCCCATTTCCACTCTGGTATGGGCAATGGTTGTGGTTTCCCCGCCGGTCGCTGATGTTCCGCTTTCACCTGTTGGCACACCAAACAATGCGCCACGAACTGCGTTACATCACTCTTCAATTTGGGCCACCAAAATGTCTGCCTCAGGTCTTTGTACATCTTTGTACCTCCGGGATGCGCAGTGTAGGAGGCATTATGCGCCTCCGTCAGAATTTCCTTCCTCATTTCTGGCACATCAGGTACGCAAATTCGTCCCCGGAACCTTATCACCTTATCAGAGCCAATCTCGAAATCCCCACCTTGCTCTGAGGATATTCTGTCCCGCACCAGTTGTAGTTGCGTGTCCGTTGTTTGGCCTTCCAAGATCCTCTCGATCAGCGTAGGCTTCACCACCAAGGACAGGAGTTCCGCAACCGCACCTGCTGGTACTACCTCCAGCCTCAATTGCGAGAACTCGGTAATTAGTCGATCCTGTTGGGTAAGGGCGCTCAACGCCGTTTCCCCCGTCTGTCCCTTCCGGCTCAAGGCGTCGGCCACCACATTTGCCTTCCCGGGGTGGTAGTGGATGGACAAATCGTAGTCCTTTAGTAGTTCCAGCCATCGCCTTTGCCGTAAGTTCAGTTCCTTCTGTGTGAACAGATATTTGAGGCTCTGGTGATCGGAGAACACGTTACAGCGCGCCCCGTAGAGATAATGTCTCCAGAGCTTCAAGGCAAACACGACTGCCGCGAGTTCCAAGTCGTGTGTAGGGTAGTTCTGTTCGTAATCCTTGAGCTGTCTTGATGCGTATGCTATGACCTTTCCTTGCTGCATTAATACGCTTCCAAGGCTGCTTCGAGATGCATCACAATAAATCTCGTAGTCCTCTCCGGGCTTTGGCAATGTGAGTACTGGCGCCCGTGTGAGTCCGTCTTTAAGTTCCTCGAAGCACTTCTGGCACTGGGCTGTCCAGACAAATTTCTCCCCTTTCCGGGTCAGTCGATTCAGGGGAGTGGCTATCTTTGAGAAGCCTTCCACGAAACGTCTGTAGTACCCTGCCAGTCCTAGGAAGTTTCGGATTTCCGTCACCGTTGTTGGCCGAGCCCAGTTGGTTACGGACTCTATCTTCCTCGGATCCACCGCAATTCCTGAGGCCGAGACTATGTGTCCCAGGAAGTCAACCTCGCAGAGCCAAAACTCACACTTTTTGAGTTTGGCAAACAATTTTTGATCCCGAAGGGTCTGGAGGATCACTCGCAGGTGCTCCTCGTGCTCCTTATCAGTGCGAGAGTAGATGAGGATATCGTCGATAAAGACCACCACAAATTGGTCCAGGAACGGTTTAAAGATCCTGTTCATCATGTCCATAAACACCGCTGGGGCGTTAGTAAGCCCAAACGACATTACCGTGAACTCGTAGTGGCCGTAATGAGTTCGGAACGCTGTTTTCGGTACATCCTTGCCCCTGATTCTGAGCTGGTGATAGCCAGACTGGAGGTCGATCTTCGAGAACACCGTCGCCCCTTGCAACTGATCGAACGATCGTCAATACGTGGTAGGGGGTATTTGTTCTTCACCGTGACCTTATTAATCTCACGATAATCTATACACAAACGTAAGCTACCATCTTTCTTCCTTACAAAAAGAACAGGCGCTCCCCATGGCGACACGCTCGGTCGGATGAAACCCTTATCCACGAGGTCCTCCAGTTGCGCCTTCAGTTCTTTTACTATGATCTTATCTACTCCCCGATTGTTGATGCACAATCGCAGACTCCCGTCCTTCTTCCGTACGAAAAGAACGGGTGTGCCCTAAAACGGCACGATCGGTTTCTCACAATCGACTAGCACCTGATACCTCGTAAGCCAATCCCTTCCGAGTATCCCCTCGAATTCTCTTAGCGATGACACCACTAAGTCCAAAATGTCGGATCGTTGGCGCCAACCATTAATCCCAAAAGCTCGAGCTTTTAGAGATACGCAACCAATACACTTAAAGCGTACAGACACAACGCCATGGATCTGGACCGGACTCAACCCACCTGGACGTTCGGTCTATTGTTGGGCCTCTTGCCGTTAGGTCTGTTGTGGACCGCAGCCCCACTCAACTTATTCGGCTCACCCAACTCAACTTATTAGTCTCCTGGGCCTATTGTCTCGAGGCAAGAAGTTGGACCTATTTAACCCATAAATAAATAGCCAACACCAAAGACAACTGAGTCTTTCCAACCTTATTGGGCAGGAAGGTACAAAGTATTTACTTCTAAGGGTCTTCCTGGGGTCAAGACCAACATTACTCTTCGTAAGGGGTCTTTCCTGCTACTACTTCCCTCGGGTAGTGCGTCCTTTGTCGTGTCGTCGCATAAGACCTCTCATCCGTGTCATGACTCCAAAAAATTATTCCCGGGTTCAGGGCAGTTAAAGCGGAACTGTCCCAGTTTGTCACATCAGAAGCAAGGGTCGTGCTTCCGGAAACGAATAATCACCCAGGGTGCTCCTCTACAGATGATGTATGGCCGGTCCCCCCCAGCTCTGGTCCTCTCGCCGGCGTGCTTCTGGTTCCTTGCGGCGTCTTCAGATCCCGGGGTGGTCGGCTCCCATTGGGAAAGTCATTCCCGGGTTAAGGCTGGGGTCATTTTCGACCCCTCGGCTGGGCTCATGATCCTTCTGTCGGGTGCATGGATCGGCCTATTCCCGCCCCACCACAGTGGTCATGTCGATCACTTCTCGGTAAGCGGGTAAACCCACCGTCGGTATTACCCGAATAGTGTCGCTATGTAGACCATCCTCGTGAAGGCGAGCCGTGTGGGGTTCGTCTTTCCTAACAAAAAGGGAAAGCGCTCAGCCATGTCGCGTAACCGTTGTTGGAGTAGCCGATTCTCCACTGTTGCCGGAACCGTCGGTCGTATCCACTTCTGCACCATCGATTGAAGAGCGGGTTCGGGCCATTAACCGTGCATACAAAGAAACCAAGTTAGTCCTAGACTTAATTGGTCTAGCACCTTGACCTACGAACACTGGGACTCTATCCCTTTTTCCCGCACTCACGTTCGTACTTTACACACCTACACCCTGGGTTATCAATTTGGTTAGTTACTTGTGGTATTACACTCTGTGGATGTTGGTCACTGACCACCATGGTTAAAGTCGTTTTTCTCTGATACCATATAATCTGTCACGCCCCGGAGGTTCTAAAAGAGCGGAAAACGTATATATTTTTTTCTTTAAATGAACCTTGCCTCCGGCGCGCGTCAGACCCGCCACATATACAAATTCACTCCCCAACGGGCAGAGCCTCCTTTGTATATGTACGGCGTTCCAAACACGACTAGTACTTTAACCAAGCAATCATTGAGCAATTATAAGGAGAGATCACACCTAACCATACAAACACGATCACCATACTTTTCTAAGGGATAAATCCATAGGTTTGAAAGACGGTGTCCACCCGACACCCAATTTTATAAAACATTTTCGCAATCTCTTTTAAGCGGCAACATTACTTGAAAGGATAAATCCACGGGTTTAGAAATCAGTGCCCACACGACACTTGGTTTGAAAACGCTTTAGAAACCAGGTTTGTATTTGAAAACGAGCCGCATTCATACATCTTAACATTCACAGATATAAGTAGATATTCCTACACTAGATCTCAATCCAACATCCACAATAAACCATACGCAAGTAATCACAGACATACTAACCAAACACAAAAGGAGATAACCATATACTTGTAATGTTTAATAGCCTCAATGGCTAGGGTCCTCTAACCGATGCCTCACCGTCGTCCCGGTTCCCACCCCTGTTCGGACCTGTCACAGTGTGGGTAGTCAGTGACTGATAAAGTAGATGTAAACAAGTAAATGCAATAAACTGGAAAGACAAACCGATACTCCAGAGCATTCACTTCCCCCTCATGAATCGCTAAATCCCTGTCACAAACACGCTGGGCCCCTACCCCAGATAGAAAACATACTGGGCCCCTACCCAGATAGAAAAACATGCTGGGCCCCTACCCCAGAAATTAACACAAGTTGGGCCCCAACCCCAAATACCGTGCTCACTTTCTTGGTGCCTCCAACCCCTTTACTGCCCAAGTAGCAGTCGCCTCACCATGAGGGGTCCCCAACTAGCCTCTCCTTGTGGGGTACACGCGTAATCTTACCATCTTTCCGAAAACATACACCCTGTGCGGTGGCCAGACCGCCGGTGTGCGTGTAAGCAATATGAGCATAAAAACAATACTGCGACCTCAGTTGCCTCAGTTAGAATGTAAAACAGTACTGCGACCTCAGCCGCCTCAGTTAGAATATAAAACGGGATTCACATGCAATGGGGTTAGACAATTTACTAAACATCTACTTTTATTTCACAAAACCCGGGAACAACTATACACCGTAAATACCGAAAAGGGTACCCACCTCGAATGTGTTACGGCATTTTGGTGTTGCCATATTTCGTGAGTCAAGTCAGTGAGTTGAGTCGGAGTCTTAAAGGGATCAAATTGTCAATCAGCATTCAAAGACTTAGAGAAGATTCAACAAGAGCTCAAGTTGACACTCAGTGTCTTGAGTCTTGAAGATTGAAGTTGAAGAATTGTGGATCAGTTACATCAATCTCAAGAAGAAAGTATTCAAAAGGATCAGGTATGTTTAACTAAATAATTGTGGTGATCCGAATACTTTCTTATAGTGTAGAAACACTTGGATGAATTTTTAATTGCATAAAAATCAAGAACTGGACATGGGTCATGTTCAGTATCCGGATCAGACAGTCCAATCCGGATCCCGAAGGGTGATTGTTCATTGGCAAATCCAATCCGGATCATGGCCATTTCGATCCGGATCCCGAACATGGGTATTTGCTGGAATACATGAACGATCCGGATCGGGCTTTTCAATCCGGATCCCGAACCCTTGTTTTTCTGGAATTATCTAACTCGCTACGACGATCCGGATCGCAGTAAATCCGATCCGGATCGCCGTCCTGAAAATTTCCAGATAAGGTAAGTTTTTGATTCTTATCTCTTTCCAAAGGTTTCTAAACTATAAATAGACACTTAGGGTTTCTCAAGAACGTGGGTTCTCTACCGATTAATTAATTAAAAACTTGAGAGCAACCCTAGAGGCTAGGTTTTTATCGATCTTCTTTATAGCCTCTTTTAGGTCAATTCGACGGTTCTTTCAAGAACATATCTTTTGTCGAATTGATCTAATCTTTTCTTAGAGATTTCTTCTACGGTTCCTCAATGAGAATCTAAGCAAAGGATCACCATCGAAGTCAATATTCTTATCGACTGAGTTTGCGTCGTGGATTCGACGTGGCATCGTGGATTCGGTGTGCTAAACGCGTTTCGTGGATTCGAAACGTGTGCTCGTGGATTCGAGTGGCGTTCGTGGATTCGAACGTGTGCAGTGGACGTGCAATCGGTGGAGCGCGAGGTCCGAAGAAATTGAAGGAGGGGTTAAATCCGTGGAGACGGTAATCACCTTGTTATTTTTCTTTTCTTAGTGGATTGTTATTGCGTGGACATCCAACCGGTCAGCGCAAGGTCCGAAGAAGCTGAAGGAGGGGTTGAGTCCGTGGAGTCGGTAATCACCTTGTTATTCTTCTATTCTTAGTGGATTGTTATTGCGTGTTGGTCCCGTGGTTTTTCTCCTGGATTGGAGTTTCCACGTAAATCTCGGTGTGCTGTTTTTATTTTCCGCATTGGTTTTTTATTTTGCACTGAGATTGAGTTTTTAAGTATTACACCTATTCACCCCCCCTCTAGTTGTTTGATAGTACCTATTTAGATCCTTGTGGATTCCTATAAAAAACCAACAATTGGTATCAGAGCGGGTTTTAGGTTTATCTATCATGTCGGGTGGAAGTGGTAATATTTTTAGACCTCCTCTTTTTGATGGGACCAATTATGCTTATTGGAAAGTGCGGATGAGAGCGTTTCTCATCTCAATTGATGAGCGGGTATGGCAATCCGTGGAATACGGTTGGGTGCATCCTGTTGAGGAAGTAGGAAATTCTACTACCCCAAAACCTCACTCTAGATGGTCCAAAGAGGAATTCGAAAGATCTTCTTACAATGGGAAAGGTATGAACGCTTTATTTAATTCTCTTTCCTCGACTGAGTTCACACGAATTTCCGCGTGTGAAACCGCGAAGGAAATTTGGGATATTCTCAAAATTACACATGAGGGTACTAATCTTGTAAAAATTCAAAAGCTCCAGATGCTTACAAGTCAATTTGACTCTATTCATATGGAAGAGCATGAATTGTTTACAGACTATTACACTAGACTTCAAGATGTAATTAATACATGTGCTAATTTAGGAGAAAAGATCTCGGAGTCGAAAATTGTAAGAAAGATACTTCGGACTCTTCCGGAACGGTTTAGGGCAAAGGTTACCGCCATTGAAACCGTTAGTCATCCGGATGAGATGAGTGTAGAGGAATTAGTAGGTGCTTTGCAAACTTATGAAATGACTTTTCCTACTAATCAAGTTTCTTCCAAGTCTTCTTCTAAGCTTACAGGTATTGCATTCAAATCAACAAAGGAAGAAGATAGCGAATCAAGTTCCGACGATGAAATCTCTTTTGCCGATTTTGAAGAACAATTGGCGCGGATCGTAAAGAAATTTCGTCGGAAATTTTGGAAGAATCGAACCGATGGATCTTCATCCACGAAACCTTCTAAAGGATCATCGGGTTCTAAATCCTCTAACCTCAAAAGCTTAGCAAAACCTTCTAAAGAAAAAGAAAAAGATGATTTCGAAGGGGAAATCCAATGCTATAGATGCAAAGTCTACGGCCATTTTTCAACGGAATGTCCTTCTCCGAAATCATATAAAAAGAAGGCTTTGCAAGCGAAAACTTGGGACGATTCTACTTCTAATGAATCGACCTCAAGTAAAGAGGAAAAAGTCGTTGCCTTACATGCTTCTCAAATTCCCTCTTCTAATGTTTGTTTATCATCTTTAATCACTGACTCTATTCCTTTGATTTTGCATGAAACATCAACATCCAACGGAGAGTCATCAAGTGAGGGGGAGTCGGACGAAGAAGAACTCGTTGAGGCATATCAACAACTTCTTGCGGAATCTAAGAAGATGGCCAAGCATATCAAGAAGTTGAGGAAGCAACGACTTGAGAATCAAGACGAGAATCATGCTTTAAAGATCAAACTTCATGATCTCGAGGAGGAACGAGAGCTTTTATTGGATAATAATAAAATCCTCCAGGAAAAGATAAATCAATCGGAAACGATCGTTAATTCCCATATTAACAAGATTGATTTTCTTGAAAAGCAGTTTGAGGAGATTCATGTTACCAACCAAGCTTTGACCAAGCAAGTCCATCAACTTAAATCCAACATACAAAGGATTTCAACCGGTTCGAAGAAACATGATTGTATGTCCGGATTAGGTCAAACAAGCAAGGTTGGTTTGGGATTCAAAATGGACCAAACTGTGCATGCTTCAAGTTCCACATTCAAATTGAAAGGAAGAACGTGTCACCTTTGTGGACTTGAAGGACATTTGGTGAAGGATTGCCCGAAAAAGAGAAAGAAGAATTCTTCGGCAACTTCATCTACGGAGCGAACTCAACGGAATCAAAAGACACATCAAGCCAAAGGAGTTCACTCAACCCACCAAAGGTCCGAGCCACAACATCAATCATACAAGTGGATCACTACGAGGCAAAGACCTAAGGTGAATCAACAGTCAAAGCGGACAACCCCCGGCCACAACGAATCAAGACAACCCAAAATCCAGCGATTTTGGATTCGGAAAGGTGATATCTTTCCTTGTCTTAAGTTCTAAATAGCTTATGACTGTATGTAATGCTTTGATTGGTTTTCCCTTCATATCTTTCTTAATCTTTGCATTACATGTTTTTTTTCAATGCTCTTGGTTTTATGTTTTGTTTTTGAACAAAAGGTTTTTAACGAACAAGTACATTGAATAAAAGGGGTTTCACGTTCATTCACTCCAAATTAATTTTATATGGATTATCAACTTTACTCCATAATCATAATCTTGGAGCATTGGTCATATTGACTTTAATTGCATATTTTCACGCATTTAGAAATCTATTATGCTTTTGACATCATAATATTTCGATGTTGCAATGATCATTTATGTTAATTAAGTCATCTTTTAAGTGATCAAAGTCAATTTCTCTCTCGATGATCTCTTGGTATAGTTTTTATCTTATTTGACTGTTTAGTCGAGTATGAAATCGAGATCAATATTTGGCTGAATACTTTATATCTTAAATAATTTATAGCCAATTGAGGGGGAGTCAAAGAAAAAGTATTATGCTCAAAAGATGTGGAAAGAGTTACATCCCAATGAGGAGTGTGAAAACTACCACCACATGGAGGAAAGAGCTACCACCTCGGTCGTCCGAGTACTGTGTGCAGCTACCACATGTATACCAAGCAAGGTTTTTCAAGTTTGATTAAATAAAATGCATGTTGAAATACTTGACTCTGTCAAAATTTCAAGGTTGGTATAAGGTGGGATTTTTAATGAAAGATGCTCAAAGAGCCACTCTCTTCAATAAATTGACTAGATACATTATCTAATTTATCTGGGATGTTAGACATCTATTGATCTTGGTATTTCATTTTCTTTACCAAATTGATGATTTGATAAAGGCATTACGCATAAGATCATGTTAGATGTGATTGAAGTTGTTCAACTTTAAGGGTTTTAATTTTCATAAATTTTCGTTTCATTTTTGAGTATTTTTGATAGATTTGGTATAATCTATTTCTTGTTGCATGAAACGATGACTTTTGTTTAAAGTTGATGCGCTAAAGTGCTTACATACTTTTTCTGGTTTTTATGGATATCATGAAAAACTGTTTATAATGCCTTATCTTTGTTTTTCATGATTTTGGAGTAAATCTTTTTAATTTCGTGAAATTAACTGGATTGAATGGCGTCTGTGTGAATTCATTGTTTAAAGCACTTAAATTGATTTCTTGATGGAATACAAATCGGTATTTGAAAAGATTCCAAAATCTGGATTTGTTTCAAGAAATTATTTGATTTTTGCTTTCTGGTACAGGTACGCAATCTGCATTTTTGTTATATACCGGAACTGAGCTTTTATCTCTCTTTCTCTATGAACTAATGCTGTTAGTGATTTCCTTTTGTCTAGTATGTTCACTGTTTGACAATTTGTGACAAAAAGGGGGAGAACAGAAATTAATGATCGTATCACAAAGAGGGAGAATATAAATGCTCAAGACAGGGGAAGAACATGGAGAACAGGGAGAACATGGAGAACATGGAGAACATGTTAGAGATGCTCATAACAGGGAGAACATGGAGAACATGGAGAACATGTTGGAGATGCTCATGATAGGGGGAGATAAAGAAAGGATTGAAAGAGCCGAAAAACAAAAGAACCAAAAGGACGAATCAAATGTAGGATTCTAATTTCTAACGACTAACGTTTGATTTTGTTTGGAGTTTTGTTTTGCAGGAATTACATCACTTTAAGACTCCAAGTCCTAAGTCATAGAGTATGTTCTAGGACTGTTTGGTTCAAATGTAATTTTGTATTTATTGGATCTTTCACGCAAAGAAAATCAATGTTTTGGTGATAACATTGAATTTCGGCTTTTTGGTTTAAGATGAGTGACTTGAGCGCTTTTATGTATTTTTGGGTTTTGTCACAAAATTGCCAAAGGGGGAGATTGTTACGGCATTTTGGTGTTGGCATATTTCGTGAGTCAAGTCAGTGAGTTGAGTCGGAGTCTTAAAGGGATCAAATTGTCAATCAGCATTCAAAGACTTAGAGAAGATTCAATAAGAGCTCAAGTTGACACTCAGTGTCTTGAGTCTTGAAGATTGAAGTTGAAGAATTGTGGATCAGTTACATCAATCTCAAGAAGAAAGTATTCAAGAGGATCAGGTATGTTTAACTAAATAATTGTGGTGATCCGAATACTTTCTTATAGTGTAGAAACACTTGGATGAATTTTTAATTGCATAAAAATCAAGAACTGGACATGGGTCATGTTCAGGATCCGGATCAGACAGTCCAATCCGGATCCCGAAGGGTGATTGTTCATTGGCAAATCCAATTCGGATCATGGCCATTTCGATCCGGATCCCGAACATGGGTATTTGCTGGAATACATGAACGATCCGGATCGGGCTTTTCAATCCGGATCCCGAACCCTTGTTTTTCTGGAATTATCTAACTCGCTACGACGATCCGGATCGCAGTAAATCCGATCCGGATCGCCGTCCTGAAAATTTCCAGATAAGGTAAGTTTTTGATTCTTATCTCTTTCCAAAGGTTTCTAAACTATAAATAGACACTTAGGGTTTCTCAAGAACGTGGTTTCTCTACCGATTAATTAATTAAACACTTGAGAGCAACCCTAGAGGCTAGGTTTTTATCGATCTTCTTTATAGCCTCTTTTAGGTCAATTCGATGGTTCTTTCAAGAACATATCTTTTGTCGAATTGATCTAATCTTTGCTTAGAGATTTCTTCTACGGTTTCTCAATGAGAATCTAAGCAAAGGATCACCATCGAAGTCAATATTCTTATCGACTGAGTTTGCGTCGTGGATTCGACGTGGCATCGTGGATTCGGTGTGCTAAACGCGTTTCGTGGATTCGAAACGTGTGCTCGTGGATTCGAGTGGCGTTCGTGGATTCGAACGTGTGCAGTGGACGTGCAATCGGTGGAGCGCGAGGTCCGAAGAAATTGAAGGAGGGGTTAAATCCGTGGAGACGGTAATCACCTTGTTATTCTTCTTTTCTTAGTGGATTGTTATTGCGTGGACATCCAACCGGTCAGCGCAAGGTCCGAAGAAGCTGAAGGAGGGGTTGAGTCCGTGGAGTCGGTAATCACCTTGTTATTCTTCTATTCTTAGTGGATTGTTATTGCGTGTTGGTCCCGTGGTTTTTCTCCTGGATTGGAGTTTCCATGTAAATCTCGGTGTGCTGTTTTTATTTTCCGCATTGGTTTTTATTTTGCACTGAGATTTGGTTTTATAAGTATTACACCTATTCACCCCCCCTCTAGTTGTTTGATAGTACCTATTTAGATCCTTGTGGATCCTATAAAAACCAACAGAATGTGCTGACCGGAACACCTGAGACCGAACAACGCTCACAATCGGCACTCGAACCTAAAAATAGTCCCCAAAGGAACCGCGGTCAGATCGGAAACATAAAATGTAAATAAACGGAGTCCAAAACCCAAAAACACTAACGACGACTCCGCACGGCGGTGGCGATGACGCGCGTCGGACGACGCGGCCACCACCGCTTCGATGCACGCCCTGCAGCCGCGCGGGCACCGGCCCCGTGCGGCACCGCATGCAGCTCGGTCGCGCGGGCAACCTCCCCGCGCGGCTCCACCAGCGGGGCGACCGCCCGGGCGCTAGCCCCGCGCGGCGCGGGCGCCAGCCCCACGCGGCGCGGGTGCCAGCCCCGCGCGGCGCTGTGGCAGCCCGGCCGCATGCAGGCTCGCCATGCGCGGCGCTGCCTGCAGCGCGGCACGGGCGCCTGCCCCGCGCGGCGCTGCGGCAGCGCGGCCGCGCTCGGGCTTGTCCTGCGCGTCGCTGCCTGCAGCGCGGCGCGGGCGCCTGCCCCGCGCGGCGCTGCGGCAGCCCGGCCGCACACGGGCTTGCCTCGCGCGATGCTGCCTGCAGCGCGGCGCAGGCGCCAGCCCCGCGCGGTGCTGCGGGCGCCTGCCCCGCGCGGTGCTGCGGGCGCCAACCCCGTGTGGGACTGCGGGCAGCCCCGCCGCGCGGCTTTGTCCCGCGCGGCGCCGTCCGGGGTGCGGCCGCAATCCCGGGACGGTGGCGGCGGCGAAACTACATACGATGACAAAAATCCCGAAACGAAAACCGAAAGAGCATCGCTTACCGCGATTCGTCGGAGAAGGTGATCCGTTCACGCTCCCGGCCTCGGCACGTTCGTCGAGGATGATCGGATCCTTCCGCTTTCTCCTTTTTTTCTTTCCTTTATCTCCGGCTAGGGTTTCTTTTTGGGAATTATGATTTCTCTTTTCTTGGTACGTATCATATAAATCCACATCGGGTATTTAATATTAACTCAAATATTTAATTATTTCCTTAGAGATAATTCCTTATCTCCTCAAAAAGTGTGCACGATCTCTTGCACGGATTCCGATGTACACCACGGTTACCGCGATACTATTAACCCCTTTCTGGGGGATCCGTAAGTCGGAATTCGGATCCGGTCGCACCGCCGTTCACCGTTTTCTGAGCTCTATCACCGAAAAATACCCGCACCTCGAGAATATCAACTTAAGAAAACCCATAGCTCAGTTTTTCCTCTAACTTATACTTTATTAGCAGGAGGGTAAAACGTTACATGAAAAGTTGTGATGTTACAGGATCAGACTTCTTGCAGTCCGGACCGCCGTGTGGGAAAAATTCTGTTAAGGCAGTTTTTGATTCTTATCTCTTTCCAAAAAGTTTTTAGCCTATAAATAGACCTCAAGAGTTCATCTTTTAGGTCAAGCCGTGGAAACCAAAGATAATCTACATATAGAAAAGAAAGGAAAACAAGTTCTATTTTATATTTCTTTTTCTATATTGATCAATTTGATTCTAGGGTTTTCAAACTCGTTATTTCTTCTTAGACGGTGTTTTCTTGTCTTTCTATGATTATCTAAGCATTCACTATCATCACCACCAATAAACAAACAACGATTTCCGAAAGGAACATCGGCGCGTTGATTCGCGTGGCCTTGTGGTTCAAGGTGCTATCGACTTTGTGGCTTCGGAGTTAGGCGCGTTCGTGTGATCAATTCGTGCTATATTGGTGAAGACCGTAGATACGGTTGGACTTCGTGGATTCGAAGTTGGACGCAAATCGTGTGATCGAGACGCGTTGAGGACTGCGGAGAAGATCTACTTGGAGCGTATGAAAAAGGTTGAGTCGTGTGTGTGCGTTATATCACCTTGTACGTGTTTAATCTTAGTGGATTATTCCGTGTGATCGGTTCCGTACTCCTGTGATGGAGTTTTCCACGTAAAATCTTGCGTACACTTTTTATTTTTCGCATTGGGTTATTTTTACGCATAGATTTCTAAGTTTTATTATTTACACCTATTCACCCCCCCTCTAGGTGGTTTTTCCCCTATTTAGATCCTTGGATCCCATGACCCACAAGTGGTATCAGAGCGGGAATAGGGTTGTAAACAATGGATGAGGGTGGAAACATCAATCGACATCCGTTCTTTGATGGAACCAATTATGCTTATTGGAAAGTACGCATGAGAGCGTTTTTAATTTCCATCGATGAACGAGGGTGGCAATCAATCGAGACCGGATGGAAACATCCTATTGAAATTGTCGTTGATGCACAGACACCTAAACCTAGGATGAAGTGGTCCATGGAAGAAATTGATTTATCTTCTTACAATGGCAAGGGAATTAACATTTTATTTAATGTCTTGTCACAAACTGAGTTCTCTCGTGTCTCGGCATGTGAGACCACGAAAGAAATTTGGAATACTCTACAAGTTACACATGAGGGTACAAGCCTTGTGAAGGTTCAGAAACTGTAGATGCTTACGAGTAAATTTGATTCAATTCATATGGCAGAGAATGAATTATTCACATACTATTATACACGATTGCAAGATATCGTTAATACATGTGCTAACTTGGGAGAGAAGATTCCAGAATCAAAAGTTGTAAGAAAGATTTTGAGTACTCTTCTCGAGAGATTTCGCCCTAAGGTTGCAGCCATTGAAACAGTAAAACACCTGGACGAGATCAGTGTAGAAGAATTAGTCGGTGCACTTCAAACTTATGAAATGACTTTTCGTACTAACTTTTCTTCTGGAAAGCCTTCCTCTTCTTCTAAGTCTTCAGATATGGTATTGAAATCAACAAAAGAACAAGACGCGGATTCATCCTCCTCAGACACTGATGATAATCTATCAATGGAGGATTTTGAGAAACAACTTGCATTTTTGACAAGAAAATTTCGCCGAAACTTTAGAAGGGGAAATTTAAGCAAACCATCATCCTTCTTTAAGTCCAAGAAAGGCAAAGGATTTTCAAGTTTAAAATCAAGAAAGCAAGATGGTTCTTCAAAAGACAAGAAGAACACCGAGAGACAAATCCATTGCTTCAAATGCAGAGGCTTTGGTCATATATCAACGGAATGTCCCAATAAGAATCCGTCCAAGAAGAAGGCAATGCAAGCCGTCACGTGGGATGACTCTTCCTTTTCCGACGAGTCATCTTCCAGTGATGAGGTTACAAACGCCACGACATTTCTTGCATCCACAACTTCACCTTTCGTGTGTTTTTCATCGACTTCCTCAGGTTCATTATCCATCTCCTCCTTGAATGAAAAAACTGCATCGGATGATGAACCAAGTGATTCCGAATGTGAAGATTTTGCTTTTGCCTACCAAAAATTGCTAAAGGATTCAAAGAAATTGGCGAAGCATAATAAGAGTTTGAGAAGAAGGTTGTGGGATCTTGAAGAATAATCCATCTGTAGAGTCCTGGCGTTCCCTTGCCCTTTTATGCCTCCCTTTTATTTTGACGGGACTTAGGAAAACTTTTCACTATGTTTCTGCAATGGACTGGCCTGGACCGTGAGTATTTTTCTGCGATTGAGCTCGAAAAACGAAGGACGGCAAAGCGAACGGATTCGGTTTTCGATTTACGAATCTCCCGGAATGGGGGTCAAAGCGTTTGCTTTGAGTGGTGCATCGAAACCCGTGCTAAGTGGCTGGCATGCTTTTCGAGGCGATCGGACGGGATCCTGCGGTGACCGGACCTTTCATCTTTTTATGTCAGTGGATTATTTTATTTATCTGGTGGTATCTCGATCTTACGGTTTCCGTTTCGGGTCCTAATTGAATACTTTTTGTCAGTTGATTAAGGAGGGGTTGAAATTCGAGAACTTCTGGGCAGACTGTCGGGATGCGCGGGTATTTTTAGGTGTTAGAGCTCCCGAAACGGAGAACGGTGGTGCGATCGGATTTGAATTCCGACCCCAGGATCTCCCAGAATTTAATTTTGAAGTTTGGACCCCTTTAGGCGCTCCGGGATCCGTGCGGGCGATTAACACGCTTTTCGAGACAATCTTAGCCGCCGGTTGTTTTTAGGGTTTCCTTGAAATCGGGGGCCGTAGGTTTTTTCCCCTTGGTTTTCTCTCTCTTGATGGCTAGGATTTAAGGCGGCGCTTTTAAGAAAGAAAAAGGAAAACCCCAATCCATATTTTCCTCTCTTTTCAAGAAGCGGCGCAGGAAACGAGACAAGAGATGGGGAGATGCCTTTCTGCGAGATTGATCGAGCGAGGAACGGGCGACCCTCTTTCCTCCTTCCCCCCCACCGGCGAAAACATGGTGAGCGGTTCGGGTCTTGTCACGCCCCGGGGTCGAAACTGCGACCCGGGCTCGCCAACAGATCCGCCACCTATGCCAAACCCGCATAGGCGAAGCGTCCTACCTGCAAAAAGAGCTACAGCTAACAGATATCAGAGCTAAAAGAAAAAAATTGCTATAGAAATAAAATCAACCACTGTACAACTGAAGATAAAACAATAAGGTCCATCTCCCTAAAAGATAATCATACAATAACCTCGAGTACAAAACTCATAGCTCCACAGGGAGATATCTCAAATACAACATCAGTGTACCAGCTCTCAATACATCACATCCTCACTACATCAATCTCTCAACAAAAGGAAAATAAATACTAATCTACCGACTAAACTGAAGATCTCCTCAAAAGGGGGTACCGCTACTCTCCAAAGATGGGTCTGGATCTAGCTCGCTACTCCCTCACCACGCACAGCAACCACAGAACGGCAACACCCGCCAAGACTCTGCAAAACAAAGAGGAGAAAGGACAAAAGGGGGAAAACCCCCAACGGGCGTGAGAACTACGCAATAAGGGAGTTCTCAGTGGGTATCGCCGCAAGGCCCGACGATCTGCCCACCAAGACTACAAGAGGCAAAAGATAACCGATGCAGTAAAACTGAAAGAAGAAGCTGGAAACACTCTACAGCTACCATGCCTCTATCCAAATGCTCAAATGGGGAAACTCTGATGAAGATATGCAACACTCGCACACGAGGTGCTCAATCGACCCAATCGAGCTGACTGCCACATCGGGTCCAGTCAAACCTGCGCCCACCTACAACCACCTCCCGCTGACGGGCAGGAATTACGTAGGGCGTCCAAACGGACTAACTCGCTATCGAGTAGTGGCTCATGCAGGCTATAGTCATAATCCATGCTCTCTCTCTCAGAACGGATAGACTCAAGATGCTCAACCTCTCACACAATGGTCAAAGAACTCACAACGACCACGGGACCACCGTCGAACCCCGAACGGTTCCCAACAATACAAGCACTGGTCTAAACCAAGCTACTAGACTCCACTCGGTCCCCCAGGCACGAGTGTAACAAAAAGTATCAGCCTGAATAAACCCAATCGATAGACCAGTAATCACTGGTACTGCCTGCTCTGCTGTCGAACTCAAGAACCCTGCCTGGTGCCCGGCGCTCACACCGTGGAAAGCCTACTCCGGAGTGGCACTCGAGGGGAGCGACCCACACGAGTAAAGTATCACTGTATCAAGCATCACTGTATCGAGTATCTCTGTAACCACTGTCTCATAATAGCAGGACTGGATCAAGACTATGATCAAAGTGGGAAACTCCGTCCACTAATAAAAACCCCGATCTGATGCAATAGTACTCAAAAAGTGGGAAACACCATCCCCTAGAACAATTCTGATACCCAATCTGATGCAATAGTAAACATCCGGTTAACCGCCCAAAGTCCGCGGTCACCGCAATAACCCACAACCCACAATTGGGTAAAATAGTCAAGACCCGGTCAACCGCCTACTGTCCGCGGTTGCCGCAATAACCCACAATCCAACATCAAGCACACCCTGTCTCTGACCCTAAGGTCCCAGCTACACTATCCCAAACCTCTGCTCGAACCCGAGCAACATGACTCAAAAGTCTAAATAAAAAGGAGAAAGAAAGCAATCATGATTTCTCCTAAGTCAAATTCCAATATGTAGTGCAGCAGTAAAAGATGGCCTAACTATATGTCCATACACATATGTCCATACAAGCATGCATTTGTCCTCAAGAAGAATAAAGAAAATAAACCTCATGCCAAAATTATCAATGACCATACCTGTCCATAATTCTCAATCCATAATGGCTCCTCAGAGTAGAACCTGCACATAACTACATAATCCTATCCCAATGCATAAACCATCCTCATAAAAGGTTATGTGCTAATATGGCATGATAATTAATCATATAGGGTATCCTTGCCTTAGATAAGCTTTCACTAATCAGCAACATGACTATTTGATTAATACCATTGTCATACAGTGAATAATTCACTTGCAATTTCCATAAAATCCTCATTGTTAAACTTACCGATCAATCCCAGCTATTGTACCATTCACCTGCATGCAATGCTAACATATGAAAATTTAGAGAACCGTCCACCGGTTCCGGGAATAAGGCACCCACCTGAAAAGCTGACTGTCCAAAGCCCAACAGCTGAAAACACCAAAAACTCTAATCCCTTGCTCCAATAAGTTCAGCACACCCGTAACACTCCTGGCACAATACAAAGTCCACTAATTACACTAGGCTCCCAAATATAGCACTTAAAACCACATACAACCTCGAATTCTGAACTGTTAAATTATCACCTGCAGATAGTGCCCAGAAAATTCCAATAAAAATATCACAGCGATCCTTGCGTCGATAGCTTCGAAACGGTACCTTGCACGCCCAAATCGGAGTTCGGTAAGCCAAGATATAAATTCGACAAGGTGGTACACTCAAGAGATTTCAGCACAAAAGACTGTAGCACTGTATACAGAGAAACAGTGATTCTCACCTCTGTTGAAATCTCAGAAAAATCCAAGAAAAATACGAGCGCGTTCCTTGCGATCCGTAGATGAAAAAGTTGTATAAGCTCGTTTCCGTCAGAAGCTCGTGCGCAAAGATATGGCCAAAACACCTCGATGCTGTCCCACAAAGCCAAACAGAAAATGGGTCATAGTGTTGCCTCGGGATCCGTGCCAAAGACTCGAAACGGGAAAGCGCGATCAAAACGGAAGATGAAGTCCTACCTCTTAGGAGTCTGCCGGCGCAAGAATCACAGCAAAATGATCTCGGGGTAGCCCAGGGGAGCTAAAACACTGTCGCTGCGCCGAAGAAGAACCCAGGAATGCAACGTCGCGCCGCACCGTAAAATGGGGAACCTCGGGATTCGTGCCCCCAAAAATCCTAGAACTTGGCAGGAAGATCAAGGGTGAAGAGGTGAACAACTTTGCTTGAGGGGGCTCGGGCAGAAAGTGAAAGGGTTGAGAGAAAGAAAGCAAAGAAGGGGGGCTCGGGTTGGTATATATAGTGCTGGAGAAACAAATGGGAAAATTCCCATTCTGTCCGGGATTTCGGGCGCCCGGAAATTTCCGGGCGCGCACAGTGCGGCCCGGCCCACAACTTTCAGGCGCGCACAGTGCGGCCCGGTCCACCACACAGCCCAGTCCACACTCCCCCGGGCCCCCACTGCACCCGGTGCACCTGCGCCCGCGAATGGCAGCGCGACACGTGGCCCGGCAACCCGTGCACCACGCACGTCGCGCCGTGGACCGCGCACGTCGCGGCTGACCCGGGCCGTACGGCCACCTGCCCCGGGCGTACGGCACCTGCCCCGGCCAACGACTCCACAGGTTGTGTGGACCGGGAGCACAACACCGAACCAATCACCTCACGCCACGTGTCCACCCGGTCTACCGTGCACCCGGACCAAAATTCAGTGGACCGCGCCTGCTGAACCGGCCAACCGGAGAGCGCCACCTGGCACCGCCCTGGTGCACGACCCCCGCGGTGGACCGCGCACCTGACCGCGCGCCCGGGCGCCTGCCCGCGCCCTGCCCGCGCCGCGTGCCGCCGCCTGCCGCCTGCCCGAGGCCGCGCCGCCGCCCGCCGGCACCGCCCGCCGCCCGCCGGCACCGCCCCGCCGGCACCGCCCGCCGCCGCCGGCAGCCGCCGGCGATCGCCGGAAACACTGTTCCGGCGTGAACAGTACCCGCAAGCTCAAAAACAGTAAGTAAACATCCCATCTTGACCGTTTTCGCGCGCTGATTCCAAATCCGGCGTCCATTTTGCCAAATTCCAATCCTATAATTTGCCGGAGGCTCCCGAAAAGGTATTTTTAATCCGAATTCCGCGCCGAGCCTAAATTTGATATCCACTCCTCGCGTAAACTGTTCTAAACATCCGATGGGGTCCCCCAATTACCTACGAGATCCATTTTAAGCCCCGAGTCCATCTCTTGTGTCCAAACTGGCGCGCGAACACCGCCGACATGCCACGTAGGCTTCCAGAAGCTGCTGGTCGCACTGTAGAAGCCCTGCAAAGATCCGGGTCACCACATCCTCCCCCACTAGAAGAAAGTTTCGTCCTCGAAACTAAGGCAACTCCCAAGGAGTCCCAGAAACCAGGGGTCAATACTCAACACCGCCGTCTCCAGCTCCCAAGTCACCTATCACTCCCCGTGATTACTCCTCAGCAACAACAACAGCAACAACCAGTACGGCATAGCCCGATTGCGCAATTCCCTCACCTCACGAGTCGGAATTCGCAACGGCGTCCCTCGTACTCCAAACTCTTACAGACCCCAAAAGGAACGAGTCAAACACGGGCGAGGGGTCCAAAACATGACACTCCAGAGCTGAGACGCAGAAAAACCTCAAAAACTCCAACAAAAGGCGGGGGGAAAAGGAACAAACAGCCTGAGTAACACGCTCTAAAATCACTACCAAGAGCCAGCTCAACCAAAGCGACCCGAATCACAACCACACAAACACCTGCACAGAAAAGGGGCCCTAACAAGCAGGGGTTCACACTCAGTCGCCCTCAAAACTCAACCACCTAAGTGGATTGCTCAGCCGCAGCCTCTCATCAAAAGGGATCCTCTGGGACACAAACTCGAACTCTGTACACCAGAATGGCCCCACACAGCGCCAGCTATGGAACCGTCAAACTCGACTCCCAAATAGCTCTTCTGCTCCAGGCATCCGCCACCACAGTGGCTCTGTCGGGGTGATACTGGATGCTCACAAAATCCAATGGTGGCTCTACAGCCACTACGGGAGGTATCACAATAACTCGCAAATCCATCTCCCACCACTGACTAGGTTAGAATCGGCGCTGGTACCAATCTCATCACCCGGTCATCAAGTTCTGCTGGCACTATCCGGTCCAACAACTCCTCACCCCAACAATGACCGTCGATCTCGGCCAGTCTTATATAGCATCCACTTTGGCCGAATTTCCACCGCCGCCCCTTCGGCTAGAAGAAGTAGTCCAGGAAGATATGCTCTCGAAGCTAAAACTTGTACCACAACGACTAGGCATAAAGCTTCATCCCCACAGACTTGTCACATCGTCTACAAATGCTGCACAAGCTCTAAACCACTCAGGGAGGGGGTAAAACCAAAATATCCCAGGAGAACGCCGCTATCAAACCGTTCAAGCCCAACTGAAACACAGAATTCCTCAATCTAGAGGCAACAGGGCATTAGTCAATCCATTGGCTTCACTGTACTCATATTTCCCCACCGTGTCCTGAACACCATCTAGACAATGCCCCCAGCTGAAATTCCAAATTGGCGCAGGCATCAAACAATAACTGCCGGAATATAGCTCCTTCAAAAGGTTCTAAATAATACCTGGACCTGCCAGGACTCCAATCCCAAAGGGCTCTCACCGTCGTGTATCAACGACGTGGCACTAGGTCAAACAGACCCTCTATCCATCAAATCCACGCACCTAAGAAATCAACTCTCGCAGCTCTAAAGGCGATATCCAATGAGGGGCTATTGAAGTTGGCGCGGTTTCCAGAATCACGTCAATCGCAATCTTAATCTTCCTTTCTGGCGGCCTAATCATCGGCTTAGGTGGACTCACACCTGGGATTTCATGGGCAATAGGGACATCCTTAAGTCCCGCTGCCGCCGTAGGCACCTCTCACACGGACGCTGCAACCTGTGTGCTCAATTAGTCTCAACAAACAAAATGCCTTCCATTATCTGCCTCGCAGAAAGTCAAAGTCCTTTCTTTCCGTAGTCAAACATCCTGTGGCACTATGCCAACCGATCCCAAGCACTGGGTGAAAACACTGAACTGCCACCCATATCAAGAGGTTTGCTGGTATAACTCATGGTCTCAACGACACTGAACAAAACCCACAAGCCTCCTTCACATGCATAACACCGATGGTATTCTGTACCTCTAGTGCACGTGGTAACAACTCTGCCTCTAGTCCATGCCGGAATGCAACATGTCCTAACTCCGGCTGCCATGAAAAATCACACCTGCGACAACTCAATCCACTACCGTGGCGCCCTCCAACCGGGCGGCACAGATTCATTCGCTCGATGCAAGTGGTCGTCGCTCAGCCTGCCAAAATATCTAGACCAATCACAAAGGGAGCACGACCTCTGTCCATGCTCACACTGAGATGCCGAACGTGGTCTCTCGCAACCAACCAATCCACGCTACCGCTGCGCCACTCTGATAAAAGGGCTGTAGCTGTCATCGGGGTCCACCCTGTTACGGAATTTGAGTTGGCGTAGTTTCGTGAAAGTTTCAAGTCCTGAAGATTGAAGGTGAAGAAAGTTGGATCATTTAACTCAATCTCAAGAAAGAAGAATTCAAAAGGATCAGGTATGTTTAACTAAAGAATTTGTGTGATCCGAATACTTCTTGTAGTGTAGAAACACTTGGAAGAATCTTTCATTGCATAAAAATCAAAAACTGGACTTGGGACATGTTCAGGATCCGGATCAGGCTGTTCGATCCGGATCCCGAAGGTGGTTCGTTCATACATCGTCGCAATCCGGATCGTAGTCTTTTGATCCGGATCCCGAACGTTGAGTTTACCATCTACCTTGAACGATCCGGATCTTGCTTCGCAATCCGGATCCCGAACGTTGATGTTTGGTGAACTGTATGAACGATCCGGATCGTAGTCACATGATCCGGATCCCGAACCTTCGTTTTTCTGGAATTGGCTGTTTCGTTATGACGATCCGGATCTCAGTTATCACGATCCGGATCGCCGTCCGTAAAATTCCAGAAATGGTAGGTTTTTGATTCTTATCTCCTTCCTAGGGTTTCTAACCTATAAATAGACCCTATGTCTTTCTTTCTAGGGTCAATCCACATAGCCGTCATTTTCATATATCATCTTATACGGCTATAGATCCACATATAGAGAAGAAAGGAAATCATTAGAGAATACTCTATGTTTCTTCATCTATATTGATTAGTTTGATTCTAGGTTTTCATACTCACATCTTGAGTTGAATCAAACTAATGAATACTTAGATGGTATTTCCGATCTATCTTTGATCTAAGTATTCGGCGGATCATCACCACCCAAAAACAACGATTACCCCAAAATCGGCGCGTGGATTCGCGTGTCCTTGTGGATTCAAGGTTCAATCGCTCTCGTGGATTCGGAGCGAGGCACGTTCGTGGATTCGAAGGGTGCTATTGGGTGAAGACCGTGGATTCGGTCGGACGTCGTGGATTCGACGTTGGACGCCGTGGATTCGGCGTTGGGCGCAGATCGTGGATTCGAGAAGCGTCTGGAGCGAGCGGAGAAGATCCTCTAGGAGCGTATGGAAAAGGTTGAGTCGTAAGTGTGTACGGTAAATCACCTTGTACGTGTTTTAATTCTAGTGGATTTCTGCCGTGTTATCGGTCCCGTGGTTTTTTACTCCGGTGATGGAGTTTTCCACGTAAAAATCTTGCGAGTTATTTTCATTTCCGCATTGGGTTTTTTATCGCAACGATTTTTGAGTGTTTATACGTTTACACCTATTCACCCCCCTCTAGGTGTTTCTTCCCCTATTTAGATCCGTATTATTTACGACCCAACAAGTGGTATCAGAGCGGGAATAGGGTTGTGAACAATGGTTGAAGGTGGAAACATCAATCGACCCCCTTTCTTTGATGGAACAAATTATGCGTACTGGAAAGTACGGATGAAAGCCTTTTTATCTTCCATCGACGAAAGGGTGTGGCATTCAATTGAATCAGGATGGACTAATCCAACTGAACTTATCTCTGATGTTCACACCTTAAAACCTAGGTCGAAATGGACCAAGGAAGAGTTTGAGTTATCTTCTTACAATGGCAAGGGAATTAATGCTATCTTTAATGCCTTATCTCAAACTGAATTCTCTCGCGTCTCGGCATGTGAGACTGCGAAAGAAATCTGGGATGTTCTCCAGGTTACACATGAGGGAACTAACCTCGTGAAGATTCAGAAACTGCAGATGCTTACGAGCAAGTTTGACTCTATCTTGATGGCAGAAAATGAATCTTTCACGGACTACCATACACGATTGCAAGACATCGTAAACTCATGTGCTAATCTGGGAGAGAAGATTCCAGAATTTAAGATTGTAAGAAAAATCTTAAGAACTCTTCCTGAACGATTTCGCCCAAAGGTTACTGCCATTGAAACTATTAAACACCCGGACGAAATACGTGTAGAAGAATTAGTTGGTTCATTACAAACTTATGAAATGACTTTTAATACTAACAATTCTTCTGGAAAAGCATCCGCTTCTAAGTCTTCAGGTTATGCGTTGAAAACAACTAAGGAAGAAGACGCGGATACATCCTCCTCGGACGATGACGAGAACCTTTCTATGGAGGAATTTGAGAAGCAGCTCGCTCTCTTGACAAGGAATTTTCGCCGCAACTTTCGAAGGGGTAATTCAAGCAAATCTCCATCCTTCGGAAAGTGGAACAAAGGCAAGGGTACTCCAAGTCACAAGTCAAGAAAGCAGGAGAACTTCTCAAAGGATAAGAAAAGTTCAGAAGGACAACTGCAATGCTTCAAATGTCGAGGCTACGGCCACATTGCAACGGAGTGTCCTAACAAGTATCCGGCAAAGAAGAAGGCGATGCAAGTCGTCACTTGGGATGACAACTCAACGTCAAATGAGTCGTCTTCAAGTGATGAAGAAAAGAGCTCCACGGCATTCCACGCGTCCACATCTTCACCATTCATGTGCTTTATGGCAAGTACGTCTGAATCATTGTCCAACTCCACTGTTGAAAAGAATGCAATGGACAATGAATCGGATGATTCGGAAGGTGAAGAGTTTGCTCTAGCCTATCACAGACTTTTGAGGGATTCAAAGAAAGTGGCTAAGCAAAACAAGAGTTTGAGAAGGAGATTGCATGATCTCGAAGAAGAAGTAAAAAGGGCAACTTCTTTCTCAAACGCTCTTGAAGTGGAAAGGGAAAATCTGGTAAAAGTTAATGTTTCCCTTCAAGAGTCCAATGAGCTTTTTGAGAAGGAACATACAAAACTGGTGGATAAAGCGGATCACTTCTCAAAGCTCTACAACGAGGCTTGACAGGATAAGCTGGAAATGACTGAGACCATCTTCCAACTCAAGGATGACTTGCAGCGATTCTCTTCAGGAAGGAGTAAGTTGGATAGACTTCTTGGTCTTGGTCAAACAAATCGGTTCGGCCTCGGGTACACTCAAACTGGAAACAGTCCAAGTTTGAGTGGGACAGTTTTTGTGCCTCAGTCGGTATCTTCTCCTCCGACACCGGAATTCAAGACAAACAACGTCAACAAACCTACCTCATCCTCCTTGGGATCGTCTAGCTCTAAGGTATGTTTTCGTTGTGGTATTTCAGGGCACATAAGAAGATATTGCAAGACGGGAGTCGAACGCTCATCTCAAGCACCTCTTGCATCAACTACCAAAAAGGCTCCTTTCCGGAAATCAAAGCAAAACTTTTCAAATGAAAAGAGACTTGGTAGTTCACCGCGCAAGACGACTTCATCAAGGAGCAACAATCGTTTTAACAAGACGCTTTCACCTAGGCACAAAACTTCACGACCATTACAGACGCATTCCAAAAAGGTTTGGGTGCGCAAAGGTGAAATTTTCCCTTGTCTTGTTTCCAATATTTCCTTGCATGCATATGATAGCTCGTCTTGGTATCTGGATAGCGGGTGTTCCCGTCACATGACCGGTGACAAAAATAGTTTTCAAAATCTTGAGAAAATCTCCGGAGGACGCGTTGTTTTCGGAGACGGTCGTTCTTCCAAAATTATTGGAAAGGGAACAGTAGCTATTCCAGATGGCCCGGTTCTAAATAATGTGTTATTTGTTGATGGCCTTAAGACTAACCTCATAAGCATAAGTCAACTTTGCGACAATGGTTTTTCAGTTAACTTTTCTTCTGTTGAATGTGTTGTAACTGATAAGGACCAAGTCTTCTTTTTAAAAGGGGTTAGATCTGAAAACAATTGTTATGTTGTTCCTAATAAATTTTCTGAAACATGTAACCTAGTTTCTTTGGGTAATGAATCAATTTGGCATGAAAGGCTAGGTCACATAAATTTTAAGGAACTTGCTAAGATTTCAAATAAGGACGTGGTCAAGGGGATTCCAAAACTTTTATTTAAACAAAACATTGTGTGTGGTGGCTGTCAAAAGGGAAAACAGTCCAGGACTGCACACAAGAGCTTGAACCACATCGGTACAAAACGGCCTTTGGAACTTTTGCACATGGATTTAATGGGGCCAACTCGTCAACCATCTTTGGGAGGTAAATGGAATCATCTCGTGTACCTCCGAGTACTCCGTTTCAACAAACGCTACGAATCTCCAAGGATCATCCGGAATCGAACATCATTGGAGATCCACAAGAAGGAGTTAGAACTCGAAGGCAGTTGGTTTGCGGATTTGCTTGCTACGTATCTTTAATCGAACCAAAGACAATAGATGAAGCTCTTCAGGATGACTACTGGATTAAAGCAATGCAGGAAGAGCTTCATCAATTTGAGCGAAACAAAGTCTGGGAATTAACGAAGCCTCCAAAGCAACATAATGTGATAGGTACCAAATGGATCTTCAAGAACAAGAAAGATGAAGATGGTACTATCATCAGGAACAAGGCACGACTAGTTGCTCAAGGCTACTCTCAAGTAGAAGGTATAGACTTTGACGAAACTTTCGCCCCTGTAGCTAGACTCGAGTCCATTCGTATATTGTTTGCTATTGCTTGTCATTTTAAAATCAAATTATTTCAAATGGACGTCAAGAGCGCATTTCTAAATGGGTTTTTAAATGAGGAAGTTTATGTAGCTCAACCGAAAGGTTTTGTAGATCATAAACAACCTAACCATGTTTTTCGTTTGAAAAAGGCTCTTTACGGTCTGAAACAAGCACCGCGAGCATGGTACGAAAGGTTAACAAAGCACCTTTTGGAGAAGGGCTATACTCGAGGGGGAGCTGACAGGACTCTCTTTGTGAAGCATTATCAAAATAATTTCATTGTAGCACAAATCTATGTCGATGACATTGTATTTGGTGCAACAAAAGATAATGATGCTTCTAAATTCGCGGAGACCATGGAAAGCGAATTTGAGATGTCCATGATGGGCGAACTGTCTTATTTTCTTGGATTGCAAATTAAACAAAATAATGAAGGTATTCACTTGAGTCAATCCAAGTATGCACTGGAGTTGGTCAAAAAGTTTGATCTAGAAAATTGTAAAGATTTTTCAACTCCAATGGGAACTAGCCACAAGGGACTTGGAAGTGAATCACATAGTGAGAATGTAGACGAGAAACTGTATAGAAGTATGATTGGAAGTCTACTTGTCACGCCCCGGGGGTTTTATTTTAGCGGAAACGATACTTCAAAGTACGCGCAAAGTGCGTACTAATAATTTTTTTTTTTTTTTGTTTAGATTGTTAAAAACCTCCTTCCCCGGCGCGTGCCCAGACCCGCCACATATACAGATTTACTCAAAAATCGGGCAGAGTCTCCTCTGTATATGCACGGCGTCGCGGCTGCTACGATAGCCGATTATGAGCAATCATTTTTCCCATTTAATCACAATAGTTCGAAGTAGTACGGTGCATGAAGACTAAACAATACCCGTGGCCAATCAAGTTGAAAGGATAAACTCACAGTTTTGAAAGCAGGTCCACACGACCCAAGGTTTTTTTTTTTGAAGACAGTTTGAAAAGATGCCATAAATCCACAGGTTTTGGAAAACAGGTCCACACGACCCAGATTTTTAAAAATAGTTTTCGAAGTTCTTTTCTTTTCTAGTCATGTTGCTTTGAAAGCGGCCAAACGGGGACAATAACGGAAATAGTAGTGCATAAGTAGAAAGAAAGAATTCAACATCCACACGACCCCACAAGGGTATCGAGAACCACACAATAACCTACAGTTCTGAATGAAATGCAGAGAAGGTAAATAAAACAGCATACTAGGGCTCCCTCAGACCGACTGCTACCAACTCGGCCTCACCGTCGCCTACCTCTACCCCCTGGAGGTACCTGTCACAGAGTGGGTAGTCAGCGACACTATCATCAAAATAGTACTAAAGCAGTAAAGTAATACCAAGCCACAAAGTAATGCTAGCCGGAACAACCGCTCTACTCGTAATGGTAACTCGCAACCACCTGTACCACCTGTAGCACCTGCAACCCCGGTAACACCTGTAACACCTGACCGCGTCGGGATCCAATCCCGGCGGTCTCACACCTGACTACATCGGGATCCAATCCCGGCAGTCCCACACCTGACCGCGTCGGGATCCAATCCCGGCGGTCTCACACCTGACTACATCGGGATCCAATCCCGGCAGTCCCATCGCTGCCTCAGACCCCCCAGCGGTCAGGGGCCCCCCACTACGTCACCTCGTGGGGTAACACGGGTCAAAGACCGCCTTTCCGGAAAAGAGCACCCTTTGCGGTGGCCAAACCGCGGGTGCGCGTGTCGCAGCTCGAGCATAAGTAACCAAGTAACCAAGTAACCAAGTAACCAAGTATCCAAGTAACCAAGTATCCAAGTAACCAAGTATCCAAGTAACCAAGTATCCAAGTAACCAAGTATCCAAGTAATCATGTCACCATGTCACGGGGTAAGGTAGTACATCATAGAAACCATCAACGTTAGTACCGATAAATAATGAAAAGTCCCTGTCGGATTACCAACATAATACTCAGCCTCGACCGTAAACCCACCTCAACACAAGTGATCCCGGAATCCGCTGGGTGTCTCAACGGCTAGCGACTGACTGCTAGTACCTGAATAATAAATCCAAGTCAATAATAGACTCTCTCTCTCGTATCCATCCCTACTAACTCACTGTGTGTGCAAGCTATACGGCAACCTTCGCCGAAGTCCCGGGATTTTGCCGGCACTTTCCGGAAATCCGATTTCCGCTCAACGAAAGCCATTGGATCTCCCACGAAGGGTTTAGAGATCATGGGCGTACAGCCCAAAACAGCCCATGAGGCTACAATTGCAGTTAGACCCCTAGGGTTCTACCCAATTGTACTTTTACAATGAAATAAGAGTCGTTTTTGCTCGTTCTTTTAATTGGGATATTATTTTTACGAACCGTCACTTCCAGCACGTGACACTCGACCCGTTGAACACCGTGCTCGCCTATTTGCAGCAGCACGGTACCCGAGGAAAACTTCGGGCCATAATATACCTCTCTAACCTAGCCCAAATGTATTTTTGTTTCTTCGGCTTAACGAAATCAAAATCCGACGCGAGCATCACGTCCAGTGACCCCAAATTAGCTAGGAGCTCACTGTCGCGGCTTCGCAAACCGCCCGGAACAGTGTTTGGGCTAAACTATTCTTTTAAGGGTTGGCTAACCTATAACTTAACCTCTAATACTCCAAATCAAATTCTGCTTTAGAGTTAAGTTCACAGCAACCTAAGAACCCTGGGGCTTGCTTCATTTGTAGCCCAGCAGTTGCTGGATCAACCAGATCCACACCTAGTCCACTAACACTGCACACAATGCACCAAACCTCAGTCTACCCAGATCTAACTTGATCTGAAGTGCGCATCAAGCTCAGGAGACATTTTTGAGCAACTTTCATTTTCAGCCCAAAGCCTGAAACTAAACTTCTCTTCATTGAGGCATTTAAACAAACACCTGGTGGGCGCGCTTTGCAAACCAACACCCAAGCTTTTGCCCGAGCTTGTCCTCAGCAGAGAGGGAACCTGGGAGGTTCCAAGATGGCAAGAATTGTTCCCCCCAGTTGCAGAAACTTTTCTATGCAACTGGGATCAAGCTTCGACCCTCGGTTTAGCCGTGGCTCGAGGAGGAAGAAGATGTTCCAACCTCGAAAATGGTGACTCCCCAACCACAGGTTCTGGGTCTCAACCACTTGTACCAACAAGTGTTACAACACCTCACAAACTTACCTGGACCCCTGTCCGGCGACAGGACACGACGGCGACTCGGCGGAGCAAAGCTCGGTTCGAGCTTCCCCCTCTAATGGTGGATTTTCAATGATGGGTTCTGAGCCTCAAGCGACAACACCAATAGCTTCCTAACAAGCTTTTAGGAAGGTCTGGGCTGAACCCCGCCGTCGGAGGTCGCCGGATGGCCGGCCGCCATTAACGTGTTCTAACTCGAGCCATCCATGGCAGCCCCATTTTCGGGTTGCATGGATGCCATGCAACGGCATGGACGGACTCTCCTCGGACCCTATAACATTTCTAGGCTTGTGGACGGCAGTGGGAAGCGTCGCCGGCGCCGGAGCAAGAAGCTCGGCCATGGCTTCATCTTCCCGAAACTAGGGCTTAGATCTGCGACTTGCACACTAAGCCAAAAGCCATGAAACTTCATGGAAGTGTTCATTAGACTCAACAGAAGATTTCCACCATTTTGGTTCAAGGCCCGAGCCGCCGGATGCGATGGTTGGCCGCGGCGGAGCAAACCACCTTTTCCGGTGGTGCAACCTCACCGCCGGCAAACGGCCGTGCATGGAGGTTTGGCACTTGGCAGGGAGAGTCTACAGGACCTAATTGAGACTCTGCCATGGGTCTTGGGTCAATAAAACCAAAGGATAAGAAGCTTCACCTTCGCCGGAGTTGGAGAAGGTGGGGTGACGCCGGTTTCGCTCCTCCAGCGTCGCGCGGCCACGGGGAAGATGCAGAGGAGGCAGGAGAAAACTTTGGTGGAGGTTGGGTGCAAGAAAACTCTGTGTGCCCCCTCTCTTCCTCAAACCTCCATTTCCCTTTATACAAAATCCTCCCCCTCACCTTACTACGGGCCACCCTCAAAGGAGTGCGGTTCCTGGGCATGGAGGTCGTGGCAGAGGTGGTGAGGAACGTGGACAAGCGGTTGCAACCGCCCCCAACACACGACACAAGAATCCAAAACCATTTTTTTGCATTTTTCCACTTTCTTTGCATTTAGGTCCCTCTATACCTTGTTTATTACTATTCAGTCCATAGCTGTAGGTCTTTTATGCCTAGAGGTCCCTCTCCAAGTAACCTCATTGCATTTGACACATAAAATGTTGGGCTTTTTACAAAAATACCCCCTTTTTCGACGTATTTCACGCGTTTCGAGACGAATGGTTCGTCAAAATGCGAAACTGACTTCGCCACGACGTCCGGCTCGTCGAGACCCATCAAGTAGCGTATTTGTTTGTTTGCTTCCGCGCTCGAATAAAATCTCGGGCCATTAAGTTCTGTAAGTTGCAGTATGACGCACGCACTTCGATGCACCCGGATCACTAAACGTGAATTCTGTCAGTGCCATTGTGCTCAGAATGGCGGTGCCATTCAAATCGACTACCCGAATCGCTAGATTCGGACTCCAGACAGTGAATCGGCTAACGTTCGCTCGGTGGGGAATTAAATCAGGAGGTTACTATTCACGACTTAAGTCGTGGGTCCCACAAGCTTCTTTACTGATTTCTGAACAATCCGACCGTCGGATCGACAATTAGTTTATATCATTTTCAATCGATTCGACGAGCCGGTCGCACCAGTGATTTCCGATTTTTGAGATCAGACTCGGATCCGAAAGGCAGACATAGTGCTCCGTAATCTGTGCAATACGCGCACCAGTATGCAAGTCACTAAGGTTTAGATCTGCTTCCTCGCTCGTAACCATACATGAATTTCTCGAGTGCTACATCACTCACACCTTAAAAGAAGTTTCGTCCCCGAAACTTAAATACACCATGAATCCAATAAGTGGGGAATTACTCAAGCATGCCCGACTTGCGCTCCCAAAAGGCTTTGCGCCCCTACTTGTTGACTCCCCAGGCAACGAGCTACTAATTGCGTTACACTCCTCTTCATCTTGGGCCACCGGGAGGTCTGCTTGAGGTCCCTGTACATCTTGGTGCCTCCTAGATGCGCTGCAAACGGGGCGCTGTGTGTCTTGGACAAAATTTCCTTCTTCAATTCCGGGGGTGTCCGGCACACGAATTCACCCGCGGAACCGTAGGGTGTCATCGCCTTCCACTGAAAAGTCCCTTTCCTGATCCGGTGAGATCTTGTCTTGTACGGGCCGTAAGTGCGAGTCTGCCTGCTGTTCCTCTCGAATCTTTTCAAACAGTGTTGACTTGACTACCAGAGTTAGAAGTTGCGCAACCGTGCCTGTTGGCACTGTTCCCAACCCTAGTCGTGAAAATTTCACGATTAAGTTGCTCTGTTTAGCCCTCGCACCTACCGATTCTTCCCACAGTCGCCCCTTCCTGCTCAAAACGTCCGCTACCACGTTTGCTTTCCCGGGGTGATACTGGGTCGTTAGGTCGTAATCCTTCGAGAGTTCAAAACACCGCTTCTGGTGTCGCCGTCGGGGGTTGGTGACACTTTGCCTGCTGCAGTCGCGGTAGTGGTTACTCCCGCGAAGTTCCTCCTCCGGGGTTTTGAACAGACCAGCGACTAGGTAGGGTTCTCTCCTCGACACTTGTAAGGGATTCCTATCTAGCGTTCGCAACTCCTCAGGCGGACTAGGGGAGCACCCCACTCCTATCCTATATAACCTTTCCCCCCCCCTGACACAACCGTACCGTACGCGGAGGAAGAAAAGACAGATACGGAAGATGGGAATCGATGCCTAACCAAAAACCGTAAAGGGAATAATAACAAAAAAAAATATATATATATATACCTGTCCTAGGATTCTGCATCACTGCTCCCCGGGGTGGCTGGGGAGGTCCGTCCACAACCTTCGGGCCAGCTACGTTTGACGTGGCGGGGTGGGGTCTCGGTATCGGAAGAGTCCGTCAGGCGTGGGCCGTCGGGTCTCGGTGCCGGGGGTCTGGTGACACCTGGCCTCCGGGGACACTCGTAACGTGTGTGGCCCGGCCTGCCACACCGGAAGCAATGCTCATTCCGCCAAGGGCACTCCATCATGGGATGCGCACCGTCACAAATGACGCACGGGGTCGGTGGTGTAGGTCCCTCTCTCATTGCCTGCCCGGGTTTCGACCTGTTCCTCTGGCGTTTGGTCGCTCTGCCGCACTGGTAGGGGCCCCCTGTCGGCCCGGGGTAGGGGTGTGCTCGTCGTGTGCGCTCTAGCTCCGCGCGCACGGCCAAATTGACCGCTCCCTGAAAGGTGGAAACGCCAGTCGGGGGTGCCCCACGGGGGTTAACACCACCGGTGCCGTGCTGGGCGCGGTCGACACTCTCGAGCTCTTGGGTCAGTATGCCCACCTGCTCTGCAAGGGTTAGCAATTTTACAGCCACGTCTCGCAGCTGGTTGCGTAGTACGCGGTTCGCCTCTGCCGCAAAGTCCATGGTTTCTATCTGTGCACACCAAGGAAACATATTAGTCCCAGCATACCAAAGAACCCGTGCGTAAATAAATCACACAAATTCCCCTTTCCCCCACGTTCACTCACGTCCTACAACCTTACGTCCCACACATTTCATTTATTCGTAGTTAAGTGTGATATCTCAGTGGATGTTGGGTCGTAACTGTTGTGATTAAAACAAAGTCTCTGATACCATCTTAATCTGTCACGCCCCGGGGGTTTTATTTTAGCGGAAACGATACTTCAAAGTACGCGCAAAGTGCGTACTAATAATTTTTTTTTTTTTTTGTTTAGATTGTTAAAAACCTCCTTCCCCGGCGCGTGCCCAGACCCGCCACATATACAGATTTACTCGAAAATCGGGCAGAGTCTCCTCTGTATATGCACGGCGTCGCGGCTGCTACGATAGCCGATTATGAGCAATCATTTTTCCCATTTAATCACAACAGTTCGAAGTAGTACGGTGCATGAAGACTAAACAATACCCGTGGCCAATCAAGTTGAAAGGATAAACTCACAGTTTTGAAAGCAGGTCCACACGACCCAAGGTTTTTTTTTTGAAGACAGTTTGAAAAGATGCCATAAATCCACAGGTTTTGGAAAACAGGTCCACACGACCCAGATTTTTAAAAATAGTTTTCGAAGTTCTTTTCTTTTCTAGTCATGTTGCTTTGAAAGCGGCCAAACGGGGACAATAACGGAAATAGTAGTGCATAAGTAGAAAGAAAGAATTCAACATCCACACGACCCCACAAGGGTATCGAGAACCACACAATAACCTACAATTCTGAATGAAATGCAGAGAAGGTAAATAAAACAGCATACTAGGGCTCCCTCAGACCGACTGCTACCAACTCGGCCTCACCGTCGCCTACCTCTACCCCCTGGAGGTACCTGTCACAGAGTGGGTAGTCAGCGACACTATCATCAAAATAGTACTAAAGCAGTAAAGTAATACCAAGCCACAAAGTAATGCTAGCCGGAACAACCGCTCTACTCGTAATGGTAACTCGCAACCACCTGTACCACCTGTAGCACCTGCAACCCCGGTAACACCTGTAACACCTGACCGCGTCGGGATCCAATCCCGGCGGTCTCACACCTGACTACATCGGGATCCAATCCCGGCAGTCCCACACCTGACCGCGTCGGGATCCAATCCCGGCGGTCTCACACCTGACTACATCGGGATCCAATCCCGGCAGTCCCATCGCTGCCTCAGACCCCCCAGCGGTCAGGGGCCCCCCACTACGTCACCTCGTGGGGTAACACGGGTCAAAGACCGCCTTTCCGGAAAAGAGCACCCTTTGCGGTGGCCAAACCGCGGGTGCGCGTGTCGCAGCTCGAGCATAAGTAACCAGTAACCAAGTAACCAAGTAACCAAGTATCCAAGTAACCAAGTATCCAAGTAACCAAGTATCCAAGTAACCAAGTATCCAAGTAACCAAGTATCCAAGTAATCATGTCACCATGTCACGGGGTAAGGTAGTACATCATAGAAACCATCAACGTTAGTACCGATAAATAATGAAAAGTCCCTGTCGGATTACCAACATAATACTCAGCCTCGACCGTAAACCCACCTCAACACAAGTGATCCCGGAATCCGCTGGGTGTCTCAACGGCTAGCGACTGACTGCTAGTACCTGAATAATAAATCCAAGTCAATAATAGACTCTCTCTCTCGTATCCATCCCAACTAACTCACTGTGTGTGCAAGCTATACGGCAACCTTCGCCGAAGTCCCGGGATTTTGCCGGCACTTTCCGGAAATCCGATTTCCGCTCAACGAAAGCCATTGGATCTCCCACGAAGGGTTTAGAGATCATGGGCGTACAGCCCAAAACAGCCCATGAGGCTACAATTGCAGTTAGACCCCTAGGGTTCTACCCAATTGTACTTTTACAATGAAATAAGAGTCGTTTTTGCTCGTTCTCTTAATTGGGATATTATTTTTACGAACCGTCACTTCCAGCACGTGACACTCGACCCGTTGAACACCGTGCTCGCCTATTTGCAGCAGCACGGTACCCGAGGAAAACTTCGGGCCATAATATACCTCTCTAACCTAGCCCAAATGTATTTTTGTTTCTTCGGCTTAACGAAATCAAAATCCGACGCGAGCATCACGTCCAGTGACCCCAAATTAGCTAGGAGCTCACTGTCGCGGCTTCGCAAACCGCCCGGAACAGTGTTTGGGCTAAACTATTCTTTTAAGGGTTGGCTAACCTATAACTTAACCTCTAATACTCCAAATCAAATTCTGCTTTAGAGTTAAGTTCACAGCAACCTAAGAACCCTGGGGCTTGCTTCATTTGTAGCCCAGCAGTTGCTGGATCAACCAGATCCACACCTAGTCCACTAACACTGCACACAATGCACCAAACCTCAGTCTACCCAGATCTAACTTGATCTGAAGTGAGCATCAAGCTCAGGAGACATTTTTGAGCAACTTTCATTTTCAGCCCAAAGCCTGAAACTAAACTTCTCTTCATTGAGGCATTTAAACAAACACCTGGTGGGCGCGCTTTGCAAACCAACACCCAAGCTTTTGCCCGAGCTTGTCCTCAGCAGAGAGGGAACCTGGGAGGTTCCAAGATGGCAAGAATTGTTCCCCCCAGTTGCAGAAACTTTTCTATGCAACTGGGATCAAGCTTCGACCCTCGGTTTAGCCGTGGCTCGAGGAGGAAGAAGATGTTCCAACCTCGAAAATGGTGACTCCCCAACCACAGGTTCTGGGTCTCAACCACTTGTACCAACAAGTGTTACAACACCTCACAAACTTACCTGGACCCCTGTCCGGCGACAGGACACGACGGCGACTCGGCGGAGCAAAGCTCGGTTCGAGCTTCCCCCTCTAATGGTGGATTTTCAATGATGGGTTCTGAGCCTCAAGCGACAACACCAATAGCTTCCTAACAAGCTTTTAGGAAGGTCTGGGCTGAACCCCGCCGTCGGAGGTCGCCGGATGGCCGGCCGCCATTAACGTGTTCTAACTCGAGCCATCCATGGCAGCCCCATTTTCGGGTTGCATGGATGCCATGCAACGGCATGGACGGACTCTCCTCGGACCCTATAACATTTCTAGGCTTGTGGACGGCAGTGGGAAGCGTCGCCGGCGCCGGAGCAAGAAGCTCGGCCATGGCTTCATCTTCCCGAAACTAGGGCTTAGATCTGCGACTTGCACACTAAGCCAAAAGCCATGAAACTTCATGGAAGTGTTCATTAGACTCAACAGAAGATTTCCACCATTTTGGTTCAAGGCCCGAGCCGCCGGATGCGATGGTTGGCCGCGGCGGAGCAAACCACCTTTTCCGGTGGTGCAACCTCACCGCCGGCAAACGGCCGTGCATGGAGGTTTGGCACTTGGCAGGGAGAGTCTACAGGACCTAATTGAGACTCTGCCATGGGTCTTGGGTCAATAAAACCAAAGGATAAAAAGCTTCACCTTCGCCGGAGTTGGAGAAGGTGGGGTGACGCCGGTTTCGCTCCTCCAGCGTCGCGCGGCCACGGGGAAGATGCAGAGGAGGCAGGAGAAAACTTTGGTGGAGGTTGGGTGCAAGAAAACTCTGTGTGCCCCCTCTCTTCCTCAAACCTCCATTTCCCTTTATACAAAATCCTCCCCCTCACCTTACTACGGGCCACCCTCAAAGGAGTGCGGTTCCTGGGCATGGAGGTCGTGGCAGAGGTGGTGAGGAACGTGGACAAGCGGTTGCAACCGCCCCCAACACACGACACAAGAATCCAAAACCATTTTTTTGCATTTTTCCACTTTCTTTGCATTTAGGTCCCTCTATACCTTGTTTATTACTATTCAGTCCATAGCTGTAGGTCTTTTATGCCTAGAGGTCCCTCTCCAAGTAACCTCATTGCATTTGACACATAAAATGTTGGGCTTTTTACAAAAATACCCCCTTTTTCGACGTATTTCACGCGTTTCGAGACGAATGGTTCGTCAAAATGCGAAACCGACTTCGCCACGACGTCCGGCTCGTCGAGACCCATCAAGTAGCGTATTTGTTTGTTTGCTTCCGCGCTCGAATAAAATCTCAGGCCATTAAGTTCTGTAAGTTGCAGTATGACGCACGCACTTCGATGCACCCGGATCACTAAACGTGAATTCCGTCAGTGCCATTGTGCTCAGAATGGCGGTGCCATTCAAATCGACTACCCGAATCGCTAGATTCGGACTCCAGACAGTGAATCGGCTAACGTTCGCTCGGTGGGGAATTAAATCAGGAGGTTACTATTCACGACTTAAGTCGTGGGTCCCACAAGCTTCTTTACTGATTTCTGAACAATCCGACCGTCGGATCGACAATTAGTTTATATCATTTTCAATCGATTCGACGAGCCGGTCGCACCAGTGATTTCCGATTTTTGAGATCAGACTCGGATCCGAAAGGCAGACATAGTGCTCCGTAATCTGTGCAATACGCGCACCAGTATGCAAGTCACTAAGGTTTAGATCTGCTTCCTCGCTCGTAACCATACATGAATTTCTCGAGTGCTACACTACTTTACCTCACGGCTAGTCGCCCGGATATATCCTTTAGTGTTGGGATTTGCGCGAGATATCAATCAGCACCAAAGGAGGTTCACCTGAAAGCGGTGAAACGGATCATCCGGTACATCAAAGGATCAATTAATTTCGGAATTTGGTATCCTATGGGAACAAGTCTGGACATTGTTGGATACTCAGATGCCGATTGGGCAGGATCAGTGGATGATCGGAAAAGCACGAGTGGTGCATGCTTCTATCTTGGCCATTGCCCTGTTGCATGGCACAGTAAAAAGCAGAATTGCATAGCACTCTCGACTGCCGAAGCGGAATACATTTCAGCTGGAAGTTGCTCAACTCAACTCATTTGGATGAACAGCGTATTGAGTGACTTCCGCATTTCAGCATCTTCGGTAACAATTCTTTATGACAACACAAGTGCAATTAACATTTCTAAAAACCCTGTGTTGCACTCTAGAACAAAACATATTGAACTTAGATATCATTTTCTTAGAGAGCTAGTTGAATCAAATACTCTTCAACTTTCATATATTTCAACTGAAGATCAATTAGCTGACTTTTTAACAAAACCTTTGGATCAAAAACGTTTTATTCATTTGCGAAAAGCAATTGGTATGCTTTCTTTGAAATAAACTTCTTTTTGAAACCTTTGCTTAAAATAGGTTTTGTATTTGTTTTGTTCTATTCAATATCTATGTTTATACATAGGATAGTAATTGAGCATAGATCTTAATTGACTTTAATTGCATCTGTTCACACATTTAGAAATTTATTATGCTTTTGCCATCATAATATTTCATTGTTGCAATGATCGTTTATGTTAATTAAATCATCTTCTAAAGTGATCAAAGTCAATTTCTCTCTCAATGATCTCTTGGTATAGTCATTATCTTATTTGACTGTTTAGTCGAGTATGAAATCGAGATCAATTTTTGGTTGAATACTTTATATCTTAAATAATTGATAGCCAATTGAGGGGGAGTCAAAGATAATGTAAAATGCTCAAAAGATGTGGAAAGAGTTACATCCCAATGAGGAGTGTGAAAACTACCACCACATGGAGGAAAGAGCTACCACCTCGGTCGTCCGAGTATTGTGTGCAGCTACCACATGTATACCAAGCATGGTTGTTCAAATTTTTAATTAAGTAAAATGCATGTTGAAATACTTGACTCTGTCAAATTTCAAGGTTGGTATAAGGTGGGATTTTAAAGAAAGATGCTCAAAGAGCCACTCTCTTCAACAGATTGTCTAGAAATATTATCTACCATATTTGGGATTTCAAACATCTATTGATCTTTGTATTTCATTTTCTTTACCGAATTGATTATTTGATAAAGGCATTACTCATAAGATCAAGTTAGATGTAATTGAAGGTGTTCAACTTTAAGGAATTTAATTCTTGTAAATTTTCGTTTCATTTTTGGATATTACTGATAGATTTGGCATAATCTAATTCTTGTTGTGTGAAACGATGCGTTTTGTTTAAAGTTGATACACCTTTGTGCTTACAATCTTTTTCTGGTTTTTCTTGAATTTCTCTGAAATTTTTCTAAAGAAAAAGTTGGGGCCGATCCGGATCGGGCAAGGTGATCCGGATCCCGAACGCAGTTTTTTCACTGCGGGTAGCCGATCCGGATCGCAAGCTCGGGAGGATCCGGATCGCGGCTAGGTTTTTATAAAGAACAAAAGGGTTTTGATTTCTTTTACTCCAATCTTTTGTTCAAAAGTTTCCAGAGCGCTTCTCTCTAGATTTCATCCTCCTTGGAAGCTTTCTAACTCAAGTTCTTCAGTTCCAAGTAAGTTTTATTGATCAAAATCTCGGTTTTTCACCGTTTTTCTCTTTTTCTCCTCAAACGTACGAAATTCTTGGATCGATTTTGTTTGTGGATGGTTTTTGATCAAATTTCTTTTGAAATAAGTACTCTGGGTTGTTTAGTTTTGATTATATGCTAGGTTTTCTCCTGATTAACGGATTTTTAGGCTTCGATTTCTAAAATTTCGGTTTTAGGGCATATAATAAGGATTTTCGAAAATCATGCAATTGATCTATCTTTAAAAGTCCTTTTGCAAAACTAACTTGATTCTTAGTCTCTCTACATGATTATGATTGTTTGGGTACAATTTTTTCAATTTTTGAAAACTAAGAATTTTTTTTTTTTTTTGTGTTCTTGAGTATTGCTCACAGGAATTCTTTTCTCTAGAAACCATAAGCAATGGTGATCACTTGGATTGTTTTCCTACTTGCTGCGATGGTACATACGAGAGACACTGTGAAGCCCAAGAGGGCCAAGAAGGCTAAGAAAGCGAAGAAGACTAAGGATGATTCCGACACGGAATCGGAGACGGAATCAATTGACTGGGATGACCTGCTAGTTGAAGCAATGACTGTTCCAACTGCTTCAAAGGGAAAAGCGCCTGCGGAAACATCAAAGGCTCCGCCTACTGCTGCTGAAAAAGGCAAAGCTCCAATGGAAGAAACTTCTGGGAAGACAAGAAGAAAAAGTGTTGCTCGCAAGAGAGGAAGTGCTCGAGGAATTACCATTGAGCAACCAGCTGTTAGCGAACCATCCCCACAAGACTTTGTCAACTCAGACAGGATAAAGGATTTTGAGAACAGAGAATGCATTGGCGAAAGGCATGTTGATGTCAAAGCCTTGAAAGAGCGTTCTCGGGCATTTGGGATTTTATTTGACCAGATAGGTCTTGCCCCCATTTGCGACTTCCCGGAGACCACTGGGTATTGTCTTCACTCAGTGAGGATGTTTTATCAGAATGCCTGCTATCTAGTTGATCAGGAAAGCGGGCGTCGGGCTTTTCAGACATTAGTCAAGAATGTCAGAATAAAAGTAACGCCACAGCTAATAGGAGAGGTATTAAGGATGGACGCCCGAGCCGATGGCTCCCATTACTTGAAGAATCAATCCTTCAACACCGACTCCTGGAGAGTGGTAGTTGATGGACTCTGTGCTCCAAACACTCGGTCGACAGGAAACTCAGTTTTCTCGAAAGAACTACGACCAGAGTACCGCATCTTAAACTTCATTGCTTGTTATAATATCACCCCAAACATGAACACAAAGGTTCTTCGGTGGGAAAGGATGATATTCCTCTATCTTCTGGGAAACTCCACAGCAGCAATGGGAGCTAACTTAAGCATTCCCTACGTCATCTGGTCAAGGATGGCACGATATGTGGAGCAAGCTCATCCGTCAGAGAGACTACCTTATCCCATGATCATCATGCGCATTCTTCGAAAATTTAAAGCTGACACAAATGCGAGTTCCTATATGCACAGTCTAGGAACGATCAATGATACAACAATTGTGAAGTCTCTTTCGACGAAGCCAGATGAACCTTTCATCTCCCCTCAACGACTACAAGCACAACAGCAACGAGAACAACGACAACAACAACAAGCGACAACCTCGGCAACGGCAGCAATTCCTCCAGCGACAACCTCGGCACCACCAGCACAGCAGGCACCTCCGTCCACTTCTGACGATGATGCGTCGGTGAGCTCAATCTTTAAGGAACAACAGCGACTCTCAGACGAGCAAGAACGCATGGCTATTGATGTCGCTGAAATGAAAGAGGACATGAAAGAATTTAAGAAGGAACAAGCTTCTATAAACAAACGGATCAAGAAAATGTTTCAGAAGCTTGGTTGTATCAGCTCTGACGACTCTGCATAAAGTTTTTTTTTCTAATCTTTCTTTTGCAGGTTTATAAGTTTTTGTTCTTATCCAGTTCTCAGGTTTTTCTTTATTCTGATCTATTTAACTCTCCTTCAATTTATTGATTTTGGCTTTGTTTTGTGACAAAAAGGGGGAGAGAGTTAGAGAGAACTTTGAACAATGTTGACTGCATGAAACATCAAGGTAAGTGAACAATGTTTGATATGAAAACTGGATGAACATCAAGGTAAGTATTACTCCAACTTCCATTCTCAACTTGAGGTTTTTCAGCTGTATGAATGCATGCCTCGACTAACTATTTGCTAACTATTTGGGCATGTAATATAACTAACAAGTTGATGTTCACTAACAAGTTTGTGACACTTGGTTTTTGATTGCATAGAAGATATGTTGGTTCTTAACTCTGATCAATTACATATCTATATATATATAAGTATTGTCACAAACATGTTCATGACATTTGGTTTTTACGTGCAAAGAAGATATGTTGGTGTTTTTTTAACTATGATCAGTTTACATATCTGAATATAAATGTCATGGTAAGTATAAATGAGTTTAAACTTCATCTCTGTTTGTGGTTTTTGAATGATACAAAATTCTTGAGGTATCTAACGATTTCTTTTGTCAAGAATGATTTCTTTTTGCAGAGAGTACAGATGTCTAAGTCTAGAGTCTGTTTTAGGAGTTTAACTCATGTATTGTATTTTGGATCTCCATTGTAAATTTTTGTTGTATGGTGATAGCAACAAAAATATCTTTTTGAATTTTCTTTAGTGGATCTGTGTTTTGTCACGAAACCGCCAAAGGGGGAGATTGTTACGGAATTTGAGTTGGCGTAGTTTCGTGAAAGTTTCAAGTCCTGAAGATTGAAGGTGAAGAAAGTTGGATCATTTAACTCAATCTCAAGAAAGAAGAATTCAAAAGGATCAGGTATGTTTAACTAAAGAATTTGTGTGATCCGAATACTTCTTGTAGTGTAGAAACACTTGGAAGAATCTTTCATTGCATAAAAATCAAAAACTGGACTTGGGACATGTTCAGGATCCGGATCAGGCTGTTCGATCCGGATCCCGAAGGTGGTTCGTTCATACATCGTCGCAATCCGGATCGTAGTCTTTTGATCCGGATCCCGAACGTTGAGTTTACCATCTACCTTGAACGATCCGGATCTTGCTTCGCAATCCGGATCCCGAACGTTGATGTTTGGTGAACTGTATGAACGATCCGGATCGTAGTCACATGATCCGGATCCCGAACCTTCGTTTTTCTGGAATTGGCTGTTTCGTTATGACGATCCGGATCTCAGTTATCACGATCCGGATCGCCGTCCGTAAAATTCCAGAAATGGCAGGTTTTTGATTCTTATCTCCTTCCTAGGGTTTCTAACCTATAAATAGACCCTATGTCTTTCTTTCTAGGGTCAATCCACATAGCCGTCATTTTCATATATCATCTTATACGGCTATAGATCCACATATAGAGAAGAAATGAAATCATTAGAGAATACTCTATGTTTCTTCATCTATATTGATTAGTTTGATTCTAGGTTTTCATACTCACATCTTGAGTTGAATCAAACTAATGAATACTTAGATGGTATTTCCGATCTATCTTTGATCTAAGTATTCGGCGGATCATCACCACCCAAAAACAACGATTACCCCAAAATCGGCGCGTGGATTCGCGTGTCCTTGTGGATTCAAGGTTCAATCGCTCTCGTGGATTCGGAGCGAGGCACGTTCGTGGATTCGAAGGGTGCTATTGGGTGAAGACCGTGGATTCGGTCGGACGTCGTGGATTCGACGTTGGACGCCGTGGATTCGGCGTTGGGCGCAGATCGTGGATTCGAGAAGCGTCTGGAGCGAGCGGAGAAGATCCTCTAGGAGCGTATGGAAAAGGTTGAGTCGTAAGTGTGTACGGTAAATCACCTTGTACGTGTTTTAATTCTAGTGGATTTCTGCCGTGTTATCGGTCCCGTGGTTTTTTACTCCGGTGATGGAGTTTTCCACGTAAAAATCTTGCGAGTTATTTTCATTTCCGCATTGGGTTTTTTATCGCAACGATTTTTGAGTGTTTATACGTTTACACCTATTCACCCCCCTCTAGGTGTTTCTTCCCCTATTTAGATCCGTATTATTTACGACCCAACACACCCAACCCCTGACGTCTCAGAAATCCACCTGGGTATCATCATCATACGACCAAGCACAATGGATTCATGCAGTTCCTTATACAATTATCCTTACTAAGCTTACCCCTCAATCACATATATCGCACCCCAAACATGCCAGTTATCAATCACACAGGGTAACATCCCCCCTTGGGTAAGCTTTACATTAACCATCCACAAAGATATCCACCACCCAGGAAAGCAAAACGAAAATGCCTCTGCCTGCCGATCTGTCCTCCATCACCTAGCGCCAAGCGCCTCCCTCCAGAACTCCCCTCTAGCGGCAGATCCCCATCCAAGGAACTTCAGTGTCCAGCTCCAAACACAATGCCTACTCCGACGAGGCATCCACAGTCCAAAACCCGAACAGGAGGGACCGAAAAGAAACTAAGGAGTATCCTGGCGCAATCCACTCCCAATCTCACTTATCCTATGTGCCTCGTCCCTCTAAACCTGGAGCGCCAGTTCAACAACTGCATAAACTCTCTAGCACAGGGAGGCTCTCAATTGATCACTCCATCACCCCCAACCACGACTCTGCCTCCAAAGGCTCCAAACTCAATCTTACGAGTCGGGGTGGTTTATCTGCCAATCTGGCTTGCTAAATCAAACATGCCCCACAGCCCCTCTGCTGTCAACCATCCACCCTACCTTAGTGCCTTGGCACTAAACATTGGCACGGAGGGGCCACTCGCTCTATTGGCACTACAAAAATCCCTGCCGCTGAGGGCAATACATCCTGGTGGTCTCAGAAGAAAAGTACTGTCGGGCTGCCCACTGCTCTGACAACTGCGTCACCAAACTAGCTGCTCACTCTGCCGCTGATATGCCTCCGACAATCCTGTCATCTGGGTCCGGAGTTCTCTGACCTCAATCCGGGTATCCGGCCCAAAACCAACCGCTCAAGCTCAACTGCCATGACAGGATGCACAAGGGTCCCAAACCCAGCGTCGGGGAGACACCGCTCACCACGACGAAACCACAAATCAGCACACAACAACGCTCGACCCAATCCGGCGAAAGTCTAGAGCATGTTACCCGTTCCACAGCGTTATGTTGTCTGCAGCCAACATAACTACTTAGGAGAATAAACATGCCAATCACTTATCCCGTCCCTCGGGAGAGGTGCAAAACTCAATCAGGACTCTCGCTACAAATCACGACTCTCACGAAGTCATCCTAGGGTCCAACCACAAGCCTAGGGTTTCTAAGTCCACCATGACCTACAACCTAGGCTCTGATACCACATAATCTGTCACGCCCCGGGGTCGAAACTGCGACCCGGGCTCGCCAAAAGATCCGCCACCTATGCCAAACCCGCATAGGCGAAGCGTCCTACCTGCAAAAAGAGCTACAGCTAACAGATATCAGAGCTAAAAGAAAAAAACTGCTATAGAAATAAAATCAACCACTGTACAACTGAAGATAAAACAATAAGGTCCATCTCCCTAAAAGATAATCATACAATAACCTCGAGTACAAAACTCATAGCTCCACAGGGAGATATCTCAAATACAACATCAGTGTACCAGCTCTCAATACATCACATCCTCACTACATCAATCTCTCAACAAAAGGAAAATAAATACTAATCTACCGACTAAACTGAAGATCTCCTCAAAAGGGGGTACCGCTACTCTCCAAAGATGGGTCTGGATCTAGCTCGCTACTCCCTCACCACGCACAGCAACCACAGAACGGCAACACCCGCCAAGACTCTGCAAAACAAAGAGGAGAAAGGACAAAAGGGGGAAAACCCCCAACGGGCGTGAGAACTACGCAATAAGGGAGTTCTCAGTGGGTATCGCCGCAAGGCCCGACGATCTGCCCACCAAGACTACAAGAGGCAAAAGATAACCGATGCAGTAAAACTGAAAGAAGAAGCTGGAAACACTCTACAGCTACCATGCCTCTATCCAAATGCTCAAATGGGGAAACTCTGATGAAGATATGCAACACTCGCACACGAGGTGCTCAATCGACCCAATCGAGCTGACTGCCACATCGGGTCCAGTCAAACCTGCGCCCACCTACAACCACCTCCCGCTGACGGGCAGGAATTACGTAGGGCGTCCAAACGGACTAACTCGCTATCGAGTAGTGGCTCATGCAGGCTATAGTCATAATCCATGCTCTCTCTCTCAGAACGGATAGACTCAAGATGCTCAACCTCTCACACAATGGTCAAAGAACTCACAACGAACACGGGACCACCGTCGAACCCCGAACGGTTCCCAACAATACAAGCACTGGTCTAAACCAAGCTACTAGACTCCACTCGGTCCCCCAGGCACGAGTGTAACAAAAAGTATCAGCCTGAATAAACCCAATCGATAGACCAGTAATCACTGGTACTGCCTGCTCTGCTGTCGAACTCAAGAACCCTGCCTGGTGCCCGGCGCTCACACCGTGGAAAGCCTACTCCGGAGTGGCACTCGAGGGGAGCGACCCACACGAGTAAAGTATCACTGTATCAAGCATCACTGTATCGAGTATCTCTGTAACCACTGTCTCATAATAGCAGGACTGGATCAAGACTATGATCAAAGTGGGAAACTCCGTCCACTAATAAAAACCCCGATCTGATGCAATAGTACTCAAAAAGTGGGAAACACCATCCCCTAGAACAATTCTGATACCCAATCTGATGCAATAGTAAACATCCGGTTAACCGCCCAAAGTCCGCGGTCACCGCAATAACCCACAACCCACAATTGGGTAAAATAGTCAAGACCCGGTCAACCGCCTACTGTCCGCGGTTGCCGCAATAACCCACAATCCAACATCAAGCACACCCTGTCTCTGACCCTAAGGTCCCAGCTACACTATCCCAAACCTCTGCTCGAACCCGAGCAACATGACTCAAAAGTCTAAATAAAAAGGAGAAAGAAAACAATCATGGTTTCTCCTAAGTCAAATTCCAATATGTAGTGCAGCAGTAAAAGATGGCCTAACTATATGTCCATACACATATGTCCATACAAGCATGCATTTGTCCTCAAGAAGAATAAAAAAATAAACCTCATGCCAAAATTATCAATGACCATACCTGTCCATAATTCTCAATCCATAATGGCTCCTCAGAGTAGAACCTGCACATAACTACATAATCCTATCCCAATGCATAAACCATCCTCATAAAAGGTTATGTGCTAATATGGCATGATAATTAATCATATAGGGTATCCTTGCCTTAGATAAGCTTTCACTAATCAGCAACATGACTATTTGATTAATACCATTATCATACAGTGAATAATTCACTTGCAATTTCCATAAAATCCTCATTGTTAAACTTACCGATCAATCCCAGCTATTGTACCATTCACCTGCATGCAATGCTAACATATGAAAATTTAGAGAACCGTCCACCGGTTCCGGGAATAAGGCACCCACCTGAAAAGCTGACTGTCCAAAGCCCAACAGCTGAAAACACCAAAAACTCTAATCCCTTGATCCAATAAGTTCAGCACACCCGTAACACTCCTGGCACAATACAAAGTCCACTAATTACACTAGGCTCCCAAATATAGCACTTAAAACCACATACAACCTCGAATTCTGAACTGTTAAATTATCACCTGCAGATAGTGCCCAGAAAATTCCAATAAAAATATCACAGCGATCCTTGCGTCGATAGATTCGAAACGGTACCTTGCACGCCCAAATCGGAGTTCGGTAAGCCAAGATATAAATTCGACAAGGTGGTACACTCAAGAGATTTCAGCACAAAAGACTGTAGCACTGTATACAGAGAAACAGTGATTCTCACCTCTGTTGAAATCTCAGAAAAATCCAAGAAAAATACGAGCGCGTTCCTTGCGATCCGTAGATGAAAAAGTTGTATAAGCTCGTTTCCGTCAGAAGCTCGTGCGCAAAGATATGGCCAAAACACCTCGATGCTGTCCCACAAAGCCAAACAGAAAATGGGTCACAGTGTTGCCTCGGGATCCGTGCCAAAGACTCGAAACGGGAAAGCGCGATCAAAACGGAAGATGAAGTCCTACCTCTTAGGAGTCTGCCGGCGCAAGAATCACAGCAAAATGATCTCGGGGTAGCCCAGGGGAGCTAAAACACTGTCGCTGCGCCGAAGAAGAACCCAGGAATGCAACGTCGTGCCGCACCGTAAAATGGGGAACCTCGGGATTCGTGCCCCCAAAAATCCTAGAACTTGGCAGGAAGATCAAGGGTGAAGAGGTGAACAACTTTGCTTGAGGGGGCTCGGGCAGAAAGTGAAAGGGTTGAGAGAAAGAAAGCAAAGAAGCGGGGCTCTGGTTGGTATATATAGGGCTGGAGAAACAAATGGGAAAATTCCCATTCTGTCCGGGATTTCGGGCGCCCGGAAATTTCCGGGCGCGCACAGTGCGGCCCGGCCCACAACTTTCGGGCGCGCACAGTGCGGCCCGGTCCACCACACAGCCCAGTCCACACTCCCCCGGGCCCCCACTGCACCCGGTGCACCTGCGCCCGCGAATGGCAGCGCGACACGTGGCCCGGCAACCCGTGCACCACGCACGTCGCGCCGTGGACCGCGCACGTCGCGGCTGACCCGGGCCGTACGGCCACCTGCCCCGGGCGTACGGCACCTGCCCCGGCCAACGACTCCACAGGTTGTGTGGACCGGGAGCACAACACCGAACCAATCACCTCACGCCACGTGTCCACCCGGTCTACCGTGCACCCGGACCAAAATTCAGTGGACCGCGCCTGCTGAACCGGCCAACCGGAGAGCGCCACGTGGCACCGCCCTGGTGCACGACCCCCGCGGTGGACCGCGCACCTGACCGCGCGCCCGGGCGCCTGCCCGCGCCCTGCCCGCGCCGCGTGCCGCCGCCTGCCGCCTGCCCGAGGCCGCGCCGCCGCCCGCCGGCACCGCCCGCCGCCGCCGGCCGCCGCCGGCGATCGCCGGAAACACTGTTCCGGCGTGAACAGTACCCGCAAGCTCAAAAACAGTAAGTAAATAGCCCATCTTGACCGTTTTCGCGCGCTGATTCCAAATCCGGCGTCCATTTTGCCAAATTCCAATCCTATAATTTGCCGGAGGCTCCCGGAAAGGTATTTTTAATCCGAATTCCGCGCCGAGCCTAAATTTGATATCCACTCCTCGCGTAAACTGTTCTAAACATCCGATGGGGTCCCCCGATTACCTACGAGATCCATTTTAAGCCCCGAGTCCATCTCTTGTGTCCAAACTGGCGCGCGAACACCGCCGACATGCCACGTAGGCTTCCAGAAGCTGCTGGTCGCACTGTAGAAGCCCTGCAAAGATCCGGGTCACCAAAGGTCTCCCCGGTTATTTTTTTTCGATATGAGGTTTTCCTTTTGTTGTTGTCGTGGGTAATACAAGGTGTTGAACGGGAGGCCGCCGCCGCCGTCGTTGAACGGGAGGCCGCCGCCGCCGTTATCATGCCCACGGGGTCGTCGCCGGAGTCGCACGGGAGCGAAAACGGAGTTGAAATCGTGAAACCAGAGCCGTGGGGGGCGAAAATAGGGTTTACTGTTCCCTTCCGTACGGCTTCAGGCCGCGCGGTCCACCAGGCCACCCGTGCACCCGCCGCACGCCCACACGGCCAGGAGGGGCGGACCCGGCGCACGGGCGCGTGCACCAGCCCAGCCCAGGCTGCGCGGTGCACGCGCCAAGCGTGCACCCGGCGCACGCCCCCGCAGCCCGGTAGTGAGGACCCGGCTCACGGGCGCGTGCGCCAGCCCGGCCCAGGCCGCGCGGTGCACGCGCCAGGCTTGCACCCGGCGCTGCCGCCGCGGCAGGGAGCGCGTGAGCCCGGTGCGCGCTCTGTGGTCCACCGGCCCGGCCCATTCCGATTGGTGCACGCCCCCGGGGTGAGCCCGGTTTACGCTACCGCTTCCTCTAAGCCATGAACCCGGTCCACGCCTAGACCCGTGCACCAGACTGCAGCCGGAGAGCCCGGAAGCTCCGTTTTTGGCCCGTTTCGCCCCGTTTTTGAGTGTTTTTGACCACGACGACGTATTTAACTTTATTCCTTACTGTAACTTTTTCGGGCACAGGGTGGGAGTGTTTTAACCGGAATTTTCCGCACACCTTCTTCTCCTTCGCACTCCAGGTGGGTACCCCTTGGAATATCTTTGTGCATGTTTCCGTTATTGTTATTTATATCTTGTAAGGGGTGACGTGGACCTCCGGGTTCAATGAACGTCGTGGTGGGAGACTAGATGGGCAGATTGCCCCTCCGAACAACAGTAGGATTGTTCGGAGCATGCGAGCGATGAGGACGATGAACAGTGTGACCAGTCGGACGTCGAAAGGTGGGTTCCTTTCCCCGACAGTTATTGAGTCGGGAGACGAGGACAATTGGTAAGAGCAAAGGTTTGACACGTTAAAAGGGTACTAACCCCATTTATGCTTACGTTTTTATTATCACCACGTTTATGACGACTAAGGGTCGCTATGCTCGACGAGACACCATGATCTGGGAGATGGCCGAGGCTGGTGCTCGGTCTGGTTTATCGAGGTGGGTGCTCGGTTTGGTTAACCGAGGTTGGTGCTCGGTCGAGGCTCTTGTTTTGCTACACGCACACCGGCGGTTTGGCCACCGCAAGGGTGTGCTTTTCCGAAAAAGTGGTACGTTGACCCGTGTACCCCACGCAGCGGTGGCGTTAGGAATGGGGGCCCCCGTGGGTGGGGGGTGTGAGCGGTGATGCCGAGGTGGGTGCTCGGCGGCCGAGGCAGGTGCTCGGCAGGGGTTCCGAGGCAGGTGCTCGGGGTGGTTGCCGGGGGAGGTGCCCGGTTTTGTTTGCACAAGGTTCTGCATCGTATTGTCTGCACGAGGTTCTGCATTGTATGGTTTGCACAGGGTGCTTTATTGTTGATTGCTGTGGTTTTTATCGTGGTTTGCCTTACTCTAGCCCTTATTGCTTTTATTATTGTATCTGGTCACTGACTCCCCACTCCGTGACAGGTTCGCCCAGTCCGTCCAGGGTCGAGCGCTAGGTCGTTGGTGAGGCCACGTGAGTGATCTTCTGGCCTTTAGAGGCTACAGTACGGTATACTTTACTTTCTTTATTCATTTCATTACGCATTGTAGCTAGTTGTGAATCGCGATACCCCCGTGGGATCGATGTGGATGTTGGGCTATTCGATAACTCTTTTGGATGGGTATTTTGTTCTTACTTCTTGGTTTGGCCGCTTTCAAACTACAAACGAGGAACAAGGAAACTGTTGTGAAAACTGTTTTAAAAATATGGGTGCCGTGTGGGCACCGCTTTCAAATTCTGTGGATTTATGTGATTTCGAAATTAGTTTTATTAAACCTGGTGCCGGGTAGGCACCGATTTCAAATTCTGAGGATTTATGTGGTTTCGAAAATAGTTTTATTAAAACCTGATGTCGAGTGGGCATCACTTTCAAAACCCTGTGGTTTTATCCTTTCGAAAATAGTCGGCCTCTTTATTACTTGTGGAAATTGATTGTATGTTGTTGAGAATGGTTGTATGTGATTGGCAATCGGTCTAGTGTGGTTAAAGGCATGTCTGTGTGAACTTTGTAATCAGGACGCCGTGCATATACAAAGGAGACTCTGCCTGGCTGCAGAGTGAATTTGTATATGCGGCGGGTCTGGGCACGCACTGGGGGAGATTTGTTTCAAAAAAAAAAAAAAGTATGTAGAAATTTGGGAGCATCGACGGCTTCCCTTCCGCGCGTGAAATACCCTCGGGGCGTGACACCATCAAGATAACTTCTCTCTTAAAAGCTCTTGAAGAGAAAAGGGACAACTTGATCAAGATAAACACTTCTCTTCAAGAGAAGAATGAGCATTTCGAGAAGGACCATATAAAGTTGGTGGATAAAGCTAATTACTTTTTGAAGCTCTATTCCGAGGCTCGACAAGCAAATTTGGAGATGACGACCATATTGCAACTTAAAGAAGATTTGATGAGATTTTCATCAGGAAGGAGTAAGTTGGACAAGTTGCTTGGTCTTGGTCAAACAAATAGAATGGGCCTTGGATATAGCCGACCTTGTGAGGATCCAAGTTCGAGCAGAACGAAGTTTGTGCCTCAGTCGGTATTTCCTCCTCCTCCGACCGAAATCAGTTTTTCCATTATTGACAAACCATCTACATCGCGAGGGAATTCAAAGTCAAATAAGGTATGTCACAATTGTGGAGAAAAAGGGCACATAAGACCAAATTGCAAGTATGGAGCAAAACGAACAAATCAAGCACTACTTGCAACGACTACCATCAAGAACAGAGACTAGAATTCTAGAAGAAATCAACCAAAGGTCAAGAACAATGGTAGTACATCCCCCAAGACAACATCGTCATGGAAATCAATGAAAGGTGATCAACCGAACAAGATGCATTCACCAAGGAGCGCAAAATCATGATCATTGCCGACGTATTCCAATACTCGTAAGGTTTGGGTGCGCAAAGGTGAACTCTTCGCTTGTCTTGTCATTCACACATCACTACATGCAGATGATAATTCGTCTTGGTATTTGGATAGTGGTTGTTCACGGCACATGACAGGAGATAAAAATTATTTTAATTTTTTGAGAAAACCTTCGGAGGACTTGTTGTTTTCGGAGATGGACGATCTTCTAAAATAGTTGGTAAAGGAACAATCACTATTCCAAACGGCCCGGTTTTGAACAATGTGCTATTTGTTGAAGGCCTTAAGACTAACCTCATAAGTATTAGTCAGCTGTGTGATGATGATTTTTCAGTTAATTTTTTTGCAATTGAATGTATTGTAACTGACTCAAACCATTCATTCTTTTTGAAAGGGGTTAGATCACAAAATAATTGCTACGTATTTCCTAGTAAACCTATCGAACAATGTAACATAGTTTCACTTGACACTGAGACTCTTTGGCATGAAAGACTAGGTCACATAAATTTTAAAGAACTATCTAGAATCTCACATAAGGACATTGTTAGAGGTGTTCCTAAATTGAACTTCAAAGAAAACATTGTGTGTGGAGGATGTCAAAAGGGAAAACAATCCAGATCTATTCACAGGAACTTGAATCATTGGGAACCAAACGACTGCTGGAATTACTGCATATGGACTTAATGGGGCTGACTAACTACAAGAAAATAGATCTTTTGTGGCCAATATTTTGTGGCGAATTAATGAACTCTACTATATTAACCTTTTTTGTGGCTATTTTCAACGTTTCCTCACTATTAATCTTAACTCAAATTTTCATATACATACCGTAGGAATTTAGTAATGAGCGCCGCTAATCCGATGCAGTATTTGCGGCCATCACTAGATTTTGGCCACAATAATAGTAAGAAATAATTGTGACAAATATTATCGCCACATATTTACTTTTCAATTCACCATTTGTCACCATCGATAACGTTGGGTCACTAAAATAATAATAATTAATTGTGGCGAATTTGTATGGCCACACATTTATTAAGATTTTCGTGGCTATTTTCAACTTGTCTTCACTATTAATCTTAATCAGAATTTTCGTATACCTACGGTAGGGGTGTTTTAATGATCGTCACTAAATCGATGCACTATTTGCGGTCATTAGTAGATTTTGGCCACAATAATAGTAAGAAATAATTGTGACAAATATTATCGCCACATATTTACTTTTTAATTCACCATTTGTCACCATCGATAACGTTGGGCCACTAAAATAATCATAATTAACTGTGGCGAATTTGTATGGCCACACATTTATTAAGATTTTCGTGGCTATTTTCAACTTGTCTTCACTATTAATCTTAATCAGAATTTTCGTATACCTACGGTATGGGTGTTTTAATGATCTTCACTAATTCGATGCACTATTTGCGGCCAACAAAAAATTTTGGCCACAATAACAATAAGTAATTATTGTGGCAAATTTTGTTGCCACACATTTATCTATTCAAGTCACTATTGGTAACCGTCGATAAAATTTGGCCACTTAATGTAAGACTCATGAAATTTAAATGCAAAAGAAACCTAAGTGTTTGTGTACCGGTGTGCAAATTGCACAGTTTTCGGGACACGGTCCCCCGACTTACAGATCCAAGTCTGATCTCGATAATCTGAAATCACCAGTGCGACCGTCTCGTCGAATTGATAAAAAATGGTGTAAACCAATTTTCGATCTGACGGTCGAATTGTCTCGAAATCAGCGAAGAGTGAAGTGGGGCCCACAACTTAAGTTGTGAATAGTAACCCTGATTTAAATCCCCGGCTGGCCAACGTCGGCCGATCGACCGTCTGGGGTCCGAAGATAACGGTCCAGGTAGTCGATTTTAACCGCTTCATCGTTCTGAGCGCAGTGGCGCCGACGAAATTTGCGTTTAACGAACTTAAAGCATCGTAAAGCATGCCAAACTATTTAAACTACAGTATTTTATAGATTTTAAAATTATAGGGGATCGAATGCGACAAACAAAAATCGCTACCTGATAGGTTTCGTCGAGCTGGACGTCATGGCGAAGTCCGCTTTTTCGTTTGGCGACTCGAATGCCTCGAAAAACGTGAAAAACAGTGAAAATACGAAAAATTGCATAGAAACACCTATATTTTATGCTCCGAAATCTGTGCCACTTCATGGAGAAGGACCTTACTGCGAAACATAACTTTTGAGAAGGATTTGGCTCTAAATACAATAAGATGGAGGACTTATTTGCATTTTGTTGCAAATCTCTACATATATGCATTAGGGTTCTTTGCAACCCTAAATCCAGAAACCCTAGACCTAGCCGTCCAGCACCAGACCTCTCATCTCCCTCTGCTCTCTCTCCACGGCCGTTACACCGCCGGCCGCCGTCTCCCATCGCCGGAGAAGAAGAAGAAACAAATGATAGTGGTTGTCCTCGGGTTAGGTTGGAGAAGAAGAAACCAGAGAGGCGGAGACTACTCCAAAACCACTTCTGCAACTTTTTCTCTGTGGTGTAGTCCCAGCCCGAGGCATCCCGGCGTCCTGCTCCGCCGCGCGCCGCCGGCTGGGATTCCTCTCTTCTTTCTTTGCTCCGACGAGGTAGGTTCTCTTCCTCCTTCATTTTTGTTGGGTCTTGAACCCATTCAGTCTCCTTCTGACGTCGAGAATAATCTCCCTGTGAAGCCTCAGACCCTCCCGTGCTCCGGTTAACCGGCGGGAGCAACCTAGTCGCCGGAAACCAAGTTCCGGCCAGATCTGTGCGCGGGCTCCATCCGACCGTCGAAACTAAGATCGTCTACGCTGGAACTCTTCCTCTGGTCGACTGCAGCCTCTCCACAAAGTTTGAGGACCATTGGTTGAGGATCGAGCCAGAACGAAGAAGCCCTAGTTTCGGGTTGTCTTCCCCACGGCCGAGCTTCACCGCCCGGCGCCGCCGCTGCCCCACGCCGCCATCCACCCCCTTGGCAAGCTTCACAGCACCGAGAGGAGTGATCTTGTGCAAGTTGTTGGACCTAAAGACCAGTGGTTGAAGATCCGCCATTAGTGAGCACCAAGCTTGCCCGAGCTTTGTCACGCCCCGGGGGTTTTATTCAGCGGAAACAATCAACAGAAAATATGAATTTTGGTGTGTAAATTTTTTGAAAGTCCTTCCTCCCCGGTGCGTGCCCAGACCCGCCGCATACACAGATTCACCCTGCAAACGGACAGAGTTTCCTCTGTATATGCACGGCGTCGCGGCTAATACAACATCCAATCACAGCAGATTTATTCAATCACAACAGTTTCCAAACACATACGCATACAAGACTAAATAGTTCTCGAGGCCGATCAATTTGAAAGGATAAATCCACAGTTTTGAAAGCGGTGCCCACCCGGCACCCAGATTTCTAAAACAGTTTCGAAAATCATAAATTCACAGAGTTTTTTAAAACAGTGCCCACACGACACCCAGAATTTTTGAAAACGATTTTCGTAATTCTTTTTCTTTTTCTTTTGAAAGCGACCAAACCAAGGAAGGAGATAAAATCCAACATCCTCATAACAAGAGAGTAATATGCCGACATCCACACCGACCCCACGAGGGTATCGAGATCCACACCATAGCCTACTAATAGTAAATAAAATGCGACATAAAGGAGTAAATACAGTCTAGGGCCTCCATGGACCCAAAAGCTCCTGTCACGGCCTCACCGTCGCCTAGCTCTCACCCCTGAAGAAACCTGTCACGGAGTGGGAAGTCAGCGACACGATAATAATAAGGAAAGCAGGAAAAAGTAGTAAATCCAACCGTCAGACTATCCGGAGCAACCACCCTCCCAAGAGGGAAATAAAACACGAACACCTGCAAAACCTGACCACGTCGAGCACCTACGTCGACGGGTCGCACCGCTCACACCTTGGCGCCTCAAAACCCCACAACTACGGGGGCCCCCACTACGTCACCTCGTGGGTTTACACGGATCATAGACCACTTTTCTGGAAAAGCGCACCCTTTGCGGTGGCCAAACCGCGGGTGCGCGTGCTGCAGCCTCGAGCATAGTAACCAAGTACACAATAATCAAACCCGATAGTAACAACAATAGAGACTACCAATATTAGCACAGTTAGACGAGTAATTAAAACTTGTTGACAGTTTTCAAAAGTCCCACACTAAGTCTTAGAATGAAAACCCACCTGAGTGCAGGCCGATCCCGAACTCCCGCTAGACTACCGGGAGGCTGGTGCTGAACTGCTGGGCCCTGAACAGAGACTTTGATCAGAAAATAGACTCACTCATACCCATCCCGACAACACTAAAATAATGAAATGCTCGAACGAGGGAAATTAACCATCTCAGGCTTTTACCGAAATTTCCGGAATCTACTGAACCTCCAAACATGACCCGCCAACGGTCTAACAATATCCAAAAATCGTCCAACTACACCTGCTGTCCCTAAACATCATAACTTTGATGTTCGGGCAGACAGGGACCAATCATAATTTTCCCTAACGAAAAAGTGCTATAAAAACACCTTTAAAACTGTTGATTTGACTCGTCCTTCCAACCCAGGAAGCTCTAGACAGCGCCGTAAGTTTCAGCGCGTAAGTTTCGACGCGACGAAGCCCGTGCTCACTGGTTTGGGCTTACACGAGGCCCGAGGGCAAAGTTGGCCCATAAACTCTTAGATCCAACAAGGACCACAATACTACAACATACTGTACACATGATCAAAATGTAATCTAACAGGAGCATGATGTTCAGCGATGACAGAGGAGAGTTGTGCTCACCTGTGGCGCGCCGGAGGATGGCCGGAGAAGTCGGCCGGAGCAACACCCACTCAAGGTAAGCTCGGGCTGGCCGAACCTTAATCATCACTGGTGCCAAACGCCTACAGAGCCAAGCCTCAGTGCCCAGACCCTCCCAGATGACGGTTGGTCGCAGCCCACCTGGCGCCGGCAGCCGGAGGCGGCGGATGGCCGGGAAAAACCCAAAACAAACACAAAAAGCGAGGTAGGGAGAAACTTGTGTTCCAGAGTCTTTCGGCCCAAGGTAACTTGATAGAAAGCACTCATAAAGTGCCAACAACTCACCTATACAGATGGCCGGCGACCAGAGGCGGCGGCGCCAGCCGGCGGCGAAGCTCGGACTACCTCGATGGTGCAACTACAGAGGATGCAAAACCTACATTAGAACTCCCATGCAACTTCAAGAAGAGCCTCTAAACGATCCAAATACCTTACCTGGGTCACTGGCCGGCAGTGGAAACGACGGCGACCCCCGGCGACGCGACCCAACACAAGCTCGGCCAAGAACGAGGTCCTCTAATGGTGGATTCCGGCCGGCGTAGCCTGGGCCGGTGCAACTTGGACCAAGGTGTTCCCCTTGGCTCTACGGGGCTTGCTGAGGTGGTGGCCTGCGGCGCGGGTGAGCGGCGGCGCCGGACGGCGAGGTTCGGCCAAAGAGCACTATTGCTCGGTTCTAGGGCAAGCTCGCAAGGCCCGGATTCTCAACCGATCATCACCAAATTTCGGGAGGATGTTGCAGTCGTCGAGAAGACCAGATCCAACGGTCTTGATCTTCGCTTCTGCGGTCGGATGGAGCCCGTGGTCAAGGTCAGCCAAAAAGAAGACTTCCGGCAAGATGTCGCTCCCGCCGGCGACGGGGATGGCGGCGGTGGCTCAGGCTTCACTGGTAGGATCGTCTCGAAGTCAGGAAACTTAAACATGGTCACTTGGACCATTCGAAAGGAAAAACTTCCAACCACTCACCTCGCCGAAAAACTAGGGAAGAAGAACACCTCCCCGCGGCGGCGTACGGCGGAGCAGGGCGTCGGGAACCCTGTGGCTCGGTGTCTGCAACACAGGGGAACTCCCAGATGAAGTCTGGATCAACCTGGACCTTCCTAAACATCTCCCTCACCCACAACCGAAGAGGATGACTTCTTTAATGGTTGTCTTGGTCCTCTCCGGCGATGGGAGGACGGCGGCCGGCGGCGTCCTAGGAGCGATGCAAAGGGAGATGAGGAGGCAAAGCTGTGCGGCTAGGTAGAAGTTTCTGGGTTTAGGGTTTCTAAATTAACCCTAAGCTATTTCAATATACACATGTAACAAGATGCTAAAAGCCCCCTCAACTCAAGGTATTTTGTGCTGGGTCCCTCACAGAATGTTTATGTCATACCCTGGTCCTTGTCCATGCAGCGGCATAGTAATCGGAGCATAAAAAGTAGGGGTTCGTGTGCAAGATACGGTGTACCTCGCTGTTTTTTGCATTTTTCGAGGCATTCGAGTCGCCAAATGAAAAAATGGACTTCGCCACGACGTCCGGCTCGACGAAACCTATCAGGTAGCGATTTTTGTTTGTCGACTAAAAACCCCGATAAATCGCAGATCCATAAAATACTGCGATATCTACAGTTCGGCACACTTTTCGAGGCATTCGATTCGTCAAACTGAAAATTGGTCAACGCCACTGCACTCAGAACGACGACGCCATTCAAATCGACTACCTGGATCGTCAGATTCGGACTCCAGACAGTCGATCCGCCGACGTTGGCTAGCGGGGGAAAATAAATCAGGGAGTTACTATTCACTTCACTATTCACTTAAGTCGCGGGTCCCACTAGTTTTCTTGCTAAGTTCAGGACGATCGGACCGTCGGATCGACAAACGGTCTATACTATTTTCACTCGATTCGATGGGACGGTCGCACTGGAGACCCCAGATTTCCGAGATTAGGCTCAGATCGGAAAAGCAGAATTTGTGCTTCGGAAAATGCCATCCGCACACCGGTATACACACCACTAAGGTTAACCTTTGTTTCCTTGCACACATTCACACTGGAAATTCACTTTTTACAAACTAAAATTTCTCGGGTATTAGAAGCTTGGTCTCCGGCCGCCGCCGCCGCTTCCAGTCGCCGGCCAACCACCCAGGTAATCTTATTTTGTCGAGAGTATAACGTTTCTGCCCTTGCATGGATTAAAAATGCATAGTTCTCTTAGCCTCCATTGTTGCACTTAAGGGTGACCGAGGTGATCATCTCCGGCCAACCGCCGTGTCTAGCCGCCGGCGATGGGTCTGGTCGGGACTGAACCTCATCTGTGATCAACCTCTCACTGTTTCTTGCCTCAGATTGCACCTTGAACCCGACTTGAGCAAGGTTGGGCCAAACCGAGCTCTTGCCTTATTGGAAATTGCACCACCTTGCTCCGGCGATCTTTCCGGCCGATCTGCGACGCACCTGAGGTAAGCCCTCGGCTCTGTAGATCATATTAATCATGGTGCTCATGCTATTTAAGGATTTGATTAAGTGGTTAGGTGATTTGCAATATAAGCCTATTGTGAACTATGTAATTATGGACCCGATTGTGTTTTCGGGCTTCGTGTCCACTCAAATCAGTGAGCACGGGTTATCTTGCGTCGAGATCTACCTACTGTAATTTACGGCATAGTCAAAAACATCCCGGATTGTGAGATCGAGTCGAAACAGTGGTTAATTGGGTGTATTTATGCAATTTTAAAGAACACTAAGGACCAAGTTGCAAATGTGACTTTGTGGACTGTCTTGGACAGTGTGTATGTGATCTCTATTGACCCTCCAGATCATAATGCTCATACTAATTACTGCTGAGAATGAGTAGATAGATTAGTCTTGCAATATAGCCTAGTGTGGACTTAGTTTTTATGGATCTTACTTTATTCTCAGGCTTCGTACCACCTTCTAACAGCGAGCACGGGTTCGCTTACGTCGGCTGGTGTCGACTGGTGTTTACGGTATAAGTTAAAACCTCTCGGATTGAGAGAACGAGTCGAAACAAGGGTTATTTGGGTATATTTATGCAAATTTATAAAACTCTAGGGACTAAATTGCAAATATATATTCATGGGTGAAAGTTTTAAGTTTGATTTGAAATATAGTATTTTCAAAAAATTCAAATTAGAAATTGATTGTATTACGATAAATAATTTATACCTGATTGTATAATTACAACTTGAGTTCTTATTTGAATCAAATAATTATAAAACTTGAGTTCAAATTTAAATCAACTAAAACAACTGGTAATTCAAATTAGAAATTTATTGCATTACCACAAATCATTTATAATTGATTGTACAATTAAAACAAATGGTAATTTCGAAGTCACATCTAATAATATCTAAATATACTGCAGATATATAAATATTAAGATGGATAAGACTTGGTTGGATATGGATAATAGGCAAGATTCGAAATACCTAACAGGAGTGAATAGTTTTCTTGACTTTGCATTTGCACATGCGGCAAGAGGAGATAAAGTTCGGTGCCCTTGTTATAAATGTGTCAATGGTGATAAAGTCTGGCTCGTTGAGACCTATCAAATAGTGCATTTGCATGTTTGATTTGGTGCTCGAATAAAATCTCGGGCCATAAAGTTCTATATGATATAGAATGACGCACGCATTTCGATGCACCAGAGTCGCCAAACGCGAATTCTGTCAGTGCCATTGCATTTAGAGCATCGAAATTAGTTAGAATTGACTACTCATACTGCTATGTTTGGGATTCAGACGGCAAAACAGCCGACGTTGGTCGAGAGGGGAATTAAATCAGGGATTACTATTCACAACTTAAGTTGTGGGGCCCGCTTCTTCTTCGCTGATTTCTGGACAATCCGACCGTTGGATCGAAGATCAGTTTATATCATTTTCAATCGATTCGACGAGACGGTCACACTGGTGATTTCATATTTTCGAGATCAGAGCCGGATCTGAAAGGCAGACATAGTGCTCTTAAAACTGTGCAATTTGCACACCGATACACAACCACTTAGGTTCATTTTTGCATTTTCTTATTCACATTCACATTTGAATTCTTTAATTTCAAATTTGAGTTTCTCGGGTACTACATTACCCCCTCCTTATCAGAAGTTTCGTCCCCGAAACTTAACTACAGTAGGACATCAAACAGTCCAGTAACACGGGGTGCTTGACTAACAAATACACAGCGACAATCAGTCGCAGAACATCTGCACTGTCCAAATCATCCGCTGTGACAATCAGTCACACAACATCACTGAAAGCTGAAAAGGTGCACTATAACAAACCGGAAAGCTCATCGAAATATCAGTATTGTCTGACACAATTCAGGGCTACTAGTTTCGACAGGTTGCTTGTAAAGGCCGACGTCGCTTGTATAGACGTCCATCAATCACAGTGACAACTAGTCAACTGCGCGCATGTACGGTAGAGATCTGTCCAAAATCCAATGCAAGAGGTGGGACCTGAATACAACACCAACCCAATCAGGGTTACCATCTGGCCCATAGGCTATTGAATCCGATCAATACTACAACCATGCCAGCGCTAGTGCGCTCACTGTCACCACCACCTCTGCCGGAATACTCGTGAATGCCAAGCTATATCACACTGATCAGGGATAGGACATGACTCGACCGACCATACCGTACTCGAGCTCCTAACCCCGCACTCTCGCGTAAGTCACAAGTCATCCTAGGGCTCAATCCTAACCATTTCCTAGGTATCTTATACCTATTCTCTGATACCATCTAATCTGTCACGCCCCGAGTTTCAAAACAGCGGTCGATTTTTTTAAAAAAAAAATCAGAGTTCAAACTTTAAACTCAGGACGTGAACAGACCGCCACATGCATAGAAAATCCTCTATCCACACGGACAGAGTCTCCCCTATACATGCTCGGCTAGACAAGTGCAGTGATACAATCAGAGAGCAACAATCACTTAACTACATAAACATAAACTACTACACTATAACATCCACAAATCCATCACAAGGTATAATACAAAACTTCAATAAACAACTATGACATTAGATCAACCACTAGATCTGAAAATACTCTATACTGGACAAAAAACAGGGATAGACAACTGGAACTGTAAGTACTATCACTGGGCCACTACGGCCAAAAGCAGGGGACAACTCTAGCGCAACAGCTCACTGGATCGCCCCAATCTCCCAGCACCTGACTGACCTGAAAAATAGTCACCCAGGGGGTGTGAGATACATCGACAGTGTATCCCAGTGGGCACGACGGGCCGAGAAATAGCAAGTCGTACCTACCGGATACAATGATAAGCGGATAGCAAAAGCAGGATATACTGGAAGCTGAAAGGTAAGATGCAGATATAAAATCTAAGCATGCTGTAACTGGCAAATCATACAAGCAAGAGCTAATCATGCTGTAGAGCAGAGCTAGTATGATAATCAATGATATCAATGTTGTAAACAGGGAATGCTGATAATCATAGAAGGAAAGCAGGATACTCATGACTGTAATTGATCATGCTATAACTGATAAATCTGACAAGTAGGAAATGATCATGCTATAAACAAAGCTGGTATATAATAATGCTGTAAACTGAAAGAGCTGAATAATAATAACTGTAAGTACCCAATCAGTGCCGTCATCGGTCACGAGGACCTAGGCCAATCCCAAAGTTGGCACGTTCGGCTGACATATAACCCGGCACCATTGGTGCACTCAGGGGCACACGTGTCGCCACTCTCGTCCACTATGTGCAGCCTGGGGCTCACGGGTCGCCACTATCGACCACTTCACCGGTAAAGAACGCGTTGTGGGGGATCAATCCCACGGCGTACGTGAAATGAGCAGCTAGTGCTATGGCAATCATAAGGCTGATGCTCAAGCTGAACAGTCGGCAATGAGCCAGATAATCCCTGTCAGGATGCTGAAAACTGTAATAATCACTGATGCTGAAAGCTGTAATAATCTCGGATACTGTATAAACGAATCCGAGCAACAGGAGCTGAATATTTGAGCTGTAACTGAAACTGAAACTGAATAGCAGGACTGTACTCCTATTCTATCATGCAACATAGAACAGGAAATGCTACTATAACTAGGTTGATGACCAAACAAACATGGCATATGTCAAGCTGTATATATAGGTATACTAAATTCTGAACATGAAATCATACCGGGAACTGAACTGCAAGATCGATACTGCATAGCTATACATAGTGAATGCTGGAATGAGAGCAAATAGAAAGGCTCAAACATAGGTTCAGGGCTACACAAAAACAGGCGTCCGACCTACCACGACACCCCATAGGGCCAACCTGATAAAGCCCGGACCGAAGATAACCCACCTCAATGTAGATGATCACGGTGGCTGCTGGATGGCTCGCAAGCTGGCGGCTGACTGCTGGGGCCTGAATCATATGCACAGGTCAGAAAATAGACTCTCACACATACCCAACCCACTGACACACAGTGTGCAGACAAGCTAAACGGGGAACTTCACTGAAGTCCCGGGATCTTCCGGAATTTCCGGAAATCCGCCGATAGATCCACTATGACCCAATCTGTGCTGAACAATAACCAAAACTCGTGAAACTTCACGTGCTGCCCAAAATGTCCAACTTAAGACATTTAGGCCCTAACACCAGACTCTGGGTAATCCTGCGCACCGGCAGTGCAATAACCACTGAAACACTTCCGGGAAGCCCATTTTGGCTCCGGAAGTTGCACATGAGAGGGGTTAGGAGCTCAAGTGTATTTATTCATCAATGAGTTGTTTCCTAACCTGGTTGTTATATCTACAAGCGGTGTTCGCACGCACTTTGGACTTGGTGGTAAATGTGGGTGCAGTGTTAGCCGCGGCAGTGGTACAGGTCGTGGGTTTGATGTTTACTGTGGAGCCAGATGGCTCAAATACCATAAAATTTGTCACGCCCGGGGTTTTCAAAAGCAGTCTAATTTTTTTTAAAATCGGAGTTCGAAACATAACCTCAGGGCGCGACTAGATTCGCCACGCGCATAGGAGATTTTCGATCCAAACGAACAGAGTCTCCCCTATACACACTCGGCTAGGCATGTACAACAATTATCATTTGCATTCAGAGTTTACAAACATAAACATAACCATTTAAACATTTACTACAGATAATCCAAACGACATCTAAACACATAATATCCAACAACTACTAAAATCATAATCATAAAGTAAATGAACTGGAAATAGATCTAGAATGAGCAGCTATCATGGGACGGTACTATCACGGTATCCTCACATCATCGCCCCGACGCTCACCACCCGACTGATCTGCAAAATGGCTACCCAAGGGTGTGAGACAATGCATCTCAGTGGGTGAAAGGTAGTAAAGGAGGTATAGAGCAATATAAGCAGGTATGAAAAGCAGGTATATCAACTGATATAAATATATGCTGAACTGTAAATAACAAGTAGTAGCTGTCAACTATAATCATGCATCATCAAAACTGAACTCAGATATACCCAATCATATGCCACTGTTGGTCACAAGGACCTCAGGCTAGTGCCGAACCAAATCTGACATGTACCCCACACTTGCTGACTATAACAAGGGGCTCAATATCTCCCGGTCGGCTGACTATAAAAGGGGCTCGATATCGCCCGCTCCCATAGGTGCAGCCATATACAACGGGCTCACGGGTCGCATAGACCACTCTATCGGTAAAAAACACCACTATGGGGGATCAACCCATTGGTGCACGTGAAGTAATTTAAACCTAGTTATAGGTTGTTCTTCCATGTGGTCAAGTGGTATTTAGACTTAGGAGAAAACCAAAGTCAATGGGTTAAATGTGCTGCATAAAACCTAGGAGACAACTCTAGGTTAAAACGAGTGGCATTTAACTTTGAAATTGTTAAGGATTTTTGTATTGGCGTATTTCGTGAAGAAGATTGAGTCTTGAAGATTGAAGTTGAAGACTTGTCGATCACATACATCAATCTCAAGAATAATGGATTTAAAATGTTCAGGTATGTTAAACTAAATATTTTTGATGATTTGAATACATTCTTATAGTTTAGAAACACTTGAAATATTTTTCATGTGCTAAAAATAAAAAACTGGACATATTATATGCTCTGGATCCGGATCAGCCAGATCCAGTCCGGATCCCAAACATGGTTTGGCTCATGCGAAATACCAGTCCGGATCAACCCTCATCTAGTACAGACCCCGAACATTGATTTTGTTATATCGCATGAATCAGTCTGGGTCAAACCATTCCAGTTCGGACCCCGAACCTTATTTCTAGAAATTTTCTTAGCTGTTACGACAGTCCGGATCAGACTTATTCCAGTCCGGCCGTCGTACGGAAAATTTTTTGTTAAGGCAGTTTTTTATTCTTATCTTTTTCCAAAAGGTTTCTAGTCTATAAATAGACCACAAGAGTTCATCTTTTAGGTCAAAGCGTGGAAACCAAAGATAATCCACATATAGAAAAGAAAGGAAAACACATTCTATTGCTTGGTTGCCGTAGCGACTTGCTATTGTTATTATTTTATGTTTCTTTTTCTATATTGATCGATTTGATTCTAGGGTTTTCAAACTCGTTATTTCTTGTAGAATCAAATTGATGAATACTTAGATGGTGTTTTTTTGTCTTTCTATGATTATCTAAGTATTCGATATCATCAGCACCAATAAACAAACAACGATTTTCGAAAAGAACATCGGCGCGTTGATTCGCGTGGCCTTGTGATTCAAGGTACTATCAACTTCGAAGTTAGGCGCGTTCGTGTGATCGATTCGTGCTATATTGGTGAAGACCGTAGATACGGTTGGATTTCGTGGATTCGAAGTTGGACGCAAATCGTGTGATCGAGCCACGTTGAGAGCGGAGAAGATCTACTTGGAGCGTATGGAAAAGCTTGAGTCGTAGGTTTGCGTTATATCACCTTGTACGTGTTTTAATCTTAGTGGATTTTTTCGCGTGATCGGTCCCATAGTTTTTTACTCCTGTGATGGAGTTTTCCACGTAAAATCTTGCGTACTTTATTTATTTTTCGCATTGGGCTATTTTTACGCATAAATTTTTGAGTTTTATTGTTTACACCTATTCACCTCTCCCTCTAGGTGGTTTTTCCCCTATTTTGATCCTTGGATCTCATAACCCACAGAAAAAACCTAAAGTGAAAATGTAAAGTCTTCAACATAGAGTTAATAAACTCTAGGGTTAGAGTGATTCATGTGAGTTTTGGTGTCCTTAGTAACTATTAGCGACCGTAGAGTAATGAACTTAGGGTGAATGTGCATACTTGAGTAAACAAGAAAACTCTAACCTAAATGATGGTCCTTGAGACATCTTGGCTATCCTAGAGTTAATAATCTAGGGTAAAAGGCAAAAGTAAAAGATAATGCAAATGTCACCTTCGGGTTTTGAAATCGCAATTTGGGAGGTTTGAGCTGATGCCGACTCCCCGGGCATGGGCCCCTTTTTGGCGAGGTACTTCCGAAAGGTTAAAAAGGGGTAAAAGGTAATGTTAACGCACCTTCGGATTTGAGGCTCGTCATTTAGGGGTGAGCGCGCATAGCGGCCCCTAGAGCATGGGTCCATCGGACGAGAAACTCCAGAAAAGTTTAATGATAAAATATATTACAAATGACACCTTCAAATTTAAGACTCGTCAATTGGGAGAAAGACTCCTAGGGCATGGGCCTATCGGATGAGGTACTTTCGAAAAGCCAAAAGTAAAGAGAAAATGAAAGTGACCAAATGTGGTCGGGTTAGGTAAAACCCTTATAGCGACATAGTGGTCGGGTTGTGGCATTGCAGCCTAGTGTGGCATAGCATAGTAGCATATCGATTCTGAGCATATGTAGTGATTTCATATCAGCATGCTAGCATAGTATTTATAGCTTTTCATATATATTATCTTGCTACTATTGCTTTCATTGGACCAAGAGGTGTAGAACATATTTCTCGGTGGATGAACCCACTGGGAACTATTCATAGTTCTCACACCCCGTTGGTATTCACTTTTTATAAATTCAGGTTCCACTGGTGAGGCACGCGACAGGGACAAGAGCCCAGCAGCTCAGAGATCTAGAGGGTCTAGCAGTATTATTACCCGTTTTTGCCATTTGAGTGAACTCTCTAATTTGTGAGAAAAAATATGAAAATTGTAACTATTGTTTTATAGTACATGTTGATAGAAAGTTGTAATTAATATTATACCGTGATGTTCACTCTTATACTTACTTTCAGCTTAATATTAAATTTTTTGTTTAATGGTTGAATGTTTTAGTTTAGCGGTTTTACTCTGATATTGTATCTCATTGTACACTTGTATTGATAGAGATGATGTTCTGTTCCTTTAGGGCATTGAGAGGTCATGCCTGATTGGCGGGTCTGTTGACGTGTCCAAACTGGCCAAATTGGCAGTCTCGAGACGTATAGTGATCTTCTAAAGTTTAATGGGTGGCTTATGGAATAGTATGATCTAAGAGATAAAAATAGTTAAAGGGGTAGATCTAACGATGGAAAACTTTATAGCATCAAATGCTTGGTGCTATTAATAGTATAGTAGTCGAACTCATATTATTATTACATTATATATATTTAGAGTGTAATTTTTAAAAATAATAATTTTATTATAGGAGAAACTGAAAGAGTTGTTGCCACGTATGCCAGAAGAAGCAGATAATGCCATTAGGTGCTAGTTATGGAAAGAATCCCACGTAGGTTGCAACTTGCCGAATAATATAATCATACTGTATGTACATATAATAATAATTATTATTATGTTGCACTTGGTAAATAAAGGGGATAATTATAAGTAATTAATAGATAAGTATAAAAAAAATATGTAGAAGAGAGGAGATAAGAGAGATAAAGAAACATCCTTTATAAAGACAAAAGATGTCCAAGGATGGAACTGGGTGGTAGAGAGAATCTTGAAGCTGTGGCTTGGAGAGGAAACATTAGGTTGAAAGGGATAACGAGCAAGGAAGAAGATAGGATTCAGATTCTAGATTCTTCTAGGAAAATAAGAACACTCTAAGCGAATCGGGTGGCCGGATTGAGGGCGCCCACAGTTAGCGATTCACACCCGCATATGATAAGAATGTTTCCCAACACGTTTGTATCCAGGACCAGCAAGCCCATGTCAAGGCCCACTGGAGCCATAGAATCGGAGGCCCTTATCTTGATTTGCATTCTTACCTTTTAATCCTTGTAATTACTCAATTCCTCTACTTAGTACACAAAGAAAAAGTAGTATAAAAAACAACATATAAAGAGAAGAGTTATGATATAATATAATAAAATTCAAATTCTCTCCCCATGTCTTCTTCTCTTTTCTCCCTCTCCTCCTCTCATTTTCCTGAATTTCTTTCTGCCCCCCCCCCCCCCCCCCCCCCCCCCCCCCCCCCCCCCCGCCCCCCTCCCCTTCCCCCAAATCTCTTACTTCTCCATGATCGGAGCTTAGAGTTACTACACTTGTGCTCTGTACCAGTGTACCTTCATCTTCTCCGCCATCCTCGCCTTAGGATAGACTCATCATCGATGGGTTGCGGATCGTCAGGATGTAACAAATTATTATTATTATTATTATTATTATTATTATATTAAATATATTTTTATAGGATAATTATTAAAAAGTAATGATGATATTATAGTATAAGAGAAGAAGTTGAAAGTGTTGCGGCCACATCAGCCAAGATAAACAGTAAATGCATTTTGAAGCTAGTTAACTTTTCAAATAAGGTAATTGTATAAATGTATTTTTATAGGATAATTATTAAAAAATAATGATGATATTATAGTATAAGAGAAGAAGTTGAAAGTGTTGCGGCCACATCAGCCAAGATAAACAGTAGATGCATTTTGAAGCTAGTTAACTTTTCAAATAAGGTAATTGTATATAGTCTTGCGTGTTAGAAAAATAATCGCACTAAATCTGTTTGTGATTAAATTATCTAACTAGTTTATGTTTGAATTTGAATAACAGAACTTAGCTTTAATCGCTATGAAAATTCCAGAAATTGTAGATAAAAATAAATCGAAATAAAATTGATCCAGAAGCGTGCGAGGCACTGCCCTAAGGCGTATTTCCGTCCTTCGTGCGGATTAATCGGAGATACCACCCCAAGGTACGACCGGAACTCTCATTCCTTACGAGCACGACCGCGGAAGACGTTGACGAAGTTTCTTTCAACACCCGATAGTAAAAGAATATAAGAAAATGAAATCGAAATAAGAATCAAATATCTTTAAAAGTTTTTCTTTTTATTTCTCTTGCTTGTGTATGTGTATGAGTGTGTGTATATATTTGTAAACATGTATACAACACTATATATATAGGTGTAAGGTGAATGTTGTTCAACATTCACATCACCATGATGAGAGCAATTAAAGCCCACATTGAGTGCAAAAAAACGTCCAAAATTAATTAGAAAATTAATAAGGATTAAATAATAATAAATGAGAATCAATAGAATTAAATAAATTAAAATTAACAATAAAATAATAAAAATAATTATTGAGGGTTTTAAAAATTTTGAATATTATTCTAACATTGCGTACTATGGCTGAAATATAAACTAAAACTATAGTTTGCTAAATTCTCAACTACAATATTTTTATTAGATCAAGGAGGGTGAAATGGAACAAGAGTTGAAGTTCGATATCTATGGTTTTATAGTGCTCTTAGCTTTAAGAAACTTTGTAAATTAGATAAAAATGTACAAAACTTATTTAAACTATGAATCATTTTGATTTTATTTTCTAATTTTTATAAATTTTAATTCTACTGCACAATATTTTAATTTATTTAATTTGAGTCATTCAATAATATTTTAATTTTAAATTTTAGATTAATTACTTATTTTGATGAATTTATAGTTGCAAAAATTATATGATATATGCTAATTAAATTATAAAAATAAACGACATATTAAAATTTTGAGGTCAAACTATTTCGACATAATTAGATATTTAAAATTTTTAAATTAAATTACTACTGATCCAGTATTACCGCGCTTAGACAGTAATGTAATATTGGATTATGGTGTATATAAAATTATTATGTTTTGTTCATTTTATAAAATTTAGTAATGCTCCAAAATTATTCTTGTGGTAAAATTTAATATTATTTTTTACTAAACTATAACTTTAATATAATTTGAACTTGAATTTAAAATTAAAATTTAAATTTAAAATTTAAAATTTAAAATTTAAAATTTAAAATTTAAAATTTAAAATTTAAAATTTAAAATTTGAATAAAAATATAAAATTTAATATTTTAATTTAAAATATAAATTTGAAATTTAAAAAGTTAAAAATTAAAATATATGTATAAATTTAAAATCTAAAATTTAAAATCTAAATTGAAAATTTTAAAGCTATATTTGAAATTTAAAATTTAAAATTTAAAAATTTAAACCTAAATTGAAATTTTAAAATGTTAAAATTAAAATCTAAATTTAAAATTTAAAATTTAAAATTTAAAAAGTTTAAATATTAAATATCAAATTTAAAAATTTTAAATATTAAATTTAAAATTTAAAAATTTTAAAATGTAAAATTTTAAAACTAACGTATTGAAAGAATTTGGGATAGTTGGAGGGTAAACTTGTAATTTACGTAATAGATAAAGTAACATGCCATCAGTAATACGAGATACTCACTCTCCTCTTGGTAATATTTTGAAAGTAATTTTGTATTATTTGTAATGCTATATTACCGACCAAATTACTACGTTTGATTCACCAAATTACAGCTTGGATGAATCAAACGTAGTAATTTTATCCGGATTATAAGATAATCCAAACCAAACATAATTTTATCCGGATTATAAGATAACCCAAACCAAACACGCCCTACAGGAAGAGTGCAAATTTGGATACAAATGCATGACAGAACCAAACTACTGATTAAACTTCATCAATTAAAATGAATAATTACTGAGGTGAATGATTCGGTTTGGTTAAGGTCTAATGCGGATTATGCTTACTGCTGTCTAGCACAACAAGCACCCCCTCCCCTTCGGCAAGTAAAGGCTAGTTGGGAAACATTACCTTAGTATGATTTACACATGGGTCAAGATCAGAATTTGAATAGGAATGGATTTGACACTGGCGAGTTGAGCTGGGCGTGTACTTCGAAACCTCGTATGGTCGGAGAACATGATTTTGATCCTACTGTTGTTTTATAAGCAAAATTTATACAAGAAAAATGCTTTGTATACATTTCAAAAAATATATACATCTTACACTCCATCCATTTAGGAGTGGAGTGAATTTCATCCATCAATATTACTAATCCCATCACAAGGTATGAATCTCAACAAAATCTTGAATTGATCCCTCATTTTTCCTTTTTCATGTTGTTAACTCTTTTTTTTTTTCTTTTCTTTTTTCTTCGTTTTTTTTTTTAACACACATACTGTACTTGAAAGTTTCCTGTATAGCTACATCGGATTACCACGTATTACTTGTGGAAAACCAATTCTGGCCAGCAACCTTCATATTAAAATCGTCACTACACAGCTTACTATCCATGAGAGAGGACAAACTTTTCTGTTTAATCTGCATGTTTAGGACAATAAAAAATGTTGTCGTTTATTATTTTGATAAGATCACCCCACATGCCACGTTCAAGCAAAGTATAGCCATGAGTCTTCTTACAGAGATCAACATACCTATCTTTGCGTTAATACAAGATTCAATACATATTCCCGGTTCAGAGAAATATTTATTGTTTCTATCCAAAATTGTATGATTTATTGTTGAAAAAAACTAAAACTTGGACTTCTCAATTCATAATCTAACAAACCAATAATATCATACACATCTGTTAAGTCATTTGGACATTGGGATCCTGATACAAAAACCCTAACCATATCCCTAACCTCTATCCAACTACAACCAGGTGATTTTTTCACCCCTTGTTCTGTCATTTCCCTCCTCACCTTCTCTGCCGCTTTCCATTGTCCATTGGCACAATACAAGTTGGAGAGCATCACATACCCCACCTCCTTTTGTGGTTCCATACTAACCAATTCCTCCCCTACCCTCTTACCAATACTAAGATCGCCCCGAACAAAGCACGAACTAAGCAAAGCCTCGCATATATCAGTAGCTCCTTTTCTAGCTATTTTTGAGTGCCCCTCGACCAATTTGGTCGCCTCCTTTAGATGCCCAGCTCTCCCAAACATGTCGACAATGCAAGTCAAATGATCTGAGTTTGGTTTTAACCTATGAACAAGCTCCATTTTCTCGAGGAAAGCTCTTCCCTCCTCGAGAAAGCCGGAATGACAACACGCTGTCAATATACCAATGAAAGTAACCTCGTCGGGTTGAATATTATGAGCCAGCATCTCTTTGTACAGTTCCAAAGCTTTACTAGATCGTCCATGCTGAGCAAGTCCGAATAGCATCGCGTTCCAAGAGACTAAATCCTTATTGACTATTCGATCGAACACCTTACTCGAGCCATCCACATCCCCACATTTGGCATACATGTCTATGAGGCCGTTAGCAACATAGAGAGAAGAGCCAAAACCGCTTCGAACAATGCAGCAATGAACCATCATTCCACTCCCCAGAGCTGCCATAAGGACGCAAGCATGAAGCACAGCACCGAAAGTTAAATCATCAGGCCTAGGCAAGCTGTTTATCATGTCGTGAAAGAGAGAAAGGGCCTCCTCTCCGTCCCCATTTCTCACGAACCCTGTGATCACTGTGGTCCAGGAGACGATATTGGTCTCCGGCGCTTGCATAAACAAAGAAAGAGCTTCTTGGACAGCACCAAATTTCATATGAGCATTGATCATTGTGTTCCACGAGACCAGAGTTCGAGACTCCATCAACTCGAAGAGCCTTAATGCATCGTCCCGCAAGACAAATTTAGCATAAAAGCTAATTAATGAATTATTGACCTCAACGAAACCATTCCATCCTCTTTGAATTATGTACGAGTGGATCATACACCCAGCGAACGAGTTTGTAAGTTCCGAACAGGCATTCACGAGGATACTAACCGTCGCATCATCACCTTCGAAACCCGACATCTGCATCTCCTTAAACAAATCCAAGCAGAACTTGGCCTCTCCAATCTGGGCATAACCGGTGATCAGTATATTCCACGCAACGACACCTCTTGCGGGCATTTCATCAAACAGCCCACGTGCAACACCAAAGTTCATGGAGTTAACATGCGCGTGGAGAAGCGAGCACCATGAGAGATCATTGCGCTCTTCCATTTCATCAAAGACCAATGCAGCGTCCAAAGAGATCGCGCACTTGGCGTACATGCCGAGTAGCGAATTGGCGACGGGCAGCGACGATCGGAGCCCGACGCGGAGGAGGAGCGCGTGGAGCGCCTTCCCTGCAGCGAGATCGCGGAGGGCGGCGGAGGCTGATAGAGCGGCGGTGAAGGAGAAGGGGTCAGGAGCGGCGCAGAGGGAGATCATGCGGGAGAAGAGGGAGAGGGCATCGCGGGGGTGCCCCGAGCGGGCGTAGGAGGTGAGCATGGCGTTCCACGCGACGGCGTCCCTATCGGGCATTTCGTCGAACACCTCGCGCGCGGCGGAGATGCGGCCGGAGAGGCCCAGCGTGACGATTCTTGAGGTGGCGGAGATGATGTCCGAGCGAGGGCGAGGATGTCTCGGGTGTGTTATTAGCTCTACGATGCGTCTCGATGGGGCGTATGCTAAGCGCATCAAATGGAGTTGGAGCTCGGAGTAGATGTGAAAATCGCAAACGGCTCCTATTTTGCCTATATATCTGGGCAGGCTTCTTTTGTTACTTCTTGGCACGTGAAGAATTTCCGCCCGAACGGCCAGAAAACAGTTCATTTTGATAGGAAAATAAAAAAAAAACCCTTCAGTTAGGGCCCACTTCATTCTCCCTCCTCGGGCCCCTTTCTACATCAACTGTTCCATACGGTATCGAGATTCCGATGTATAATAAATCAATACAATTTACTAAATCATTTTAACGAGAGAGATGTTGTTGAACGTAGTCGGAGCAAAATTTGAAACTCAAATTACATAATAAGTCTTGATTTGCGAAAGTATTTTTTTTTAGAAAAAAAACTCTGCTCCGAACGCGTGCACAGACCTACCACACATACAGATTCTTTATGTACAAACGGACAGAGTCTTTTCTGTAGCGTCGACAATTTACAAACACATCCATCAACCACAGCAGTATAATAAAGTACGAAAAGTAAACCATACATCACAAGAGTTGCATAATTAAAACATTTGAAAACGGCTTACACCTTCGGCGCATTCATTTTTTGAAAGAATAAATCCACAGAGTTTTAGAAGCACGCATCCACTCGACACACTGTTTTTATCACGTCCCGAGACCGCCAATTTGTACGGTTCGGCCACACTAACAGACCCGTCAATCGGGCATGACCTCTCTATATCCGAAAGGAACGAAAACATTCATCTCAATATAACACAAGTAATCAATGAGAGATAATATCAGACTATGAAGCTAAATAACTAAAAACTTCCATTCATTGAAGCAAACAGTTTAATATGTAAATGAAAGCAAATACACAAGTGAACCACAAAATATAAAGTAAATTACATCTTTCTTTCAATGAACTTTAAACCACTATTAAAAGTTTATATCATTTTTCTTCGCATACAAGTTCACTAAAAAATAACCAAAAAGGTGTTATACTACTAGGCCTTCTAGGTCTCTATACTGTCGGGCTCTTGCCCCTGTCGTATGCCTCGCCCGATGTACCTGACCCTGTAATGTGGTCACCAAAACGTGGTGTGAGAACTACGAATAATTTCCAGTGGGTTCAACCACTGAGAAACATGTTCTACACCACTTGGTCCAATGGAAGTAATAATAGCAAGATATATAATAAGGAAAGCGAAAAATGCTAACCAGCATGCTGATATAAAATCGCTATACTACTATCAAACTCATATAATAAACAACTATGCCATGACACAACCGACCACTATGCCGCTACATAAGGTTTACATCTAAACCCGGCCACCTCGGCCACTTAACACTTTTTTTTTAGTTCTTTAGCTCTTCGGAAGTATCTCGATCCAAACGGGTTCCAACCCAAGGTAGCTCTTCTACCAACTGGCAAGCGTTAAATCCGAGGGAGTAATTTAATTATTTTCACCTTTTTAAACCTTCCGGAAGTACCTCGATCCAAATGGGTTCCAACCCAAGGTAGCTCTTCTACCAACGGGCAAGTGTCAAATCCGGAGGTGTTACTTTTACTCATTTCGTCTTTTAAACCTTTCGAAAATTACCTCGATCCAAACGGATTCCAACCTAGCTCTTCTACCAACTAGCAAGCGTCAATTTCGAAGGTATAAACTTTCCATTCTCTTTTATCCTAGGTTATTTACTCTAGGATAGCTTGAGCGCCCTTAGGTCGCCACTTTAGGTTAGGGATTCTCATTTTGCTATTTCATTGCATTTACCCTATATCCATCACACTAGGGAAGCCAATCGTCTCATAGGGCCTCAACTCACATAAGTGCTCTAACCCTAGAGTTTATTAACTCTATGTTAAACTCTATACTTTCACCTTAGGTTTCCCCTAAGTTCAATGCCACTCGATTTGTTTTGGAGTTAACTCCTAATTTAAATGCCACACATATTGACTTCTTTAACCTAGGTTTCTCCTAAGTTCATTTCCACTCAACCATATACAAGATTAACCTATATTAGGTTTCAACATAACATCTCTTAGGGTAAAATCCTAATTATTCCATAGTACATTAAAATCTTACTCTTACAAGCATGCTTCTAAGATTAAAAGCAAAGGAAAAAGGGATGAGTACACCCTTTTCGGTAGAATCCCCCGCCTCAATATACTCTTTGCAAGATTGGTGGTTTGATCTCTTAGGTCTTCAAGAAAACCCCTAAAAATGGGATAAGAACCATAAAAGATCACTTCTATATCTTCTAAACTCACAAACCTCCAAGAAACCCAAAACCCTAGATTTCTACACATACCTCTTTTTGTCTTTTTGGCTAAAAAAGAGAGGGAAATGGGTGAAACTCTTCTTCCTAAGCCTCGTTGGAGTCTTCTCTCGAATCCCCAAGCTATTTGGAGATCAAAACCCAAGCCCAAGAGAGTTCCCTGCCTCCTTCTCCTTCACAGCCACCTCCCTGCCTCCTTCTCCTTCACAGCCTCCTCCCCGCCTCTTTTCTTCTTCTCTGGAGAATGCACGTAGAGAGAGAGAGAGAGAGAGAGAGAGAGAGAGAGAGAGAGAGAGAGAGTATTTTGTTAAAAAAATTTGCATTGGCATATTTCGTGAAGAAGATTGAGTCTTGAAGATTGATATTGAAGGCATGTCGATCACATACATCAACCTCAAGAAAAATGGATTCAAAATGTTCAGATATGTTAAACTAAATATTTTTGATGATTTGAATACATTCTTATAGTTTAGAAACACTTGGAATATTTTTCTTGTGCTAAAAATAAAAAACTGGACATTTTATATATTCTGGATCCGGATCAGCTAGATCCAGTCCGGACCCCGAACATGGTTTGGTTCATGCGAAATACCAGTCCGGATCAACCCTCATCCAGTCCGGACCCCGAACATTGATTTTGTTATATCGCATGAATCAGTCCGGATCAGACCCATCCAGTCCGGACCCCGAACCTTATTTCTGGAAATTTTCTTGGCTGTTACGACAGTCCGGATCAAACTTATTCCAGTCCGGACCGCCGTACGGGAAAAATTCTGTTAAGGCAGTTTTTGATTCTTATCTCTTTCCAACATGTTTCTAACCTATAAATAGACCTCAAGAGTTCATCTTTTAAGTGAAGCCGTGGAAATCAAAGATAATCCATATATAGAAAAGAAAGGAAAACACGTTCTATCTTATGTTTCTTTTTCTATATTGATCAATTTGATTCTAGGGTTTTCAAACTCGTTATTTTTTGTAGAATCAAATTGATGAATACTTAGACGGTGTTTTCTTGTCTTTCTATGATTATCTAAGTATTTGTTATCATCACCACCAATAAACAAACAATGATTTCCGAAAGGAATATCGGCGCGTTGATTCGCGTGGCCTTGTGATTCAAGGTGATATCGACTTCGGAGTTAGGCGCGTTCGTGTGATCGATTCGTGCTATATTGGTGAAGACCGTAGATACGGTTGGACTTCGTGGATTCGAAGTTGGACGTAAATCGTGTGATCGAGGCGCGTTGAGGACTGCGGAGAAGATCTACTTGGAGCGTATGAAAAAGGTTGAGTCGTGTGTGTGCGTTATATCACATTGTACGTGTTTTAATCTTAGTGGATTTTTCCGTGTGATCGGTTCCGTGGTTTTTTACTCCTATGATGGAGTTTTCCACGTAAAATCTTGCGTACTTTATTTATTTTCCACATTGGGTTATTTTTACGCATAGATTTCTGTGTTTTATTGTTTACAGTTCACCCCCCTCTAAGTGGTTTTTCCCCTATTTAGATTCTTGGATCCCATAACCCACATGTTTGAGAGAGAGAGAGAGTGAGAGGGGTGGGTTTATGTCAGGGTGTCAGCCCCGGGGGTTTAAACGCGCGGAAGGGTAGCCACCGATGCTCCCAAATTTACATACATTTTTTTTTTGAAACCGATCTCCGCCGGCTCGTGCCCAAACCCGCCGCATATACAAATTCACTCTGCAAACGGGCAGAGTCTCCTTTGTATATGCACGGCGTCCTGACTACAAAGTCCATAATATCATACCTTTAACCACACTAGTTCAATCATCAAATACATACAACCATTTTCCATAAGTAATAAAGAGGTCGACTATTTTTGAAAGGATAAAACCGCAGGGTTTTGAAAGCGGTGCCCACACGACACCCTAGTTTTACAAAGCCATTTCGAAATCCACAAATACACAGGGTTTTGAAAACGGTGCCCACTCGACACCTGTGTTTTCCAAAACTATTTTGAAACCCATAAATCCACAGAGTTTTGAAAACGGTGCCCACTCGACACCAATGTTTTTTCAAATCCTTTTCGCAATGTTTTCTTTCCTTTTCCTTTTCTTTTTGTTTGAAAAACGGCCAACTATCCAACAGTAACTAAACATGCATCCACAGAGTACTGTAATGAATCCAACGTCCAAGTCAACCCCACAAAAGTATCACACCCACATAGCCACTAATAGAGAATGAAATGAGCAAAAGAAGAACTAACCACAGTCTGTAGCCTCGAAGGGCCGATAGACCTCTCATCGCGGCCTCACCGTCGCCCTAGCTCTCACCCCCGACTGAACCTGTCACAGAGTGGGGAGTCAGCGACACAAGATACAAAGTATGAAAAGCAAACTGTAATAAAAGCCAGAGAAACCGCCCTCATCATCGTGCAATCGACCGTAAAATGCAATAAGGGCTAAGAGTAAGGCAAACCACAGTAAAACCCTCCCCCTGTACAATCCAAACCCGGGCACCTGCCCCGGCAACCACATCGAGCACCTATCTCAGTAAATCGCACCGAGCACCCGCCCCGGCACGACCTCGAGCACCCTCCTCGGCACCGCTCACACCCCCCACCCATGAGGGCCCCCATTACGTCACCCACACGTGGGGTACACGGGTCAACGTACCACTTTTCCGGAAAAGCACACCCTCGCGGTGGCCAAACCGCTGGTGTGCGTGTAGCAACCTCGAGCATCGACCGAGCACCAACCTCGGCCAACCAGACCGAGCACCTTCCTCGGTAAACTAGACCGAGCACCTGCCTCGGCAATCACTCCGAACATGATGTATCATCGAGCACCACGACCCTCAGTCGCCATAAATAGGATGATAATAAACACATAAGCATATACGGGGGTTAGCAATATTTTAACATGTCAAACCTTTGCACTCACCAATTACCCTCGTTTCCCGACTCAAGAACTATCGAAAGAGGGACCCACCTTCCGACTCCCGACTGGTCGCACCGATCACCATCCTCATCGCTAGTATGCCCCGAACAACCCTACTGTTGTTCGGAGAGGGCGAATTGCCCGTCCAATCTCCCACCGCGATGTTCATTAATTCGGAGGTCCACGTCACCCCTACTACCCCTCAAATTGATAAACATAACCATAACGCAAACATACACAAAGAGGTTCTAAGGGGTACCCACCTCGAAGCAAGTCGAACGAAACACCTGGAACGCTCCACGCCCTCGAACGACAATCGGACCTAAAAGAAAGTCCCCAGAAAGTACAGATCAGTAATAATCCAATTTTTTTTTGAACCAAAACGTGTATAATCCGACACCGCCGATGAATCGATCATTTTGCCGATTCACGGGTCGAAAAGCAAGGATCTGTTCAATGGGAGTCAACTGATTCCGAACGAAAGGTTCGGGAATCAAGTGAACGCTGTCCCCAACAGCCTTCCATGCTACAGTTACCTTTGGATCCCCGGACTTTGCCAAAATGCATAACAGCATGCCATTTCATGCCTTTTTCACTTGCATTTCATTTAAGAATGCTTTCAAACTGAACCAAGGCCACCAGTAGGTGGGCCTCGACGCCCTGAACACCGTGCTCACTATTTGAGAGCAACGCGGAACCTGAGGACAACTTCGGACCATGACTTTCTTGCTAACATAGGCTTTAATGCAGTTTTAACTCCTCGACTCGACCAAAGCAGAAACTAGGGTGAGCATCGCGTCCAGTGACCCCAAAATAGCCAGGAGCTCACTGTCGCGACTTCGCAAACTGCCCCAAACAGACCCATGGCCATTCAACCAACATAGAGCTTAATAATGCAAAAACTTTAAACCTACTTGTGCAAATTCAAAATAATTTGGAGCATTCACCTCTGGACAGTACCAGGACACAGGGGCTTGCTCTGTTGCAACCCAAAACCTGCTGGATCAAGTAGATCCAAACCCTTTGCTCTCTAACTCTACAACAATGCCCCACACACACTTCCACACAGATAACTTTTGATCTGAAGTGAGCATTGAGCTAAGGAAAAGACATGGAACATCTTTCATGTTTTGCTCGAAGCCTAATTTTACATTAATGTTCATTTAGGCATTATGTCGAACACTTGGTGTGCATGATTTAATAACAAGTAACCAAGCTTGGCCCAAGCTTGTTCTCTGCGGAGGGGCTACCTGGGGGCTTCTAAGATGAATGAAACTCTAATACTAGGTTGCAGCAACTTGCTTATCTAGTTTGGATCAATATTGCCCCTCGGTTGGCCGGGAAACAAGAAAAAGGAAAACGGGGAAGATGAAGCTTATGCTTCGAAAATGATGACCACCCCTCCAGGGGTTCTGGGCCTCAACCACTTGCACCAAAAGGTGCAACACATCCCCACGAACCCATCTGAACCCATGCCCGGCGACAGGACACGGCGGCGACGGCGGTGGCTCAAGCTCAACCCGAGCTTCACCAACAATGGTGGATTTCCACTGAGGCAGCATGAAGCCCATGCAAGTGCAATAAAAAGTTTCTCTTGATCCCAGAAAACTTCCCGACCTTGCTTTACCCGTCGGCAACGGCCGGAAGGCCGGCCACCGCGGCATGAACCCAAGCTCGGTCACCTATGGCACCCGCGGTTTCGGGCTGCATGGATGCCATGCAAAGGTAAGGATGGAGTCCTATCACTCCCAGAAAGATTTTTGGCCATGTGCCCGGCGTCGAGGAGCGACGCCGGCGCCGGAGCAAGAAGCTCGGCCATGGTGCAAGAAACCCGAAAACTAGGGTTTGGGTTTGCACCGTACAGAGACAACCAAACTCCACCAAATTTGGTGGAGATGATCCTCATCTCCTACCGTCTTTTCCCATCATTTTTGTTTTACGTTTGAGCCCTTGGTTGCGAAGATCGAACGCGGCGGAGTGAGTTAGGGTTCCGGCGGGTGCAACTCCCCCGCCGGCAACTGGGTGCATCCCCGACGATGGGATAAGGCAGGGTTGGTCCCTAGAAGTTAAGGAAGATGCTCTACATGTCTAGGTTGTAATAAAAAGGGAGGAGGAAGAGATCTCACCTTGGTCGGATCCGAGGAAGAAGAAGTTGGCCGAGGCTTCCTCCTCGGCGTCGGCAGGCCACAGGCTCCTCGGGTCAGGCTTCTAAGTGACCGAGGATGCTCCCAGGAGACTCCAGACTTGAGTTGTTGCGGTTGATGGCCTCCCCACACAGCTAACCCGAGATCAAGAGCCAAGGGTTCATTGTTCTTCATTTTTTTTCGGCGACGGGGGCTGTGGCCGCGGCGCTGGAGCGTGGTGAAAGCGCAGAGGAAGAGGAGAGGATGTGGCTGAGGCTGCGGCTACCAGGGGGGGCTGCGGCTAGGGTTGATCCAAGGGTGCCCTAGGTTTCAAGTGTATAATGCAACAAGATGCAAAAGACCCCTCAACAAGCATTCCTTCGAGCTAGGTCCCTCATTGGGACTTTATTTCATATCTAGGTCCCTTTCCAAAAGATCTCATTGGATTCCACACATAAATTGCAAGGACTTTTATGCAAATACTCCATTTTTTACCGCTTTTTACGCTTTTCGAGGCCACCGGGTCGTCAAACAGAAAAAAGGACACCACCACGATGTCCGGCTCGACGAGATCTATAGAGTAGTGATTTTGGTTTGTCGTATTCGGTCCCCTATAATTTTAGAATCCATCGCAAACGGTAAAAAGGATAGTTTCGCACGCTTTACGATGCTTCCGGCTCGCCAAACGAAAATTTGGTCAACGCCACCGTGCTCAGAACGACGACGCCATTCAAATCGACTACCTGGATCGTCAGATTCAGACTACAGACAGTCGATCGGCCGACGTTGGCTAGCGAGGGAATTAAATCAGGGGGGTTACTATTCATTCACTATTCACTTAAGTCGCGGGTCCCACTAGTTCCCTTGCTAAGTTCAGGACGATCCGACCATCGAATCGACAAATGGTCTATACCATTTTCACTCGATTCGATGAGACGGTCGCACTGGAGACCTCAGATTTCCGAGATCAGACTCGGATCGGAAAGGCGGAATTTGTACTTCGGAAACTGTGCCATCCGCACACCGGTATACACACCACTAAGGTTAAATTTTGTTTCCTCGCACATATTCACACCTGAAAAACACTCTTTAAACCAACTCAAATTTCCCGAGTTTTACACAGGGGGTAGCTGGGTGTAGAACGGGGAGGTGAAGTTACCAAAATACCCCCAGTTTACCAACACTACACCTGCAGTCAGGGGCATGGCGTACCGGTACACGGGCTGGGCTACCGGTTGTGGTGTCTCATTTTTTCCATGTGGCTTGACCGTGTGGTTGGCGGCGAGAAAACACATATTTTTGGTGTATAGAGTGCGTTGCGCGTCAAACGAAACGGACTCAGTGCACGAAAATAGTGAAAATAGCTATTTTCAGACAAAAATGGGCTAACGGGCTCATTTCGGTCGTGGGCCGGCTCACGGCCCACATGCGTGCACCGGGAGCGCCGAACATGCGCCGTGCCACGTGTCGAGCGGGGAGAGGCCGCGGCGCTGGCGTTGGCGTGGGCGCACATGAGCAGTGCCACGTGGCGGCACCGTAGTGGGCGTGGCGGCCGAGGCGTCGGTCGCATGGGGAAGCGGCGCGAGCGCGGGGCGTGGGCGCGCGTGGGTGCCGCCACGTGGCGGCGTCCTGTTGTTCCCGCTCCGTGCGACGCGGCATGCGACGCGGCGTGCGTTGACGCGGGGGGGTGCCCGTACCGCCACATAGCGGCCTCCGAATGGCCGTTGCGGGGAGTGGGCGCACATGGCGCCCACTATATCTAGCCTGAAGGGGTTTCGGGCGCCCGAATCTCTGTGTTTTGGCTATATAAAGCCGGAAACACCCCCTTTTTCCTCATTTTTCCTCATTTTTCTCTTTTGCTCCATCTGGGTGTGCTTGGGAGTGAGAGAGATATGGGTTATGTAAATAATGGATCTGAATATGGGAAAAACCACCTAGAGGGGGTGTGAATAGGTGTAAACAATAAACTCACCAAATCGTTGCGTAAAAATAACCTAATGCGAAAAAATAAATAAAGTACGCAAGATTTCACGTGGAAAACTCCGTCACAGGAGCAAAAAACCACGGGACCCATAACACGGTGAAATCCACTAAGATTAAACACGTATAAGGTGATATACCGTAACTCTACGACCCAACCTTTTCCATACGCTCCGAGTAGATCTTCTCCGCTCGCTCCACAACGCGCCTCGAATCCACGATTTGCTTCCAACGCCGAATCCACGACGTACAACCGAATCCACGGTCTTCACCAATATAGCACGTATCGATCACACGAACGTACCTCGCTCCGAATCTACGAAAGCGATAGCACCTTAAATCTACAAGGCCACGCGAATCCACGCGCCGATTTTGAGAAATCGTTGTTTATTTATTGGTGATGATAATCCAAATACTTAGATCATAGATATACAAGAAATCACCATCTAAGTATTCATCAATTTGATTCTACAAGAAATAAGAGTTTGGAAACCCTAGAATCAAATTGATCAATATAGACGAAGAAACATGAAATTAATCGTGTTTTCCTTTCTTCTCTATATGTGGATTTTTGATTATCTCCGTTATTTGGATTCACCATAAAAGATGAAAATTAGGATTTATTTATAGGCTAGAAACCTTTGGAAAGAGATAAGAATCAAAAACTAACTTATCTGGAATTTTTCCACTCGGCGGTCCGGACTGGATTTAATCGGATCCGGACTGTCGCCTTTAGACAGAAATTTTCCAGAAAAACAAGCTCGGGGTCCGGACTGGAATTGTCTGATCCGGACTGTTCATGCGATTTCTGCAAACACATAGTTCGGGGTCCGGACTCACAAGAGACTACTCCGGACTGGAATTCCGCATGAACTCAACTATGTTCGGGGTCCGGACTGGATGGCCCTGATCCGGATCTTGAACACTCAAATTGTCCATTTTTTTATTTTTAAGAAATAAAAAATATTCCAAGTGTTTCTAAATTACAAGAATGTATTCGGATCACCAAAATTATTTAGTTAAACATACCTGATCCTTTTGAATTCATTCTTCTTGAGATTGATGTATGTGATCCACAATTCTTCAACTTCAATCTTCAAGACTCAAAACACATCACGAAATACGCCAATATAAAATCCTTAACAACTCCCCCTTTGGCAGTTTTGTGACAAAACAAATAATCCACTAAAAAATTTAAAAGATATTTTTGTTGTTATCACCATACAACAAAAATTTACATTAACGGTCCAAATAAAGATAAATACAAGAGATAAACTCCTATTACAAACTCTAGACTTAGACGCTTGTACTCTCTGCAAAAGAAAAACAATTCTTGACTAGAAGAAATCATTAGATACCTCAAGAATTTAAAAATTCAATAAGCAATCAGAGAGATAGAGTTTATACTCATGCAACTTATGACATTAATTATCAGATATGCATGAAAATAGACAATCGAAGATTCACATATCATCATATCACCATAACGTTTAAAATGTCATATCAAAATATTTAACAAGTTCAAAATTATGTCAGTTATCGCAAGTTACTTGTTAGAAATATTACATGCCCAAATAGTTAGTCAAATAGTTCAAGTTCTACTTACCTTCACCTTCTCAAAGTTCAAGTTCTCAAAGTTCCAAAGTCTCAAGTTCTCTCTCCCTTTTTTTCACTATAACAAGCCAAACAAAAATTAAAAATGGAATTGCAAAGTTCAAATGTATCAAGAAAAAAAAAACCCTGCAAGAGAGAAACTATTAGAACAATCAATGAGAACAAAAAAAAAAAATTATCAATCTGAATCATTTTCGTCAGAGCTGCTGCATCCAAGCTTTGTGAAAATCTTCTTAACCAACTTGGCCAAAGATTTGTACTTTTTCTTCAAGTCGACTTGGGTTGTAGTAATCCGTGCAAGGTCCGAAGAGATTCGACCTTGTTCGATTGAAATCCGCTCTTGCTCAAACGAAAGTTGTTGTTGCTCTCTATAGATTGATGTCACAGAGGCTTCATCCTCTAAAGTATCAAATGGTCCAAGACCTGAAGCTGTTGCAGTTGTTGCTGCTGGTGCTGGTGCTGCTGATGCTGTGGAGGCTGAAGGTCTTCTGCTCCTTGGTGGGGTTCGAGTTTCATATGGTTGACGAGGGAGTGACTTCACAATTGTCGAATCATTGATTGTCTCCAAACTATGCATATAAGTTGACGAACGAATGTCGACATCAAACTTCCTTAAAATCCACATAATGATCATGGGAAAGGGAAGTCACTCTGTTGGATGTGGATGCTCCACATACCTCGCCATCCTCGACCATATAAGGTACGAAATGTTCATATTCAACCCTTGAGCTGCGCTAGGATGTCCTAAAAGATATAAATACATCATCCTATCCCAACGCAAAACCTTCGTTTGCATGTTCGGCATTATATTGTAACAAGCAATGAAGTTAAGAAAACGGTATTCAGGTTTGAGTTCTTTAGATAATACCGAGTTTCCAGCCGAGCGTGCGTCCGGCATACATATGCCATCCACCACAATCCTTCATGCAATCGATGAAGAAATCCGACCCTTCAAGTAATGTGTCCCGACAAGTTGAGACGACATACCCAATACTTTTCCTATCAGCTGAGGAGTAATGGTAAGTTTCTTGTTCCGGACCGAAGTGTGAAACTTCATAGTTCACTCTCACTTTCTTGAAGCTGCTGTGCACAGGTATAAAAAGTCCTTACCAAATGAAGACAATATCCAGAAGTCTCTGGAAAGTGACAAATTTGAGAAAAATTGGCTTGATCAAACAAAGTTCTGAAAGCCGCTGAACGATCTCGAAGAGCCGCGACGTTTACATGTCGTTCACCGATGCACTCTCTGTTCTCAAAAGCTTTCATTCTATCTATGCTAATATGAACAAAATCCTGTGGAGGTGGCTCACTCGCAAGTGGCTCTTCAATCTCAATTCCACGAGCCCGACCTCTTTTCCTCGCAACACTCTTCCTTTTCACGAATGCGGGTTGCATGGGAGCCTTTCCTTTTTCTGCAGCAGTAGGCGGAGTCTTCGCCTTTGTTGATGCTGGGGCTTTGCCCTTCGACGCAGAAGATGCCTTGGCTACGGCTTCAGTCAACTGCTCCCACTCCTCGGACTCAGTTTCCGATTCGTCCAAAGAGACATACTCTCCCTCCTTTTGAGTTGTCTTTGCTCTTTTCAATTTGTTTGTTATTCTCGTGCTGACCATAGCCGTGATGAACACCATCAACCAGCCAAAAACCATCGTTGCTAGTATTTTCAAAAGTGTGGTCATGTGAGCAAGAACTTAAAAACATGAAAAAAATTATTTAATTTCAAAAATTTGAAAATTCATACCCAAACAATCCTTATCATGTATAGAGACTAGGAATCAAGACAATTTTGCAAAAAGAATTTTAAAAATAGATCAATTTCATGATTTTCAAAAATTCTTAAAATTTGCCTCAAAACCGAATTTTCAGAAATCAAAGTCCAAAAATCTGTTTATCAAATGAATACTAAGAATAGAAACAAATTTAAGGTATCCAGAGTTCTTATTTCAAAAGAAATTTGATCAAAAACCGTGCAAACATGAAATTAAGGCATGAAATCCATCACGTTTTGGCAAAAATAAGCAAGAACAGTGTATAAACCGAGTTTTGATAAAAAAAACTTACTTGGATCGAGAGAAAATGAGTTGCAATAGATCCAAATGCTTCTGGGTTCTAGAGAGAGAAACTCAGAGATGCAAAAACAAAAACTTAGAGTGAATGAGAAATCGAAAACCCTTCGTTTTGTTTTAAAACCTACCCGCGGTCCGGATCGGATCATGAGTTCAGTTCGGATTGGCTTGGCGCTGGAAATCCCATCGTTCGGGATCCGGACTGAATCATCCAGTCCGGACTGCCTGCACCTTTTTCTTCAGAAAAATTTTAAAAAATTCTAGAAAATCCAGAAAAAGTATGTAAGCATTCTTGTATATCAACTTTAAACAAAAAGTATCGTTTCACATAAAAATAAATAGATTATGAGAAATCTATCAAAATATCCCAAATTTTGAAACGAAGATTTATAAAATTTATATCCTCTAAAGTTGAGCAAGTTCTAAACATCAATCACGATCTAATGAGTAACGAGTTTATCAAATCATTAATCGATCAAAGAAAATGAAGCACCAAGATCGATAGATGTTTGAAATCCCTAATAAATTAGATAATGCTATCTAGTCAATATGTGTTAGGAAGTGGCTCTTTGAGCATCTTTCAATTTGAAACCCCACCTTATACCAACCTTGGAATTCGACATAGTCAAGTATTCCAAACAGCATTTTATCGAATAAACAGTAATCACCATGCTTGGTAAACATGTGGTAGCTGCACACAGTGCTCGGACGACCGAGGTGGTAGCAATTTCGTCCATGTGGTGGTAGTTTTTACACTCCACTAAGGGATGTAACTCTTTCCACATCTTTTTGAGCATGAAACTTTTAATAAACTCCCCCTTAATTGGCTATCAATTATAAGAGATATTAAGTATTCAACCAAAAATTGATCTCGTGTTCATACTTATTTCAACTATCAAATAAGATAAAAATAATACCAAGAGATCATTGAATGAGGGATTAACTTTGATCAATTAAAGATAAAATAATTGATATATATGATCATTGCATCAAAAGAGTTATAATGATATCCAAATCATAATAAACTTCTCAAAACATGAAAGGATGCAATTAAAATCAATTATACTAATGCTCAATTAATATTCTAATTTACACATGTACATAAACAAAAAGAACAAAAACACAAAACAAAAACCTATCTAAGCAATGGTTTAAAAAGCAGTTATAAAGAAAGCATACCAATTGCTTTTCGCAAATGAATAAAACGTTTTTGATCCAAAGGTTTTGTTAAAATATCGGCTAATTGATCTTCAGTTGAAACATAAGAAATTTGTAAAATACTTGATTCAACTAGCTCTCTTAAGAAATGATATCTAAGTTCAATGTGTTTTGTTCTAGAGTGCAACACAGGGTTTTTAGAAATGTTAATGGCACTGGTGTTGTCACACAAAATAGTTACCGAGGTTGCAGGGATGAGGAAGTCACTCAATACACTCTTCATCCAAATCAATTGAGTTGAGCAACTACCCGCTGAAATGTATTCCGCCTGGGCAGTAGAGAGAGCAATGCAGTTTTGCTTTTTACTATGCCATGCAACAAGACAATGGCCAAGGTAGAAACATGCACCACTCGTGCTCCTTCGATCATCCACAGATCCAGCCCAATCGGCATCCGAATATCCTATAATGTCCAGAGATATGCCCATACGATACCAAATTTCGAAATTGATTGTACCTTTGACGTACCAGATGATCCTTTTCACCGCTTTCAGGTGAATTTCCTTCGGTTTGATATCTCGCGCAAATCCCAACACTGAAAGAAATATCCGGGCGACTAGCCGTAAGGTAGAGTAGACTTCCAATCATGCTTCTGTAAAGTTTCTCTGTCAAGCCCCGGGAGTTTAAACGCGCGGAAGGATAGCCACCGATGCTCCCAAATTTACATACATTTTTTTTTTTTTTTTTTTTTTTTTTTTGAAACTGCTCTCCCCCGGTGCGTGCCCAGACCCGCCGCATATACAAATTCACTATGCAAACGGGCAGAGTCTCCTTTGTATATGCACGGCGTCCTGACTACACAGTCCATATCATCATACATTTAACCACACTAGTTCAATCGTCAATTACATACAACCATTTTCCATAAGTAATGAAGAGGCCGACTATTTTTGAATGGATAAAACCGCAGGGTTTTGAAAGCGGTGCCCACACGACACCCAAGTTTTATAAAGCCATTTCGAAATCCATAAATCCATAGTGAAAACCCTCTCCCTGTACAATCCAAACCCGGGCACCTGCCCCGGCAACCACACCGAGCACCTACCTCGGCAAATCGCACCGAGCACCTGCCCCGGCACCACCTCGAGCACCTACCTCGGGACCGCTCACATCCCCCACCCATGAGGGCCCCCATTACGTCACCCACACGTGGGGTACACGGGTCAACGTACCACTTTTCCGGAAAAGCACACCCTCGCGGTGGCCAAACCGCTGGTGTGCGCGTAGCAATCTCGAGCCTCATAACTAAGTATATATATATAATAACTTAAACAGGGTTAGCACGGAAACAAGTAATAATTTTATTCTTCCCTTTGCCCAAACATGCAATTTCTATAACTCATACTGTCACGCCCCGGCATCGAAACTGCGACCCGGGCTCGCCAACAGATCCGCCGCCCATACGGGAAGCCCCGTATAGACGAAGCGACTAACCTGCAAAAGATCAACTATACTAAACAGATATCAGAGCTGAAAGTAAACTGCTAGAAATAAAAAATAAATACAACTCCACTCCTCCCCAAAAGAACATAAATCCCTCAAGCAGTAAAATAAAAGTACAATTCTATACCTCACTACAAAAGTCTCTCAACAAGAACTCTCAAAAGTAAAGGGGTACATCTACTCTCTGGACGACGACGACTGGTAGGGATCTATCTCGTGACTCCCTTACCTCGATCAGCCGGATCAGCAACAGGAGCAGTAGGAACAAGAGTAGGAGTTCCTGTGGGAAAAGACACCACGACGGGTGTGAGAACAACGTCCCAAGTAGTTCTTAGTGGGTGCCGCCAACAAGCCCGACGGTCTGCCCACTAAGTCTACTAGAGGCATAAAGTAACAATATAAAACTGAAATGAAAGGGCTAGAAAAGTAACTCTATAGCTACTATGCCTCTATCTAGATGCTCAAGGAGTGGAACAGATGGAAACATGATGCATCTACTAACTCCCAAAGTACAGTCACCCAATCTACAATGACTGCCGCATAGGGTCCAGTCAAACCTGCGCCTACCTACTGCCGTTACATCCCGGAGGACTGGACTTACGTAGGGCGTCCGTAGCTGCCAAAACTGGCCCAGCCAGAGGGACTGCGTCCGTAACTGCCAAAACTGGCGCAGCCAGAGGGACGGCGTCCGTGACTGCCAAAACTGGCCCAGTCAGAGGGACAGCGTCGACATGTCGCGATACCAAAGTGCAGACCCACCCCGGACGTGGCACTCGAGGGGAGCGACCCCAACGAGGACAAGGGTATCCGCGCACTCTGTCGAGCTCAGGTGGCACTGCAGGCTATAGTCCAAAATCCACGCTCACGCTCTGAACGGAAGGACTCAATCCTCAAACAATCTCGCACAACAGTCGGAGCACTCTCGACGACTCAGCTGATCAGCTCACACGAAACACGAGACACTAGCCTCACCAATCGCTCACAGCACAAACACACTGGCTGGAGATACTCCACAGCCAGGACCACCGTCCACCAGACGGCTCCCACAACAGAACACTAAACTCACAGGAAAGACCGACACCATAAGGGTTCGGAAACCCGATAGACCGGTGCTAAGAACCCTATCAAACAAGAACAGACTCTAGGCTCCGCCTATCGAAGTTCTCGACCCCCTTATAGTTCGGGAACACAATAATCACGGTACAACACGCAGAAGACACCAACAGGGCCCGAAAGTTCCGGGAGACCTACACCTACAACCCTGTCAAACAAGAACAGGTTCCAGGCTCGGCCCCCGTGGCTTTCGTCCCGACAAAGGAACGGCCCCCAGAACCCAGACCACTCGAATCCTTTCGAGTGGTGAGATTTACAGGAAAAAGGTGCCATTTGTTATTGAAAACCATTTTCACTCAACCCACACAGGGTGAGGATTAAAATTAGTACCCTTTTTTGAAAAGCTATCTTGTTTTGAGAAGAAATCCATTTTTAACGAGTTTTAGTTCTTTTTAGAAAAACAGTTAGAAACAAGTGTTTTACCCAAACCCCGAAGGGCTGATGCCTTTGTCCAATCAAACAAGAACAGACTCCAGCGGCCCTTCGATGCTTGGAAGAAAACATTGGTAGACTAAAATCATGTGTATGTCGAAAAGGGTTCTGGGTTCTAGGTCCGGCTAACACTAGTAAACTACTGCCACTAACACAGTGGCGACAACCCAAACAGGGAAAAACAAGACCTCCCGGGACCACCGTTTACCCCAAACGGTTCCCGGTACAGACAAGCGATCCACTACATCTACCAGACTCCACTCTGCTCCCAAGTACGAGTTCAAACGCATCCCACACTAAAAAGAAGTCCCGACCGCTCGGCCCACTACCCGGGCGAGGATAACACTAAGTCCAGGAATGAACATAATGTGTGGATGTCAAAACATAAATAACCCTAGCCCAAGTGAGGGTTTTCTACTGGTCTGGTTACACATGCAACATATGACGGGGGTGCTAGGTCAGGTTCCAAGATAACAATAATTTAACAGGTGGTAGGAAGAAGAAGAGATCATACGATCATCAGATAAATACAAGGAATAATAACATTCAAATTCTAGCATGCTAGCAAGTCCAATCCCTATCATGCATGATTCTATATCAATAGAATTAGCGCACAGTCCATAGATCCTGAAAGCAAAGCCACCCACCTGAAGGCGCTAACAGTCCAAGATCCAACAGCTGAAAACACCAGGAACAACAACCTCCAAATAATCCTCAGTCCCAAAATCCCTGAACAACTCTTCCTGGTACAACATACAGTCCAAAGTTACACTTTATTCCAACAATTAACCAAATACACACAGTCTGAAATTCAGTCCCGAAGATGCAATTATTTCACCTGCTGAAAGGGCTCCAAAAAATCCGATAAAAATACCGCAGCGATCCTCGCGTCGAGACCTTTGAAACGGGTACCTGCACGCCCAATTCCGAGCACCGTAGGACAAGTTACAAATTCCACAACACAGGGTGCTCACAACCTCACAACATACACAACTGTAATACTCTGCACAGTAAAAGGGAGAAGAATATACCTTCGGCCAAATCCCAGAAAAATCCCCAAAAAATATGATGAGAATCCTTGCGACGCGTAGATGCAAAAAGTGTATAGGACCGTCTCAATCCGATATCCGGTTACGGAGACAACGCCGAAAGGTCGAACCGCTGTCCAAAACTCCACCACAAAAACCGTGTCACAGTAAACTCGGAAAAATACCTTGAAAAGCGCAAAACGAGGGGAAGTAGGAAATACCAAGATCGTAGCTCTGTCTATCGCCGATCCAATGGCACAAGAATCGCCTGAAAAGGTGGTCGGAGTAGGCCGGGAGAGCTAGCGCACCGAAACGCGACGAAGGAGATCACAAATGGACGAGCGTCGCACCGCGCCGAAGAAAATAGGAACCTCGAAGTGCGTGCCACCAAAAATCCAAGGAATCCTGCAGAAGATGCAGAACACGAAGGGGAGTAACATTGCTTAAGGACTCGGGGTGAGGGGAAGCTCGGAAATGCGGCAAAAGGGGTGAAGAAGGAGGCTCGGATCCTTTAAATAGGCTGCCCGAAATAATTCGGAAAATACCGAACGTGTCCCGGTTTCCGGGCGCAAGGGGACATTCGGGCGCGCACAGTGTTGGACCGGCCCAACACTGTAGCAGCCCGAATCTCTCGTGGGCCTCCACGTCGCCCGCCAAATAGGCGACAGCGAAATCGGCCTCCCGCCGAACGACACGTGGCCACCGCGGACGCCGACGCGTGGAGCGCACTCGTGCGGGAAATGGGGTCAAGGCGCGCCTGCGCCCCTGCCAGGCACGCGCCCCGAGGCCAGCAACACCAGCACCGTGGACCCGGTCCACTACACCGACCAACCACACGCTGCCACGTGTCACCCTCCGGTCCACCGTACACCCGTGCTTATCCCGTGGACCGCGCCTGCTGCGCCGGCCAACCGGGAGCCGCCACGTGTCCCGCGCCCGGGTGCACGCCCCCGCTGTGGACCGAGCGGCTGCGCCTCACCCGGCCGCCGCGCTCCGCCGCCCGCCGCCGGCGCCGGCGCCTCTCCGGCCGCCGGAACAGTACACTGACACCTCGAAAACCGTGCGTGTCATCCGGGCTCTGAAATAAACAAGTAAATAGTCCATTTTAATCATTTTCGCGCGCTGAATCCAAATCCGAAGTCCGATTTGCCCAATTCCACATCTAAAATTTCCCAAAGGTCTCCGGTGATGCAAACTTAATCCCAAATTTCACCATAAATCCATTTCTTGGGCCCTACACGCGCACAATTACTCCCAAGGCCACTAATCCATCAGTAATCTCTTAAGTGGGGATTCGGGTCCTCACATCCTCCCCCACTAAAAGAAAGTTTCGTCCTCGAAACTAACACGGCTCAAAAAGTGAGTCCCAAAGCCAAAGGTAAGTATCCATCAACACCATCTCCAGCTGCCCAATCGCTACGCACACTCCGCGAAGCGAATCCACACGGCAAAGGGTCCCAAAGCTGGGAAAACCTCAAGAATTCCAAAAGACAGGGAACAAGGAAGAACGACCAACTCTACTCGTCCGAAACTACACGAATTACGCCAACACAACCAACAAGAAAGGTAAAGGCCCCACCAGCAGGAAGGCCGTCAACCACAACTCTCAATTTAGAAAACGGCTGAAATTAACGAAAAGTCCGAAAATTCCGAAAGGACCAGTGCCTTCGCCCCAATCAAACAAGAACAGGTTCGGGCACCGTGTCCATTTCTGGAGCAGTCTTTCGAAGTTTTTGTCCTGTTCGAAAATTTCAGCACAAGGGCGAGAAAAGGGAGAGAAGTGTTGAAGTCGTTCCTGCCGTGGCTACGAAACGGAAGCTACTATGTAACCGTGACCCCTAAGGACACAACCTCACGTCCTAATCGTCACCTACGCTCAAAGAGTAGCACCTAACCCCAAAACCACTGAAGCCACAGCTACAGGAAGGATACCCCGGTGATATGAGAAAATGAACTCCTGATGTCCAACTCGCGGAAGGTCACTATCCTCAATCCACAATCAGCAGTTGCACGATACCGCACCAACCGGTCCATCCCACGTGCTCAATCTGAGTCGTGGAGCTGTCACTGAACCGTAACACCTGCTGGTATAATTCCAAGTCTCAACTGTACTGGACACAATCCACTAGGCTCCCCCAATGCACAACACCAACAGGAACCTGTACCTCTAGTGCACGTGGTAACAACTCTACCTCCAGTCCAGACAGGAAAACCAAAAACACTCAATTCAGTCTGCTGTAAAGAAATCATGCCCGCGACAACCTGGTCCACTGCCGTAGCGCCCTCCAACCGGGCGGTACAGACTCATCCGACCGATCTATCCTCCATCACCCGGCGCGAAGCACCAAAATCCAGAACTCGCTTCTGGCGGCAGATCCCTATCCAAAGGAACTGCAACGCCACGCTCCATACACCACGCCTACTCCATCGAAGCGTCAATAATCCATAACGGAGGGACCAACTAAACTGAAAGGTATCCTGGCGCAATCCATTCCCAGTCAAACATATCCTATGCGCCTCGTCCCTCGAAACCTGGAGCGTGCAGTTCAACAACTGTATAAACTCCCTAGCACAGGGAGGCTCTCAGATAGTCTCTCCATCACCACCAACCCCAATTCTGCCTACAAAGGCTCCAACTCAAACCTATGAATCGGGATGGTTCAGACTGCCGGGACTGGCTCCATCGATCGATGATGTCCCAAACTTATCTACTAACCGCTATCCACCTCGCCTCGGTGCCTCGGCACTGCTCGTCGGCACGGAGGGGGCTGCTCGCTCCATCGGTGCCGCTGGTACAACTGAATATGCCACTGCATAGGAAGAAAGTGCTGGAGGACACTCAAGCGGTACTGCAACTGGCTGTGCTCTCTGCTCCAACAAACGCATCAACGTTCCATGGCCTCCTCCTGGCATCGGACAGCCTCCGACAACTGTGCCTTTTGGATCCATAACTCCTGGGTCTCGCTCTGCTCTGATAGCTCTGCCTCCCGCTGCTCGAGTTACTCATCAGATGCGGGATGTGCCCTCTTCGCTACACGACGTCTCAGGGGCATCGCAGTCCACTGCACAATAACAAACATCAGGACACAAAACCAAACGACCCAATCCAGCGAAAGTCTAAGACATGTCATCCATTCTATAGCATTATGTTGTCTGCAGCCAACATAATCGCTTAGGAGAATAAACATGCCAATCACTCATCCCATCTATTGGGAGAGGTATAAAACTCAATCAGGACTCTCGCTAAAAGTCACGACTCTCACGTAGTCATCCTAATGTCCAACCACAAGCCTAGGGTTTCTAAGTCCACCATGACCTACAACCTAGGCTCTGATACCACCTAATCTGTCACGCCCCGGCGTCGAAACTGCGACCCGGGCTCGCCAACAGATCCGCCGCCCATACGGGAAGCCCCGTATAGACGAAGCGACTAACCTGCAAAAGATCACCTATACTAAACAGATATCAGAGCTGAAAGTAAACTGCTAGAAATAAAAAAATAAATACAACTCCACTCCTCCCCAAAAGAACATAAATCTCTCAAGCATTAAAATAAAAGTACAACTCTATACCTCACTACAAAAGTCTCTAAACAAGAACTCTCAAAAGTAAAGGGGTACATCTACTCTCTGGACGACGACGACTGGTAGGGGGATCTATCTCGCGACTCCCTTACCACGATCAGCCGGATCAGCAACAGGAGCAGCAGGAACAGGAGTAGGAGTTCCTGTGGGAAAAGACACCACGACGGGTGTGAGAACTACGTCCCAAGTAGTTCTCAGTGGGTGCCGCCAACAAGCCCGACGGTCTGCCCACTAAGTCTACTAGAGGCATAAAGTAACAATATAAAACTGAAATGAAAGGGCTAGAAAAGTAACTCTACAGCTACTATGCCTCTATCTAGATGCTCAAGGAGTGGAACAGATGGAAACATGATGCATCTACTAACTCCCAAAGTACAGTCACCCAATCTACACTGACTGCCGCATAGGGTCCAGTCAAACCTGCGCCAACCTACTGCCATTACATCCCGGAGGACCGGACTTACGTAGGGCGTCCGTAGCTGCCAAAACTGGCCCAGCCAGAGGGACTGCGTCCGTAACTGCCAAAACTGGCCCAGTCAGAGGGACGGCGTCCGTGACTGCCAAAACTGGCCCAGTCAGAGGGACGACGTCGACAAGTCGCGATACCAAAGTGCAGACCCACCCCGGACGTGGCACTCGAGGGGAGCGACCCCAACGAGGACAAGGGTATCCGCGCACTCTGTCGAGCTCAGGTGGCACTGCAGGCTATAGTCCAAAATCCATGCTCACGCTCTGAACGGAAGGACTCAATCCTCAAACAATCTCGCACAATAGTCGGAGCACTCTCGACGACTCAGCTGATCAGCTCACACGAAACACGAGACACTAGCCTCACCAATCGCTCACAGCACAAACACACTGGTTGGAGATACTCCACAGCCAGGACCACCGTCCACCAGACGGCTCCCACAACAGAACACTAAACTCACAGGAAAGACCGACACCATAAGGGTTCGGAAACCCGATAGACCGGTGCTAAGAACCCTATCAAACAAGAACAGACTCTAGGCTCCGCCTATCGAAGTTGCCGACCCCCTTATAGTTCGGGAACACAATAATCACGGTACAACATGCAGAAGACACCAACAGGGCCCGAAAGTCCCGGGAGACCTACACCTACAACCCTATCAAACAAGAACAGGTTCCAGGCTCGGCCCCCGTGGCTTTCGTCCCGACAAAGGAACGGCCCCCAGAACCCAGACCACTCGAATCCTTTCGAGTGGTGAGATTTACAGGAAAAAGGTGCCATTTGTTATTGAAAACCATTTTCACTCAACCCACACAGGGTGAGGATTAAAAGTAGTACCCTTTTTAGAAAAGCTATCTTGTTTTGAGAAGAAATCCATTTTTAATGATTTTTAGTTCTTTTTAGAAAAACAGTTAGAAACAAGTGTTTTACCCAAACCCCGAAGGGCTGATGTCTTTGTCCAATCAAACAAGAACAGACTCCAGCGGCCCTTCGATGCTTGGAAGAAAACATTGGTAGACTAAAATCATGTGTATGTCGAAAAGGGTTCTGGGTTCTAGGTCCGGCTAACACTAGTAAACTACTGCCACTAACACAGTGGCGACAACCCAAACAGGGAAAAACAAGACCTCCCGGGACCACCGTTTACCCCAAACGGTTCCCGGTACAGACAAGCGATCCACTACATCTACCAGACTCCACTCTGCTCCTAAGCACGAGTGCAAACGGACCCCACACTAAAAAGAAGTCCCGACCGCTCGGCCCACTACCTGGGCGAGGTAACACTAAGTCCAGGAATGAACATAATGTGTGGATGTCTAAACATAAATAACCCAAGCCCAAGTGAGGGTTTTCTACTGGTCTGGTTACACATGCAACATATGACGGGGGTGCCAGGTCAGGTTCCAAGATAACAATAATTTAACAGGTGGTAGGAAGCAGAAGAGATCATACGATCATCAGATAAATACAAGGAATAATAACATTCAAATTCTAGCATGCTACCAAGTCCAATCCCTATCATGCATGATTCTATATCAATAGAATTAGCGCACAGTCCATAGATCCTGAAAGCAAAGCCACCCACCTGAAGGCGCTAACAGTCCAAGATCCAACAGCTGAAAACACCAGGAACAACAACCTCCAAATAATCCTCAGTCCCAAAACCCCTGAACAACTCTTCCTAGTACAACATACAGTCCAAAGTTACACTTTATTCCAACAATTAACCAAATACACGCAGTCTGAAATTCAGTCCCGAAGATGCAATTATTTCACCTGCTGAAAGGGCTCCGAAAAATCCGATAAAAATACCACAGCGATCCTCGCATTGAGACCTTCAAAATGGGTACCTGTACGCCCAATTCCGAGCAACATAGGCCAAGTTACAAATTCCACAACACAGGGTGCTCACAACCTCACAACATACACAACTGTAATACTCTGCACAGTAAAAGGGAGAAGAATATACCTTCGGCCAAATCTCAGAAAAATCCCCAAAAAATATGATGAGAATCCTTGCGACGCGTAGATGCAAAAAGTGTATAGGAGCGTCTCAATCCGATGTCCGGTTGCGGAGCTAACGCCGAAAGGCCGAACCGCTGTCCAAAACTCCACCACAAAAACCGTGTCACAGTAAACTCAGAAAAACACCTCGAAAAGAGCGAAACGAGGGGAAGCAGGAAGTACCAAGATCGTAGCTCTGTCTGTCTCCGATCCAATGGCGCAAGAATCGCTTGAAAAGGTGGTCGGAGTAGGCCGGGAGAGCTCGCGCACCGATACGCGACGAAGGAGATCACAAATGGACGAGCGTCGTGCCGCGCCGAAGAAAATGGGAACCTCGAAGTGCGTGCCACCAAAAATCCAAGGAATCCTCCAGAAGATGCATAACACGAAGGGGAGTAACATTGCTTAAGGGCTCGGGGTGAGGAGAAGCTCGGAAATGCGGCAAAAGGGGTGAAGAAGGAGGCTCGGATCCTTTAAATAGGCTGCCCGAAACAATTCGGAAAATACCGAACGTGTCCCAGTTTTCGGGCGCAAGGGGACATTCGTGCGCGCACAGTGTTGGGCCGGCCCAACACTGTAGCAGCCTAAATCTCCCGTGGGCCTCCACGTCGCCAGCCAAACAGGCGACAGCGAAACTGGCCTCCCGCCGAACGACACGTGGCCACCGCGGACGCCGACGCGTGGAGCGCACCCGCGCGGGAAACGGGGTCAACGCGCGCGTGTTCCCCTGCCAGGCACGCGCCCCGAGGCCAGCAACACCAGCACCGTGGACCCGGTCCACTACACCGACCAACCACACGCTGCCACGTGTCACCCTCCGGTCCACACCGTACACCCGCGTTTATCCCATGGACCGCGCCTGCTGCGCTGGCCAACCGGGAGCCGCCACGTGTCCCGCGCCCGGGTGCACGCCCCCGCTGTGGACCGAGCGGCTGCGCCTCAGCCGGCCACCGCGCTCCACCGCCTGCCGCCGCCGCCGGCGCCTCTCCGGCCGCCGGAATAGTACGCCGACACCTCGAAAGCCGTGCGCGTCATCCGGGCTCCGAAATAAACAAGTAAATAGTCCATTTTAATCGTTTTCGCGCGCTGAATCCAAATCCGAAGTCCGATTTGCCCAATTCCACATCTAAAATTTCCCAAAGGCCTCTGGTGATGCAAACTTAATCCCAAATTGCACCATAAATCCATTTCTTGGGCCCGACACGCGCACAATTACTCCCAAGGCCACTAATCCATCAGTAATCTCTTAAGTGGGGATTCGGGTCCTCACACATACCCTTTCCCAAATAACCATGGAAGAGTACCCACCTCGAAGTCAGTCGAACGAACCCCCCGAGTGTAGGCCGATCCCGAACTCCCGCTAGACTACCGGGAGGCTGGTGCTGAACTGCTGGGCCCTGAACGGAAATTGTGATCAGAAATAGACTCACTCATACCTATCCTAACAACACTACAGTAACCTGAAACCATTCTTTCATACCGGGGTATGCGAGACACTCATCAGAAATCGTAAACCGACGATTTTGCCGATTTACGGAACGATATCCGTTTTCCGCTCCACAAGAGTCTGCTGAAATCTAACAAATTGCCTAGAGACATGATTACATTGTATAAATACTATCCACAACATCACAATTGCGAGTTGACCCCTGGATTACTACAATTTTGCATAGTTACACTAGATTAAACGCTGTTTCAACTCGTTCTCTAAATCTGGGAAATCAGAGACAACGCCGTAAGTTCCAGCGCGTTCGGTTCGACGAGACGAAGCCTATGCTCACTGGCTTGGGCTAGCAGGAGGCCTGTGCTCACTGGCTTGGGCTGCGGAAATCTAACAAATTGCCTAGAGACATGATTACATTGTATAAATACTATCCACAACATCACACTTGCGAGTTGACCCCTGGATTACTACAATTTTGCATAGTTACACTAGATTAAACGCTGTTTCAACTCGTTCTCTAAATCTGGGAAATCAGAGACAACGCCGTAAGTTCCAGCGCGTTCGGTTCGACGAGACGAAGCCTGTGCTCACTGGCTTGGGCTAGCAGGAGGCCTGTGCTCACTGGCTTGGGCTGCGGAAATCTAACAAATTGCCTAGAGACATGATTACATTGTATAAATACTATCCACAACATCACAATTGCGAGTTGACCCCTGGATTACTACAATTTTGCATAGTTACACTAGATTAAACGATGTTTCAACTCGTTCTCTAAATCTGGGAAATCAGAGACAACGCCGTAAGTTCCAGCGCGTTCGGTTCGACGAGACGAAGCCTGTGCTCACTGGCTTGGGCTAGCAGGAGGCCCATTTACAAAGTTGGCCCATAACCACTTAGGGCCCAATTACAAGACATTGCTACTTCTTATATTTTACTGGACCAAACTGCAATATAACTAGAGCATCACGCTTTAGAGGGACAGAGAGGGACTGTGCTCACCTGCGGCGCGCCGGGGGGGTGGCCAGAGAGTTGGCCGGAGCAACACCACACTAAGCGCAAGGCTCGGGTTGCACAAGTTGGGACCAAACCTAGATCACAAGGCCAATAAAGGCAAGCAACAGTACAAGGGTGCTTCTAGAAGAGGTCTGGACCAAGCCAGGCTCGGCGTCGGCGGCCGGCGGCCGAGAAACTTCTCCAAAAACCCATTTACATGAGAAGTTGGACCAACTTCGATTACAGGGGTTATTTGTCTAAAACAACTCGATGGAAACCTTTAATAAGGTGTAAAGACTCACCTGGGTAGGTGGCCGGAGTCCAGAAGCGTCGGCGGCGGCCGAAGCCCGAGCTCGGTTGCAACGATGGGTGCAACTACAGCAGAGAGAAACTATACGTTAAAAGCTTCATGCAATGGTTTGGGAATCTTCCTATGATCAATATGAACACAACTGGACAACTTATCGGCGGCGGGAAACGCCGGCGGCGCGCGGCAGCGGAGCTCGGCCAAGCTCGGGGAGCTTTAATGGCGGATTCCGAACCGAAGCACGAGAGGCCCTCCAACTTGGATCAAACTTCTTCTCCTGGTGCAAGGAGGCTTGCTGAGGTAGTGGCCGGCGGCGCGGGTGAGCGGCGGCGCCGGACGGCGAAGCTCGGCCGAGGAAGAAGATGACCAGATTCTAGGGCTGGCTCGTGCGGCTTGGATTCTTAGCCGATTGCCACCAAACTTGATGGAACCCTTGAAGTCCTCGAGAGGAAGAAATCCAACGGTTCAGATCTGGATTCCGACGGTTGGATGAAGCCGCGCCCGAGATCGGCCAAACTGCGGTTTTCCGGCGAGATGTTGCTCCCGCCGGCAACAGGGTCGACAGCGGCGACTCGGGCTTCACCAAGTTGGTCCCCTCAACGTCAGAAAACTACCATATAGGTCCTTGGGCCATTTAAAAATAGAAGGGTTGCAAGAACTCACCTCGTCGGAAAAAGGGAGAAGGAAGAAATCCTCCGCCGGCGGCGCGCGGCGGTGCAAGGTGTCGGGAACACGTCGGCTCGGTCTCACAGTCACATAGGAGTTTCCAGATGAAGCTTGGAGCAACCCAAGTCCTCTGGGAGCAACCCTCACCTCCCCAAACTGAGATCAAAAGGGGTTCCTTGATTCTTCTTCCTCTCCGGCGACGACATGGCGGTGGCCGGTGGCGTAACCTCAGGAAGGGACACTCAGAGGAAGGTAGGGTTTCGGATGGAGGCGGCTAGGGCTGAGGTTCTAGGTTTCTCGGGTTCAACGGGAGGCCAATGCAAGTATATGTATACACTTGCACAAAATGCTCCTAACCCCCCCCCCCCCCCCCCCCCCCCCCCCCCCCCACCCCTGAGTATTTTGAGCCTAGTCCTTCACAGCAACTTTGTTTCGCACTTAAGTCCTTCTCCATAAAGCAGCTCGCAAATCGGAGCATAAAATATAGGGGTTATTGCGTAAAATGCCGCATTTTTTGCCGTATTTTATGCTTTTCGAGGCATTTTAGTCGTCAAATCGAAAAACGAACTTCGCCACAGCGTCCGGCTCGACGAAAACTGTCAGGTAGCGATTTTTGTTTTTCGACAAAATGCCCGGATAAATTCTCGGTCCATAATTACTGTCCCATTATACAGTTTTTCACGCTTTTCGAGACTCTAGGGTCGTCAAACTGAGATTCCGTCAGCGCCATTGAACTCAGATCGATGAAACCGATCAAAACGGCTACCTGGATCGCTATGATCGGGGTCCAGATAGCGAATTAGCTAACGTTGGCACCAAGGGGATTTAGAAATAGGGGTTACTATTCATCCACTGTTCACATCTACTATTCACTTAAGTTGCGGGTCCCGTCCGCTTCTTCGCTGATTTCTGGATGATCCGACCGTTGGATCGAAATTTGATCAATACCATTTTCGATCAGCTCGACGAGACGGTCGCACTGGTGATTTCAGATTTTTGAGATCAGACTCAGATCGGAAAGGCGGAAACAGTGCCTCGGAAACTGTGCAATTCGCGCACCGGTACGCAAATCATTAAGGTTTAGATTTGTTTCCTCACCCGCTAACACACTTAAATTTCTCGAGTGCTACATTCTCGTCTACACTCTCTCCGTGAGATTCACTTCCTAATCCCTTATTGCTAGTTCCCATAGAAGTCGGAAAATCTTTAGAATCTTCCAATCCAAATTTATTGACCAACTCCTTCGCATACTTGGATTGACATAAATGAATGCCATCATCACTTTGCTTAACATGCAATCCAAGAAAATAAGTAAGCTCACCCATCATGGACATCTCAAATTTGCTTTCCATCGTCTCGGCGAATTTTGAAGCATCATTGTTTCTTGTAGCACCAAACACGATGTCATCCACATATATTTGTGCCACAATGAAGTTATCCTGAGAATGCTTCACAAAGAGTGTCCGATCGGCTCTCTCTCGAGTATAGCATTTTTCCAAAAGATATTTCGTTAATCTTTCGTACCAAGCTCGCGGTGCTTGTTTTAGTCCGTAAAGAGCCCTTTTTAGTCGAAAAACATGGTTAGGTAGTTTATGATCAATAAAACCTTTCGGTTGAGCCACATAAACTTCTTCATTTAAAAAACCATTTAAAAATGCGCTCTTTACGTCCATTTGAAAAAAAAATTATTTTAAAATGACAAGAAATTGCGAAAAGTATACGAATGGACTCGAGACGAGCAACCGGGGCGAATATATCATCAAAGTCTATACCTTCAACTTGTGAATAGCCCTAAACAACTAAATGTGCTTTCTTCCGTATAATGGTACCATCTTCATTTTTCTTGTTCTTGAAAATCCATTTAGTACCAATTATATTTTGTTGCTTCGGGGGTTTCGTTAATTCCCAGACTTTGTTTCTTTCAAATTGATTGAGCTCCTCTTGCATTGCTTCAATCCAATAGTCATCTTGAAGAGCTTCATCTACTTTAACATTTATAGATTCTATCATCGTTTTAGATTCAAGATTGTATACTCGATATGCTCTACTATTTGTAGAATAACCCATAAAAATTCCTTCGTCACAACGAGAGTCGAATGTTTCAAGATTTTCTCGATCACGTAAAATGTAACAACGACTCCCAAAGATGCGAAAGTACTTGATATTCAGTTTTCTACAAAACCATAGTTCATAGAGGGTATTCAAAGTACCCGGGCGCAAATATATACGATTGATCACATAGATCGCAGTGTTAACTGCTTCAGCCCAAAAATATAAAGGGAGTTTTCGGCTATGAAGTATAACACGCGACATCTCTTGTACCACTCTATTTTTGTGCTCGACTACACCGTTTTACTGCGGTGTATAAGGTGCAGAGAATTCATGTTTTATGCCATTTGAAGAGCAAAAATCAATGAATTTTGAATTTATAAATTCTCCACCTCTATCACTGCGAACAAGAACAATCTTTTCATTTTTCTCAATCATAATCCGATGACAAATATCATGAAAATAGTCAAAAGTATTCGCTTTCTCTTTTAAAAATTCTACCCATGAATATCTAGAGAAATCATCAACCATGAGAAAAATGTATCATTTTCCACCCAAGCTAGGTTGACGAGTTGGCCCCATTAAATCCATATGCAATAATTCTAATGGGCGTTTTATTCCTACATGGTTCAAGTTTCGATGTGTGGATCTGGATTGTTTTCCCTTTTGACAACCTCCACACAATATTTTTTTTAAAACTCAATTTAGGAACACCTCTAACTACGTCTTTGTTAGATATTCTAGATAGTTCCTTAAAGTTAATGTGACCTAGTCTTTCATGCCAAAGAATTTCATTATCAAGTGACACTAGGTTACATTATTCAGAAAATTTATTAAAAACTACATAGCAATTATTTTGTGACCCAACCCCTTTCAAAAAGAATGAATGATTTTTGTCAGTTACAATACATTCAACATAAGAGAAATTAACTGAAAAACCATCATCAGACAATTGGCTAATTCTTATAAGGTTAGTCTTAAGGCCTTCAACAAATAGAACATTGTTCAAAACTAGGCCTTTTGGAATAGTGATTGTTCCTTTTCCAACTATTTTTGAAGATCGTCCATCTCCGAAAACAATAAGTCCTCCGGAGGTTTTCTCAAACGATTTAAAATAGTTTTTATCTCCGATCATGTGCCGTGAGAAACCACTATCCAAATACCAAGACGTATTGTCATACACATGTAGTGATGTGTGAATGATAAGACAAGGGAAGAGTTCACCTTTGCGCACCCAAACCTTATGAGTTTTGGAATACGTCGGCAATGATCGTGAAGTTGAGCTCCATGGTGAACGCGTCTTGTTTGGTTGATCACTTTTCTTCGATTTCCATGACAATATTATCTTGATGAATGTACTACCATTATTCTTGACCTTTGGTTAATTTCTTCTTGATTTTCGGTCTTTGTTCTTGATGGTAGTCGTTGCAAGTTGTGCTTGATTCGATCGTTTTGCTTCATACTTGCAATTTGGTCTTATGTGCCCTGCAAAACCACAACGATAACATACCTTGGTTGAAGTTGTGATGATCCGGACTTCCGCAAAGACTGTTGCAGTGTTAACAATGACTATAGGAAGCTTACACAGTGTATTGGAGCTAGTAGTGTCGAAAACGGATATTAGAAATGGATCCGGCGTGAAAATCGGATCAAGTAGGCTTTCCGGGGGCTTTCGGCAAAATTTCGGATGAGAATTTGGCAAAACAGACGGCAGATTTGGACTCAGCGCGCGAAAACGATCAAAATGGTGTATTTACTTGATTCCGGCGCAAAAGTACTGTTTACGCCGGAACAGTAACTCCGGCCGCCGGAAACACTGTTCTGGCGATCGGCGGCGACCGGCAGGCGGCGGAGCACGGCGGCGCAGCGGCAGAGCGCGGCGGAGCGCGGCGCGGACAGCGCGGGCAGGCGCGGGCAGGCGCGCACGCGGGTTGGTCCACGGCATGGCGTGCATCGGGTGCACCAAAGATCGGCTTTGACACGTGGCAGCTCCTGATTGGTTGGTCGACTTCTAGAAGGCGGCGGGATAGTGACACGTGGAAGCACCCTATTGGCCGACAAGATCCGGAAGACCCGGCGCGGGGACCGGGTGCGTGCTCCCCGGGTGACACGTGGCGATTCCTGGATGGCCTTGCATGGATGTTTTCTATTTTGGAGGACACGTGGCGCGTCCTGGTTGGTCAGTTTTGGTATTTCCTGTTTTGTACCCGGATTTGGTGTGGAGCCCCAAGATTCCTTGGCCCATTATAAACTCCACCTCCCTCTTCACTCTTCGATTTCGAGTTCTAGAGAGAGAATTCGAACTTGAGGTCTTTATGAAAATTGTTCCCCTCTCTGTCCTCTCTCTCCCCTAGAAGTTTCATAATTTTTGGAGTCGCCGACAGTGAGTTATCTGTGACACGGCGTGCTACGACGATTTTCGATTTCGGCCCATTTTCCGTCACAGTTTAGTCAGAAAATTCCTGTACGCTAACCAGGAAAATTTTTTGAGCGATTTCTACGGAAGCGCATTCCTAAGAGGTAAGGCTTCATTTTTCGTGTTGATCACTTTGCTCCGTTTCGCACTTTTGGCACGGTTCCCAAGGCACCTTTGACCCCCTTTTTGCTGTGGTATTTTCTGGACAGCATCGACTTCTCCGATTTATATCTTGAGCTAGGAGCATTGGATCGAGGCGTATAAGTAGACGATTTCGATCTACTCGTCGCAAGGAACGCAACTGTAATTTTTTTGGATTTTTCGGAGCACTGTACAGAGGTGAAAAACTCCTCTTTTTCCGTGCTAGTTGGAAAACAACAAATACTATATTTTTGGGATTTGTATTTATACCGGGTGCGTTGTTCTGTACAGCTGTGCACTATTTTCAGTGAGTTGCGGGATTAGAGGACTGTGGACAGCTAGGAGACTATTTGGGCGTGGATTGCGCTTTTCGAGGTGGGTGGTTGTTGCTTACCTCATTTTTGACCAACTCACTAGGAGTATTAGAGATCCCCTATTTCAAAACTGATAATCGGTATTCCAATTGTGAATTGCATAAGTAGACCCCACAATTTATATGACAGCTCATTTATGTTAAATTGGGACACTATTGTTGGGACAAATGCTATATCCTATTCTCGCATGCAAATGACTTATCATGTTGGTATATTAAGATCAATCTTTTTAAAATAAACATCAGGCACTTTCCTACAGTTCTAAAAGAGGACAATTGCATGTTTGTTTGGACATCTAGTTAGGCCACTATTTATTGCTACACTATCATATTGGGACTTGACTTAGGAGAAACCATGATTGTTTCCCTTCTTCTTTGCATTGGGACTTTTGATTCATGTTGCTCGGGATTGAGCAAGGGTTTGGAATAGTGTAGCTGGGACCTTGGGGTCAGGGACAAGTGGAACCTGATTATGGGTATTGCGGCAACCGCGGATAGTAGGCGGTTGACCGGATATTGTTATCTTATCAGATTATGGATTGTGGGGCATTGTGGTAACCGCGGACATTAGGCGGTTAGCCAGATATTGATTACTTTATCAGGCTTTGGACTTATGGGGTGTTGCGGCGACCGCGGACATTAGGCGGTTGACCGGATGTTTACTTATGCATCAGATTGGGTATCAGCTTTCTCTAGTGAATGGTGTTTCCCACTTATTGAGTACTTTTGCATCTGATTGAGGACCGGGGTTTTCTTTAGTGGTTGAGCTTTCTCACTTTGATTAGAGTCATGATCCAGTCCTGCTGATTTATACTTATGTTACTGGTTACTGAGATACTTGTTACTGAGGCACTTTACTCGTGTGGGTCGCTCCCCTCGAGTGCCACTCCGGAGTGTGCGATATACATACTTTGAGTCCTTGAGACTCCTATCCCTTATCGGTGTCATGCGTCGGCCAGCATACCCGATTTGTCAGGCACAGCAGGCAGTACCAGTCCTTACTGGTTCATTGATTGGGTTATTTCAGGCAGGCATGTTAGATATTGATGCATACATTCAGTCATTTTGTTGTACATAGCATTTAGAGGCATAGTAGTGGTGGTTTTCTTTTTATCAGCAGCCTTTATAGCTTACCACTGTCCTTTCCTTTGTGCCTCTAGTAGTCCTAGTGGGTCCGTCAGAGTTGAGGATTTACCCACTAGGGGGAGGCTACTGGTTTATCTAGTAGTTCTCACCCCCATTGTCGTTTTCTGTCTTTTTCCCTTTGTTTTGCAGAGTCATCTGCGGGAGCTACTGGGCCATCAGCGGCAGATCGAGGTAAGAGGATAGCGGACTAGCCAGATCGTCTACCCCGACCGTGAGAGTAGCTGGACTTATATTGTACCCCTTTTTGTATCTCAGACTGTAGCACTTTACTTTTGGGTCTGGTTTTAGCCAACCATTTGTATTTATTTCAGTGAGCTGGGATTTTATTGTATATTTACAGCTTGTATCTTATTTCCAGTCTGAGATTATTATGTGGTTCTTTTTAGTTCAGCTCTGTATTATGCTCTTTTATTGTACATTTTATATCTGAGCAGGTTACCAGCGCTTCGTGTACATGGGAAATTCTGTGTGCACGGCGGATCTGTTAGTGAGCCCGGGTTCTAGTTTACACCCGGGGCGTGACAGATTAAGTTGGTATCAGAGCTTAGGGATAGGTCAGTCGGGACTTAGGAAACCCTAGGCTTTTGGCAGACCCTAGGATGATAGGGCGTGAGTGACGCGACATTATGCGAAAGTCGGCAATTTAATTATGTATTTGTTTGACTCTTTCAGAGAGTGAAGAGGGATTGGCATGTCCTCTTTCTGGCAAACTATTATGTTGGCTGCAGACAACATAAGGTTACAGAAATAGGAGGATGCCTTTGACTTTCCCTTGATTGGGTCGAGTGTGGTTTTGTTTACTGATCCGTGGTTCCCTGTGTGACAGGATGCCTCCTAGGCGGCGGATTCCTACTCGGGATACTCCTACACCCCCGGAAGAGCCGGAGCAGTCCGGGCCTTCAGAGATTAGCGAGTTGAGGGCCATGGTGGCCCAGCTGGCGGAGAGTCACCGCCGGCAGGAGCAGAGGTTTGAGCAGCTGCTCGCTCAGGCAGGGGCACTCGGCCATTGACCCCAGTGGAGGAGCAGGAGATGGTTGACAAACTCACCCATTTTTGTAAGCGGGGACCGCCTAGGTTATCAGGGCGGAGTACTCAGCCTTGGGAGATCGGGACATGGCTTTCAGCAATGGAGAAGTTATTTCGGGACTTCTTCATTAACTAGAGGTACAGGGTACATATGGCTGTACATTGCTTAGATGGGGATGCAGATGCGTGGTGGCGTCGGGTAGAGCCCCTAGAGTTTCAGATCACTCGACAGCTACCCTGGTCAGAGTTCAAGAGGATGATTCTGGATACGTACTTTTCCACGAGCGTGAAGAAAAAGCTAGAAGATGATTTGAAGAATCTTCAGCAAGGCGACCAGACAGCATTTGACTACTTTCAGGAGTTCACGCGGTTGCTCAACTGCGTACCCTATGTCGCCAGGGACGGACCGCACCAGGTGGAGCTCTTTGAGTCGGGCCTGTGCCCAGAGATCTATACTTTGGTGCATGCTCAGAGGCTACAGACCTTAGAGGAGGCAGCAGAGCATGCACAGTGGGTTGAGAGGGGAGACCATGTCAACGCCAGACGTGGGGGCTTGGTCGCTCAGGGCTCTGACAGGAAGCGACCAGCGCAGGACGACAGGGGACAGGCCAGTTCCTGGAGGCCACCCCGGCCGCCACCGCCTCAGTTCACGGGCCGTGGGCGTTCGGAGCGGCGAGGGCCTTGTGGATTCCAGAGGCCCCCACAGCATCAGCAGCAGCAGCACCCGCGACAGCAGCAGCACTCGCAGCACCAGAGGTCGCAGTCGCGGCAGCAGGGGCCTCCGCGGCAGAGGCAGCAGCAGCAGCAGGCGAGGCAGCCCCAGGCTACGGTTAGGTGCATTTTCTGCCGGGGACAGCATACTTCTGATACTTGTGACCTGAGGTTTGGCCGCTGTTATCGGTGTGGACAGTCTGGCCACGTCCGAGCTACTTGCCCTTATGCGCTATCGACGGCTCCTTCCTCGGCATCTGTTCCTTCTGTATCCCAGCAGCGGCCCTATGCTCCAGCGAGCAGGGCTCCTTCCTCCCACCCAGCAGACTACCGACCACCAGCGCAGAGCGGGCGGGTCTATGCCGCCCATGTTGAGGACTCCTTGGCAGCCGACCACGTGGTGGCAGGTATCATTTTACTTTTTGGCAGTAGAGCTCGCACTTTATTTGATACCGGTGCATCACATTCTTTTATCAGTAGAGCATTCGCATCATCCCATGGACTAGAGTTAGGTCGGTTGCCACATGCATTAGAGGTACAAATTCCTGAGCATACATTGCGAGTAGAGGAGTGTTGTTGGTCTTGTCCAGTACAGGTTGAGTCTTGGATTTTACCAGCGGACCTGATGGTCCTTAGTCAGCTGCGAGATTTTGACATAGTACTTGGGATGGATTGGATGGCTCGCTATTTCGCGACGATTGATTGCGCCGCGAGGACTGTGACTTTTAGCGAGCCAGGCCAGGAGGTGTTTGTGTATAGAGGGTGCCAGAGTGCTTTCTTCGCCTCGGTAGTTTCTACTTCTCGTGCGAGGCAAATGATGCACAGAGGATGCGTGGCCTTTTTGGCTTGTGTGGCTTAGGAGCCTACAGCGGCACCGGGACTCGCGGATATCCCTATTGTCCACGAATTCCCGGATGTGTTTCCACCGGAGCTGACTAGCATGCCGCCGGATAGGGAGATCGAGTTTTTGATTGACGTAGTCCCAGGAACTGCGCCAATCTCTAAGGCTCCTTACCGTATGGCACCGGCTGAGCTGCGAGAGTTAAAAGCGCAACTTCAGGATTTAATGCTCAAAGGTTTTGTGAGACCAAGTGTATCGCCTTGGGGAGCGCCGGTGCTATTCGTGAAGAAGAATGATGGTTCACTTCGACTGTGTGTGGATTACCGAGAGTTGAACAAAGTGACCATCAAGAACAAGTACCCTTTGCCGCGCATAGATGACTTATTTGATCAGCTGCAAGGGTTTTGTGTCTTCTCCAAGATTGACCTACAGTCCGGTTACCACCAATTAAAGGTGAAGGCCGAGGACGTCCCGAAGACGGCATTTAGGACACGGTACGGGCATTATGAGTTCACCGTCATGCCTTTTGGATTGACTGATGCCCCTGCCGCTTTCATGGATTTAATGAACAGGATCTTTCGACCTTACCTGGATCGGTTTGTCGTAGTATTCATCGATGATATCCTGGTTTATTCCCGGAGTGATGTGGAGCACGAGGGGCACCTGAGGATCGTGCTACAACTTCTGAGAGAGAAGAAGTTGTATGCCAAGTTATCTAAGTGCGAATTTTGGCTTCGGGAGGTTGCCTTTTTGGACGATGTGATCTCAGCCGCAGGAGTGGCAGTGGACCCGGCGAAGATTGAGGCAGTCCGGGATTGGCCCCGACCGACGACCGTTTCTGAGGTGCGTAGTTTTATGGGCTTAGCTGGGTATTATCGTCGGTTTGTGGAGGGCTTTGCGAAGCTCTCCACACCCCTCACTCGCTTGACGCGTAAAGGAGTGAAGTTTATCTAGAGTGAGGACTGTCAGAGGAGCTTTGAGGAGCTGAAGAGTAGACTGATGACCGCTCCTATCCTTTCCCTCCCTGCTATGGGGAAAGGATACGTGATCTACAGCGACGCATCACACAGCGGACTTGGTTGTGTGTTGATGCAGGAAGGGAGGGTAATTGCATATGCATCGAGACAACTCAAGGATTATGAGAAGAATTACCCTACCCATGACTTGGAGCTTGCTGCCGTGGTGTTTGCACTAAAGCTTTGGCGCCATTACCTATATGGGGAGCACTGTGAGATCTACACTGACCACAAGAGCCTAAGTACCTGTTCACGCAGAATGAGCTGAATTTGAGGCAACGCAGATGGTTGGAGCTACTAAAGGATTATGATGTGGATATTCTCTACCACCCAGGCAAGGCTAATGTGGTCGCTGATGCATTGAGCAGGAGAGCGGTGCAGAGTTTGTCCATGTTGATCACAGACCAGGCACCGCTATTAGAGGAGATGAGACGACTCGAGCTAGAGGTTGTGTCCCCTGGGGTCTCTGCTAGACTGACGTCTTTAGTCGTGCAGTCCACTCTGCTGGACAGGATCAGGGAGAAACAGAGTGAGGACCCCCACTTGACCAGGATTCGAGATCAGATTTCGAGTGATCAGTCAGGGGACTTTATAGTGGATGCTTCGGGAGTACTGAGGTACAGGGACCGAGCATGTGTGCCAGTAGATGCGGAGATCAGAGAGCAGATATTGCGAGAGGCCCATTATACACCTTATACCCTACATCCTGGTGGGACTAAGATGTATAAGGACCTCAAGGCACACTTTTGGTGGAATGGCATGAAGAGGGATATCGGGAGATTTGTGGCTCAGTGTTTAACTTGCCAATAGGTGAAGGCTGAGCATCGAGTGCCAGTTGGCAAGTTACAAAGTCTCCCAATTCCCGAGTGGAAATGGGACCACATTACGATGGATTTCGTGGTCGGACTGCCAAGGGCACTGGGAGGAGCAGATGCTATCTGGGTAGTTGTAGATCGACTTACCAAGTCAGCGCACTTTTTGCCTATGCAGACTATTTGGCCACTTGAGCGACTAGCCCAGTTATATCTAGATGAGATAGTGAGATTACATGGAGTACCAGCCTCCACAGTGTCAGATAGAGACCCGAGGTTTGTTTCGCGTTTCTGGAGGAGCTTACAGACAGCCTTGGGGACTCAGCTCAGGTTCAGTACAGCTTTTCATCCGCAGACTGAGGGCAGTCAGAGCGGACTATACAGATTCTGGAGGACATGCTGAGGGCTTGCGTCTTGGATTTCGGCGGAGGGTTGATTCGACACTTATCTTTGGCTGAGTTCGCGTACAACAATAGCTTTCAAGCGAGCATTCAGATGGCTCCATTTGAAGCGTTGTATGGACGCAAGTGTCGATCACCGCTTTATTGGAGTGACGTGGGCGAGAGGCGGACCTTGGGACCAGATGTATTATTAGAGGCAGAGGAGAAGGTCCGAGTGATTCGAAAGCATCTTCAGACCGCCCAAAGCCGACAAAGGAGTTATGCCAATGTTCGGCGACGAGACTTAGAGTTTCAGATTGGAGATCATGTATTTCTAAAAGTCTCACCGTCCAAAGGAATCAGGAGGTTCGGCATTCGTGGGAAACTTAGCCCCCGATATATTGGACCCTTTGAGGTATTGGAGCGTATCGGGCCAGTTGCCTACCGACTTGCACTTCCTCCGAGGCTGGCTGGTGTCCACGATGTATTTCATGTTTCTACTCTAAGGAGGTACATCTTCGACCCATTGTACGTCATCGACTGCACACCACTCGAGATTAGTGAGGACTTGAGGTATGAAGAGCGCCCACTGCGGATTCTGGATCGAGAGGTGAGAGAATTGCGCAGTCGAGCCATTCCCTATGTGAAGATCCTTTGGAGCAATCATGACGAGCGCGAGGCTACGTGGGAGCTCGAGTCGGAGATGAGGGATACCCACCCTTACTTATTTGAGACATCGGACTGAGGATTGTTGTTTAGTTTGGTCTCGTTTCGAGGACGAAACTCTTTTTAGTGGGGGAGGATGTGATGATCCGGACTTCCGCAAAGACTGTTGCAGTGTTAACAATGACTATAGGAAGCTTACACAGTGTATTGGAGCTAGTAGTGTCGAAAACGGATATTAGAAATGGATCCGGCACGAAAATCGGATCAAGTGGGCTTTCCGGGGGCTTTCGGCAAAATTTCGGATGAGAATTTGGCAAAACAGACGGCGGATTTGGACTCAGAGGCGAAAACGATCAAAATGGTGTATTTACTTGATTCCGGCGCATAAGTACTGTTCACGCCGGAACAGTAACTCCGGCCGCCGGAAACACTGTTCGGGGTCCGGACTGGAATTATCTGATCCGGACTGTTCATGCGATTTCTGCAAACACATAGTTCGGGGTTCGGACTCAAAAGAGACTGCTCCGGACTGGAATTCCGCATGAACTCAACTATGTTTGGGGTCCGGACTGGATGGCCCTAATCCGGATCCTGAACACTCAAATTGTCCAGTTTTTTATTTTTAAGAAATAAAAAATATTCCAAGTGTATCTAAACTACAAGAATGTATTCAGATCACCAAAATTATTTAGTTAAACGTACCTGATCCTTCTGAATTCATTCTTCTTGAGATTGATGTATGTGATCCACAATTCTTCAACTTCAATCTTCAAGACTCAAAACACATCACGAAATATGCCAATATAAAATCCTTAAAAAGAGAGGGCGCGTGGGAGTGGTCATGAGGTGCCGCAAGCACGCCGTTTGTGCCGTGGAGCGCGCGCGAGGTGTTCCTAGTAGCCGGACCGACCTGCGTGCGCAAGTTTGGCGGCGCGCCAGCGTTAAGGTAGGTTTCGCCTCATGTTTTGCAGTGTTTTTTGACACAGTTTTTGGGTTTTGCTGTCGGGATTTTTCCTTTGAACTTTGTGCCCTTGTCCCTGTTAGGGACCATTGTTGGCGGTGCGGTTTTGCCGTGCAGTTCACCGCCGGGCTTTTCAGGGTGCACCGTTCGCGCGTGGTGAGCGCCGTTGGGCTTTCTGTTTCGAAAGAGGGCGTGTTGCCGCGGGAGCCCAATTACATGTGTGTCACGCCCCGGCGTCGAAACTGTGACCCGGGCTCGCCAACAGATCTGCCGCCCATAAGGGAAGCCCCGTATAGACGAAGCGACTAACCTGCAAAAGATCAACTATACTATACAGATATCAGAGCTGAAAGTAAACTGCTAGAAATGAAAATATATACAACTCAAAATCCTCACCAAAACACATAAATCTCTCAAGCAGTAAAATAAAAGGTACAACTCTATACCTAACTACAAAAGTCTCTCAACAAGAACTCTCAAAAAGTAAAGGGGTACATCTACTCTCTGGACGACGACGACTGGTAGGGATCTATCTCGCGACTCCCTTACCTCGATCAGCCGGATCAGCAACAGGAGCAGCAGGAACAAGAGTAGAAGTCCCTGTGGGAAAAGACACCACGACGGGTGTGAGAACTACGTCCCAAGTAGTTCTCAGTGGGTGCCGCCAACAAGCCCGACGGTCTGCCCACTAAGTCTACCAGAGGCATAAAGTAACAATATAAAACCGAAATGAAAGGGCTGAAAAAGTAACTCTACAGCTACTATGCCTCTATCTAGATGCTGAAAAAGTGGAACAGATGGAAACATGATGCATCTACTAACTCACACAGTATACTCACCCAATCTATACTGACTGCCGCATAGGGTCCAGTCAAACCTGCGCCCACCTACTGCCGCACATCCTCAACGGACGGGTCTACCGTAGGGTGTCCGTGACTGCCAAAACTGGCCCAGCCAGAGGGACTGCGTCGACAAGTCGCGATAGCAAGTAAAAGGCCCAACTCCGGAGTGGCACTCGAGGGGCGCGACCCCACCAAGGAAAGTATCTGCGTATCTCTGTCGAGCTCAATATGGCTCATGCAGGCTATAGTCCAAACCACGATCAACAAGATCGACCAACAACACCAACGCTCACTGACAGGCTGGAAAACCACACAGCCGGGACCACCGTCCGCCAGACGGCTCCCACAACAGAACACAAAACTCACAAAAAAGACCGACACCATAAGGGTTCGGAAACCCGATAGGCCAGTGCTTAGAACCCTATCAAACAAGAACAGACTCTAGGCTCCGCCTATCGAAGTTCCCGACCCCCCTTATAGTTCGGAACACAACAACCTCGGTACAACACGCAGAAGACACCAACCAGGGCCCGAAAGTTCCGGGAGACCTACACCTACAACCCTATCAAACAAGAACAGGTTCCAGGCTCGGCCCCCGTGGCTTCCGTCCCGACAAAGGAACGACCCCTAGAACCCAGACCACTCGAATCCTTTCGAGCGGGGAGATTTACAGGAAAAAGGTGACATTTGTTATTGAAAACCATTTTCACTCAACCCACACCGGGTGAGGATTAAAAGTAGTTTTCTTTTTGAAAAACTATCTTGATTTGAGGAGAAACCCATTTTTTTAATGATTTTTAGTTCTTTTAGGAAAAATAGTTAGAAAACAAGTATTTTACCCAAACCTCGAAGGGCTGATGCCTTTGTCCAATCAAACAAGAACAGACTCCAGCGGCCCTTCGATGCTTGGAAGAAAACATTGGTAGACTAAAATCATGTGTATGTCGAAAAGGGTTCTGGGTTCTAGGTCCTGCTAACACTGGTACACTACTGCCACTAACACAGTGGCGACAACCCAATCAGGGGGAAAACAAGACCTCCCGGGACCACCGTTTACCCCAAACGATTCCCGGTACAGACAAGCGATCCACTACATCTACCAGACTCCACTCTGCTCCCAAGCACGAGTGCAAATGCATCCCACACTAAAAGGAAGTCCCGACCGCTCGGCCCACTATCCGGGCGAGGATAACACTAAGTCCAGGAATGAAACACAATGTGTGGATGTCTAAACATAAATAACCCTAGCCCAAGTGAGGGTTTTCTACTGGTCTGGTTACACATGCAACATATGACGGGGGTGCTAGGTCAGGTTCCAAGATAATAATAATTTAACAGGTGGTAGGAAGCAAAAGAGATCATAGATCATCAGATAAATACAAAGAATATTAACATTCAAATTCTAGCATGCTACCAAGTCCAATCACTATCATGCATGATTCTATATAATTAGAATTAGTGCACAGTCCATAGATCCTGAAAGCGAAGCCACCCACCTGAAGGTGCTAACTGTCCGGAGTCGTACAGCTGAGAATACCCAGAAACAGATATCTCTACTCACCCACCAATCCAACAATACAGGAACAGTGTTCAATACTTCCTGGGTACAAAAATACAACCCAAAGTTACACTTAATTCCATAAAATCCAAGTTTTACAATTCTGCTGGGAACAGTCCTCTTAATGCGAAATTTTCACCTATAAAACAAAGTCCAAAAATTCCAATAAAAATACCACCGCGATCCTCGCTTCAGACCTTCGAAACGGGTACCTGCACTCCCAATTCCGAGCACCGTAGGCCAAGTTACAAATTCCACAACACAGGTGCGCAAAACCTCACAACCACACAACTGTAATCCCATGCACAGATGAAGGGAGAAAACCATACCTCCGGGAAGGTCTCGGAAAAATCCAAGAAAAATACTATGATAATCCTCGCGACGAGTAGATACAAAAAGTGCATAGGCTCGTCTCAATCCGATGTCTGAGCGCGGAGAAAACCCCGAATCAATCTGCTGTCCTCGAAATCCTCACAGAAAACCAGGGTCCCAGTAAGCATGGAAGAACTCCTAGAAAAGCGTGAAGCGAGGAAATGCTAAAAACACCAAGATCGTAGCCTTACCTGTCTCGGATCCAACGGCGAAAAAATCGCTCAAAAAGGTGGTCGGAGTAGGTCGGGGGAGCTCGAGTACCGAAACGCGACGGGAGAAACACCGGCGAAGAAACGTCGCGACGCGCCAAGAAAAATGGAAACATCGATAAGCGTGCCACGTAAAATCCCCGAAATCGACATATGGATGCAGCACTGCGTGGGGATCAACTTTGCTGAATACCTCCCGTCGTTTTGAAGCTCGGAAGTGCCAAAAAAAATGCAAAAGAAAGCGGCTCGGGCTATTTATAGGCCGCAACAAACAAATGGAAAAATTGCATCCAAGTCCTCGGATTCGGGCGCTCCCGAAGATTCGGGCGCGCGAATCCGACCGCAGAGGGGAAACACTGTAGGCGCCCGGATCGTTCTGGAGCGGCCACGTCACCCGCACAGCAAACAGCTGTGCGGGGCGTGCCAGGAGCGGCCACGTGGCCCAAAACCATTTCAAATCCAACCTCTGTTTGGCCCAAAACCATTTCAAAAATTCGGCAAATGCAGCCGAAGGCCAATCCAGCTGTGGATATCACACAGGGTCCATCTTTGGCATCCCTTTGATGCACTATGGGCCAGACACACCAACACTAGGTGTTCTACACCACGGTTCATGGGAGAAGCTACACGGGGATCGGGGTCACCACATCCTCCCCCATTAAAAGAAAGTTTCGTTCCCGAAACTGAAACACACCACAACGACAAAACTACAACAATCAAATCAACCCAAAGAACGCAAACACTAAACTAACAAGAAAGGTACGGCTCCACCAGCAGGATGTTGGGTTATGTATAATTGGATCTAAATAGGAGAAAAAACACCTAGAGGGGGGTAAATAGGTGTAAACAATAAACACTCAAAAATCTTTGCGATATAAAACCCAATGCGGAAAAATAAATAACACGCAGAGATTTTTACGTGGAAAACTCCAAACCGGAGTAAAAAAACACGGGACCGATAACACGGTGAAATCCACTAGAATTATAACACGTACAAAGGTGATATACCGTACTCACAGACGACTCAACCTTTTTCCATACGCTCCTAGTTGATCTTCTCCGCTCGCTCCGCAACGCTTCGCGAATCCACGATCTGCGTCCAACGCCGAATCCACGACGTCCAACGTCGACTCCACGATGTCTGACCGAATCCACGGTCTTCAGCCAGTAGCACGCTTCGAATCCACGAACGTACCTCGCTCCGAATCCAAGAGAGCGGTTGCACCTTGAATCCACAAGGCCACGCGAGTCCACGCACCGATTTGGGATAAATCGTTGTTTTTTTGGGTGGTGATGTAAGACCTGGCCTTTCCGTGACCCTTCCCGTTATCCCTTTCCTTATGACTGTCCGACTTTGGGACAATTTTTGGGTGTTTTTCCGGAGAGTCCGTCGGGGCTCGCGGACATTTTTAGGCGGAAGGGCTCGCGAAACGGAGAATGGAGACGCGATCGGTTTCGGATTCCGACTCCCGGTTCTCCCGGAATAAAATTTTGAAGTTCGGACCCCCTTTTAGGCGCCCCGGGATCCGTGCGATCGATCGACACGTTTCTCGGGGTAACTTTAGCCGCCGGATCTGTTCCGATTATTCCTTTAAAATCCCTTTGAGAACCTAGGGTTTTATGTTTTCCCTCTTAGGTTACTTCGTTCGGCGGCTAGGGTTTTTGAGAGACTCTACAAGAGGGAAAAAGAGAAAACGGGACCCAACCTCTTTTTCGCTCTTGTTACGACCGACGGCGGGGCTTTCGGGAGAGGGACGGAGGTTTCTTGCTCGCGGGATCAACCGGGCAACGATAGGACGATCCTCTTCTTCTCTTTTTCCGGCGGATCGAAGGTGAGTTTTTCCATTAGGTTTTGTTGGCGTTTCGGGGTGGAGTTTTCGCGGAGAGGGCCGCCGCCGCCGCCGCCGGCGGGGCGCCGCGCGGCAGGAGCGTCGCGCGGGCACCACCCGCAGGCGGGCACATGCCGCGTGGGCCGCCTGCAGATGGGTCACTGCGCGGCAGGCGCACCGCGCGGGCACCGCCCGCAGGCGAGCACCGCCCGCAGGCGAGCACCGCGCGGGAAGAAGCCGCGCAGGCCGCCTGCAGGCGGGGCACCGCGCGGCAGGGGCGCCGCCCGGGGCACCGCCCGCAGGCGGGCACCGCACGGACAAGTGCCGCGCGGGCCACCTGCAGGCGGGGCACCAGACAGCCGGGGCGCCGCGCGGGCACCGCCGCAGGCGTGCACCGCGCGGACAGGTGCCGCGCGGGCCGCCTGCAAGCGGGGCACCGCGCGGCAGGGGTGCTGCGCAGGCACCGCCGCAGGCAGGCACGGCGCGGACAGGAGCCGCGCGGGCCTCCTGCAGACGGGGCACCGCGCGGGCACCGCCTGCAGGCGGGCACCGCGCGGACAAGTGCCGCGCGGGCCGCCTGCAGGTGGGGCACCGCGCGGCAGGGGCGCCGCGCGGGCACCGCCCGCAGGCGGGCACCGCGCGGGCCGCCTGCAGGCGGGGCACCGCACGGGCACCGCCCGCAGGCGGGCACCGCGTGGACAGATGCCGCGCGGGCCGCCTGCAGGCGGGGCACCGCGCGGTAGGGGCGCCGCGCGGGCACCGCCCGCAGGCGGGCACCGCGCGGACAGAAGCCGCGCGGGCCGCCTGCAGGCGGGGCACCGCGCGGCAGGGGCGACGCGCGGGCACCGCCCGCAGGCGGGCACCGCGCGGACAGATGCCGCGCGGGACGCCTGCAGGCGGGGCACCGCGCGGCAGGGGCGCCGCGCGGGCACTGCCGGCAGACGGGCGCCGCGCGGACTGGTGCCGCGCGGGCCGCCTACAGGCGGGGCTCCGCGCGGCATGCGCGCCGAACGGGCGCTGCCTGCACGAGGCCGTCGCGTGGGCTGGGGCCACGCGGGCCGCCTGTAGGCTACACTCCGCACGGCAAGCGCGCCGCAGGGATCCGTGTCGGGTCGGGGCCGCGCGGGGAGGAGGCCGTCCGTTGGCCAAGCGCGCGCCGCACGGGTCGGTGCTGTGCGGGGAACTCCGCCGCGCGGAGCCCGAAATTCGCGGCGGTTGTCTTTTCGGCCTAGAGTCAGCGTCTGGGGTTTCGAGTTCCTTAGTTTGACATGCCTTTGTTCCTCAGGAGTGCGAGACGCTACAGGGAACGGGCGCACGATCGCGGACGCGCCAAGCACCGGACGACACTCACAAGGTGGGTACTTTCGCCAAGGTTAATTGGGTAAGGGCGTACTTATGTAAGGTGATAGCACGAGCAAAGGTGTTTTCTCTTTAAGCTATTCCTCATGAGCAAAGGTGTTTTCCCTTAAGTTATTTCTCATGAGCAAAGGTGTTTTCCCTTAAGTTATTTCTCATGAGCAAAGGTGTTTTCTCTTTAAGTTATTCCTCATGAGCAAAGGTGTTTTCCCTTAAGTTATTTCTCATGAGCAAAGGTGTTTTCTCTTTAAGTTATTCCTCATGAGCAAAGGTGTTTCCCCTTTAGTTATTTCTCATGAGCAAAGGTGTTTTCTCTTTAAGTTATTCTTCATGAGCAAAGGTGTTTTACCCTCCTAAGTTATCCTTTATGAGCAATGCTGACCCCGCTTTTACTTCATTCGATTTATCATCTATACATATCTGGTTATATGGCTCTGGTGTTACTACACGCACACCGGCGGTTTGGCCACTGCAAGGGTGTGCTTTTCTGGAAAAGTGGTACGTTGACCCGTGTACCCCACGCGACGGTGGCGTTAGGAATGGGGGCCCTCATGGGTGGAGGGTGTGAGCGGTGACGCCGAGGCTGGTGCTCGACGGCCGAGACAGGTGCTCGGCAGAGAGGGGCACCGGGGCAGGGGCCCGGTGCGGTGTTCGGGGAGGGTGCCCGGTTTTTGTTTGGTGCAGGATACGATCGTTGTTGACGGTGTATGAGGGGTGACAGTTGCTCTGGTTACAGTGGTTTGCTTTATTTTAGCTTTTCTTTTGCTCATTATGATATTTCTAGTCACTGACTTCCCACTCCGTGACAGGTTCGTCCAGGGGCGAGTGCTAGGGCACCGGTGAGGCCGCGAGAGTGCTGTTCTGACTTTTAGTGACTTCAGATACAGTGACTTTTCTTTCCCTTTTCTTTTATTACTCATGCTAGCTAGTTGTGGATTGCGGCACCCCCGTGGGGTCGAAGTGGATGTTGCCTTTTCCCTTTTTCGATTAAACGAATAATTGATATATTCTTTCTTACTTGGCCATTTTAAACAATGAAAAGCATAGAAAACCGTTTGCGAAAACTACTTTTAAAACGTGGGTGTCGTGTGGGCACCGAATTTTACAAACCTTGTGGAATTTATGTGTTTGCGAACTGTTTTCACAAAGTTCGGCATCGAGTGGGTGCCGTTTTCAAACCCTGTGGATTTATGTGGCTTTCAAACGGTCTTTCCTAAAACGATGGCATCGTGTGGATGCCGCTTTCAAAACCCTGTGATTATTTATCCTTTCAAAACATCGGCCACTATGTTCTAAGTGAATACTAGAATGTCATGTGAGTTGTTTGGTTGTATGTGTTCGAGACCCCAACTGATGTGGTTAGAGATTGTATGTGCTACACCTTGTGAGACACTTTGTAATTGAGACGCCGTGCATATACAAAGGAGACTCTGCCCGTTTGCAGAGTGAATTTGTGTATGCGGCGGGTCTGACACGCATCGGGGAGCATTGGTTTACAAAAAAAAAAGTATATGGCTGAATTAGGGGCATCGGTGGCTCCTCTTCCGCGCGATTCGAACCCCCGGGGCGTGACAGATTAAGATGGTATCAGAGCGGTAAACTTTAACCACAACAGTCGGGGCCTAACATCCACGGGGCGCAATACTCTGGCTACTGATTAATAAAGTGAACACGGGATAAATAAATAGAACACGAGTGTGCGTGGGGGAGGGTAGAGATTAAGTAGAACCCTATTGGGAGCCAGGTTACCTTGTCAGTTTAAGTCTCTTTGTTTTGTGACGATCGGTATGTTTTCATTACGTACGCAGATAGCAGTCCGGCTCAGTGAGCAACGACCGACGGAAATGGACGCCGCAGCCGGAGCGAACCGCTTGCTGCGCAACCAGCTGCGCGATGTGGCTGGGCAGCTGCTGACTCTCACGGAGCGTCTGTGCATGCTGATGCGGGAGCTTGAGAGTGTCGACCACTTCCAGCACGGCACATGGGACGATACCCCTCGCGGGATGCCACCAGCGGGTTTTCCCACCTATCATGATGCTGTCAACTTGGCCATGCGTGCGAAGCAAGAGTACGCCCGGCAGGGATGCCCCTACCCTGACCCGGCGGAGGACCCCTATCTGACGAGCCGGGCGACCAAACGCCCGAAGGTAGGACCGAAGTCTGGACAAACGAAGAAGGAGGGGCCCGACCCATTGAAGCCGTGCATCATTTGCGGTGGTGCACATCGAATGATGGGCTGCCCCTGGCGGGATGATCACTGTTTCCGGTGTGGTAAATCGGGTCACACGCGTTACGCGTGCCCCCAGAAGCCAGCTGTCACTAGGCCCCCGGCGCCGGGACCTGTCGAAGCAGAGAAAGCTGCCACCCCCGCCCTGCAGGGGAGCCCCAATCCAAAGAACCGGGCGAACCAACGCCTGGAGAAAGTAAGGAAGGGCGGGCAGGTGCCAACGGGAACCCCGGAATCGCTGCAAGGGCCCTGCGTCATCTGCGGAAAGGCGCATCGAGTGACGAACTGCCTTTAGAGGTACTCCCACTACAATGGTTGCGGCAAACCAGATCACACCCGCGCTTCGTGTCCTCAAGAACAGGCCGCTACAGCCGCAACGCCACAACCGGAAGGACGGGAGGACACCGCGGCTCCCGACCCACAGAGGGACCAACCCAACGGTTCGCGGTTGGCGGACTCGTACGATACCAGGACCCTGCCCTACCACGCAGTGCGGCGCTGGCCCAGGGGTTGTGGGCGGACTACCCCAGCCGCCCCAGCAGATGACGCAACGTCCCGGACTGAGTGACGACAGGTAATACTTAAACCACTTTATTCTAGTTGGGGGCACCCGTCGAACCAGAGTAACCCATCCCTGTCTGACCCCGTCTAACCCCCCAGGTCTTTTGGGTTATACCATCCTTTCTTTTTTTTCTTGGTTGTGTGCTTTGGTTTTGTCTCGTCGTTAGTAATAGCTTCGTTGTGTCCCTTTATCTTCTCCCCGGGTCATTCGAGGAGGGGCGAGCGCCTTTGAAAGGGTTGCGGAGATTCACCGTTGGCGTAGTCCTCAGATTTCTAAGTTCCTTTCTTTTTCTTTCGTCCGAAACCAACCGAATTAGGCCTCGACCTATCTAGACGCGCGTTCTTTTGTTTCTTTCCTACTTAGGGACCATGCACTTAGTAGCGAAAAGTAAAGGGGCTGAAGGCACCGTCTGGGTGCACGGCCGACCTACTGGTACGGGAACAGGATGGGGGCTTGCGGCCGTGCGTCGACTGGCCGGAGCTAGACGAAGCCCTGTAAGGATCGTGTACCCCCTTGAACCGCTCGACCCGGAAAGGGGTCAAGCTCTTTTGGACGGCCCAATGCCGAGAAAGTTTTGAAGAGCTTGAGAAGCGGTTAACGAGAGCACCCGCGCTTGCCATACCAACACCCGGGAAGACTTCGAGGTATGCTGCGATGCATCGCGAATAGGACTGGAAGGAGTACTAAGGCAGCAAGGAAGAGTCGCAGCCTATGCGTCAAGGCAACTCAAGGACTACAAATAGAACTACCCGACACACGACCTGGAGCTTACCGCAGTCGTCTTCATCGGAGACTGAGGAGGCGCTATCTCTTCGGTGCCCACTGTAACGTATTCTCGGACCACCAAGGCCTTAAGCGTTTTTCCACCCAGAAGGAGCTGAACCTACAACGAAGACGGTGGTTAGAATTGCCGAAGGATTACGACCTGGACATGCAACCGACTGACCCAAGTATACATCGGGAGTGGTGGGGCTACACGGGATGACGACACCTACTACTTCGGGCCGAGACACAAGGTTCGTTCGGACTTTTGGCAGAGTCTACGACGAGCTCTGGGGGCCAAGTTACACTTCAGCTCGACCTTTCACCCCAGATGGATGGGCAATCCGAGCGGGCGATCCAGATCCTCGAGGACATGCTCCGAGTGTGCATACTGGATTTGGGAGGCGAATGGTCACGCTACCTACTCCTCGTCGAGTTCGCCTACAACGTCAGCTACCCGGCGAGCGCCCGGGTGGTGCCGTACGAAGCATCGTACGGCAGGCACTGCAAATCCCCGATTTGTTGGGACGATCAGGGGTGAAGCGGTTCGGGTCGAGAGGCAAGTTAAGCCCACGGTGCGTAGGACCTTTCGAGATCCTGGAGTGCGTCGGCCCCGTGGCCCATCGCCTCGCCCTACCACCGAATCTCGACCGAGTTCTTGTCTTGTCCGCACATCCATGCCTCGGATGTATCCCCCCAATCCGTCGCGAGTGCTGTCGTCTCTGCAATCGAGCTCAAAGAGAACCTGAACTGCGAGGAAGTGCCGGTGCGGATCCTAGCGCGAGAGGGTCGGAAAGCTACGAAGTCGGACAACTCCCTACGTGAAGGTGCCTTGGAGCAACCAAGAAAAGCATGAGGGAACTTAGGAACCAGAGTCGAAGATGGGGAAGTGCTACCCGGACCTCTTCCCCGCAGGCGGGAGTTAAGTTTCGGGGACGAAACTTGTTTTTATTGGTGAGTGGTGTAAGACCTAGCCTTTCCGTGACCCTTCCCGTTATCCCTTTCCTTATGACTGTCCGACTGTGGGACAATTTTTGGGTGTTTTTCCGGAGAGTCCGTCGGGGCTCGCGGACATTTTTTGGCGGAAGGACTCGCGAAACGGAGAACGGGGATGGATCGGTTTCGGATTCCGACTCCCGGTTCTCCCGGAATAAAATTTTGAAGTTCGGACCCCCTTTTAGGCGCCCCGGGATCCGTGCGATCGATCGGCACGTTTCTCGGGGTAACTCTAGCCGCCGGATCTGTTCCGATTATTCCTTTAAAATCCTTTTGAGAACCTAGGGTTTTAGGTTTTCCCTCTTAGGTTACTTCGTTCGGCGGCTAGGGTTTTTGAGAGACTCTACAAGAGGGAAAAAGAGAAAACGGGACCTAACCTCTTTTTCGCTCTTGTTACGACCGACGGCGGGGCTTTCGGGAGAGGTACGGAGGTTTCTTGCTCGCGGGATCAACCGGGCAACGATAGGACGATCCTCCTCTTCTCTTTCTCCGGCGGATCGAAGGTGAGTTTTTCCATTAGGTTTTGTTGGCATTTCGGGGTGGAGTTTTCGCGGAGAGGGCCGCCGCCGCCGTCGGCGGGGCGCCGCGCGGCAGGAGCGTCGCGCGGGCACCACCCACAGGCGGGCACCGCGCGGGCACATGCAGCGTGGGCCGCCTGCAGATGGGGCACCGCGCGGCAGGCGCGCCGCACGGGCACCGCCCGCAGGCGAGCACCGCGCGGGAAGAAGCCGCGCGGGCCGCCTGTAGGCGGGGCACCGCGCGGCAGGGGCGCCGCCCGGGGCACCGCCCGCAGGCGGGCGCCGCGCGGACAGGTGCCGTGCGGGCCACCTGCAGGCGGGGCACCGCGCGGACAGGTGCCGCGCGGGCCACCTGCAGGAGGGGCACCGCGCAGCCGGGGCGCCGCGCAGCCGGGGCGCCGCGCGGGCACCGCCGCAGGCGTGCACCGCGCGGACAGGTGCCACGCGGGCCGCCTGCAGGCGGGGCACCGCGCGGTAGGGGTGCTGCGCGGGCACCGCCGCAGGCAGGCACCGCGCGGACAGGAGCCGCGCGGGCCGCCTGCAGACGGGGCACCGCGCGGCCGGGGCGCCGCGCGGGCACCGCCTGCAGGCGGGCACCGCGCGGACAAGTGCCGCGCGGGCCGCCTGCAGGCGGGGCACCGCGCGGCAGGGGCGCCGAGCGGGCACCGCCCGCAGGCGGGCACCGCGCGGACAGATGCCGCGCGGCCCGCCTGCAGGCGGGGCAACGCGCGGCAGGGACGCCGCGCGGGCACCGCCCGCAGGCGGGCACCGCGCGGACAGATGCCGCGCGGGCCGGCTGCAGGCGGGGCACCGCGCGGCAGGGGTGCTGCGCGGGCACCGCCGCAGGCAGGCACCGCGCGGACAGGAGCCACGCGGGCCGCCTGCAGACGGGGCACCGCACGGCCGGGGTGCCGCGCGGGCACCGCCTGCAGGCGGGCACCGCGCGGACGGGGCACCGCGCGGCAGGGGCGCCGCGCGGGCACCGCCGGCAGGCGGGGCACCGCGCGGCAGGGGCGCCGCGCGGGCACCGCCGGCAGGCGGGCACCGCGCGGACAAGTGCCGCGCGGGCCGCCTGCAGGCGGGGCACCGCGCGGCAGGGGCGCCGCGCGGGCACCGCCCGCAGGCGGGCACCGCGCGGACAGATGCCGCCCGGGCCGCCTGCAGGCGGGGCACCGCGCGGCAGGGGCGCCGCGCGGGCACCGCCCGCAGGCGGGCACCGCGCGGACAGATGCCGCGCGGGCCGCCTGCAGGCTGGGCACCGCGCGGCAGGGGCGCCGCGCGGGCACCGCCCGTAGACGGGCGCCGCGCGGACTGGTGCCGCGCGGGCCGCCTGCAGGCGGGGCTCCGCGCGGCATGCGCGCCGAACGGGCGCTGCCTGCACGAGGCCGCCGCGCGGGCTGGGGCCGCGCGGGCCGCCTGCAGGCTACACGCCGCACGGCAAGCGCGCCACAGGGATCCGTGTCGGGTCGGGGCCGCGCGGGGAGGAGGCCGTCCGTGGGCCAAGCGCGCGCCGCACGGGTCGGTGCTCTGCGGGGAACTCCGCCGCGCGGAGCCCGAAATTCGCGGCGGTCGTCTTTTCGGCCTAGAGTCAGCGTCTGGGGTTTCGAGTTCCTTAGTTTGACATGCCTTTGTTCCTCAGGAGTGCGAGACGCTACAGGGAACGGGCGCACGATCGCGGACGCGCCAAGCACCGGACGACACACACAAGGTGGGTACTTTCGCCAAGGTTAATTGGGTAAGGGCGTACTTATGTAAGGTGATAGCACGAGCAAAGGTGTTTTCTCTTTAAGCTATTCCTCATGAGCAAAGGTGTTTTCCCTTAAGTTATTTCTCATGAGCAAAGGTGTTTTCCCTTAAGTTATTTCTCATGAGCAAAGGTGTTTTCTCTTTAAGTTATTCCTCATGAGCAAAGGTGTTTTCCCTTAAGTTATTTCTCATGAGCAAAGGTGTTTTCTCTTTAAGTTATTCCTCATGAGCAAAGGTGTTTTCCCTTAAGTTATTTCTCATGAGCGAAGGTGTTTTCTCTTTAAGTTATTCTTCATGAGCAAAGGTGTTTTACCCTCCTAAGTTATCCTTTATGAGCAATGCTGACCCCGCTTTTACTTCATTCGATTTATCATCTATACATATCTGGTTATATGGCTCTGGTGTTACTACACGCACACCGGCGGTTTGGCCACCGCAAGGGTGTGCTTTTCCGGAAAAGTGGTACGTTGACCCGTGTACCCCACGCGACGGTGGCGTTAGGAATGGGGGCCCTCATTGGTGGAGGGTGTGAGCGGTGACGCCGAGGCTGGTGCTCGGCGGCCGAGACAGGTGCTCGGCAGAGGGGGCACCGGGGCAGGGGCCCGGTGCGGTGTTCGGGGAGGGTGCCCGGTTTTTGTTTGGTGCAGGATACGATCGTTGTTGACGGTGTATGAGGGGTGACAGTTGCTCTGGTTACAGTGGTTTGCTTTATTTTAGCTTTTCTTTTGCTCATTATGATATTTCTAGTTACTGACTTCCCACTTCGTGACAGGTTCGTCCAGGGGCGAGTGCTAGGGCACCGGTGAGGCCGCGAGAGTGCTGTTCTGACTTTTAGTGACTTCAGATACAGTGACTTTTCTTTCCCTTTTCTTTTATTACTCATGCTAGCTAGTTGTGGATTGCGACACCCCCGTGGGGTCGAAGTGGATGTTGCCTTTTCCCTTTTTCGATTAAACGAATAATTGTTATATTCTTTCTTACTTGGCCATTTTAAACAATGAAAAGCAAAGAAAACCGTTTGCGAAAACTACTTTTAAAATGTGGGTGTCGTGTGGGCACCGAATTTTACAAACCTTGTGGAATTTATGTGTTTGCGAACTGTTTTCACAAAGTTCGGCATCGAGTGGGTGCCGTTTTCAAACCCTGTGGATTTATGTGGCTTTCAAACGGTCTTTCCTAAAACGATGGCATCGTGTGGATGCCGCTTTCAAAACCTTGTGATTATTTATCCTTTCAAAACATCGGCCACTATGTTCTAATTGAATACTAGAATGTCATGTGAGTTGTTTGGTTGTATGTGTTCGAGACCCCAACTGATGTGGTTAGAGATTGTATGTGCTACACCTTGTGAGACACTTTGTAATTGAGACGCCGTGCATATACAAAGGATACTCTGCCCGTTTGCAGAGTGAATTTGTGTATGCGGCGGGTCTGACACGCATCGGGGAGCATTGGTTTACAAAAAAAAAAGTATATGACTGAATTAGGGGCATCGGTGGCTCCTCTTCCGCGCGATTCGAACCCCCGGGGCGTGACAGGTGATGATCCGCCGAATACTTAGATTAGAAATAGATTAGAAATACCATCTAAGTATTCATTGATTTGATTCTACTCAAAATATGAGTATGAAAACCTAGAATCAAATCAATCAATATAGATGAAGAAACATAGGATAATGTCTATTGATTTCCTTTCTTCTCTATATGTGGATTCATATGGCCGTCTATTGATATATTGGCTTTTGAGGCTTATACGGCTTCCACGGCTTACCCTAGAAAAAAAATCATAGGGTCTATTTATAGGTTAGAAACTATTGGAAGAAGATAAGAATCAAAAACTATCCTTTTCTGGAATTTTTTAGGATGATGATCCGGATCGGATTTCGGCGATCCGGATTGCAGTAACGAGATAGACAATTTCCTGAAAAGCAAAGGTTCGGGATCCGGATGGAAGTGCCTGATCCGGATTGTTCATACAATTCACCAAACACCACTGTTCGGGATCCGGATTGAAATGCCTGATCCGGATCGTTCATATATTACGATAAGAACCAGTGTTCGGGATCCGGATCAAGGAAGGCTACGATCCGGATTGCAGTTGCGTATGAACTAACACCCTTCGGGATCCGGATTGGAATGTCTGATCCGGATCCTGAACATGTCCCATGTCCAGTTTTTGATTTTTATGCAATTAAAAATTCATCCAAGTGTTTCTACACTATAAGAATTATTCGGATCACCAAAGATAAATAGTTAAACATACCTGATCCTTTTGAATTCTTCTTTCTTGAGATTGAGTTATATGATCCAACCTTCTTTACCTTCAATCTTCAAGACTTAACCGAATTCACGAAATACGCCAACTTAAATTCCGTAACAATCTCCCCCTTTGGCGGTTTCGTGACAAAACACAAATCCACTCAAGAAAATTCAAAAAGATATTTTTGTTGCTATCACCATACAACAAAAATTTATAATGAGATCCAAATAAAGATAGATACATGAGTTAAACTCCTAAAACAGACTCTAGACTTAGACATCTGTACTCTCTGCAAAAGAAATCATTCTTGACAAAAGAAATCGTTAGATACCTCAAGAATTTTATGTCATTCAAAAACCACACAGAGATGAAGTTTATACTCATTTATACTTACCATGACATTTATACATTCAGATATGTAATTGGATCATAGTTAACAAACCAACATATCTTCTATGCAATCAAAATCCAAATGCCACAACATTGTTAGTGAACATCAACTTGTTAGTTATATTACATGCCCAAATAGTTAATCGAATAGTTAGTCGAGGCATGCATGCAATCACAATACAAAACCAAAAGTTGAAGTTATACTTACCTTCATGGTTCACAACTGGACAATCGATCATAGTTTCATTGTTCAACTGTGTTCTAATATTCTCTCCCCCTTTTTGTCACAAAGTTAGCCAAAATTACCAAAATGGAGAGAAAAGTTAACAAGTTCAAGAACCAAAAGTGTGAGAATTAAAACTAAAAACTAAAACTTAAAACCTGCACAAGAAGAGATTAAAAATCTGCAGAAGAAAAAGAAAAATTTGAGCACAAATCAATCATCTGAGTCAGAGTCTTCAGAGGCACTACATCTCAGTTTGTTCAAAATTCCTTTAAGCATTCCCGAAATCGTAGAACATTCTTGTTTCATCTTATGTATGTCCGTGGACATCTTTCTGAGTTCCAGAGCCAGTTTATCTTGTTCTTGATTGATGGAAGACACTAAGTTTGCCTTTTGGTCGATTCTTCTGGAAGTCGAAGAACGTTGTGTGACAGCTGACGGAGCAGTCTGACCTTCATTCCGAGGAGATCTTCTTGGCAGAGAATGTGAATTGTCAAGAGGTTCATTGATTTGAATTCCATTGCTTGGCGAATTCTTTTTTCTTGTGTACTGCTTAATCGTTGAGGAAGACTTCATCAGCTTCTTGTTCTTTAGGTAAAGCTTATTTTCTTCATCAATACCTTGTTGTACTTCATTAAGAAATGTGTCCCAATCTTCTTCGTCTTCAGATTCAGTGTCAATTTGAGGGATATTCTTTGTTTCCTCTTGACATGGTTCATTTATTTCAATACCCCGAGCTCGTCCAAGCCGTCGAGCAAGTCTTTTTCTTTTTAAGGAGATGGATGAAGAGGTCATTGGTGCTTTTCCTTTTTCAGCAGCAGTGGGCGGAGCCTTTGCCTTTGATGTCTCTGCAGGGGCTTTCCCTTTCGAAGCAATGGGATTAGTTGCTTCAATTTGAAGCAATGGGATTAGTTGCTTCAATTTGTACCCAAACAATCATAATCGTGTAGAGAGACTAAGAATCAAATTAGTTTTGCAAAAAGAATTTTAAAAATAGATCAATCACATGATTTTCGAAAATTCCCATTATATGCCCTAAAACCGAAATTTTTGAAATCGAAGCCCAAAAATCCGTTTATCTTGAGAATACCTAGCATATAAACAAAACTAATCTACCCAGAGTTCTTATTTCAAAAGAAATTTGATCAAAAACCAACCATAAACGAAAAAGATACAGAAATTTCATCACGTTTTGAGGAAAAATATGAAAAACTGTGAAAAGCCGAGATTTTGATCAATAAAACTTACTTAGAATCGAAGAACTTGAGTTTGAAAGCTTCCAAGATGGATGAATTCTAGAGAGAGAAGCTCTGGAAACTTTGGAACAAAAGATTGAAGTAAAAAGAAATCAAAACCCTTTTGTTCTATATAAAACCCTAGCCGCGATCCGGATCAGTTCGTTATTCCGATCCGGATTGGCTACCCGCAGAAAAAATCTGCGTTCGGGATCCGGATCGGCATGTCCAATCCGGATCGGCTCCAACTTTTTCTTTAGAATAATTTAGAAAAATTTCACAAAATCCAGAAAAAGTATGTAAGAACATTTGTGTATCAACTTTAAACGAAAATCATCGTTTCATACAACAAGAAATAGATTATGCCAAATCTATCAAAAATATTCAACAAATGAAACGAAAATTTATAAAAATTAAGTCCCTTAAAGTTGAACAACTTCAATTACATCTAACTTGATCTTATGAGTAATGCCTTTATCAAATCATCAATTTGGTAAAGAAAATGAAATACCAAGATCAATAGATGTTTGAAATCCCAAATATGGTAGATAATATATCTAGTCAATTTATTGAAGAGAGTGACTCTTTGAGCATCTTTCATTAAAATTTCACCTTATACCAACCTTGAAATTTTGACAGAGTCAAGTATTTCAACATGCATTTTATTTAATCAAACTTGAAAAACCTTGCTTGGTATACATGTGGTAGCTGCACACAGTACTCGGACGACCGAGGTGGTAGCTCTTTCCTCCATGTGGTGGTAGTTTTCACACTCCTCATTGGGATGTAACTCTTTCCACATCTTTTGAGCATAACACTTCTTTGACTCCCCCTCAATTGGCTATCAATTATTTAAGATATAAAGTATTCAACCAAATATTGATCTCGATTTCATACTCGACTAAATAGTCAAATAAGATAATAACTATACCAAGAGATCATTGAGAGAGAAATTGACTTTGATCAAAACAAAGATGATTTAATTGACATAAATAATCATTGCATCAAATGAAATATTATGATATCTAAAGCATAATAAATTTCTAAATATATAAAAGGATGCAGTTAAAGTCAATAAGACTAATGCTCAATTAATGTTCTATGACTAAGCATAGATAATGAACAAAAACACAAAAACAAAACCTAACCTAAACAAGAGTTTCAAAAAGAGGTTATTTCAAGGAAATCATTCCAATTGCTTTACGCAAATGAATAAAACGTTTTTGATCCAAAGGTTTTGTTAAAAAGTCAGCTAATTGATCTTCAGTTGAAATGTAGGAAATTTGAAGAATATTTGATTCAACTAGCTCTCTAAGAAAATGATATCTAAGTTTAATGTGTTTTGTTCTAGAGTGCAACACAGGGTTTTTTGAAATGTTTATAGCACTAGTGTTGTCACATAAAACAGTTACCGAAGTTGCTGAAATCCGGAAGTCGCTCAACACGCTTTTCATCCAAATGAGTTGAGTTGAACAACTACCCGCTGAGATATATTCCGCTTTGGCAGTCGAGAGTGCAATGCAGTTTTGCTTTTTACTATGCCATGCAACAAGACAATGGCCAAGATAAAAACATGCACCACTCGTACTTTTCCGATCATCCACTGATCCTGCCCAATCGGCATCTGAATATCCTATAATGTCTAGACATGTTCCCATAGGATACCAAATTCCGAAGTTTACAGTTCCTTTGACGTACCGGATGATCCGTTTCACCGCTTTCAGGTGATCCTCCTTTGGTGCTGACTGATATCTCGCGCAGATCCCAACACTAAAGGATATGCCCGGGCGACTAGCTGTGAGGTAGAGTAGACTTCCAATCATACATCGATAGAGTTTCTCGTCTACACTATCACTAAGAGATTCACTCCCTAATCCCTTATTGCTAGTTCCCATAGGAGTAGGAAAATCTTTAGAATCTTCTAATCCGAATTTCTTTGCCAACTCCTTTGCATACTTGGATTGACACAGATGGATGCCTTCACCATTTTGTTTCACTTGCAATCCAAGAAAGTATGTCAGTTCGCCCATCATAGACATCTCAAATTCGCTTTCCATGGTTTCTGCGAATTTAGAAGCATCATTATCCTTTGTTGCTCCAAATACAATGTCATCGACATAGATTTGTGCAACAATGAAGTTATCTTGATAATGCTTCACAAAGAGAGTCCGATCTGCTCCCCCTCGAGTATAGCCCTTCTCCAAAAGGTGCTTTGTCAACCTTTCGTACCACGCTCGCGGTGCTTGTTTTAAACCGTAAAGAGCCTTTTTCAAACGAAAAACATGGTTAGGTAGTTTACAGTCTACAAAACCTTTCGGTTGAGCCACATAAACTTCCTCATTTAAAAACCCATTTAAAAACGCGCTCTTAACGTCCATTTGAAAGAGTTTTATTTTAAAGTGACAAGCAATAGCGAATAAGATACGAATGGACTCGAGTCTTGCTACAGGGGCGAACGTTTCATCAAAGTCTATACCTTCTATTTGAGAGTAGCCTTGAGCAACTAAACGTGCTTTGTTCCTGATGATGGTACCATCCTCATTTTTCTTGTTCTTGAAAATCCATTTAGTACCGATCACATTGTGTTGCTTCGGAGGCGTCGTTAATTCCCAGACTTTGTTGCGTTCAAACTGATGGAGCTCTTCCTGCATTGCTTCAATCCAGTAGTTATCCTGAAGAGCTTCATCAACGTTCTTTGGTTTGATTAAGGAAACGTAACAAGCGAATCCACAAACCAACTGTTTCCGAGTTCTGACTCCTTCTTGTGGGTCTTCAATAATGTTTGATTCAGGATGATCCTTGGAGATGCGTAACGTTTGAGGTAATGGAGTACTCGAAGGTATATGAGATGATTCCTGCACATCAGATAAACTTGAAGAACCATTAGATGCATCATTAATATTGGAAGTATTATCATGAGAAGATGCATTTACAGGAGTATCATCATCAAGAGAGATATCAGGGGTAGATTTATCAGATACAAAGTGGAAAGCTTCATCTACTTTAACATTTATGGATTCTACAATCGTTTTAGATTCCAAGTTAAATACCCGATATGCTCTACTATTTGTAGAATAACCTAAGAAAATCCCTTCATCACTTCGAGAGTCAAACTTTCCAAGATTTTCGCGGTCACGTAAAATGTAACACCGACTCCCAAAGATACGAACATATTTGATGTTTGGTTTTCTACAGAACCATAGTTCATATGGTGTATTTAAAGTCCCCGGGCGCAAATAAACTCGATTAATAACATAGATTGCAGTGTTCACAGCTTCAGCCCAAAAATATAACGGTAAATTCCGGCTATGAAGCATAACACGTGCCATCTCTTGTACAACCCTGTTTTTGCGCTCGACTACACCATTCTGTTGAGGTGTATAGGGTGCTGAGAATTCATGTTTAATGCCATTGGAAGTGCAAAAATCAATGAATTTAGAATTTATGAATTCTCCACCTCTATCACTTCTAACACGAATGATCTTTTCATTCTTTTCAATCATGATACGAAGGAAAATCTCGTGAAAAGAATCAAAAGTATCAGCTTTCTCTTTCAAAAATGCTACCCAAGAATACCTAGAGAAATCATCAACCAATAAGAAAATATACCATTTACCTCCCAAGGATGGTTGACGTGTCGGCCCCATTAAATCCATATGCAATAATTCCAAGGGCCGTTTGGTACCAACGTGGTTCAAGTTCTTGTGTGCAGTCCTGGATTGTTTTCCCTTTTGACAACCACCACACACAATGTTTTGTTTAAGTAAAAGTTTTGGAACCCCCTTGACCACGTCTTTGTTTGAAATTCTAGCAAGTTCCTTAAAATTTATGTGACCTAGCTTTTCATGCCAAAGTGTTTCATTATTCAAAGAGGCTAAGTTACAATTTTCAGAAATTTTATTGGGAACAACATAACAATTGTTTTCAGATCTAACCCCCTTTAAAAAGAAAACATGGTCCTTATCAGTTACAATGCATTCAACAGATGAAAAATTAACTGAAAAACCATTGTCACAAAGTTGACTGATACTTATGAGGTTAGTCTTAAGCCCATCAACAAATAACACATTATTCAGAATCGGGCCATCTGGAATAGCTACTGTTCCTTTTCCAACAATTTTGGAAGACTGACCGTCTCCGAAAACTACAAGTCCTCCGGAGATTTTCTCAAAATTTTGAAAGCAGTTTTTGTCACCAGTCATGTGACGGGAACAACCGCTATCCAGATACCAAGACGAATTATCATATGCATGCAAGGAAATATTTGTAACAAGACAAGGGAAGATTTCACCTTTGCGTACCCAAACCTTTCGAGTTTTGGTGTACGTCGGAAATGATTGTGAAGTTGATACCTTTGGTGAAGGCGTCTTGTTTGATCCATCGCTTTTCCTTGACGTCGTCGTCTTGTTTGATGAACTACCGAGGTTCTTTTCCTTCGAATAATTTGCATTTGATTTCCGAGGAATCATCCTTTTGGTAGTCGTTGCAAGAAGTGCTTGAGTTGAGCGTTTGGCTCCCATCTTGCAATTTCTCCTTATGTGCCCTGCAATACCACAACGAAAACATACCTTGATGCTTGACGATTCCGAAGAGGGGGAAGTAGGTTTGTTGTCATTGTTTGTCGTCAATTCCGGTGTCGGAGGAGGAGATACCGACTGGGGCACAAAGACTATCCCAACCGAACTAAAATTGTCTTCAGTTCGATTGTATCCGAGGCCGAATTTGTTTGATTAACCAAGACCAAGGAGCTTATCCAACTTACTCCTTCCTGATGAAAATCGCTGTAAGTCATCCTTGAGTTGGAGAATGGTCTCTGTCATTTCCAATTTTTCCTGTCGAGCCTCGCCGTTGAGCTTCAAGAAGTAATTCGCTTTGTTCACCATATCTACATAATTCTTCTCGAATTGCTCATTGGACTCTTGAAGTGAAGCATTTGCTTTTATCAGATTATCCCTTTCCACTTCAAGATCGGTCGAGAGAGAAGTTGCCCTTTTTACTTCTTCTTCGAGATCCTGCAATCTCCCTCTCAACCCCTTGTTTTGCTTAGCCAGTTTCTTTGAATCCCTCAAAAATCTGTGGTAGGCTAGAGCAAAATCTTCACCTTCCGAATTATCCGATTCATCGTCCGTTGTATTATTTTCAACAATGGAGTTGGACAATGACTCGGATGTACTTGCCATTAAGCACATGAAGGGTGAAGATGTGGACACGTGGAACGCCGTTGCGTTATCTTCTTCATCACTTGACGATGACTCATTTGACGATGAGGTGTCATCCCAAGTGACGGCTTGCATCGCCTTCTTCTTGGACGGATTCTTATTTGGACATTCCGTTGAGATATGGCCGTATCCTCGGCACTTGAAGCATTGGACTTGTCCTTCTGAGCTTTTCTTATCCTTAGAAAACCTTTCTTGCTTTCTTGACTTTTGGCTTGAAAAACCTTTGCCTTTCTTCCACTTTCCGGAGGATGAGGTTTTACTTAAATTACCCCTTCGGAAGTTTCGGCGAAAATTTCTTGTCAAGAGAGCAAGCTGCTTCTCAAAGTCCTCCATAGATAGGTTCTCGTCATCGCCTGAGGAGGATGAATCCGCGTCTTCTTCTTTTGTTGTTTTCAAAGCATAACCTGAAGACTTAGAAGAGGATGCCTTTCCCGAAGAATAGTTAGTAGGAAATGTCATTTCATATGTTTGTAAAGAACCAACTAATTCTTCTACACGGATTTCGTCCGGGTGTTTAATAGTTTCAATGGCCGTAACCTTGGAACGAAATCTTTCAGGAAGAGTTCTTAATATTTTTCTTACAACTTTAAATTCTGGAATCTTCTCTCCCAAGTTAGCACATGTGTTTACGATGTCTTGCAATTGTGTATAGTAATCTGTGAAAGATTCATTTTCTGCCATGAAAATAGAGTCAAACTTGCTCGTAAGCATTTGCAGTTTCTGAATCTTCACAAGGTTAGTTCCCTCATGTGTAACTTGAAGAACATCCCAGATTTCTTTCGCAGTCTCACATGCCGAGACGCGAGAGAACTCAGTTTGAGACAAAGCATTAAATAGAGCATTAATCCCTTTGTGGTAAGAAGAAAAATCTATCTCTTCCTTGGTCCATTTCGACCTAGGTTTGATGGTGCGAACATCACCAATAAATTCAGTTGGATTAGACCATCCTAATTCAATTGATTGCCACACCCGTTCGTCGATGGAAATTAAAAAAGCTTTCATCCGTACTTTCCAGTACGCATAATTTGTTCCATCGAAGAACGGAGGTCTGTTGATGTTTCCACCTTCAACCATTGTTTACAACCCTATTCCCTCTCTAATACCACTTGTTGGGTTATGTATAATTGGATCTAAATAGGGGAAAAAATACCTAGAGGGGGGTGAATAGGTGTAAACAATAAACACTCAAAAATCTTTGCGATATAAAACCCAATGCGGAAAAATAAATAACACGCAGAGATTTTTACGTGGAAAACTCCAAACCGGAGTAAAAAACCACGGGACCGATAACACGGTGAAATCCACTAGAATTATAACACGTACAAAGGTGATATACCGTACTCACAGACGACTCAACCTTTTTCCATACGCTCCTAGTTGATCTTCTCCGCTCGCTCCGCAACGCTTCTCGAATCCACGATCTGCGTCCAACGCCGAATCCACGACGTCCAACGTCGACTCCACGACGTCTGACCGAATCCATGGTCTTCACCCAGTAGCACGCTTCGAATCCACGAACGTACCTCGCTCCGAATCCACGAGAGCGGTTGCACCTTGAATCCACAAGGCCACGCGAGTCCACGCGCCGATTTGGGATAAATCGTTGTTTTTTTGGGTGGTGATGATCCGCCAAATACTTAGATTAGAAATAGATCGGAAATACCATCTAAGTATTCATTGATTTGATTCTACTCAAAATATGAGTATGAAAACCTAGAATCAAATCAATCAATATAGATGAAGAAACATAGGATAATGTCTATTGATTTCCTTTCTTCTCTATATGTGGATTCATATGGCCGTCTATTGATATATTGGCTTTTGAGGCTTATACGGCTTCCACGGCTTACCCTAGAAAAAGAATCATAGGGTCTATTTATAGGTTAGAAACTATTGGAAGAAGATAAGAATTAAAAACTATCCTTTTCTGGAATTTTTCAGGATGACGATCCGGATCGGATTTCGGCGATCCGGATTGCAGTAACGAGATAGACAATTTCCTGAAAAGCAAAGGTTCGGGATCCGGATCGAAGTACCTGATCCGGATTGTTCATACAATTCACCAAACACCACTGTTCGGGATCCGGATTGAAATGCCTGATCCGGATCGTTCATATATTACGATAAGAACCAGTGTTCGGGATCTGGATCAAGGAAGGCTACGATTCGGATTGCAGTTGCGTATGAACTAACACCCTTCGGGATCCGGATTGGAATGTCTGATCCGGATCCTGAACATGTCCCATGTCCAGTTTTTGATTTTTATGCAATTAAAAATTCATCCAAGTGTTTCTACACTATAAGAAGTATTCGGATCACCAAAGATAGATAGTTAAACATACCTGATCCTTTTGAATTCTTCTTTCTTGAGATTGAGTTATATGATCCAACCTTCTTTACCTTCAATCTTCAAGACTTAACCGAATTCACGAAATACGCCAACTTAAATTCCGTAACACAGGAAGTCATCAACCCCAACCCTCGATTTAGAAAATAGCTGGAATTAGCGAAAAGTCCGAAAATTTCGAAAGATCAGTGCCTTCGCCCCAATCAAACAAGAACAGGTCCGGGCACTGTCTCCATTTCTGGAGCAATCTTTTGAAGTTTTCGTCCTGTTCGTAAATTTCAGCACAAAGGCGAGAAAAGGGAGAGAAGTGTTGGTGCCGTTCCTGCTGTGGCTACAAAAATGAAAGCTACCACTAACCGAGACTTCTAAGGACACAACCTCTAGTCCTAAACATCACAACTGCTCCCGAGGTGGCGTCTGTCAACAGTCGCTGAAGCCCATGCTGCTGGAAGGATATGCCGGCATCCCGAGAAAAATGAACTCCTCCTGTCCAACTCGCAGAAGGGTAACTGCTCTCATTCCATTATCAGTCGTAGCACGGCACCGCACCAACCAGTCCAACCTGTGTGCTCAATCCAAGTCCTGGAGCTGTCCTTGAATCGTCACATCAGCAGGTGAAGTCCCAAGTCTCAACTGCACTGATCATACACCGCAACCCTCCTCTACTCGAAGGATACTGGGAAGAATCCAAACACTAAAACATGTAGCATAAATTCCTAACCCAAACTCATGCAAAGATGCTGATGCAGATACCCTACTAATAATGCAGAAGAATGCAGCGGTAACGAAATGCTCAACTCAGCTAACAGAAATAAAATTATACCTGCCGCGACATGATCCGCTGCCGGGGTGTCCTCCACCAGGGCTGCATAAACCCGTCCACTGGGTGCTGCAGATCGTCGTCCCGTCTGTCCCGACGTCGTGGCCCACTCTGTCTGATGGTGTGCCGGAGGGGCTTCAGCTGCGCGGATAGGCAAGGGGGGTGCTGTCGCAATAGGCCGCACTGACAAAATGGCCTGGGGGCAAGCTGCGCGGAAATGTCCCAACTCTCCACAGAGGAAACACCGCCCCTGTCTCTGATCACACTTCGACGGTGGATGAGGCCCGCCACAGATGACACACCGCTCCTGTCGCTGCTGCCGATACTGCTGCTGCTGCGGGGGCCCACCTGATCTCCGGCGCCAACGAAACCCACGACCCTCAGGATGAGATCGTGGAGGTCTCGGAGGTCCCTGCCGGCTCATCTGACCCTCATCATCCGGTGCTGGGCGCTTCACCCCCGAAATCCCTGCGGGAGCTGGGGCCACCTCGACCATAACCGCCTCTCCGTGCTCCACATAGAGGGCCTGCTCCATAGAGGCATCCAGAGTCTGCAATCTCTGCGAGCGGACAAACTGGTAGATATCACGGCGCAGTCCTCGCTCAAACATGTAGATCCGGTGCGCCTCATCCCTAGCCGCGTGCGGTACACAAGCCAACAACTGGTTGAACTCTGCAATGTACTCATGCACGGGCCGATCTCCCTGTCGGAGATTCCTCAGCTGCTCCTCCAACCTCTGTCTGACGCTCTCCGGGAAAAAGGCTCCAAGAAGTAGACTGCGGAACTCCGCCCAAGTAAGAAGCTGGGTCCCAGGTGGACCTACTGGTCGAACACGCTGCCACCAGGCCTCGGCGTTGCGCTCCAAGAAGTGAGTCGCCAATAGGACCTGAAACCGCTTCTCGATAAATAAGCTCTCGAAATGGCGCTCCATAGCCGTGATCCACGACTCTGCCTCCCACGGCTCCGAACTCTGCCCCGAAAAATGAGGTGGGTTAAACTGACGGAATCTCAACAACAAATCCACCACCTCTCGCTGCTCTGCCCGGGTCAACTGTCCTGCCGTCCCGAATGGCTGTCTACCGGTATCTGGTGCAATAGGGGCTGCCTGCACTGCTGGTACAACTGGGGGTGCCATAGCTGGCGACGAAGGTGCGGGGAAACTCCCTGGGGGTGCTATAACTGGCTGTACCCTCTGCTCCAACATAAGCATCATCCGACCCATGGCCTCCTCCTGGCGCCGTGTAGCCTCCTCTTGGTGCCGAACAGCCTCTGGCAACTGGGCCATCTGAGCCCGAAGCTCCAGCACCTCACTCTGCTGACCCTGTGCTGGCTCCTCCTGCCTAGGCTCATCGGAGGGGGAAGGCTGAGAACGCGTCTGTACCCTGCGTCAGGGAGGCATCGTGCCCACCTGCAACACACATGCAAACATCAGGACAGTACCAAACAACACTCGACCCAATCCAGAGAAATTCTAAGACATGTCATCCATTCCCTAGCATTATGTTGTCTGCAGCCAACATAATCGCTTAGGAGAATAAACATGCCAATCACTCATCCCGTCCCTTGGGAGAGGTATAAAACTCAATCAGGACTCTCGCTAAAAGTCACGACTCTCACGTAGTCATCCTAATGTCAAACCACAAGCCTAGGGTTTCTAAATCCACAATGACCTACAACCTAGGCTCTGACACCACTCTAATCTGTCACGCCCCGGCGTCGAAACTGCGACCCGGGCTCGCCAACAGATCCGCCGCCCATACGGGAAGCCCCGTATAGACGAAGCGACTAACCTGCAAAAGATCAACTATACAATACAGATATCAGAGCTGAAAGTAAACTGCTGGAAATGAAAATATATACAACTCAAAATCCTCCCCAAAACACATAAATCTCTCAAGCAGTAAAATAAAAGGTACAACTCTATACCTCACTACAAAAGTCTCTCAACAAGAACTCTCAAAAAGTAAAGGGGTACATATACTCTCTGGACGACGACAACTAGTAGGGATCTATCTCGCGACTCCCTTACCTCGATCAGCCGGATCAGCAACTGGAGCAGCAGGAACAGGAGTAGAAGTCCCTGTGGGAAAAGACACCACGACGGGTGTGAGAACTACGTCCCAAGTAGTTCTCAGTGGGTGCCGCCAACAAGCCCGACGGTCTGCCCACTAAGTCTACTAGAGGCATAAAGTAACAATATAAAACTAAAATTAAAGGGCTGGAAAAGTAACTCTACAGCTACTATGCCTCTATCTAGATGCTGAAAAAGTGGAACAGATGGAAACATGATGCATCTACTAACTCACACAGTATACTCACCCAATCTATACTGACTACCGCATAGGGTCCAGTCAAACCTGCGCCCACCTACTGCCGCACATCCTCAACGGACGGGTCTACCGTAGGGTGTCCGTGACTGCCAAAACTGGCCCAGCCAGAGGGACTGCGTCGACAAGTCGCGATAGCAAGTAACAGGCCCAACTCCGGAGTGGCACTCGAGGGGCGCGACCCCACCGAGGAAAGTATCCGCGTATCTCTGTCAAGCTCAATATGGCTTATGCAGGCTATAGTCCAAACCACGACCAACAAGATCGACCAACAACACCAACGCTCACTCACAGGCTGGAAAACCACACAGCCGGGACCACCGTCCGCCAGACGGCTCCCACAACAGAACACAAAACTCACAGGAAAGACCGACACCATAAGGGTTCGGAAACCCGATAGGCCGGTGCTTAGAACCCTATCAAACAAGAACAGACTCTAGGCTCCGCCAATCGAAGTTCCCGACCCCCCTTATAGTTCGAAACACAACAAGCTCGGTACAACACGCAGAAGACACCAACCAGGGCCCGAAAGTTCCAGGAGACACTACACCAATGTTGGCTTTTAGCGGCACTTTAAACTGCCAGGAAACATCATAAAAGTGCCGGTAATAATTTTTCCCGGCATTTTTTTGTGGCATTTTTTTGTGCCGGCGAAAACTCCGTCGGCAAATCTTTTACCGGCACTTATATCAAACCGCCGGCATAGATGGTAAAGCCGGCACTTTAAACCGCCGGCAAAACGATCGACATTGCCAGCAAAATGATCTATTCCGGCACTCAAAACCGCCAGCATATCCCATTTTAGTGGCACTTACAAGTGCCGGCAAAACGATCTATTCCGACACTCAAAATTGCCAGCATATCCCATTTTAGTGGCACTTACAAGTGCCGGCAAAACGATCTATTCCGACACTCGAAACCGCCAGCATATCTTATTTTAGTGGCACTTACAAGTGCCAGCAAAACTATCTGTCCCGGCACTCCAAAATGCCAGCGTATCTGATTTTAGTGGCACTTAAAAGTGCCAGCAAAACGATCTATTCCGACACTCCAAACCGCCAGCATATCCCATTTTAGTGGAACTTACAAGTGCCAGCAAAACGATCTATTCCGGCACTCGAAACCGCTAGCATATCTTATTTTAGTGGCACTTACAAGTGCCGGCAAAACTATCTGTCCCGGCACTCCAAAATACCAGCGTATCTGATTTTAGTGGCACTTACAAGTGCCAGCAAAACTATCTGTCCCGGCACTCCAAACCGCCAGCATACCCCTTTTTAGTGGCACTCATAAGTGCCAAAATAATTATAAAATTATAGTTTTTCCATTTAATTATCCCAACAAAAAAGTGTCACCAAATATAATTAAAAGTGTCGGCAAACAAATTTATATCCTAACAAAAAGAAATGCCGACAAAAAGAGAATTTTTTATTCATTTTTATAATTAGCAACAAAATAATAGTTTAATTATGTCAAATACTTGTTTCATATCAACACAGAAGGTTTTTAAAAGATATTTAAAAACATGCAAATAATTACAATTAAGCACAATAAATTTTACTCATAGGCAAAATACCATCAATTTATAAAATTTCAAGTATATATCATCTAATCAACATCCATAATAGACAAAAAATACCATCAATTTATAAATTTTCAAGTATATATATATCATCTAATCAACATCCATAATAGACAAAAAAATATACCATCAATTTAATTAATTGCAACAAGAAAATTATATCGGCATATATACTTCATATACATATTTGAGTCATATACAAAATGAAGGAAAGGAGGAGATCGACATTGCAATTAGTCACCAGATTACTTCTCCTTAACTTAATCAAACCTGCATTAGAAAAAAAAAAATTATTAAGCGACTGTGAAACAACAAAAAGATTTAATTAGCATACTATTTTCAATCTATATGAGAAGATAAAATTCTAAGAAAAGAACCTAATCATTTCCACATTCAACACACAGAATAAATAAATATCGAATATTTACCTTTTACAAATAATGAAAAGAACCCATAAAAAAAAAAGGCTTAGATCGACAACACTTATAAAAAAAAAGGTCATTACTTTCGATACTATATTTTGTTTTTTAACAAAGACTCAATCAAGCTTCGTCTTTTATGGCCACTTTCAAACAGGATTTGGTAAAGTTCTAAATTTTATTGATTGGAATCACTTTGAAGCTTTAAATTGCAAAGCTTAAGTCCCCGTTCGCCGAATCTGCAAAATGGCGAAATGCGGCGAAATGATCTGTAACATATTTTAAATATGATTACAGTCGAGTTCGGTGCGTTTCGGACCGACGTGAGGTGCATCGGGTCGAAAAGTGAGTTGAAGTTCAAGGACTTAGCGAATTTCAGAAATTCTGATTTTTGTTATCGGTAAGCTTTTTCGAGGCCCTATTCCGAGGGCTTAGAGCAGCCCAAAAATTTAAAATAAATCGTGGGGAGTTTAAGAAAAATTTGTAGAATAAAGGAAAGAGCAGCCCAAAAATTTAAAATAAATCGTGGGGAGTTTAAGAAAAATTTGTAGAATAAAGGAAAGAAGAAAAATTACAATTTTGATTTTCTAGTTGGCGGCAAAACTCAGATGAAAAGAGCTTGCCGATATCAAAAATCAGAATTTATGAAATTCGCTAATTTCTTGAACTTCAACTCACTTTTCGACCCGATGCACTTCGCGTCGGTCCGAAACGCACCGAACTCGACTGTAATCATATTTAAAATATGTTACAGGTCATTTCGCCGCATTTCGGCATTTTGCAAATTCGCGAGCGGGCACAAGCTTGAGCAGCAGTTGCTGCAGAGCAGGTGCTGCAGAGCAGCAGCAGGTGCTGCTCAAGCTGCTGCTTGAGCAGCAACAGCAGCACCAGCTGCTTGAGCTACCAGAAAGTGGAGTTGGTGCAGCTCTATGTTCCTGCTTACCATTGAAACATGTGACATCACGTCGAAATTTATGTTCATTATCCAGGAATCTACGATGTCCCATGTAACAGAATTTTCTTCCATGCTTTAAATATTCAGAGCAAGTTTCGCCATTACAATAAGGACAAGCAAGTCGCCCTTTTGTGCTCCATCCCGAAAGACAAGCATAGCCTGAAAAATCACTAATGGTCCACAAAATTGCGGCACGCATTTGAAATGTTTGTTTGCAAGATACATCGTATGTTTTGATGCCTTCATCCCATAACTCCTTTAATTCATCTATCAATGGCTGCATGTACACATCAATATCATTCCCAGGGGCAGATGGACCAGGAATAAGTAATGAGAGTATAAAGTATGGTTGCTTCATGCACATCCAAGGGGGCAAATTATAAGGAATTAAAACAACAGGCCATGTGCTATGAGCAATACTCATTGTGCTAAATGGATTAAAGCCATCACTTGCCAGCCCTAGCCTAACATTCCGCGGGTCCGATGAAAACAATTGATGCTTGTAGTCAAAATCTTTCCATGCAGGAGAGCCAGCAGGATGTCTAAGTACTCCATCTTTTGTACGCCCGTCGTTATGCCATCTCATATCTGCTGCTGTTTTTGAAGACATAAATAACCTTTGTAGTCTTGGTTTTAGTGGAAAGTACCTCAATACTTTTGCAGAAACCTTTTGTTCACGATTCTTTCTTGATTTTTTAATTTTTACTTTACTTTCAACAGTTTTCCACCTTGAGACACCACAGACATGGCATAAAGATGCATTAGCAAATTCCTTCCGATATAGCATACAATTATTTGGGCATGCATCAATTTTCTCGTAGCCTAGACCCAAATCTTTAATTATTTTGTCAGTCTCATAAAAGGTACTTGGCAAAGTTTCACCTGCTGGTAATACTTCTTTTAACAATTTTAAAAGCATTTCAAAGCTTTTATTGCTCCATCCCCCTAAGCATTTTATTTGTAATAGTCTCACAATAAATGAGAGTTTTGAGAACTTCTTACAACCTGGATATATTTCTTGATTAGCATCTTTCACTAAATTATAAAATTTTTTAGTCTCTTCATCTGGCTCCGCTGTCAATTCTTCAATATCTAAATCTCCCACATCTAAATCTAACTCTGGATTAAAAAATGCATCGTGTAAAAGATCGTTCATTTCATCACTGATTTGTTCATTCTGAATGTTGACATTCTCATTAGGTTTTGTTTGGATAATATCCTCTCCATGAAATATCCATCTTGTATAACCTTGCATAAATCCATCACATAACAGATGTTCATAGACAACTTCCTCTTCTTTCCAAAAGCAATTAGTGCATTTTCTACATGGGCAAAGGATCATACTTTCTTTAGATGCATTGTCAAATGCAAATTTGAGGAATTGATTCAATCCTTGTTGGTAATCATCACTTGACCTAAATACATTAATTGAATGGTACAAATAAATATTACTTAATTTTATATACTAACATAACTTAATATTCATAACTTTAGAAATATTAATTAGAACATTACCTTGGCTTAAGAATCCATGTCTTATCCATATCCTAGACAAGTAATTTAGGTATTCTTGAACATAGAATTACCTGTATATGCATAAAAGTTAGTATTTTAAGTTCAGATACATTGACGTCATTACTAAGAGCTAAAATATATAAATTTTTCATAAAACTTATGAATTCTAATAATTGACCAACTTCTTAAAAGTTTTCAACATTGTATTGTCACACGGCTTTTCCACCACACATCACTATCATCTAATCGTTCTTAAAATGACTTCTTTGCCCTAACTTCTAGAGCATGATCTAATGCTAAAAGCAATCATTAAGCACCTAACCAAATACTGAAGTAGAAACTGTGTCCCTAATGAAAAGCTTAATGTAATGAGACAACAAAAACTGGTTATGACACTAAAACAGAATACATGATAGGTACCAGAAAGATCCAAGAAATTATCACAGGACTACAGTTCATAAAGAAAGAAACTTACCAAACACCCCAGCAACACTTGAAGCATTCCAATACAAACACTTCACAAAACCAAGGAAAAGTAAAAGATTTGACCACGTAAAGCACCAGAATTTCGAGCATTAAGACTTAAGACTAGATTTAAGGCACAGAATTTGGAGCACCAAAATTTGGATCTAGTTCTTGAGGGATATGAATCTGGATCCCGATCTTGTCTCAATATATATATATATATATATATATATATATATATATATATATATATATATATATATATATATATATATATATATATATATATATATATATATATATATATATATATATATTTGTATTGTGAAACTTCAATTTGATTTCCATGTTGGATCACAAGTTCTCTTATGTCAGAAAAAAAAAATTTGACGCACTATGCTATATAAGCTACCAATTTTAGATTTTAGATGCAATGAATAATACACAACCAAGCTAATTATCTACTAATTTATGGTATAAGAAGGGGCAAGTTTCCAACAAGGTAATTTACTTATTTAATCTCCTGTGTATGAGAAACATATCTAATCTCAATATGGAACACTTTATTTAATTTAATGAAGCAAAGAAAGAGAAAATAAATAAATGAAATTATGGAACCACAAAGCTCATATATTTATTTACTTCTTTCACATTGTCCTGGCCCCTCAACTAAGTCAAACCCTACATGTTCCCAATGATCAAAAAAGAAACATTAATAATATGTTTGCTATATCAATTATTATTTCATGGTATCCAAAGCATCCAAACATGCACTCTTTTTTATCCTCTCTATGGCTCAAATTACTAGAAGTGGTTTTGATTAATTAATCTCTTTCTAATCCCTTCACCATTATTTTTCTAATATTTTTATGCAAATTAATATGAAACCCCTCACATGCCTAGGTGGAAATAAAATTAATTTGCTTTCGATTTAATCCTTCCTAAGCTAAACCTATATATATATGGCACATATATGTCATAAAAACTGATGAAGAAAAAAAAATTGATGTCCCGCACGAACCTGGACAGAGTTTCGAGCTTCTAATGTTGGAGAAGACGCTCGAATCTGGACAGAGCCCCGAGTGTCGTTGGAGAAGACGCTTGAACCAGGACAGAGCTCCGAGCGTCGTTGGAGAGGACGCTCGAACCTGGACAGAGCTCCGACTGTCGTTGGAGAAGACGCTCTACAAAGCTTCGATCTTCAGCCTGAGAGCATCGACGACACCGCGTGCGCAAAGCTTCTGCCAAAAAAATAGGGTGCGCGGCAGATCGATGGTGGTGGAGGGGGGAAGCTAGAGGAAACCTTAATTACCTGCGGCAGCTTAATGGTGGTGGAGGCGCGCGGTACAGGTGGCCGCAGGGGAGGCTGTGGCGGCCGGGCGAGCGGATAGGGAGAGGCCGCTTGCGCGCGGGATGGATGGCCGCAGGGGAGGCGGTGGCCGAGGCGGCGGAGGCGCGCGGTAGAGGTGGCCGCAGGGAGATGGTGCCCGGGGGAGCTTGCGCGCGGACAGGGAGAAGCCTCGCGTGCGCGCGATTGGGGAAGTAGCTAGGGATTTTTTTTGGAATTTTTTTCTTTTCTTTCTTGCGCGCGATAGCTACGTACCTGGTGGGAAAAAAATTTCCCCTGCGACCGTGCGCGGGAATTAAAATTTCCCTTTGGTGGCATTTGGTAGGATATTAATTAGGTTTTAATGGCATTTTTTGTAAATGCCATTAAAAAAAATGCCAGTAAAAATTTTTTTAGGTATTTTCAATATAATTTTTTTTAAGATTAAATAAATAAATAAAATAAAATAAATATAATTTTTTTTTAACGGCATTTTTAAAAAACTGCCGGCAAAAATTAATTTTTGGTGGCTTTTTTCCTAAATGCCACCACAAAAGTGCCGGCAATAATAAGTTTTGGTGTAGTGAGACCTACACCTACAACCCTATCAAACAAGAACAGGTTCCACGCTCGGCCCCCGTGGCTTCCGTCCCGACAAAGGAACGGCCCCTAGAACCCAGACCACTCGAATCCTTTCGAGTGGGGAGATTTACAGGAAAAAGGTGACATTTGTTATTGAAAACCATTTTCACTCAACCCACACCGGGTGAGGATTAAAAGTAGTTTCCTTTTTGAAAAACTATCTTGATTTGAGGAGAAACCAATTTTTTTAATGATTTTTAGTTCTTTTTGGAAAACCAGTTAGAAAACAAGTATTTTACCCAAACCCCGAAGGGGTGATGCCTTTGTCCAATCAAACAAGAACAGACTCCAGCGGCCCTTCGATACTTGGAAGAAAATATTGGTAGACTAAAATCATGTGTATGTCGAAAAGGGTTCTGGGTTCTAGGTCCTGCTAACACTAGTACACTACTGTCACTAACACAGTGGCGACAGCCCAATCAGGGGGAAAACAAGACCTCCCGGGACCACCGTTTACCCCAAACGGTTCCCGGTACAGACAAGCGATCCACTACATCTACCAGACTCCACTCTGCTCCCAAACACGAGTGCAAATGCATCCCACACTAAAAGGAAGTCCCGACCGCTCGGCCCAGTATCCGGGCGAGGATAACACTAAGTCCAGGAATGAAACACAATGTGTGGATGTCTAAACATAAATAACCCTAACCCAAGTGAGGGTTTTCTACTGGTCTGGTTACACATGCAACATATGACGGGGGTGCTAGGTCAGGTTCCAAGATAACAATAATTTAACAAGTGGTAGGAAGCAAAAGAGATCATAGATCATCAGATAAATATAAAGAATATTAACATTCAAATTCTAGCATGCTACCAAGTCCAATCACTATCATGCATGATTCTATATCAATAGAATTAGTGCACAGTCTATAGATCCTGAAAGCGAAGCCACCCACCTGAAGGTGCTAACTGTCCGGAGTTGTACAGCTGAGAATACCCAGAAACAGATATCTCTACTCACCCACCAATCCAATAATACAGGAACAGTGTTCAATACTTCCTGGGTACAGAAATACAACCCAAAGTTACACTTAATTCAATAAAATCCAAGTTTTACAATTCTGCTGGGAATAGTCCTCTTAATGCGAAATTTTCACCTATAAAACAAACTCCAAAAATTCCAATAAAAATACCACCGCGATCCTCGCGCCGAGACCTTCGAAACGGGTACCTGGACGCCCATTTCCGAGCACCGTAGGCCAAGTTACAAATTCCACAACACAGGTGCGCAAAACCTCACAACCACACAACCGTAATCCCATGCACAGATGAAGGGAGAAAACCATACCTCCGGGAAGGTCTCGGAAAAATCCAAGAAAAATACTATGATAATCCTCGCGATGAGTAGATACAAAAAGTGCAAAGGCTCGTCTCAATCCGATGTCCGAACGCGGAGAAAACGCCGAATCAATCTGCTGTCCTCGAAATCATCACAAAAAACTAGGGTCCCAGTAAGCACAGAATAACTCCTCGAAAAGTGAGAAATGAGGAAATACTGAAAATACCAAAATCGTACCCTTACCTGTCGCGGATCTAACGGTGAAGAAATCGCACGAAAAGGTGGTCGGAGAAGGCCGGGGGAGCTCGCGCACCGAAACACGACGGGAGAAACACCGGCGAAGAAATGTCGCGACACGCCAAGAAAAATTGAAACCTCGATAAGTGTGCCACGTAAAATCCCCGAAATTGACATATAGATGCAGCACTGCGTGGGGATCAACTTTGCTGAAGACCTCCCGTCGGTTTGAAGCTCAGAAGTGCCAAAAAAAAATGTAAAAGAAAGCGGCTCGGGCTATTTATAGGCCGCAACAAACAAATGGAAAAATTGCATCCAAGTCCTCGGATTCGGGCGCTCCTGAAGATTCGGGCGCCCGAATCCGACCGCAGAGGGGAAACACTGTAGGCGCCCGGATCGTCCTGGAGCGGCCACGTCACCCGCACAGCAAACAGCTGTGCGGGGCGTGCCAGGAGCGGCCACGTGGCCCTCCCGGGGGCCGACGCGTGTCCCGCACAGCAAACAGCTGTGCGGGGCGCGCGTGCTGCCGCCGCGTGGCACCTACCCGGTCAAACGGGTAGGTGGCGCCCGCGAGTGGCAGCATGCCACGTGTCCCGACACTGTCGCGGTCACACGTGCGGGCAGGCGCCGCTCTGGCCGCCTGCCACGCACGCGCCCCGAGGCGCCCGCTCGCGCCCCCGTGCGCCGCGCCTCGTGAGCCCGCGAATGGCACGCCGACACGCGTCCCCTGCACCCGGTCCACGCACCCTACTTCGGGTTCCGTGGACCGCGCCGCGTGCACCGACCAACCGGGGGCTGCCACGTGTCCACCCGCCTTGGTCCATGCACCGCCGCGCCAACCCCGTAGATCGCGCATCATGAGCCCGCCAATCAGGCGGCGCCACGTGTCCATGCGCCGGGTCCGTGCACCCAGCCGAGCCTCTCCGTGGACCGAGTTCTGCGGACCGGCCAATAACAGGCCGCCACGTGGCAGCCGGCGATCCACGGCCCCTCTCATGCACCGAAATTTAGCGAAAACTTCCGGGAGTCCGTTTTTGGGCATCCGGACTCAGAATCAAACAAGCAAATAGCCGTTTTCAAGTGTTTTTCCGCGCTGAATCCAAATCCAACCTCTGTTTGGCCCAAAACTATTTAAAAAATTCAGAAAATGCAGCCGAAGGCCAATCCAGCTGTGGATATCACACAGGGTCCATCTGTGGCATCCCTTTGATGCACTATGGGCCAGACACACCAACACTAGGTGTTCTACACCACGGTTCATAGGAGAAGCTACACGGGGATCGGGGTCACCACAATGTGTCTACAAGCAATTGGCGACAAATGAGGTGGGTTGGTTTTTCCTCCAAAACTGCGGACTTCCTATTAATTCTCGTATGATAGATCTCAGCATGCTAGAATAGATGCTTTTATTATTGTATCATGATATTTATAGAGTTATGGGACTTTGACTAGCACCCTGACATATGATTGCATGCATTCAACCAAACTGCTAGAAAACTCTCACTTGGGCTAGGTTCTTTTATGTTATAGTTTCCACCCCTTGCATTCCTTTTTCCTGGACATAGAGCTTTTGCTCACCCGGGTAGTAGACTGAGTGGTCGGGATAGTGTGTGATGCATGTTGCACTCGTGCCTGGGGGCCGAGTAGAGTCTGGTAGCTGTGGCTAGTGTTGTGCCTGTGTTGGGAGCCGTTTGGGTAAACTGTTGTCCCGGGTCGTCGGGTATTCTCCGATTTGTTGTCGCCACCGAGTTTGTGGCCGTGGTGTGCTTGTGATATCAGGACCTTGAACCCAGAATGTTTTTGGATACTCATGATTTTAGTAAACCAGTGTTTTTCCTTCCGAATTTCTAGGGGTCGTCGGAGCATATTCTTGTTTGATTGGGCGAAGGCATTAGCCTTTCGGGATTCGGAAAATAAACTTGTTTTTAATCGATTTTCGCAAAAACTAAAATATATAAAAGTTGGTTTTCTCAAATCAAGACGATTTTCTAAAAATGGAGCTATTTTTATCCTCACCCCGAGAGGGTCTGAGTGGAAATGGTATTTAGCAATAAAAATCATCTTTTCTTACAAACTTCCTCACCCGAGAGGGTTTGAGTGATCTAGGTTCTAAGGGCTGTTTTCATTCTCGGGTCGAGAACAACGGGAGGCTATGCCTATAGCCTGTTCTTGTTTGATTGGGGTTGTAGGTATTAGTCTTTCGGGGTTTTCTGACCCTTCGTGGTTGTTGCTGTAGACTATCTCCAGCCAGTGAGTTTTAGTGTATTGAGTTGGATTCCTGTTTTGGGAGCCGTTTGGGTTGACGGCGGTCCCGGCTTTTGAGTACCTCCAGCCAGTGGGTTTGTGTTATGAGTTGGACATTGTCGTTCTGATTGATCGTGGATTTGGACTATAGCCTGCATGAGCCAGATTGAGCTCGACAGAGATGCGCGGATACTTCCTCGGTGGGGTCGCTCCCCTCGAGTGCCGCTCCGGAGCTGGGCCTGTTACTTTGCTATCGCGACTTGTCGATGTCGTCCGTGTGGGACGCCCTACGTAAATCCCGTCCCAGGGTGGATGTGTGGTAGTAGGCGGGTGCAGGTTTGACTGGATCCTTTTGGGCAGTGATTACGATTGGATCGATTGAGCATCTCGTGTTCGAGTGGTTGCATATTATCATCTGTTTTCCCTATTGAGCATGGTAGATAGAGGCATGATAGCTGTAGATTTCTTTCCAGCTTATCCTTTCATTCAGTATTCTATTATCTTATGCCTCTAGTAGACTTAGTGGGCAGACCGTTGGTCTTGGAGACGATACCCATTGAGAACTACTGTAGGATGTAGTTCTCACACCCTCTGTCGGTGACAGTTTTGCAGAGGCATACCCCTTCCGTTCCTGCTCTAGCTGGCTTGACGGACCGAGGACAGGGAGTCACGAGATAGATCCCTACCAGTGTAGTTCATTTTGGTGAGATAGATGTACCATCCCGGATTGTTGGATTTTACTGTACACTATTGTATTTATTGTTTTAGTTAACTCCCTTTTTGGATTCATAGATGTTCTATAGGAGTATCTTTTATTGTACTATTCCTATGGATCTGATTATGTATCATTTATATTGGGAGATGGATCTTGTATTTTATTCCAGTGTACAGTGGTTGGATTTTACATTTACAGCTGTTTATTTTCCGCTCTGATATCTGTATACCTGTAGTACTCTCTTTTGCAGGTTAGACGCTTCGTCTATGAGGGGCTTTCCGTATGGGCGACGGATCTATTGGCGGGTCCGGGTCGTAGTTTCGACCACGGGGCGTGACACTAGTGCCCCCAGCACAAAACTTTCCAACCCGAGAGCTCTTCATTCTGTTTTTGCATGAGGTATCGGTACTCAACATTAGGTTCCGGTACTTCAGCACTTAGCCAATTTTTCCCCCAAGTCCAACCCGAGAGCTGGATTTTCCAACTTTACATGGAGTACCGGTACGCAATGACCAGTTCCAGTACTCCAGGACTTAGAAAAATTTTATGAATTTCTCCAACCCGAGAGATAGATCTCCCTTGTTTTCTACATGGTTCCGGTACCAACTCTTGGGTTCCAGTATCCTATCCAAAAGATGAAGTTTATAGATTTGGAGCTTTAAATCCTCGCTTCCTAAACTCACTTTTGATCCGAAGATTATCGTTTCGAACCAAAACACTCCAAATCCATTCTAATCAACATTTCAGACATGTTAGGAGCAATTGGATCGTACTTCGCTATTTCGCAGAAACCGGTGCACTATAGTTTTGAAAATCATTTTTGACAAAACCTTTTTCTTTTTGAAATCTACGTCCACACAACGCAATTTACATTCATCATGAAAACTAGAATACTATTCAATTATTTAAATACAACCATTCCAACATTCACAATTTTTATTCACCACATCATCACATGCTACTAGTGCGACCATAAATAGGAAAACAATAACTAACGAGGATAAAGAGATAATCGAAAAGTAAAGTGCCGAACTCGCTATGCAGCGTCCTCACGCCCGTCCCGTCCCCCACTCCCACTAGGTCATGTAAAAATAGTGGGGGTGAGAAACACGAATTGAATCGTGTTTCTCAGTAGTTACAACGCATGGACGAGGATAAGTCGTACTCATTGAGCAACACGATGGATAATGAGGGAAAATACAATAATAAACAGTAAATGACTGAATATGAGAAACCATAGTAACAAAGAAGTACAAAACAAACTGTAAAAAGGAAATATAGAAGGAACCGCTACTATATAAGAACATCCAGTACCAATACACCAATCTGAGATACACCCCATCACAATCGCCATATCGGTCCACAGACCTCGGGCAATGTCACAAACTTGCTCGATATACCGGTGCAAACCAACCCATGCCGCACTCGCCGCGGCACCGCAATAGCCACAATGGGGTCCCCAAACGCAAAAGCTACCGCGTAGGGATCACAGGTGAATCAGACCATCTCTCTGGAAAAGTACACTGATGCGGTGGCCAAACCGCTAGTGTGCGTGAATTGTGCCAAGAGCGTGACTATCATAGTAACAATACCGATCAAACCGCGACAGTCAGTCGCATGTCAATATGCCGATAACACCGACCCGGAGGTCAAACAGGAAGTCAAAAGGACCCTACATCTAAGTTATCTAGATGTCCATGAGTGTCCCTACTCTATAATCATAGTTCGTCAACTAATCTACACTGCCGAAACTGTCCACGATTCTGCTTACACTAGCTTCAAGAAGTAGCTAAGCATCAATCCGCTTACACTAGCTTCAAGAAGTAGCTAAGTACACATTAGCCGTGTTTAGTTGATACCTACGGCAAAAGTTTCATCTAAAGGTAACTAGAGCTATCACAATGACCGTGATGATGCATAACATGTTACTTGACAAATTAGAGAAAAGAGAAGAGAGAAGGGTCGAGTTAAACAACTCGACAACATTCTCCACTTTGGATCGGAGTACCCACCTCAACTTGATGATTTACAGAGCCCGCGGCTCACCCAATGATACCTCATAACCACCTGGACCTAAACGAGATCCACTAATAATTAATAAATGAAATAATATCAACCGGTGATTTAGTGGTCCCAACCACTTCGCCAAATTTTCCTTTGTTCCAATTTGCCGAAACACTTTTTCGATCCCCGAATTGTTGCACCGATCGGCTATTCGATCAAAATGAGACCCGAATGACTTCACCGTCGTTCAAATGATGACAAATAGTGTGATGGCCCAACTTCCTAGGGGGTCACCTGTGGTGTCCCAAATTCCCGTGCGACTTGACTGTGTGGTCGGCGGTGAGAAAACACCTATTTTTGGTGTACCAAGTGCATTGCGCGTCAAACGGATGCCAAAAACGGGCTCAATGCGCGAAAACAGTCAAAATCGACTATTTTCGGGCTAAATGGGCCGGCTCACGGCCACTTGCATGTGCACCGAGACCAGCGAGCGCGGGCGGAGCCACGTGGCGCAGCACCATTGGTCGGGCCGCACACGTCACGCCGTGATCAACGCGGGCTGGCCACGTGGTGCAGCGCCATTGGCCGGCGTGCGGACCCGGTAGACTCGGCGTGGCACACGTCGCATGCACCCCACCGTGCGCTCCGCTGCCACGTGGCGGCCTCCGATTGGCCGGCGCCAACCATCGGGCGTACACGGGGTACATGGCGCGCGGGCGCGGGACAAGTGGCGCGATCCCGTGGATTCGGGCGCTGCACGAAAGTGGCACAGATGAGTGCCGCATGTCCCGGGCACGCACTGTGCGGATCCGGGCGCCCGAAAACTCCCCCTTGACCCGAAAGTTGGTTTTTTCCAATTTTCTCTATAAATAGGCCCTCTAATCCTTCATTTATGGGTTTTTTGGATGAGATCTTCGAGCCCCCTTTGGCTGAGAGCTAGAACTTCAAGTCTTCTTCACTTCTAGGATTTTTGGAGAATTTTTGGAAACCGTTTCAGCATCTTCTTCCCCGACTCCGCGAGCTTCGACGTTCCTTCGATTTTTGTTTTCTCCATCGATGTTTCGTCCGCGGACTCCCATGAGCTAACCCCTTGGACATTTTTGCTGATTTTTTATTCAGGATCTTCATGAGAGGTACGCCTTCAACTTTGGTATTTATTGCTCCTCTCCGTTTTGGGTTTTTTTGGGGTTTCTCGCAGCATCTTGAGACCCCCTTTTTGCTGTTGCATTTTCTGGACAGCGTGGAGTTTTTATGCATTTTCTCGACTTTTGGTTTGCGGATTTGGGAGTTTAAGGACTCGATCTATATCTAGACTTCGAGAGGAACGCAGCCGTGCCTTTCTTGGATTTTTTTTGAAGGCATTTCAAAGGTGAACTTTTCCTGTCTTTGGAGCTCTATGAGAGGGTTATGGTGCTGAAATCTGTGTTTGAACTCATCGCGACATTCGACTTTGTATTTCAATTTCTGCGGGGAGTTTGGAGTTTTTATGAGAAAGTTAAAGTTGGAGCTCTTCCGTATGACCGAGGTGGGCATCTTTCTTTTGGGTTCCGGGTGAAAATTGTGTATAGTTTGGCTTCTACACACCGTTGGCGCGTACGCTAATTTTTGCATTGGACAGTTTGGGCAGCACTTGGTATTTTTGAGCACCGCCGTTCATCCGAGAGGATTTTTTGGAGCTTTTAGATTCGTTCGAACCGTGAGAACCTGTGGACGCGCACGTTCAGTTTCAGCTAGTTCGGACCCCGGATCAGCGCATTCCAGGTGGGTTGGATTTCCTCCAAAATTAACGAGTGGCGTACTAATTGTCACGCCCCGGAGTCGAAACTGCGAGCCGGGCTCGCTAACAGATCGGCCGCCCATACGGGAAGCCCCGCATAGACGAAGCGTCTAACCTACAAAAGATAAAACTACAACTATACAAATATCAGAGCTGTAAAATAAACTACTGAAACATAAATGTACAACTCCAAATAGTACAGATCTGAACCTCACAATACAAAAGTCTCTCAAAAATAAAACTCTCAAAAGTAACTATATACTAAAATCCAGCAGGCTATACTACGAAGCTCCAAAAAGGGTACCATTATACTCCAAGGACGGGTAGGGAACTAGCTCGCGACTCCCTCACCTCGATCAGCAACAGAATGATCAGCAACTCCGGCAGAAAACTCTGCAAAACAAAGGAGAGGAAAGAGGAAGGGGGGGAGAACCCCCAGCGGGTGTGAGAACTACACCAACACGTAGTTCTCAGTGGGTACCGCCACCAAGCCCGACGGTCTGCCCACTAAGTCTACTAGAGGCATAAAGTAACAAGTGCAGTACTATGAAGGAAAGGCTGGAAATAACTCTGCAGCTATCATGCCTCTATCTAGATGCTCAAGGGGTGATACAAAAGAAACATGATGCATCTACTATCTCTCGATAAAATAATCACCCAATCTACACTGACTACCACATAGGGTCTAGTCAAACCTGCGCCCACCTACTGCCATGACATTCACGGAGGACTGGACTTACGTAGGCGTCCGTACTGCCCAAGAAGGGCTAGTCAGAGGGGCTGCGTCGACAAGTCGCGATAGCAAAGTAACAGGCCCAGCTCCGGAGCGGCACTCGAGGGGCGCGACCCCACCGAGGAAAGTATCCGCGCATCTTTGTCGAGCTCAATATGGCTCGTGCAGGCTATAATCCAATCTACGATCAACAAGATCGACAGTACCCATATCACATCTCTAACTCACGAGCTGGAAATACTCGACAGCCAAGACCGCCGTTAACCCAACGGCTCCTCAAATAGGAGAACTGTGAGGACCCGAATCCCCACAAGAGGATTACTGTTGGATCAGCAGCTTCTCGAGGCCCGTGTTGTGTGTCGGAAGTGTTTGTGTGCATATCGGACCCAAGAAATGGACTCAGTGCATAGAATGGATCACGAGTGTATTCGGATGCCCCCGTTGAATTTTAGAAGTGGTTCTGCGTGAAACAGAACTCGAATTTGGATTCAGCGCGGAAAAACGATGGAAATCGACTACTTGGTTGTATTTTTCTGAGTCCGGACGCCCGAAAACGGACACCCGAAAGTTTTCAGTGTTTTCGGGTGCATGGTGGACCGGTGGACCGAGGGTTGTGCCACGTGGTGGCTTCCCGTTGGTTCCATACACCACGTGGCGGGGCACGTGGGCGCGGCGCAGTGGGCTCGGCCCACGGGAGCAGGCGCGGGCCGGGCAGGCGCGCGGGCAGGCACGCGGGCAGGGCGCGGCGCGTCGAGGCTGGTGTGCCATGTGGCGGATTCCCGTTGGCTCGCAGTTGACAGGTGGCGGCAGCAGGTTGGTTGGTTCAGTGGTCGCGGTCCACGGAGGTGCACAGGGAGTGCCTCAGGATGCGTGCGCGGCGGGGGAGCCGGCAGCGCCGCAGTGCGCACGTGGGCGCGGCGACCGACGCGTTGAAGCGCGGGAGGCGGGCGCGTGGGCGTGCCACGCGTCGGCGCGTGGTTGGCTGGTGCCAACCACCCGCGCGGTGGGCGCGGGCACGCCACGCGTCGGCGCGTGGTTGGCTGGCGCCAACCACCCGCGCGGTAGGCGCGGGCCACGCGTCGCTAGCTGGTTGGCCGAATCCGCTGTCCGCTATTCTGGGGCGACGTGGCGTGATGTGGATGATTCGGGCGCTGCTCGGGGGAGAGTTTTCGGCGGCACTGTGTGCGCCCGAAAGTTCCGGGCGCCCGGAATTGCACCCCAAAGTGCCATTTTCCTCTTGATTTCAGCCTATAAATAGGCATGGGTTGCCTTATGTGCAGGATTTTTGATTTTTGGGAGCCCTCCTATAGTAGAGCTCTTCTACATCTTCTCCTCCACCCTTTGATGGATCTTGGGAATTTTTGGAGGCCGCGACATCGGCGTTTTCTGCGACGCGGCGCACATCGACGCTCTTTCATTTTTGGCTTCTACCGTCGCATTTCAGTCCGCGATGCCCCCTGGATCACCCCGATGGAGTTTTGAGCCAATTTTTGGGACAGCGCGTTCACGAGAGGTACGCCTTCGATTTACGTGTGATCACGTTGCTCCGTTTGGAGTTTTTGGCGGTCTTCCCAAGGTACCTTTTGACCCTTTGTACTGCTGCGAGGTTTGGGATAGCGGTGGAGTATTGTTGGGATTTCTCGGCCTATGGGCATCGGATCGAGACGTTTGAGGACTCGATCGGCATCTACACTTCGAGAGGAACGCGACCATATTTTTACCGGAATTTTTGGAGGACTCTTCGAAGGTGATATCTAAGCTTCTTTGGGATTGATTTTCTGCAGACTTGTGTTCGTGAGGAATTTGGCGTACGACGATGTTCTAATTGTATCTTGGCCTACAGGTGTCGGAACAAGGAGTATACATACTCGATTTGCATCTACTCGTCGCGAGGATCACAACCGTGATTTTTTTGGATTTTTTGGAGGACTGCACGTAGGTGAAAAAGCCCCTTCTCTGTGCTATTTTGGCAAAACAGCAAGTGCTGTTAGGGGTGTTAGTGGTGTTGATTGAGTGTTGGCTGTGATGTTAGTTGGAGCAGAGGTTTGAGCGACCGAGTATCGAGGGTGCGGTTTCGGTGGATTTTTGATAGTGAGTGACTACGCACTTCACCGACTTCAGCTTTGCCTGCGGAAAATGATTCACGTGGGTTGTTTCGTCTCTAGAACCGGTGGACGGTTCTCTAATTCTATCTGATAGAATGCATGCATGTTAGTGTACCAATATATGATTGAGAAATTGCAAGATTATGTTTATATTATGCTAGATGAGGTAAAAGCATGCTTGTGAGAGATGATTTTTCTATTTATGCTATTATTGGAACTTGACCTAGCACCCCGTTATTTGTTGCATGTTTAACCAAACTAGTAGAGAATCTTCACTTGGGCTAAGTTCTTTTATGCTTTAGACATCCCACACTTTGCATCTTTTTCTGGACATAGAGTTTCCGCGCCCGAGTAGTGGGCCGAGAGGTCAGGTTATTGTGGTACATTGTTGCACTCGCGCCTGGGGGCCGAGTGGAGTTTGGTAGCTGAGTTTAGACCAGTGTTAGTATTGTTGGGAGCCGTTTGGTAAACGGTGATCCCAGACCGTTGAGTATCTTCCGGTCAGTGTTGTCCGGAACCGTTTGGGTAGACGGTGGTCCCGGGTCGTTGAGTGTCGTCCGACCAGTTTTGTTAGACCTCAAGTTGTGGGTCGATCCCGGCTATGGAGTATCTCCAGCCCGTGAGTTTAGGGTGTTGAGTTGGATTCCTACCTTACCCGAGGGAGCCGATTTCCTTAACTGTAAGGGGTCGAGAACTTTGAAAGGCTGAGCCTGGAATCTGTTCTTGTTTGATTGGGGTTCTAGGCACCGGCCTAACGGGATTCTCGGACCCTTGCTGTGTCGGCTGGTTCTTCTCGTCTGTGAGTTGGGTGTTTCATTTTGGGAGCCGTCTGAGTCGACGGTGGTCCCGGCTGTGGAGTATCTCCAGCCTGTGTGTTTAGCGTGGCGAGTTGGGTGTTTCGTTTTGGGAGCCGTTTGGGTCGACGGTGGTCCCGGGTGTGGAGTATCTCCAACCTGTGAGTTTAGTGCCACGAGTTGGTTGAGTTCGCTAGTATCTCGAGATTCGTGAGAGCTGGTTAGCTAAGTCGTTGAGAGTACTCCGACCGTCGTGCGAGATGTTTGAGGATCTTGAGTCCTTCCGTTCTGAGAGTGAGCGTGGATTTTGACTATGGCCTGCATGAGCCACTTTGAGCTCGACAGAGATGCGCGGATACCTTTCCTCGGTGGGGTTGCGCCCCTCGAGTGCCACTCGGGAGCAGAGCCCGTTACTTTACTATTGCCACTCCGGAGCAGAGCCTGTAACTTTTGTATCGCGACTTGTCGATGCTGTCCCTCTGGCTGGGCCTTTTTTAGGCAGTCATGGATGTAGTCCCTTTGGCTGGGCCAGTTTTGGCAGTCACGGACGCCCTACGTAAGTCTAGTCCTCCGTGGATGTAATGGCAGTAGGTAGGCGCAGGTTTGACTGGACCCTTTGAGGCAGTTAGTTCGATTGGGTCGATTGAGCACCTTGGGTGCAAGTGGTTGCATATCTTTTCATCTGTATCACCTATTGAGCATTTAGATAGAGGCATGGTAGCTGTAGAGTATCTCCAGCTTTTCTTGTTCAGTTTTTACTACATTGTTATCTTATGCCTCTAGTAGACTTAGTGGGCAGACCATCGGGCCTCGTGGCGGTACCCACTGAGAACTACCTGTTGGTGTAGTTCTCACACCCGTTGGGGGTTCTCCCCCTCCTCTTTTTCCTTCCTCTTCCTTGTTTTGCAGAGTCTTCTGCGGGAGTTGCTGATCCTTCAGTTGCTGTTCGAAGCGAGGGAGTCGCGAGCTAGATCCCTACCGGTCTTTGGAGAGTAGCAGTACCCCCTCATTGGAGATTTGTAGTACAGTCAGTAGATTAGTTTTATTTCCACTTTTGAGAGACTATTGTATTTGTGAGGATCTCACTTGTACTGAGAGCCCGTACACTGATGTATTATTTAGTTTACCTCCTTGTTTGAGCGGTTGGTTATTGTATTAGAGGATTTTGTATTTGATCATATTTGGGAGATGGATATTGTATTATTATTTCCAGTTGTACAGCGGTTAGATTTTAGTTTTACAGCAGTTTTCTTTATAGCTCTGATATCTGTTTAGCTGTAGTACCTTTTCTTGCAGGTTGGACGCTTCGCCTATGCAGGGTTTTGTATAGGCGGCGGATCTGTTGGCGAGCCCGGGTTGCAGTTTCGACCCCGGGGCGTGACAACATCAATTCAACATGCAACTCACTAGCTGGGTATACTCCACAGCCGACAACAATGAAGGGTCCGAAAACCCCGAAAGACTAGAACCTACAACCCAAATCAAACAAGAACAAGCTCTAGGCATAGCCTCTTGTTGTTCTCGACCCAAAGAAAAAGACAGCCCTTAGAATCCAGATCACTTGAGCTCTCTCTCGGGTGAAGAAGTTTATAGAAAAGGTGACATTTATTACCGAAAATCATTTTCACTCGAACCCACGCGGGGTGAGGACTAAAAGTAGTTCCTTTTTTGTAAAACCATCTTGATTTAAGGAAACTCATTTTAATGAATTTTAGCTATTTTAGAAAAATCAGTTAGAAAACAAGTTTTTATTCCCAAACCCCGAAGGGCTAATGCCTTCGCCCAATCAGACAAGAACAAGCTCCGGCGACCCTTCGACATTTGGAAGGAAAATATTGGTTTACTGAAATCATGTGTGTCCAAAAATATTCTGGATTCAAGGTCCTGCTCTCACTGGTACACCACTGCCACGACACCGTGGCGACAAATAAATCGGAGAACTCGACAACCTGGGACCACCGTTTACCCAAACGGCTCCCGCCACTGGTACAAGACTAGCTACATCTACCAGACTTCGCTCGGTCCCCAAACACGAATGTAACATGCATCCTACACTAAGAGAAATCCCGACCACTCGGCCCACTACCCGGACGAGGAAAATACTATGCCCAGGTATATAATGTAAAGGGTGGATGTCTAAAGCATAAAAGAACCTAACCCAAGTGAAGGTTCTCTACTAGTCTGGTTAAACATGCAGCATATGACGGGGTGCTAGGTCATGTTCCAATAATAGTATTTATTTCAACACAGATAGGAAGCATTAACCAACATGATCACAATAATAAGCCAAGAAAGCATCATCTCTCTCTCTAACATGCTTTCTAACACCTCTCAAAATCATGCATGTTTACTATATCATAGAATTAGAGAACCGTCCACCGGTTTTGGAGACGAAGCAACCCACTTGAAAGTGCGTGTCGATCCAAGGTCCAACTAAACGTGAATAATCCTCAGATTCCCATGATTCCAACGAGTCCAAGAACACCCAAAAACAACCCCCGGTCGCTGCGATACAAACCGAACACCACGGTAAGCACAAATTCCCAAAATCTCAACTCTGTGCACAAATAGTCCGGAAGAAGTCAAAATATCACCATCTAGACGACATCCAAAAATTCCAATAAAAATGTTGCTGCGATCCTCGTGAAGCGTAGATGTCGATCGAGTCCTCACGGGCCGAAATTCGACATCCGAGCACTGAGATAAAAATCAAACAAGCTCTTCTGTTCAAAAAACCAACAGCAGGAAAGGGGTTCATAGATGCCTCGGGAACCCCGCCAAAAACCAAAAATGAATCAAAGTGGTCAACACAGAACTCGAAGGCCTACCTCTCGTGGAAACGCTGCCGCAAGAATCGTCCAAAAATTTCTTCGGGGTAGCTGAGGGGATCCCACGGACTGAACTGCTACGGTAAAGGCCACCGAACGAGGAACGTCGAAGTGCGTCGAATCGCAGAAATCGCCGATGTCGAGATCTCCAAAAATCATCAAATCTCTGTAGGAGAGAGAGCACAGGTGGGAGAAGTCACGGCCAAAAGGGCTCAGCTCGAAATCCTCAAAAAAATTGAAAGGAGAGGGAGAGAGAAGCTATTTATAAAGGCTAAGGGGGGGGGAATCACCCCTTTGTGGTGCATTTTCGGGTGCCCGAAACATTCGGGCCCCGAAAAATGCACCCCGGCCACCACTCCGCGCAGCGCCCGAATCAGCCCGGGCGCGACGCGTGTCCCGAACACGGTACAGTGGCGCCCGGCCAACCGGGCGCTGCCGCGTGGCCCGACAGCAGGGCGGGGGGGGGTCGGCGCTCGCCAATGGCGGGGCGCCACGTGGCGCCCCCTGCGTGGGCGCCATGCCGCCCGCACCTGCCCCGACCTGCCCCGCCAATCAGGACTCGCCACGTGTCCCGCCTCCGGCGCTCCCTGCGCCTAGCGCACGCGCCAAGTCCATGGACCGCGCACCCGCAGCGCCGCGTGGACCGAGCCGCGTGACTCCCCTTGGTCCACAGCTTCCCCCATGCACCAAAACGCGCAAAAAACTTCCGGGGGTCCGTTTTTGGGCGTCCGGACTCAGAAAAATACAAGCAAATAGCCGTTTTCAACATTTTTCTGCGCTGAATCCAAATCCGGCCTCCGATTAGCCTGAAACCACTTCGAAAATTCAGCGAAAGCAGTCGGAAGACAGGCTTGATCCATAAACCTCACTGAGTCCGTCTAGCACGCCCAATTGACGCGTTGCGGGCCCGATACACCAATAATAGGTGTTTCATACTGCGGATCACGGGGGAAAGCTACATGGGGATTAGGGCCACTACACTAATTCTATGTCATAGTAAGCATGCATAACAAGAAATGTAGTCCTTTTGTTGACCGAAATGCAAGCATGTATGATAGAATTAGCAAATTGATTATTTCTTGTGATGGTGAAATATTGGAACCTTGATTAGCACCCCGTCATATGTTTGCATGTATTTAAGCAGACTAGTAGAAAATCCACACTTGGGCTAGTTTCTTTTATGTTATAGACTTCCCACACTCTGTATTCTTTTTCCCTGGACTTAGAATTTCTCCTCGCCCGAATAGTGGGCCGAGTGGTCGTGATATTGTGGGATGCATTGACACTCGTGCTTGGGGGCCGAGTGGAGTCTGGTAGCTGAGGCTAGATCAGGGCTAGTGTCAGGAGCCATTCGGGTCGACTGTGGTCCCGGGTCGTCGAGTATTCTCCGACCAGTGTCGTTGGCACTGTGCTCATAGTAGTGTTGAGCTGGTGATAGCAGGACCTTGAACCCAGACTGTTTTTGGATACACACATGATTTCAGTAAACCAATATTTTCCTTCCGAATCTCGAAGGGTCGCTGGAGCTTGTTCTTGTTTGATTGGGTGAAGGCATTGACCCTTCGGGGTTTGGAAAATAAAACTTGTTTTAACTAATTTTTCTTAAAGAACTAAAATTCATTAAATTGGGGTTTTCAAATCAAGATGATTTTATAAAAAGGAACTACTTTTGGTCCTCACCCGAGAGGGTTCGAGTGAAAATGATTTTAGGTAATAAATGTCATCTTTTCTTATAAACTTCCTCACCCAAGTGGGTTCGAGTGATCTGGGTTTTAAGGGTTGTTTTCATATTTTGGGGCGAGAGCTACAGGGGGCTGTGCTTGGAACCGTTCTTGTTTGATAGGGTTATAGGCGCTAGTCTCCCGGAATTTTCGGGCCTTCCTTCGTGGTTGGCGGTTGAGTACCTCCGGCCAGTGGATTTAGTGTGGTCAGTTGAGTGGTCTATTTTGGGAGCCGTTTGGGTACGGTGGTCCCGGCTGTTGAGTACCTCCGGCTAGTGAGTTAGTGTTGTGAGTTAGGTTTTGTCGATCTGATTGATCGCAGATTTGGTGTGAAAACCGCGGATTTATTTTGCCTTTCGGGGCTTTCCGTCGATTTTTATTGAACCGTCTGGTTGACAATAGGGGTTCGAGGGTAATTTTTCCTTGTTTTTCTGGGCAGACGGTCGGGGCTCGCGGGTATTTTTGGGTAATAAAGCTCGCGAAACGGAGACCGGCGGCGCGATCGGTTTTGGATTCCGACCCCCGGATCTCCCAGAATAAATTCCGGAAGCTGGTACCGTAGCCCAGGTGACTTACACAATTACCGGGGGCGGACCGAACTCTGGTCCGCAATCAGATCGATTTTTGTCGATCAGTTTGAGGTATGGGATTAAACCACCCCTCTTTGTTTTCCTTTCACTCGAGGGGTTAAAATTAATTTGGGGTCCAAAATCCACTACGCCCAAAACGTCTAAGTAGTCGGCCTTGGGAATTAGGTTTCCTAAACCTCGCCTCCCCCTCCTTGGCGTACAATATCCGAGCGTGGACGAGGAGCGGTTCCCCAAAACCCTCGTCCTTTCCATCGGCCGGCGTGGAAGAGAAGAGATCGATCGCCTCCCCGCAAAGATCCGACGAACGCGAAGAGGACGATCCCTCTCCTTCGCCCGGTACCGACCAAAACAAGGTGAGCCGTGCTTTCGTTTTCTTTTCTTGTCTTTTCTCGTCACGAGCGAGGGGGGGGGTTTCTTGATTTCGTCGGAGATGGAAGGAGAGGGGCGTGCCATCGCACGCGGAGCGCCGCGCGGGGCAACCCGCGCATGCGGGGGCACCGCGCGGTGCAGCCCGCGCATGCGGGGGCGCCGTGCGGGGCACCCGCATGCGGGGCACCGCGCGGGGCAGCCCGCGCATGCGGGGGCACCGCGCGGTGCAGCCCGCGCATGCGGGGGTGCCGTGCGGGGCACCCGCATGCGGGGCGCCGCGCGGGGCAGCCCGCGCATGCGGGGGCACCGCGCGGTGCGGCCCGCGCATGCGGGGGTGCCATGCGGGGCACCCGCATGCGGGGCGCCGCGCGGGGCAGCCCGCGCATGCGGGAGCACCGCGCGGTGCAGCCCGCGCATGCGGGGGTGCCGTGCGGGGCACCCGCATCCGGGGCAGCCGCGGGGCAGCCCGCACATGCGAGGCGCCGCGCGGACAGCACGGCGGCGCGTGGGGGGTTCGGTCGCTGCCATCGGGGGCCGGCCGGTGTTGGGGCTTTTCCTTACTTCGCGTTTAAAGGTTCTTGACCTCCCCGCCCAGGGATCCCATTTTGCAGCTTCGGGGAGCGCGCCGGGACGCGGGGAGCCGAGCGTGGTTTTTCTACTAGCGACAGGTGGGTTGTATTTACTTTATTCCTAGCCTCTAAATTCTATCATGTTGGACGGGGTCTATTCTAAGTGTACTGGGGTTAAATAATGATGGGCGATAGCTTATGCATGTTAGTGGGTTCGCTATAGTGATTAGCGTCGGTTGCCGACGGTGATTCTCTTTTTAACCCTTATATGTCAGCGGGCCACCTTCGAGTGCGCGCAATATTACCTTGTTTTCGATTATGCACTTTACCTCATTACCTCATTACTCTGGTTATTTATATTATGATGCTGACATGATGGTGGTTACGGTTACTTGGCTCGAGGTTGCCACACGCGCACCCGCGGTTTGGCCACCGCAAAGGGTGCGCTTTTTCGGAAAAGTGGTCTATGACCCGTGTATACCCACGAGGTGACGTAGTGGGGCCCCTTATTAGTGGTGGGGTTGAGGCGCCGAGGTGCGAGCGGTGCGACCCGTCGGTTTAGTTGTCCGGCGTGGTCGGGTTTCTGCAGGTACGGTGTGGGCCGTCGGTTTAGCTGTCCGACGTGCCCGGGTATTACAGGATGCAGGTGTACAGGTTGCCTTTCCTCCTTGGGAGGGTGGTTGCTCCAGTTGTCTTCACGGTTTGTTTTACTATATTTCTCCTACCTTACTATTTCTGCGTCACTGACATCCCACTTCGTGACAGGGTCCAGGCGGGGAGAGAGGTAGGCGGTGGTGAGGACGGGACAGGAGCAGCTGGGTCGCTGGGGACCCTGGACTGTATTTATTCTTTTATTCTCGCTTTTCATTACTTTGTAGTTATGTGAGTGGTTCGCCATACCCTCGTGGGGTCGGCATGGATGTCGGTACGGGCTACATTTAGTGCCCCTGGTGCAATACTTTCCCTTTTATTTCTATCGGCCATTTAAAAACCAAAAAGGGCAGAAGCCAAAGAAAGGATTGCGAAAACCGTCTTTAAAAACTTGGTGTCGGGTGGGCACCGCTTTCAAACCTTGTGGATTTATGCTGACTTCGAAAACTAGCTTTCAAAACGTAAGCGCCGGGTAGGCGCTCTTTCAAAATTGTGGATTTATCCTTTCCAAACCGATCGGCCATGTGATCTTCGTTTATCAGTTTAGAATGCTGGTTAGTTGTGAATGATTGTTGTGATTGATTGGTTGCGCACGTTAGAACATGTACCGAACGCTACGCCGTGCATGTACAGGGGAGACTCTGCACGTTTGCAGAGTGACCATGTATGTGTGGCGGGTCTGGGCACGTGCCGGGGGAGAGGGGTTTCTTCTTTTAAAAACAAAAAAAAATTCACACATCAAATATTCAACTTTTATGAATCGTTTCCGCTAAAACAAAACCCCCGGGGCGTGACATTTGGACTATAGCCTGCATGAGCCATATTGAGCTCGACAGAGATGCACGGATACTTCCTCGGTGGGGTCACTTTCCTCGAGTGCCGCTCCAGAGCTGGGCCTATTACTTTGCTATCACGACTTGTCGACGCAGTCTGTGTGGGACGCCCTACGTAATTCCCGTCCCGTTGGGGATGTGTGGTAGTAGATGGGCGCAGGTTTGACTGGACTCTATGTGGCAGTCAGTGTGATTGGGTTGATTGAGCATACTGGGATAGAGTAGATGCATCATTTTCATCTGTATCACCCATTGAGCATTATAAATAGAGGCATGGTAGCTGTAGAGTTATTTCCAGCTTTTCATTTCCAGTTATACTGTATTGTTATTTTATGCCTCTAGTAGACTTTATGGGCAGACCGTTGGTCTTGGAGACGGTACCCACTGAAAACTACTGTTTGATGTAGTTCTCACACCCACTGTGGTGACCTTTTCTAGAGGCATACACCCCTATTTCTACTCCAGTTGCTGCACCTACTGATCAAGGTAAGAGAGTCGCGAGCTAGATCCCTGCCCCTTCTTGGAGAGTAGCTGTACCCTTTTGGAGATTTCTAGTACTGTCAGAGGATTTGATGTATACTTTACTTTTGAGAGTTTTATTTTGAGAGACATATGTATTGTGAGGATCTTATATGTACTATTTGGAGTTGTATTTTTATATTTCAGCAGTTTACTTTTCAGCTCTGATATCTGTATTGTAGATAACACTATCTTTTGCAGGTTAGACGCTTCGTCTATGCGGGGCTTCCAGTATGGGCGGCGGATTTGTTGGCGAGCCCAGGTCGCAGTTTCGACTACGGGGCGTGACATCACCCATCCTAGAACTACTCTAGCTCTAGCACGCTCAACCCTCTTAACCTCTTGGGCCTAGCTACCACTCAAAATGCTATAGCCGGGTTAAGAGATTTAGTCCTATTATATCATTTATGTATATTACTATTTAAAATTCCGGGGGTGTCACATTCCTCCCCCCTTTAAGCCCTGACGTCCCCATCAGGCTCAGGCACACTAACAAGTACCAGGCGATGTGAGACTTGTCTCGCTAGCCTTAGCCGACCTAGTGAGGAGCTCCACTCCACCCACACCGGTCATTAGCCGGGGAGTCACGCTTTACTCGCTATATAACTCTGGCTCAGCCGAGACTTATCTCACATTTCCAGCTGGTGAATGGCTCTGATACCAACTGTGACGCTCCAACTTCCCAAGAGGTCACCCATCCTAGAACTATTATAGCTCTAGCACGCTCAACTCTCTTAATCTCTTGGGCCTAGCTACCATTCAAAATTCTATAGCTAGGTTAAGAGATTTAGTTATATTATATTATTTATATATAGAATTATTTTAAATTCCGGAGATATCACAAACAGTCTCAGGGTCCCACCCGTGACGTTCATGTGGTCCGGGAATACAACAAGTGCGATTTGCACCTCGAAATCCCACAGGTGCGAAAAAATGCACAAGTTATGAGTCTACGCGAAAAAACGGTCCATACCTCTAATCTCGGGACTCATAATCAATCTAACATCAATCCCGAATAGGCACGGTGTCACGCCCCGAGGTCGAAACTGCGACCCGGGCTCGCCAACAGATCCGCCACCTATGCATAACCCCGCATAGGCGAAGCGTCTAACCTGCAAAAGATAGTACTATAGCTACGCAAATATCAGAGCGAAAATAAAATGCTGTAAAATAAAATCCAATCACTATACAATACGAAAAAGTACAACATCTATCTCCTCAAATACAGATAATCCTCATACAATACTCTCAATACAGCATCTCTCAAACTCCAAAAAGGGAGATAAACTAATTAAACCTATAGTACATCAGTCTCTCCAAATACAAAAGATCCCTCTCAAAGTAAACAATAAAAACCAACTGAAAGCTACAAGGAATCTCCAACCAGGGGATACAGCTACACTCCTCGGGCGGTAAGGATCTAGCTCGTGACTCCCTCGCCTCGAACAACGATCGAAAGATCAGCAACTCCCGCAGAAGACTCTGCAAAACAGGAGGAAGAAAAGAGGAAAACAACAATGGGGGTGAGAACCACTAGTAAACCAGTAGCCTTCCCCCTGTGGGTAAAGCCTCCAACTCTGGCGTACCCACTAAGTCTACCAGAGGCAAGAAAAGGAATAAGTGGTAAAACTGTAAACAGAACTGCTGAAAAAGGGAAAACCACCACTAGCATGCCTCTAAATGCAATACCGAAAGGAAAGACTGTATGTATGCATCAGTAACCCAATCTATCCACCAGTAAAAACTGGTACTGCCTGCTGTCGCCCTCATCATCGGGAAATAACCGCGCCGATGTGATAGCAAAACTCCTGTTGTCGTCCTCATCATCGGGCAATAACCGCGCCGATGTGATGGCAAAAACTGTCAATAACTGTCTGACCCCAGCCTCTGGAGGGGAACTCGAGGGGAGCGACCCACACGAGTAAAGTATCTCATAACCAGTAACATAAGTATCGTAAAACAGCAGGACTGGATCACAACTATGATCAAAGTGGGAAAATCCATCCACTAGAGAAATCTGATACCCAATCCGATGCAATAGTAAACATCCGGTCAACCGCCCAATGTCCGCGGTCGCCACAACACCCCACAAGACCAAAATCTGATAAAGTAATCAACATCTGGCTAACCGCCTAATGTCCGCGGTTACCACAATAACCCACAATCCACAATCGGGTAAAATAATCAATATCCGGTCAACCGCCTACTGTCCGCTGTTGCCGCAATAACCCACAACTCCAACATCAAGTACATCCTGTCTCCGACCCAAAGGTCCCAGCTACACTATCCCAAACCCCTTCTCGAACCCGAGCAACACGACTCAAAAGTCTAAATGAGAAGGAGAAAAGAAACAATCATGGTTTCTCCTAAGTCAAATCCCATGTAACATCACAACTTTTCTTGTAACGTTTTACCCTCCTGCTAATAAAGTATAAGTTAGAGGAAACTGAGTTATGGGTTTTCTTAAGTTGATAATCTCGAGGTGCGGGTATTTTTCTGTAATAGTGCTCGGAAAACGGTGAACGGCGGTGCGACCGGATCCGAATTCTGACTTACGGATCCCCCAGAAAGGGGTTATTAGGATCGCGGTAACCGTGGTGTACATCGGAATCCGTGCAAGAGATCGTGCACGCTTTTCGAGGAGATAAGGAATTATCTCAAAGGAAATAATTAAATAATTGAGTTAATATTAAATACCCGATGTGGATTTCTATGGTACGTACCAAGAAAAGAGAATTCATTATTCCCAAAAAGAAACCCTAGCCGGAGATAAAGGAAAGAAAAGAGGAAAAAAGCGAAACCCTAACCGGAAGAGAAAAGGAAGAAAGAAGGAGAAAGCGGAGGGACCTGATCATCCCCGACGAACGTGCCGAAGCCAGGAGCGTGAACGGATCGCCTTCTCCGACGAATCGCGGTAAGCGATGCTCCTTTCGGTTCTCGTTTCGAGGTTTTTGTAGTCGTTTAGGGTTTTCTTCCGATTGTTTTGGGTTCGCCGCCGCCGCCGTAGCCGCCGTGCGGGGCTACTGCCCGTGCGGCCGCCGCTGGTGCCGCACGGGGCTAGTGCCCGCGCGGCCGCACCGCTGCGCCGCGTGGGGCTGGCGCCCGCGTGGCCAGCGCAGGTGCCGCGTGGGGCTGGAGCCCGCGCGGGCGCGCCGCTTGCGCCGCGCGGGGCTGGTGCCCGTGCGGCCACCGCACGCGCCGCGCAGGGCTGGTGCCCGCTCGGCCGCCGCTTGCGCCGCGCGGGGTTGGACCCCGCGCGGGCGCGTCGCTTTCACCGCGCGGGGCTAGTGCCCACCCGGCTGTCGCTTGCACCGCGCGGGGCTGGCGCCCGCGCGGCTGCACTGCACGCGGTGCGCGTGCCACGCGAGGGTCCGTTTCGTCGCCACCGTCGTCGCCGCCGCCATCGCGGGTCGTTAGTCTTTTGTTTGCTCTTTCGGAGTCATGTTTTGCTTATGAGAGTCTTATCTTACCTATTATGCCCTGTTGGGGGACTTTCTTCTAGGTCCGGTTGTCGTCCGAAGGTGCGGGTCGATTGCGGAGTTCCGGTTGACGCGTTTTGAGGTGGGTACCCTTTTCGGTATATACAGTGTATGGTCGTTTCCGGTGTTTTGTGAAATAATAGTAGATGTTTAGTAAATTGTCTAACCCCATCGCATGTGAATCCCGTTTTATGTTCTAACTGAGGCGGCTGAGGTCGCAATACTGTTTTATGTTCTAACTGAGGCGGCTGAGGTCGCAATACTGTTTTATGTTCTAGCTGAGGCGGCTGAGGTCGCATGGCAGTTATATGTTCTAACTGAGGCGGCACCAAGAATTGAGCACGGTATTTGGGGTTGGGGCCCAACATGATTGTATATCTGGGGTAGGTGACCAGCGTGATTGTGACAGGGGTTTAGCGGTACATGAGGGGGAAGTGAATGCTCTGGTGTATTCGGTTTGTCTTTCTAGTTATTGCATTTACTTTATACATCTACATTATCAGTCACTGACTACCCACACTGTGACAGGTCTGAGCAGGGGTGGGAACCGGGACGACGGTGAGGCATCTGTTAGAGGACCTTAGCCCTTGAGGCTAATTAACTTTACAGCCTTATGGTTATCACTTTAACGTTTGGTTAGCATATCTGTTATTACTTGTGGATGGTTTGAGGTGGATGTTGGATTGAGACCTAGTGTAGGAATACCTACTATTATCTGTGAATGTTAAGATGAATGAATGCGGCTCGTTTTCAAATACAAACCTGGTTTCCAAAGTGTTTTCAAACCAAGTGTCGTATGGGCACTGATTTCAAAACCCGTGGATTTATCCTTTCAAGTATGGTGGCCGCTTAAAAGAGTTTGCAAAAATGTTTGTAAAATCGGGTGTCGAGTGGACACCGACTTTCAAACCTATGGGTTTATGCTATAGTCTGAATATGATAAATGTGACTGTATGGTTAAGTGTAATCTCTCCTCGTTGTCATTCACTGTTTGCATGGTTAAAGTATTCGTCGTGCTCGCAACGCCGTGCATACACAAAGGAGGCTCCGCCCGTTTGGGGAGTGAATTTGTATATGTGGCGGGTCTGGTGTGCACCGGAGGCGAGGTTCATTTAAGAAAAAAAAATGGATACGCTTTCCGCTATTTTAGAACCTCCGGGGCGTGACATCCCAATATGATAGTGTAGCAATAAATAGTGGCCTATCTAGATGTCCATACAAGCATGCAAGAGTCCTCATGCAAGATGAAAGAGAGAATATCAAATAACAGTTCCACATGAGTATCAAATAGTCAATCCGCATAGATATAACCATCATGCTAAAATCATCAGCCAACTACACATGTGTAGTGATCCGGCCTTTCGGGGTATTTTTGACTTACATGTAGTCATTTAAGCTTTTAAGTGAAATAAAATTATTCAATTCTTAAAAGTTGGCCATTGTGAGGTGCTAGTATTTTTCTGCGATAGAGCGCGGAAAAAGAAAGCCGACGGTGCGATCGGATCTGAAATCCGATATCGGGATCTCCCGGAACGGAATTCCTAGTGATACGGTGATTAAGTCATGCATCGGAATCCGTGCAAAATATCTTGCACCCGTTAGAGATAAGGTGGGTTATCTCCTAGGGGATAATTAATTAGTTAATTAATTATCCGATGACGGAAATTAGAATCCTCTTACGTACTAATTAAAGAGGAGATTAATTAAAGATTTAATACGAGCTATATAAGGAATCCCGATTATCGGAAAGAAAAGAAAAGAGAAATAAAAACCCTAATCGGTGAGAAGAGAAAAAGAAAAGAAAAGACGGAACCCTAGCCGGAAGAAAGGGAAAGGAGAAAGGGAAGGAGCCCGATCTTCCCGGACAACGAACCGAAGGCAAGAACGCGACCGGACAACCTTCCCGTCGATCTTCGGTTAGTAAAATAATTGTTATAATTTATTTGGGATTTTTTCGTCGTCTCTTTTGTTTGAGTTCTTGGTTTCTCCGTCGTATCCGTCACCGTCGCCGTCGTCGTCATCATGCTCGGGCACGGAACGGACGGCGGAGGCGCGCGGTGCCGCTAGGGCATCGCGCGGAGGAGAGTCACAGATGGCACCCATGCGGACCCGCAACCGCGCGGGCACCGCATGGGCGCCGCGCGGCTACCGCACGGACGGCACCCATGCGGACCCGCAACCGCGCGGGCAACGCATGGGCGCCGCGCGGCTGCCGCGCGGACCCGCAACCGCGCGGGCGGCACCCGCACGGACCCGCAACCGTGCGGGCACCGCGCGGCTGCCGCTCGGGCGGCACCCGCGCGGACCCGCAACCGTGCGGGCACCGCGCGGGCGCCGCGCGGGCGGCACCCACGCGGACCCGCAACCGTGCGGGCACCGCGCGGGCGGCACCCGCGCGGACCCGCAACCGTGCGGGCACCGCGCGGGCGCCGTGCGGCTGCCGCGCGGGCGGCACCCGCGCGGACCCGCAACCGCGCGGGCGTCGTGCGGGGCCGCACCCGCGCGGGCACCGCGCGGCTGCCGCACGGGCAACTCCCGCGCGAGGCACCGCGCCGCGTGGGCGTCGCCGCGGAGACGCGCCGCGCGGTTCCGAACCGCGCGGGGCTCCGGCAAACGACGACGGCGGCGCGGGATTTCCGTTTCGTCAACCCGGACGGTGTTGGACTTTTCCGTCGAAAAGAGTAAATTGGGTCTTTTGTTTTCGGATATTAGTACACGTTTTTGACTATAGTTATCCTTGCGGACATTCTTTAGGTCCAAGTGCGCAGCGGGGGTGCGCGAAGGATTCAGGTGTTCCGATTTCTCTTCAAATAGGTGGGTACGGTTGCTGTAAATGCAACAAGTGCAGTAAGTGCATCTATCGTCATTAAAATGCTCTTAATTAATCTAACAAAGTAGATGGACAGTTTAACCTTTCGCATAATTGTGTTTTTATCTAACAATTGAAGCGGCTACGGTCGCGGTGCTCACTACACGCCGATCTCGGCAAATCCGTATTCGGATGCTGCACGTACATAGGCGGATTGGCCTCCGCATGGGTGTACTTTTCCGGAGAAGTGGTCTCTTATGACCCGTGTTCCTCACAAGGGGTGGGAGCCGTGAGGACCTCTTCGCGCTCGCTGGGAATTGCACACCCGCACCGTGAAGGGGTTAAATGCATCAAAAAGGTGTTTGCGCACGAGGGGAGACTTTAGTCTCTCCGACAGATACTCTGGGGTTGGTGCCCAACTTAATTGATAAATCTGGGGTTGGGGCCCAGCTTAATATGTGCAGGGTTTTAGCGAAAGGTTCCGGTGTATTCCGTTTGCTTCTTATTCCTTATTGATATTAGACATCTACTTTGTTTGTCACTGACATTACCCACTCCGTGACAGGTGTTACGAGGTGCGTTAGCCGGGAGGGCGGTGAGACTGCGTCGTGAGGACCGTAGTCTGATACTTGGGTTTATTATCTCATTTCTCTTATGTTTTAATTAGTTAATTTTCTTGTGGGTCGTATTATTCGTGGACATGTATTTCTTAGCGCTGTGGATGAGATGTACTTTCATATTTCGATTCTTTTAGTGATGTTTTCTTACGCGGCACGTTTTCATGATAAACCAAATGATTTCGAAAATGTTTTCTCAAAACGAAGTGCCGTGTGGGCACGGGTTTTGCAACCGCTGGCTTTATCCTTTCTAAACACTGATGCCGCTTTAATATTCCGCTTGACGATGTATGTCTATTGTATGGTTGATGGTTGGTGTTTGATGTATGTCACGCCCCCGGGGGTTTTTGTGTCTATCAAAGCGGAAATTCGTGTGTATCTTTTTTTTTTCTGAACAAGGTACATTAAACCTCATCCCCGGTGCGTGCCAGACCGCCACATACACAAAATTCTCCCTGTCCGCGGACAGGGTCTCCTTTGTATATGCACGGCGTCTCATTTACAACAACATACAACAATCATCAACCATTAACCATACAATAGACATTCAACATCAAGCGGAATATTAAAGCGGCATCAATGTTTAGAAAGGATAAAGCCAGCAATTGCAAAACCCGTGCCGACACGGCACTTCGTTTTGAGAAAACCCTTTTCGAAATCATTTGGTTTATCATGAAAACATGCCGCATAAGAAACATCATCAGAAGAACCAAACTATAAAAGTACAACTCATCCACAGTGCCAAGTAATACATGTCCACGAATATTTCTACTCACAAGCAAATTAACTAACATGCGTAAAAGAGATGAGATAATGATAATAACCAAGCGTTCTGACTACGGCCCTCGCGACGCAGTCTCAACAATCACCCGGATAACGCCCCTCGTAGCGCCTGTCACGGAGTGGGTAAAGTCAGTGACAAACAAAGTAGATGTCTAACAACAATAAGGAATAAGGAGCAAACCGGAAACACCGTAACCATTTCGCTAAAAACCCTGCACATATTAAGCTGGGCCCCGACCCCAGATTTATCAATTTAATTGGGCACCAACCCCAGAATATTTATCGAAGAGACCAAAGTCTCCCCTCGTGCGCAAGCACTCCTTTGATGCATTTAACCCCTTCCACGGTGCTGGTGTGCTATTCCCAGCGGGCGCGAAGGGGTCCTCACGGCTCCCACCCCTTTGTGAGGAACACGGGTCATACAAGACCACTCTTCCGGAAAAGTACACCCATGCGGAGGCCAATCCGCCTGTGTACGTGCAGCATCCCAAAACGGTTTTTGCCGAGATCGGCGTGTCATGAACATTGCGACCGCAGCCGCTTCAATTGTTAGAGATAATAACACAATTATGCGAAAGGTTAAACTGTCCATCTACTTTGTTAGATAAATTGAGAGCACTTTAATGACGATAGATGCACTTACTGCACTGGTTGTATTTACAGCAACCGTACCCACCTATTTGGAGAGAGATCGGAACACTCGAATCTTTCGCGCACCCCCGCTACGCGTCTGGACCTAAAGAAAGTCCGCAAGGATAACTATAGTTAAAAGCGTGTACTTACATCCGAAAACATAAGACCCAATTTACTCCTTTGTTTTTGACGGAAAAGTCCAACATTGTCCGGTTGACGAAACGGAATTCCCGAGCCGCCGTCGCCGTCTGCCGGAGCCCCGCGCGGTTCAGAACCGCGCGGCGTATCTCCGCGGACGATGCCCTCGCGGCGCGGTGCCCCGCGCGGGTTGCCCGTGCGACGGCCGCACGGTGCCCGCGCGGGTGCGGCCCGGCACGGCGCCCGCGCGGTTGCGGGTCCGTGCGGGTGCCGCCCGCGCGGCAGCCGCGCGGTGCCCGCATGGATGCGGGCCCGCGCGGGGGCCGCCCGTGCGGCAGCCGCGCGGCGCCCGCGCGGGGGCCGCCCGTGCGGCAGCCACGCGGCGCCCGCGCGGTGCCCGCACGGGTGCGGGCCCGCGCGGGGGCCGCCCGCGCGGCAGCCGCGCGGCGCCCGCGCGTTGCCCGCACGGGTGCGGGCCCGCGCGGGTGCCTCCCGCGCGGCGGCCGCGCGGCGCCCGCGCGGTGCCCGCATGGATGCGGGCCCGCGCGGGGGCCGCCCGCGCGGCAGCCGTGCTGCGCCCGCGCGGTGCCCGCATGGATGCGGGCCCGCGCGGCAGCCGCACGGCGCCCGCGCGGTGCCCGCAAGATTGCGGGCCCGCGCGGGTGCCTCCCGTGCGGCAGCCGCGCGGCGTCCGCGCGGTACCCGCATGGTTGCGGGTCCGCGCGGTGGCCGCGCGGCGCCCGTGCGGTGCCGTCCGTGACCCTCCTCCGCGCGATGCCCTAGCGGCATCGCGCGCCTCCGCCGTCCGTTCCGCGCCTTTTCAAGGAGACGACGTCGGCGACGGTGACGGATACGACGGAGAAAGCAAGAAACCAAGAACTCAACGAAAAAGACAACGAACAAAAACCCAAATAATTTAAATAAATTATTTTACTAACCGAAGATCGACGGAAAGGTTGTCCGGTTGTGTTCTTGTCTTCGGTTCGGCGTCCGGGAAGATCGGGCTCCTTCTCTTTCTCCTTTCCCTTTCTTCCGGCTAGGGTTTCGTCTTTTTTCTTTTTTTTTTCCTTCTCTCCGATTAGGGTTTTTATTTTCTTTTCTTTTCCTTTCCGATATTCGGGATCCCTTATATAGTCGTACTTTACCTTTGATTAATTCCTCTTTAATTCGTACGTAAGAGAATTAATTAATTTTCCGTCTGGGATAATTAATTAACTAATTAATTATCCCCCACGAGATAAACCACCTTATCTCTAACGGGTGCAAGATATTTAGCACGGATTTCGATGCACGACTAATTACCGTATCACTTTGAATCCCGTTCAGGGGGTTCCCGATATCGGATTTCAGATCCGATCGCGCCATCGGCTTTCTTTTTCCGCGCACAATCGCGGAAAAATACTAGCGTCCCACAATGGCCGACTTCAAGAATTGAATAATTCTATTTCACTTAAAGGCTTAAATGACTACACGTAAGTCAAAAATACCCCGAAAGACCGGATCACTACACCACTCACACTTTATAAAAAGTTTCGTCCCGAAACTTAAATACAAACCCCACTAATTAATTCGGGAAAACATTCCCTCATCTTCGATTCCAGTTCCCACGTCGCCTCGCGCTCTTCGTGGTTGCTCCACTGGACCTTCACATAGGGGATAGTTCGATTGCGCAACTTCTTGTCCTCTCTTGCCAAAATCCGCACCGGCGTCTCCTCGACGCTTAAATCCTCTCGCAACTCGATGGTGGAGGCATCCAAGGCATGAGAGGGGTCAGCTAAGTATTTCCGGAGCATTGAGACATGGAATACGTTATGGACTCGTTCGAGATTCGGCGGCAGGGCTAATCGGTACGCCACCGGTCCTACGCGTTCTAGGATCTCGAACGGTCCTACGTACCTCGGGCTTAACTTTCCCTTTATGCCGAAGTGTCGGTTCCCTTTGGAGGGCGAAACTCGGAGTAACGCGTGCTCACCCACCATGAACTCTAAGTCCCGACGTCTGTTGTCCGCGTAGCTTTTCTGTCTGCTCTGGGCGGTTAGTAGCCTCTGTCTAATCAATCGCACTTTTGCTTCGGTCTCCTCCACCAAATCTGGGCCCAGAAACGTACGCTCACCCAGGTCGTCCCAGCATATTGGAGACCGACAGCGGCGCCCGTACAGGGCCTCGTATGGTGCCATCTGAATGCTGGCCTGGTAGCTATTATTGTAGGCAAATTCCACTAGGGGCAAGCACCGTGCCCATCCTTCGCCCAGGTCTAAAACGCATGCCCGAAGCATGTCCTCCACAATTTGTATCACCCGCTCTGATTGTCCATCGGTCTGCGGGTGAAAAGCCGTACTGAAGTGCAACTTGGTTGCCATTGCTCGCTGCAGGCTCTGCCAAAAGTTTAACACAAATCGCGTGTCCCTGTCCGACGTGATGGACGTCGGCACCCCATGCAGCCTTACTATCTCGTTGATGTAGGTTTGCGCCAGTCGTTCCCGCGCCCACGTCGTGTGTATGGGCAGAAAGTGGGCCGATTTCGTCAGACGGTCCACGATTACCCATATTGCATCGTGTCCCTGTGACGATATCGGGAACCCGGTCACAAAATCCATGGTAATCATGTCCCACTTCCACACGGGCACCGGTAAGGGTTGCAATTTTCCTGCTGGACGCTGGTGCTCGGCCTTCACTCGTTGGCACACCAGGCAGTGTGCCACAAATCGAGTCACGTCTCCCTTCATTTTGGGCCACCAGAAGGTCTGTTTGACGTCCTTGTACATCTTCGTTCCCCCGGGATGCGCTGTATATGGAGCTGTATGCGCCTCCCGCAGGATTTCCTCTTTGAGTTCTGGTAGATCCGGCACGCAGATTCGTCCCCGAAATCGTATGGTGCCGTCGGAGTTTACTGTGAAATCACCTCCTGGGTCGGCAGTTACTCTACCTCGCACCAGCTGGAGTTGGTCATCAGTCGACTGCCCTTCGAGAATTCTGTCAAGCAGGGTAGGTCTGACCACCAGATTCAGAAGTCGTTCGACTGTACCCGCTGGTACTACTTCTAGTCTTAATCGCGAAAATTCTGCAATCAGACCATCTTGCTGGGTGATGGCACTTACCCCTGCCTTCTCGGCCTGTCCCTTACGGCTCAGGGCGTCGGCCACCACGTTTGCCTTTCCCGGGTGGTAGTGGATCGTTAAATCGTAATCCTTCAATAGCTCGAGCCACCGTCTTTGTCGCAAATTTAACTCCTTTTGGGTGAAGAGGTACTTAAGACTTTTATGATCTGAGTACACATTGCAGTGTGCCCCATACAGGTAGTGTCTCCAAAGCTTGAGGACGAACACAACTGCTGCGAGTTCCAAATCGTGCACGGGGTAGTTTCGCTCGTATTCTTTGAGCTGCCTTGACGCATAGGCTATAACCTTTCCCCGTTGCATGAGCACTCCACCCAGTCCATTTCGCGACGCATCGCAATACACTTCATAATCCTCCCCTGGTTCCGGTAGGGCGAGAATCGGAGCTCGCGTCAATCTATCCTTGAGCTCCTCGAAGCTCCTCTGACATTTGTCCGTCCAGATGAACTTTTCCCCCTTTTTAGTCAAACGGTTTAAGGGGGTGGCTATCTTGGAGAAACCCTCCACGAAGCACCGGTAGTACCCCGCTAATCCTAGAAAGCTTCGAACCTCTGTTACCGTCGTCGGTTGGGACCAGTCCGTCACCGAATCTATCTTCTTCGGATCGACTGTGACTCCAGCCGCTGAGATTACGTGCCCCAAGAAGCCAACCTCTCGGAGCCAAAACTCACACTTTTTGAGTTTGGCGTAGAGTTTATGTTCCCGTAGGGTCTGGAGGACTGTGCGCAGATGTTCTTCATGTTCCTCGTCTGTACGGGAGTAGATGAGGATATCGTCGATGAAGACCACCACGAATAAATCCAGGTAGGGTTTGAATACCCTGTTCATCATGTCCATGAACACTGCCGGGGCATTCGTGAGCCCGAACGGCATTACTGTAAATTCGTAATGACCGTAGCGAGTCCGAAAAGCCGTTTTGGGGATGTCCTCCCCCTTGACCTGGACCTGATGATAGCCCGACTGCAGGTCAATCTTTGAAAACACCGTCGCCCCCTGTAGTTGGTCGAAGAGGTCGTCGATCCTTGGCAGGGGGTACTTGTTCTTAACGGTGACCTTATTTATCTCCCGGTAGTCGATGCACAACCGGAGACTTCCGTCCTTCTTTCTCACAAACAGGACGGGCGCGCCCCAGGGTGACGCGCTAGGTCTGATGAAGCCTTTATCCAAAAGGTCCTCCAACTGTGCCTTGAGTTCCTTCAACTCTGCGAAGGCCATCCTGTACGGTGCCTTGGTGATGGGTTTGGTGCCGGGAAGTAGTTCAATGGGAAAGTCGACTTCTCGTTCCGGCGGCGCTCCGGGGAGCTCTGCCGGAAATACGTCCGGAAATTCCCTTACCACGGGAATTTCGGAAGGCGAGGGAACGGGTCGGGTGGCTAAATCTACTGAGGTTAGATAGGCCACGCACCCGCCCTCCACCAACTTCCTAGCTCGCGATGCGGAGATGATAGCCAAGAAGGAAGTGCTTTTACATAACATGTACACGTTTTCTGGGAATCCCGGCTTCTGTAGTTGCACCTGGCGCTTCTCGCAGTCGATGACCGCCTGATACTCGGTAAGCCAGTCCATGCCCAAAACTACGTCATATTCCTTTAGCGGTATGACCTCCAGGTCCCAGGGGCACGACAACCTTCCAAGTCTTATTGAACAAGAGGGTACTAGGCCAGTTGCCGCGATTGGCCCCCCGGGGGTCTGGACGGTCAGTAGGACATCGAGGGGACTACTTTCTAGTAGATGTGTTTGTGCAAAAGTGCGGGAAATAAAAGAGCGAGTCGCCCCGGTGTCAAACAGGGTTCGTGCTCAGAAATTAGAAACGGAGGTAATACCTGCGACCGCCTCCTCTTGCAGTGTCGCTCCATGTTGGCCCATGGAGTAGAGCCTCCCTCCTGACTGTGGTCGCGATTCTCCTTCTGCTCTTGGCGCCGGAGGGCGTGGGGGTATTCCCGTTGATGCTCTACCCCGTCCCGGTGGCTGTGCCGTTGGGGTGGAAGCTGCGGAAGATGCCGCTCCAGTGTTCAGAGGACAGTTGAATCGGAAATGCCCCGGCTTGCCGCAGCGGTAACAGTGATCCTGTCTCTTAGGGCATTCCGTCACTGGATGCGATGCTCCGCAAATAACGCATGGCTTGTTCGGTGGTCGCGGTTTCCCGATTGGCGCACTCTTGCTTCCTTGTTGCGTCCTGGGGTACTTTGGGGGTCGGCTCCCACCAGACGGACCCCCTCCCGGGTAAGTCTGTGTCCGCTTCCTGTCCCGGTTATTTTCTGATCCCTCACGTCGAGCTCGGGTGATAGCGAACCCCCGCTCCACTATGGTGGCTCTATCCACCACTTCCCTGAACGTGCGCAGGTCCGCTGCCTGGACCATCTCAAAGATGTCGCTCCGTAACCCGTCCACAAAAAGACGGGCCTTGTGGGGTTCGTCTCGTATAACAAACGGGACGCAATTAACCAATCTCACGAACTCCCTTTGATATTCCATGACCGAGCGGTTCCCTTGTCTAACGTTCTTCAGGTCGTCTTCCAATTGCCGCTTGACGCTGTCGGAGAAGAAAGCGTCAAAAAGTTCCTCTCTAAAGGTCGTCCATGTCGGTAGCGGGTCGTTTGTTGACGGGTCCGGGCGTACCGTCTTCCACCAGATGCGTGCATTCCCTTCGAGGAAGTGAACGGCTAGTGGAACCCGCTCGTGTTCCTCCATCAGTAGGTCCTCGAAGAGTTTTTCCATGGTGTCTACCCATTTCTCGACGACCCTTGGATCGGTCGTCTCTCCCTCAAAAGTGGGAGGGTCATGCTTCTTGAACCTAGTCAAATTCGTCCTGACCCTTTCTCGCGTCGTTCGTTGCTCCGTAATCCCTCCTACAGCGGCGGACCCCCCGAGGGTAGGGGTCGTTCCTGCCTCCCCTGTTGTAGCTCCCATCACGGGCCCTGTGGTCGTCGGAGTAGGTACGTCCCTTGGAGATGGAGGCTGTTCCGTCGTCGTACCACCCGTCCCTTGCGGTCCCGTAGTGGGTGCGGTGGTTCCGGGCGGAGGGGTTGGATTGCGCTCGGCTGGCGCGGTTGCTTGTCGCTGTGCCAGGTGACGAACCTGCTCCGTCAGCGTCGCTAATTGCCCGGCCATTTCCCGCAGTTGTTGACGGAGGAGCTGGTTCTCTGCGGTGGTCGGGGCCACTCTGTCCGCGTCCGCATTCTCGGTGGACGATCTAGTCCGGGCCATCGTCCGCTATAGACAAAGAAACCACGTTAACCCTAAGGTTATAACCCTAATACCCTGTCTTACGATTACACCTACATTACGTTCCCCTATTCCCCGTACTCTCACGTACTACGCACTTATACCTTGGTTATCTCATGTCTAATTTGCTTGTGGTACCCTACACTGTGGATGTGGATCACGTCTACTACGGTTATGGTTGTTTCTCTCTGATACCATTTAATCTGTCACGCCCCCGGGGGTTTTTGTGTCTATCAAAGCGGAAATTCGTGTGTATCTTTTTTTTTTCTGAACAAGGTACATTAAACCTCATCCCCGGTGCGTGCCAGACCGCCACATACACAAAATTCTCCCTGTCCGCGGACAGAGTCTCCTTTGTATATGCACGGCGTCTCATTTACAACAACATACAACAATCATCAACCATTAACCATACAATAGACATTCAACATCAAGCGGAATATTAAAGCGGCATCAATGTTTAGAAAGGATAAAGCCAGCAATTGCAAAACCCGTGCCCACACAGCACTTCGTTTTGAGAAAACCCTTTTCGAAATCATTTGGTTTATCATGAAAACATGCCGCATAAGAAACATCATCAGAAGAACCAAACTATAAAAGTACAACTCATCCACAGTGCCAAGTAATACATGTCCACGAATATTTCTACTCACAAGCAAATTAACTAACATGCGTAAAAGAGATGAGATAATGATAATAACCAAGCGTTCTGACTACGGTCCTCGCGACGCAGTCTCAACAATCTCCCGGGTAACGCCCCTCGTAGCGCCTGTCACGGAGTGGGTAAAGTCAGTGACAAACAAAGTAGATGTCTAACAACAATAAGGAATAAGGAGCAAACCGGAAACACCGTAACCATTTCGCTAAAAACCCTGCACATATTAAGCTGGGCCCCGACCCCAGATTTATCAATTTAATTGGGCACCAACCCCAGAATATTTATCGGAGAGACCAAAGTCTCCCCTCGTGCGCAAGCACTCCTTTGATGCATTTAACCCCTTCCACGGTGCTGGTGTGCTATTCCCAGCGGGCGCGAAGGGGTCCTCACGGCTCCCACCCCTTTGTGAGGAACACGGGTCATACAAGACCACTCTTCCGGAAAAGTACACCCATGCGGAGGCCAATCCGCCTGTGTACGTGCAGCATCCCAAAACGGTTTTTTGCCGAGATCGGCGTGTCATGAACATTGCGACCGCAGCCGCTTCAATTGTTAGAGATAATAACACAATTATGCGAAAGGTTAAACTGTCCATCTACTTTGTTAGATAAATTGAGAGCACTTTAATGACGATAGATGCACTTACTGCACTGGTTGTATTTACAGCAACCGTACCCACCTATTTGGAGAGAGATCGGAACACTCGAATCTTTCGCGCACCCCCGCTGCGCGTCTGGACCTAAAGAAAGTCCGCAAGGATAACTATAGTTAAAAGCGTGTACTTACATCCGAAAACATAAGACCCAATTTACTCCTTTGTTTTTGACGGAAAAGTCCAACATTGTCCGGTTGACGAAACGGAATTCCCAAGCCGCCGTCGCCGTCTGCCGGAGCCCCGCGCGGTTCAGAACCGCGCGGCGTATCTCCGCGGACGATGCCCTCGCGGCGCGGTGCCCCGCGCGGGTTGCCCGTGCGACGGCCGCACGGTGCCCGCGCGGGTGCGGCCCGGCACGGCGCCCGCGCGGTTGCGGGTCCGTGCGGGTGCCGCCCGCGCGGCAGCCGTGCGGTGCCCGCATGGATGCGGGCCCGCGCGGGGGCCGCCCGTGCGGCAGCCGCGCGGCGCCCGCGCGGTGCCCGCACGGGTGCGGGCCCGCGCGGGGGCCGCCCGTGCGGCAGCCACGCGGCGCCCGCGCGGTGCCCGCACGGGTGCGGGCCCGCGCGGGGGCCGCCCGCGCGGCAGCCGCGCGGCGCCCGCGCATTGCCCGCACGGGTGCGGGCCCGCGTGGGGACCGCCCGCGCGGCGGCCGCGCGGCGCCCGCGCGGTGCCCGCATGGATGCGGGCCCGCGCGGGGGCCGCCCGCGCGGTTGCCGCACGGCGCCCGCGCGGTGCCCGCATGGATGCGGGCCCGCGCGGGTGCCTCCCGTGCGGCAGCCGCGCGGCGTCCGCGCGGTACCCGCATGGTTGCGGTTCTGCGCGGTGGCCACGCGGCGCCCGTGCGGTGCCGTCCGTGACCCTCCTCCGTGCGATGCCCTAGCGGCATCGCGCGCCTCCGCCGTCCGTTCCGCGCCTTTTCAAGGAGACGACGTCGGCGACGGTGACGGATACGACGGAGAAAGCAAGAAACCAAGAACTCAACGAAAAAGACAACGAACAAAAACCCAAATAATTTAAATAAATTATTTTACTAACCGAAGATCGACAGAAAGGTTGTCCGGTCGTGTTCTTGTCTTCGGTTCGGCGTCCGGGAAGAACGGGCTCCTTCTCTTTCTCCTTTCCCTTTCTTCCGGCTAGGGTTTCATCTTTTTTCTTTTTTTTTTTCCTTCTCTCCGATTAGGGTTTTTATTTTCTTTTCTTTTCCTTTCCGATATTCGGGATCCCTTATATAGTCGTACTTTACCTTTGATTAATTCCTCTTTAATTCGTACGTAAGAGAATTAATTAATTTTCCGTCTGGGATAATTAATTAACTAATTAATTATCCCCCACGAGATAAACCACCTTATCTCTAACGGGTGCAAGATATTTAGCACGGATTCCGATGCACGACTAATTACCGTATCACTTTGAATCCCGTTCAGGGGGTTCCCGATATCGGATTTCAGATCCGATCGCGCCGTCGGCTTTCTTTTTCCGCGCACAATCGCGGAAAAATACTAGCGTCCCACAATGACCGACTTCAAGAATTGAATAATTCTATTTCACTTAAAGGCTTAAATGACTACACGTAAGTCAAAAATACCCCGAAAGACCGGATCACTACAATGTATGTTGTTGTAAATGAGACGTCGTGCATATACAAAGGAGACTCTGTCCGTGGGCAGGGAGAATTTATGTATGTGGCGGTCTGGCACGCACCGGGGATGAGGTTTAAATTACCTTGTTAAGAAGAAAAAAAAAGATACACGCAATTTTCCGCTTTGATAGACTCAAAAACCCCCGGGGGCGTGACAGATTAAATGGTATCAGAGAAAACAACCATAACCATAGTAGACGTGATCCACATCCACAGTGTAGGGTGCCACAAGCAAATTAGACATGAGATAACCAAGGTATAGGTGCGTAGTACGTGAGAGTACGGGGAAAATGGGACGTAATGTAGGTGTAATCGTAAGACAGGGTGTTAGGGTTATAACCTTAGGGTTAACATGGTTTCTTTGTCTATAGCGGACGATGGCCCAGACTAGATCGTCCACCGAGAATGCGGACGCGGACAGAGTGACCCCGGCCACCGCAGAGAACCAGCTCCTCCGACGACAACTGCGGGAAATGGCCGGGCAATTAGCGACGCTGACGGAGCAGGTTCGTCACCTGACGCAGCGACAGGCAACCGCGCCAGCCGAGCGCGATCCGACCCCTCCGCCCGAAGCCACCGCACCCACTACGGGACCGCAAGGGACGGGTGGTACGACGACGGAACAGCCCCCATCCCTAAGGGATGTACCTACTCCGACGACCACGGGGCCCGTGATGGGAGCGACAGCAGGGAAGGCAGGAACGACCCCTACTCTCGGGGGGTCCGCCGCTGTAGGAGGGATCACGGAGCAACGAACGACGCGAGAAAGGGTCAAGACGAATTTGACTAGGTTCAAGAAGCATGACCCTCCCACTTTTGAGGGAGAGACGACCGATCCATGGGTCGTCGAGAAATGGGTGGATACCATGGAAAAACTCTTCGAGGACCTACTGATGGAGGAACACGAGCGGGTTCCACTAGCCGTCCACTTCCTCGAAGGGAATGCACGCATCTGGTGGAAGACAGTACGCCCGGATCCGTCTACAAACGACCCGCTACCAACATGGACGGCCTTTAGAGAGGAACTTTTTGACGCTTTCTTCTCCGATAGCGTCAAGCGGCAATTGGAAGACGACCTGAAGAACATTAGACAAGGGAACCGCTCGGTCATGGAATATCAAAGGGAGTTCATAAGATTGGTTAACTGCGTCCCGTTTGTTATACGAGATGAACCCCACAAGGCCCGTCTTTTTGTGGACGGGTTACGGAGCGACATCTTCGAGATGGTTCAGGCAGCGGACCTGCGCACGTTCAGGGAAGTGGTGGACAGGGCCACCATAGTGGAGCGGGGGTTCGCTATCACACGAGCTCGACGTGAGGGATCAGAAAATAACCGGGAGAGGAAGCGGACACAGACTTACCCGGGAGGGGATCCGTCTGGTGGGAGCCCACCCCGAAAGTACCCCAAGACGCAACAAGGAAGCAAGAGTGCGCCTATCGGAAAGCCGCGACCAGCGAACAAGCCATGCGTTATTTGCGGAGCATCGCATCCAGTGACGGAATGCCCTAAGAGACAGGATCACTGTTACCGCTGCGGCAAACCAGGGCATTTCCGATTCAACTGTCCTCTGAACACTGGAGCGGCATCTTCCGCAGCTTCCACCCCAACGGCGCAGCCACCAGGACGGGGTAGAGCATCAACGGGAATGCCCCCACACCCTCCGGCGCCAAGAGCAGAAGGAGAATCGCGACCACAACCAGGAGGGAGGCTCTACTCCATGGGCCAGCATGGAGCGACACTGCAAGAGGAGGTGGTCGCAGGTATTACCTCCGTTTCTAATTTTCGAGCTCGAACCCTGTTTGACACCGGGGCGACTCGCTCTTTTATTTCCCGCACTTTTGCACAAACACATCTGCTAGAAAGTAGTCCCCTTGATGTCTTACTGACCGTCCAGACCCCTGGGGGGCCAATCGCGGCGACTGGCCTAGTACCCTCGTGTTCAATAAGACTGGGAAGGTTGTCGTGCCCCTGGGAACTGGTGGTCATACCGCTAAAAGAATACGACGTGGTTTTGGGCATGGACTGGCTTACCGAGTATCGGGCGGTCATCGATTGCGAGAAGCGCCAGGTGCAACTACGGAAGCCGGGATTCCCAGAAAACGTGTACTTGGCATGTAAAAGCACTTCCTTCTTGGCTATCATCTCCGCGTCGCGAGCTAGGAAGTTGATGGAGGGCGGGTGCATGGCCTATCTAGCCTCGGTAGATTTAGCCACCCGACCCGTTCCCTCGCCTTCCGAAATTCCCGTGGTAAGGGAATTTCCGGATGTATTTCTGGCAGAGCTCCCCGGAGTGCCGCCGGAATGAGAGGTCGACTTCCCTATTGAACTACTTCCCGGCACCAAACCCATCACCAAGGCACCGTACAGGATGGCCTTCGCGGAGTTAAAGGAACTCAAGGCACAGTTGGAGGACCTTTTGGATAAGGGCTTCATCAGACCTAGCGCGTCACCCTGGGGCGCGCCCGTCCTGTTTGTGAGGAAGAAGGACGGAAGTCTCCGGTTGTGCATCGACTACCGGGAGATAAATAAGGTCACCGTTAAGAACAAGTACCCCCTGCCAAGGATCGACGACCTCTTCGACCAACTACAGGGGGCGACGGTGTTTTCAAAGATTGACCTGCAGTCGGGCTATCATCAGGTCCAGGTCAAGGGGGAGGACATCCCCAAAACGGCTTTTCGGACTCGCTACGGCCATTACGAATTTACAGTAATGCCGTTCGGGCTCACAAATGCCCCGGCAGTGTTCATAGACATGATGAACAGGGTATTCAAACCCTTCCTGGACTTATTCGTGGTGGTCTTCATCGATGATATCCTCATCTACTCCCGTACAGACGAGGAACATGAAGAACATCTGCGCACAGTCCTCCAGACCCTACGGGAACAGAAACTCTACGCCAAACTCAAAAAGTGTGAGTTTTGGCTCCGTGAGGTCGGCTTCTTGGGGCACGTAATCTCGGCGGCTGGGGTCGCAGTCGATCCGAAGAAGATAGATTCGGTGACGGACTGGTCCCAACCGACGACGGTGACGGAGATTCGAAGCTTTCTAGGATTAGCCGGGTACTACTGGCGCTTCGTGGAGGGTTTCTCCAAGATAGCCACCCCCTTAAACCGCTTGACTAAAAAGGGGGAAAAGTTCATCTGGATGGACAAATGTCAGAGGAGCTTCGAGGAGCTCAAGGATAGATTGACGCGAGCCCCGATTCTCGCCCTGCCAGAACCAGGGGAGGATTATGAAGTGTACTGCGATGCGTCGCGAAACGGACTGGGTGGAGTACTCATGCAACGGGGAAAGGTTATAGCCTATGCGTCAAGGCAGCTCAAGGAATACGAGCGAAACTACCCCGTGCACGATTTGGAACTCGCAGCGGTTGTGTTCGTCCTCAAGCTTTGGAGACACTACCTGTATGGGGCACACTGCAATGTGTACTCAGATCATAAAAGTCTTAAGTACCTTTTCACCCAAAAGGAGTTAAATTTGCGACAAAGACGGTGGCTCGAGCTACTGAAGGATTACGATTTAACGATCCACTACCACCCGGGAAAGGCAAATGTGGTAGCCGACGCCCTGAGCCGTATGGGGCAGGCCGAGAAGGCAGGGGTAAGTGCCATCACCCAGCAAGATAGTCTGATTGCGGAATTTTTGCGATTAAGACTAGAAGTAGTACCAGCGGGTACAGTCGAACAACTTCTGACACTGGTGGTCAGACCTACCTTGCTTGACAGAATTCTCAAGGGGCAGTCGACTGATGACCAACTCCAGCTGGTGCGAAGTAGAGTAACTGCCGACCAAGAAGGTGATTTCACAGTAACCTCCGACGGCACGATACGATTTCGGGGACGAATCTGCGTGCCGGATCTACCGGAACTCAAAGAGGAAATCCTGCGGGAGGCGCATACTACTCCATATACAGCGCATCCCGGGGGAACGAAGATGTACAAGGACGTCAAACAGACCTTCTGGTGGCCCAAAATGAAGGGAGACGTGACTCGGTTTGTGGCACACTGCCTGGTGTGCCAACGAGTGAAGGCCGAGCACCAGCGTCCGGCAGGAAAATTGCAACCCTTACCGGTGCCCGAGTGGAAATGGGACATGATTACCATGGATTTTGTGATCGGGTTCCCGAGATCGTCACAGGGACACGATGCAATATGGGTAAACGTGGACCGTCTGACGAAATCGGCCCACTTTCTGCCCATACACACGACGTGGACGCGGGAACGACTGGCACAAACCTACATCAACGAGATTGTAAGGTTGCATGGGGTGCCGACATCCATCACGTCGGACAGGGACACGCGATTCGTGTCAAACTTTTGGCAGAGCCTGCAGCGAGCAATGGGAACCAAGTTGCACTTCAGTACGGCTTTTCACCCGCAGACCGATGGACAATCAGAGCGGGTGATACAAATCATGGAGGACATGCTTCGGGCATGCGTTTTGGACCTGGGCGAAGGGTGGGCACGGTGTTTGCCCCTAGTGGAATTTGTCTACAATAACAGTTACCAGGCCAGCATTCAGATGGCACCATACGAGGCCCTGTACGGGCACCGCTGTCGGTCTCCAATATGCTGGGACGACTTGGGTGAGCGTAAGTTTCTGGGCCCGAATTTGGTGGAGGAGACCGAAGCAAAGGTGCGATTGATTAGACAAAGGCTGCTGACCGCCCAGAGCAGACAGAAAAGCTACGCGGACAACAGACGCTGAGACTTAGAGTTCATGGTGGGTGAGCATGCGTTACTCCGAGTTTCGCCCTCCAAGAGGAAACGACGCTTCGGCATAAAGGGAAAGTTAAGCCCGAGGTACGTAGGACCGTTCGAGATCCTAGAACGCGTAGGACCGGTGGTGTACCGATTAGCCCTGCCGCCGAATCTCGAACGAGTCCATAACGTGTTCCATGTCTCGATGCTCCGGAAGTACCTAGCTGATCCCTCTCATGCCTTGGATTCCTCCACCATCGAGTTGCGAGAGGATTTAAGCGTCGAGGAGACACCGGTGCAGATTTTGGCAAGAGAGGACAAGAAGTTGCGCAAACGAACAATCCCATATGTAAAGGTCCAGTGGAGCAACCATGAAGAGCGCGAGGCGACTTGGGTGTTACGGCTTTTTGGTGTTGGCATATTTCGTGAGTCATGTCAGTGAGTTGAATCGGAGTCTTAAAGGGATCAAATTGTCAATCAGCAATCAAAGACTTAGAGAAGATTCAACAAGAGCTCAAGTTGACACTCAGTGTCTTGAGTCTTGGAGATTGAAGTTGAAGAATTGTGGATCAGTTACATCAATCTCAAGAAGAAAGTATTCAAAAGGATCAGGTATGGTTAACTAAATAATTTTGGTGATCCGAATACTTTCTTATAGTGTGGAAACACTTGGATGAATTTTTAATTGCATTAAAATCAAAAACTGGACATGGGACATGTTCAGGATCCGGATCAGACAGTCCAATCCGGATCCCGAAGGGTGCTTGTTCATTGGCAAATCCGATCCGGATCAAAGGTCATTTCGATCCGGATCCCGAACATGGGTTTTTGCTGGAATACATGAACGATCCGGATCGGGCATTTCAATCCGGATCCCGAACCCTGTTTTTCTGGAATAGCCTGACTCGTTACGACGATCCGGATCACAGTAAATCCGATCCGGATCGCCGTCCTGAAAATTTCCAGATAAGGTAAGTTTTTGATTCTTATCTCTTTCCAAAGGTTTCTAAACTATAAATAGACATTTAGGGTTTCTCAAAAACGGGGGGAGCACGGCCGATCAATTGATAAAACACTTGAGAGCAACCCTAGAGGCTAGGTTTTTATCGTTCTTCTTTATAGCCTCTTTTAGGTCAATTCGACGGTTCTTTCAAGAACATATCTTTTGTCAAATTGATCTAATCTTTGCTCAGAGATTTTTCCCATGGATCTTCATTGATAATATAAGCAAAGGATCACCATCGAAGCCAATATTCTTACCGGCTGAGTTTGCGTCGTGGATTCGACGTGGCATCGTGGATTCGGTGTGCTAAAGGCGTTTCGTGGATTCGAAACGTGTGCTCGTGGATTCGAGTGGCGTTCGTGGATTCGAACGTGTGCAGTGGACGTGCAATCGTTGGAGCGCAAGGTCCGAAGAAGTTGAAGGTGGGGTTAAATCCGTGGAGACGGTAATCACCTTGTTATTATTCTTTCTTAGTGGATTGTTATTGCGTGGACATCCAATCGGTGAGCGCAAGGTCCGAAGAAGCTGAAGGAGGGGTTTGAGTCCGTGGAGTCGGTAATCACCTTGTTATTCTTCTATTCTTAGTGGATTGTTATTGCGTGTTGGTCCCGTGGTTTTTCTCCTGGATTGGAGTTTCCACGTATATCTCGGTGTGTTGTTTTTATTTTCCGCATTGGTTTTTATTTTGCACTGAGATTTGGTTTTATAAGTATTACACCTATTCACCCCCCCTCTAGTTGTTTGATAGTACCTATTTAGATCCTTGTGGATCCTATAAAAACCTACATTGGGAACTGGAATCGAAGATGAGAGAATGTTTTCCCGAATTGATTAGTGGGGTTTGTACTTAAGTTTCGGGACGAAACTTTTTATAAAGTGTGAGTGGTGTAGTGATCCGGCCTTTCGGGGTATTTTTGACTTACATGTAGTCATTTAAGCCTTTAAGTGAAATAAAATTATTCAATTCTTAAAAGTTGGCCATTGTGAGGTGCTAGTATTTTTCTGCGATAGAGCGCGGAAAAAGAAAGCCGATGGTGCGATCGGATCTGAAATCCGATATCGGGATCTCCCGGAACGGAATTCCTAGTGATACGGTGATTAAGTCATGCATCGGAATCCGTGCAAAATATCTTGCACCCGTTAGAGATAATGTGGGTTATCTCGTAGGGGATAATTAATAAGTTAATTAATTATCCGATGACGAAAATTAGAATCCTCTTACATACTAATTAAAGAGGAGATTAATTAAAGATTTAATACGAGCTATATAAGGGATCCCGATTATCGGAAAGAAAAGAAAAGAGAAATAAAAACCCTAATCGGTGAGAAGAGAAAAAGAAAAGAAAAGACGGAACCCTAGCCGGAAGAAAGGGAAAGGAGAAAGAGAAGGAGCCCGATCTTCCCGGACATCGAACCGAAGGCAAGAACGCGACCGGACAACCTTCCCGTCGATCTTTGGTTAGTAAAATAATTGTTATAATTTATTTGGGATTTTTCCGTCGTCTCTTTTGTTTGAGTTCTTGGTTTCTCCGTCGTATCCGTCACCGTCGCCGTCGTCGTCATCATGCTAGGGCACGGAACGGACGGCGGAGGCGCGCGGTGCCGCTAGGGCATCGCGCGGAGGAGAGTCACGGACGGCACCCATGCGGACCCGCACCCGCGCGGGCACCGCATGGGCGCCGCGCGGCTACCGCACGGACGACACCCATGCGGACCCGCAACCGCGCGGGCACCTCATGGGCGCCGCGCGGCTGCCGCGCGGACCCGCAACCGCGCGGGCGTCACCCGCGCGGACCCGCAACCGTGCGGGCACCGCGCGGGCGCCGCGCGGCTGCCGCGCGGGCGGCACCCGCGCGGACCCGCAACCGTGCGGGCACCGCGCGGGCGCCGCGCGGGCGGCACCCGCGCGGACCCGCAACCGCGTGGGCGCCGTGCGGGGCCGCACCCGCGCGGGCACCGCGCGGCCGCCGCACGGGCAACACCCGCGCGGGCACCGCGCGGTAGCCGCACGGGCAACACCCGCGCGAGGCACCGCGCCGCGTGGGCGTCGCCGCGGAGACGCGCCGCGTGGTTCCGAACCGCGCGGGGCTCCGGCAGACGACGACGGCGGCGCGGGATTTCCGTTTCGTCAACCCGGACGGTGTTGGACTTTTCCATCGAAAAGAGTAAATTGGGTCTTTTGTTTTCGGATATTAGTACACGTATTTTACTATAGTTATCCTTGCGGACATTCTTTAGGTCCAAGTGCGCAGCTGGGGTGCGCGAAGGATTCAGGTGTTCCGATTTCTCTTCAAATAGGTGGGTACGGTTGCTGTAAATGCAACCAGTGCAGTAAGTGCATCTATCGTCATTAAAATGCTCTTAATTTATCTAACAAAGTAGATGGACAGTTTAACCTTTCGCATAATTGTGTTTTTATCTAACAATTGAAGCGGCTACGGTCGCGGTGCTCACTACACGCCGATCTCGGCAAATCCGTATTCGGATGCTGCACGTACACAGGCGGATTGGCCTCCGCATGGGTGTACTTTTCCGGAGAAGTGGTCTCTTATGACCCGTGTTCCTCACAAGGGGTGGGAGCCGTGTGGACCTCTTCGCGCTCGCTGGGAATTGCACACCCACACCGTGAAGGGGTTAAATGCATCAAAAAGGTGTTTGCGCATGAGGGGAGACTTTAGTCTCTCCGACAGATACTCTGGGGTTGGTGCCCAACTTAATTGATAAATCTGGGGTTGGGGCCCAGCTTAATATGTGCAGGGTTTTAGCGAAAGGTTCCGGTGTATTCGGTTTCCTTCTTATTCCTTATTGATATTAGACATCTACTTTGTTTGTCACTGACATTACCCACTCCGTGACAGGTGTTACGAGGTGCGTTAGCCGGGAGGGCGGTGAGACTGCGTCGCGAGGACCGTAGTCTGATACTTGGGTTTATTATCTCATTTCTCTTATGTTTTAATTAGTTAATTTGCTTTGGGTCGTATTATTCGTGGACATGTATTTCTTAGCGCTGTGGATGAGGTGTACTTTCATATTTCGATTCTTTTAGTGATGTTTTCTTACGCGGCACGTTTTCATGATAAACCAAATGATTTCGAAAATGTTTTCTCAAAACGAAGTGCCGTGTGGGCACGGATTTTGCAACCGCTGGCTTTATCCTTTCTAAACACTGATGCCGCTTTAATATTCCGCTTGACGATGTATGTCTATTGTATGGTTGATGGTTGGTGTTTGATGTATGTTGTTGTAAATGAGACGCCGTGCATATACAAAGGAGACTCTGTCCGTGGGCAGGGAGAATTTGTGTATGTGGCGGTCCGGCACGCACCGGGGATGAGGTTTAAATTACCTTGTTAAGAAGAAAAAAAAAGATACATGCAATTTTCCGCTTTGATAGACTCAAAAACCCCCGGGGGCGTGACAACATGTATATAATCCCTGATCCATAATAAATCACCAAAGTTGTACCCGCACATAGATATGTCATCATGTCCCAACAATTAATCCATTTAACCAACTTTCATAAAATCTATGTGCTAACATGGCATGTTAATTATCACTATTAAAAATGTCCCCGCAATCATGTTTCCACAATAATATTATCCCAATAATATTCCCAACATGCTATGTCCACAAAATTAATCTCAAATGATAGGCTCACATTTATATCATTTAATCATGCATGGTAATCAATCACATAGTCCAAGTGGGGAAATCTCTAATAAACTTAGTGAGCAAGTCAGAAGTTGAGGTATGCAACAACCACCCACCTCGATCGCAGAGCACGCGAAGCACAGCCCAAATACGCCCTCACTTCAGGTAAACACGGCAGACTGCACGGTAATCCAAACGACGTACAATTAACCCAAAAATGCACAATAACCCGCTGTCCAACAATCAGTCCCGAAAATGGCTAAATTTCACCTGCGAGATGAACTCAGAAAAATTCGAAAAAATAACCGCTGCGATCGTCACGTCGAGCCGATCGAAACAAGTACTCGTACGTTCCGATCCGATACCTGTAGGTCAAGTTACAAATAAAACACCGCTGTAAGCCGCAACGCCACACAACCAAAATTCTGTGGCAAACAGTCCAGGGAAAGCATAATTATCACCTTCGAATCATCTTCAGAAAAATACGATAAAAATATGGTCGCGTTCCTCTCGAAGCGTAGATGCCGATCGAGTCCTCACACACCCCGATCCGATGCCCGTAGGCCAAGAAATAAATCAAACAAGCCCATGCTATCCAGAAAGTCACCATAGAAAAGGAGGTCAAAAGGTGCCTCATGAACTGTGCCAAAAACCCAAAATAAGGTGAAATGATCAACACGGAAAACGAAGCCTTACCTCTCTAGAACACTTTGCCAGAAAAATCGCCCAAAAATTCCATCGGGGTGGCACAGGGGAGCTCTCAGACTGAACTATGACGGAAAAGCCCACTGTAAGAGAATCGTCGCAGTGTGCCGAATCGTAGATAACGCCGATGCCGAGGCCTCCAAAAATTCCGGGGATCCATCAAGAAGTAGGGGACAAGGTGATGAACAAATTCCCTTAAGGCACCACCCAAGAGGAGCTCGGGAAAAGGCCCAAAACAGCAGCCCAAATGGAGTATTTATAGCCCATTCCAAACAATTGAGTTAATTCCCTCTGTGTCCCAAGTTCCGGGCGCCCGAATTGTTTCGGGCGCAAACAGTGCGCCGATCCGGGCCGTCGATCCAGCGCCCAAATCCACCACAATACGCCACGTGTCCCCGAACAGCAAACAGTAAACTCGGCCGCTCCCGTCCTGCCGCGTGGTCCGCCCTGGTCGACGGGGTGGGTGGCGGCCGCCAATGGCGGGCCGCCACGTGGCGCACGCGTGCGCCACGTTGGCGCCGTGGCAGCCACGCCAGCTGCCACCCTACCAACCGCCGCCTGCCACGCCGCCTGCCCCCCGTACGCGCACAATGACGCGCCCAATCCCCGCGCGCCACGTGTCATGCCCCCGCGCTCGCTGCGCCCAGTGCACACACTCCGTGCACCCGACGAACCATCAACTGCCATGTGTCCACCTCTCAATCAATAGGAAACGACCACGTGGCACACCACCAGCCTGCACCCCCGCGCCTGCCCGCGCACCCTCGCGTGCGCCGCGCCCACAGCATCGAACCAATGAGGAGCTGCCACGTGTCCCTGCCGGTCCACCGTACACCCGCGCGCTCTACCGTGAACCGAGCGTGCTGCGCCCACCAATCCAGCGCTGCCACGTGTCATCCCGCCCGGTCCACTGCGCCAGCGCCTCACCCCGTGGACCGAGAAGCGTGCGCCGGCCAATCCGAAGCTGCCACGTGTCCCGGCCGGCGGTCCATGGCTCCCCCATGCACCAAAATGCACTAGAAACTTCCGGGTCTTCGTTTTTGGGTGTCCGGACTCAGAAAAATACAAGTAAATAGTCATTTTCCATCGTTTTTCCGCGCTGAATCCAAATACGGCCTACGTTTTGCACAAAACTCCTTCCAAAATTCGACGGGGGTTTCCGAATACACTCGGGATCCATTCAACGCACCGAGTCCATTTCTTGAGTCCGATACACACCCAAACACTCCCATCTCCCAAGATAGTCCTCCAGAAGCCAATGATCAAGCCATAAACCCTCAATAAAGATCCGGGTCATCACATCCTCCCCCACTAAAAGAAAGTTTCGTCCTCGAAACTAAAACAACTCAAAAGGGAGTCTCAAAACTAGGATAGGTATCCATCAACACCATCTCCAGCTCCCAAGTCACTACTCACTCCCCGTGATTACTCCTCAACAACAACAATCACCAGTACGGCATGGCCCGATTGCACAATCCTCTCATCAGACGAGCCAGAATTTGCAACGGGCGTCCCTCGTACTCCAAACATTCACAGATCTCAAATGGAGCGAGTCAATCACGGGCGAGGGATCCAAAAGCACACCACTCCCGTGCTGAGACGTGGAAAAACCTCAGGGACTCCAACAAAAGGCTGGGGGGAAAATGGAAGAAGAACAATACAACACACATCAACACCACGCCCTGGTGCCAACTCGACCAGTGCAACCCAAAACACCCCCACGCGATCATCCAAGAAGGGAAAAAGCCTTAACAAGCCGGGGTCCTCACTCGGTCACTCTCAAATCCTGACCATCCGAGTGGACTGCTCCACCACAGTCTACCATCAAAAGGAACCCCCAGGGACACAACCTCGAGCCCTGCTCACCTCAACGGTCCCACACAGCGCCAGCTACGGAATCATCAAACTCAACCCCAAATAGCTCTCCTGCTCCAGGTATCCGCCACCACAGTGGCCCTGTCGGGGTGATATTGGATGCTCATCAATAATCCAACTGTACTCCATAGCCACTATGGGAGGCATCACTATATCTCGCAAATCCATCTTCCATCACTGGCGATCTTAAAATCGGCTGTGGTATCAGTCTCATCACCCATTCGTCAAGCTCTGCTGGCACTATCTGGTCTAAAAGCTCCTCACCTCAATAATAACAGTCGGTTTCGGCCAGTCTCGAATAACATCCATTTTGGCCAGATTTCCACCGCCGCCCCTATGGCTAGAATATGTAATCCAAGAAGATATGCTCTCGAAGCTAAAACTTGAACCACAACAACTTGGCATATAGCTTCTTCCTCACAGACCTTATCACACCATCTACAAGTGCTCCACAAGCTCTAAATCACACAGGGAAGGGGGGTAAAATCAAAATATCCCGGGAGAATATCGCCAATAATCCTTCCAAGTGCAGCTGGAACACACAATTCCTCAAGTCTTAAAGGCGACAGGGCATTAGTCATTCCATCTGGCCTCACTGTACTCATAATGCCCCTACCGTGTCCTGCACACCATCTTGGCGAAATACTCAGCTGTATGATTCCAAATAGATACATGTATCATAAGCAAACAACTGCCGGAGTATAACTCCATCAAAAGGTCTTAAATAATACCCGGACCTGCCTGCGGTCACACCACACAAGAACCCTCACCGCCGTGTATCAACGACGTGGCATCACCACCGTGTATCAACGGTGTGGCATCACCACCGTGTATCAACGGCGTGGCATCACCACCGTGTATCAACGGTGTGGCATCACCACCGTGTATCAACGGTGTGGCACTAGGTCGAACAGATCCTCGATCCATCAGATCCCGCGACTGCGCCATCAGCTCTCTCAGCTCTACAGGTGATATCCAATGAGGTGCTGTCGAGGTTGGCGCGGTTCCCAAAACCACGTCAATCGCAATCTCAATCTCCCTAACCGGCGGCATCATCATCAGCTCGGTGGAATCACACCCGGGATCTCATGGGCAACAGGAATATCCTTGAGTCCCGGTGCCGCCGTAGGCACCTCTCGCACTGTCGCTGCAACCGTGTGCTCTAACTGTCTCAACAAACAAGCTTCCCTTGTCTGCCTCGCAGAAGGTCATAGCCTTCTCTCTCCATAGTCAAACATCATGTGGCACTGTGCCAACCAATCCCAAGCACTGGGTCAAAACACCGAACTGACACAAATACCAATAAGTCTGCCAATATAACTCGAGGTCTCAACTGCACTGGACATGATCCACAAGCCTCCTCCACATGCACCGCACCAACCGGAACCTGTACCTTTAGTACACGTGGTAACCACTCTGCCTCTAGTCCATGCAGGAATGCAGAGTGCTCTAACTTTGACTGCTATGATGGAATCACACCTGCGACGACCCGATCTACTGCCTTGGCGCCCTCCAACCAGGCAGCACAGTCTCATCCGCTCGATGCAGGTGGTCGTCGCCTAGCCTGCCTGAAAATATCAAAACTACCCACATAGAGAGCACGATCTCTGCCTCTGCTCACACTGAGGGGACGAATATGGTCCTCCGCAGACAACAAATCCATGCTACCGCCGCGCTACTCTGATATAGATGCTGATGCTGCCATCGGGGTCCACCCGACCTCTGATGTCTCAGAAATCTACGATCCTGGAGAAGGAAATCGAGAATGCCTCTGCCAGCCGATCTGTCCTCCATCACCTAGTGCCAAGCGCCTCCATCCAGAACTCGCCTCTGGCGGCAGATCCCTATCCAAAGGAACCGCAACGCCATGCTCCATAAACAATGTCTACTACGTCGCGGCATCCAAAATCTGTACAGGAAGAACCGAATAAACTGAAAGGTATCCTGGCGCAATCCACTCCCAGTCACACGTATCCTATGTGCCTCGTCCCTCGAAACCTGGAGCGCGCAGTTTAACAACTGCATAAAACCTCTGGCCCAGGGAGGCTCTCGAATAGTCTCTCCATCACCATCAACCACGATTCTGCCTCCAAAGGCTCCAACTCAATTCCACGAATCGGGGTGGTTCATCTGCCAAAACTGGCTCCATCGATCGATGATGTCCCACAGCTCATCAGCTGTCAGCTATCCACCCCGCCTCGGTGCCTTGGCACTAAATATTGGCACGGAGGGGGCTACTCGCTCCATCGGCGCCACAGAAATCACTGCCGCTGAGGATACTGCAACCAGGTGGTCTCAGGAGAAAAGCACTGTCGGGCTGCCCACTGCTCCGACAACTGTGTCACCCAGACCAGCTGCTCACTCTGTCGCTGATAAGCCTCTGACAATCCTGTCATTTGGGTCCGAAGCTCTCTGACCTCAATCCGGGTATCCGGCCCAAATCCAACCGCTCAGGGTCAACTGCTGTGACAGGATGCACACGGGTCAAAACCCAGCGTCGGGGAGAAACAACTCACCACGACAAAACTGCAAATTAGCACAACACAAACACTCGACCCAATCAAGCGAAAGTCTAGAGCATGTCACCCATTCCACAGCGTTATGTTGTCTGCAGCCTACATAACCACTTAGGAGAATAAACATGCCAATCACTCATCATGTCCCTTGGGAGAGGTGTAAAACTCAATCAGGACTCTCGCTAAAAATCACGACTCTCACGAAGTCATCCTAGGGTCCAACCACAAGCCTAGGGTTTCTAAGTCCACCATGACCTACAACCTAGGCTCTGATACCACTCTAATCTGTCACGCCCCGAGGTCGAAACTGCGACCCGGGCTCGCCAATAGATCCGCCACCTATGCATAACCCCGCATAGGCGAAGCGTCTAACCTGCAAAAGATAGTACTATAGCTACGCAAATATCAGAGCGAAAATAAAATGTTGTAAAATAAAATCCAATCACTGTACAATACGAAAAAGTACAACATCTATCTCCTCAAATACAGATAATCCTCATACAATACCCTCAATACAGCATCTCTCAAACTCCAAAAAGAGAGATAAACTAAAACTATAGTACATCAGTCTCTCCAAATACAAAAGATCCCTCTCAAAATAAACAATAAAAACCAGCTAAAAGCTACAAGGAATCTCCAACCAGGGGATACAGCTACACTCCTCGGGCGGTAAGGATCTAGCTCGTGACTCCCTCGCCTCGAACAACGACCGAAACATCAGCAACTCCCGCAGAAGACTATGCAAAACAGGAGGAAGAAAAGAGGGAAACAACAGTGGGGGTGAGAACCACTAGTAAACCAGTAGCCTCCCCCTGTGGGTAAAGCCTCCAACTCCGGCGTACCCACTAAGTCTACCAGAGGCAAGAAAAGGAATAAGTGGTAAAGCTGTAAAGAGAACTGCTGAAAAAGGAAAAACCACCACTAGCATGCCTCTAAATGCAATACCGAAAGGAAAGACTATGTATGCATCAGTAACCCAATCTATCCACCAGTAAAAACTGGTACTGCCTGCTGTCGCCCTCATCATGGGGCAATAACCGCGCCGATGTGATAGCAAAACTCCTGCTGTCGTCCTCATCATCGGGCAATAACCGCGCCGATGTGATGGCAAAAACTGTCAATAATTGTCTGACCCCAGCCTCCGGAGGGGAACTCGAGGGGAGCGACCCACACGAGTAAAGTATCTCATAACCAGTAACATAAGTATCGTAAAACAGCAGGACTGGATCACGACTATGATCAAAGTGGGAAAATCCATCCACTAGAGAAATCTGATACCCAATCCGATGCAATAGTAAACATCCGGTCAACCGCCCAATGTCCGCGGTCGCCGCAACACCCCACAAGACCAAAATCTGATAAAGTAATCAACATCTGGCTAACCGCCTAATGTCCGCGGTTACCACAATAACCCACAATCCACAATCGGGTAAAATAATCAATATCCGATCAACCGCCTACTGTCCGCTGTTGCCGCAATAACCCACAAATCCAACATCAAGTACATCCTGTCTCCGACCCAAAGGTCCCGGCTACACTATCCCAAACCCCTGCTCGAACCCGAGCAACACGACTCAAAAGTCTAAATGAGAAGGAGAAAGGAAACAATCATGGTTTCTCCTAAATCAAATCCCAATATGATAGTGTAGCAATAAATAGTGGCCTATCTAGATGTCCATACAAGCATGCAAGAGTCCTCATGCAAGATGAAAGAGAGAATATCAAATAACAGTTCCACATGAGTATCAAATAGTCAATCTACATAGATATAACCATCATGCTAAAATCATCAGCCAACTACACATGTATATAATCCCTGATCCATAATAAATCACCAAAGTGGTACCCGCACATAGATATGTCATCATGTCCCAACAATTAATCCATTTAACCAACTTTCATAAAATCTATGTGCTAACATAGCATGTTAATTATCACTATTAAAAATGTCCCCGCAATCATGTTTCCACAATAATATTATCCCAATAATATTCCCAACATGCTATGTCCACAAAATTAATCTCAAATGATAAGCTCACATTTATATCATTTAATCATGCATGGTAATCAATCACATAATCCAAGTGGGGAAATCTCTAATAAACTTAGTGAGCAAGTCAGAAGTTGAGGTATGCAACAACCACCCACCTCGATCGCAGAGCAAGCGAAGCACAGCCCAAATACGCCCTCACTTCAGGTAAACACGGCACACTGCACGGTAATCCAAACGGCGTACAATTAACACAAAAATGCACAATAACCCGATGTCCAACAATCAGTCCCGAAAATGGCTAAATTTCACCTGCGAGATGAACTCGAAAAAATCCGAAAAAATAACCGCTACGATCGTCGCGTCGAGCCGATCGAAATGAGTACTCGCACGTTCCGATCCAATACCTGTACGTCAAGTTACAAATAAAACACCGCGGTAAGCCGCAACGCCCAAAAGGCCCAAAAGAGCAGCCCAAATGGAGTATTTATAGCCCATTCCAAACAATTGAGTTAATTCCCTCTGTGTCCCAAGTTCCGGGCGCCCAAATTGTTTTGGGCGCAAACAGTGCGCCGATCCGGGCCGTCGATCCAGCGCCCGAATCCACCACAACACTCCACGTGTCCCCGAACAGCAAACAGCAAACCCGGCCGCTCCCGTCCTGCCGCGTGGCCCGCCCTGGTCAACGGGGTGGGTGGCGGCCGCCAATGGCGGGCCGCCACGTGGCGCACGCGTGCGCCACGTCGGCGCCATGGCCGCCACGCCAGCTGCCACCCTGCCAACCGCCGCCTGCCACGCCACCTGCCCCCCATACGCGCACAGTGACGCGCCCAATCCCCGCGCGCCACGTGTCATGCCCCCGCGCTCGCTGCGCCCAGTGCACACACTCCGTGCGCCCGACGAACCATCAACTGCCACGTGTCCACCTCTCAATCAATAGGAAACCGCCACGTGGCAGACCACCAGCCTGCACCCCCGCGCCTGCCCGCGCACCCTCGCGTGCGCCGCGCCCACAGCACCGAACCAATGAAGAGCTTCCACGTGTCCCCGCCGGTCCACCGTACACCCGCGCGCTCTACCGTGAACCGAGCGCGCTGCGCCCGCCAATCCAGCACTGCCACGTGTCATCCCGCCCGGTCCACTGCACCAGTGCCTCACCCCGTGGACCGAGAAGCGTGCGCCGGCCAATCCGAAGCTGCCCCGGCGGTCCATGGCTCTCCCATGCACAAAAATGCACTAGAAACTTCTGGGTCTCCGTTTTTGGGTGTCCGGACTCAGAAAAATACAAGTAAATAGTCATTTTCCATCGTTTTTCCGCGCTGAATCCAAATACGACCTTCGTTTTGCACAAAACTCCTTCCAAAATTCGACGGGGGTATCCGAATACACTCGGGATCCATTCAACGCACTGAGTCCATTTCTTGAGTCCGATACACACCCAAACACTCCCATCTCCCAAGATAGTCCTCCAGAAGCCAATGATCAAGCCATAAACCCCCAATAAAGATCCGGGTCATCACACACGGGGTGTCTCGAAAGTCGTGCCACTGTTTGGGGTCCGTTCAAAATCCAAACACCCACAATCGATCAACCGGAGTCAACGCCGATTAATATGTATAATAAAAACACCACTGCTGCAATTTATAGTTATTTAGGCAAATTTACTGAACACAAGAGGGTTCTGGGGTTACCGTGTCAGGAACTCAGAAAGTTGAAGGTCGCTGGGGGTGCTGGAACGTGAAAACTGCGTACCGCTGTCCTCCAACTCAAAATTGAACAACAAAAAGGGCCTCCCCTTGATTCGACGCCAAGCGAGGTTTCCACCGATCACCCATGAACCGAGACGATGCCCCAAAACAGCGACATGGTGGGCGGCATCGCTGTAGCGATCCCACGAGGCGCGATCAAAATAGAAAGGTTTGGCTCGGCTCAATCCAGGGCACAGGCCGGCGCGGGAGCGGGCGTAGGCCAGGCTTGGGTCGGGTGTAGGGGCGGCGCGTCCCTAGGCACAGGCGCGGGCCGGGTGCAGGGGTGGCGCGGCCCTAGGCGCAAGCGCGCGACGAGCTTGGGCGCGGGGGTGGCGCGGGCCATGCGGCAGGCTAGATTGGATGCGGCCGGCACAGGCGCAGGAACGGCAAGGTGCGGCACCGAAAGCTTACCACCCGAGGGGACTTCTCCGACTCGGATCTCGTTGGAGAAACATACGGATGAGATGGGTAGAAAAGAGGGGTGTGCAGCTGTTGCAACGGGGAAGAGAAAGGGGTGGAATTAGGGCTAATCTTGATACCCTAATCCCCTTCTAACCATGTTTACCAAAAAATTCGCAAAACGCCCCAAGCACAAGATGTTTCTCCTCCCAACCCCAGTAGATATATTTTCTTATCCCAAATTTCAAAACTTCAAAAAAAATTGTGTTAAGTCACCTCGAAAAATATGTCGATCTCCTAATTACTCTTTAACGACAAATTACGCAAATCCCAAAGCCTAAACTATCGCGACTGCAACCGAGATTACCGAAACCGATTTTTCGGTCCAAATCACCCTCTAAAGCTGCATTTTTGGGAGATCCGGGTGTCAGATGTGAAATCCGATCACACCACCATTCTCAGCTCGAGGACGTCGTCGACGTGACGATTTTTCTTTTCTGAAAATCTCACTTTAAATCTTTTGTTCAATTTACGGGAAAGACCCGATTTTTGTTTTTCATATTTTTCGGTGCAACCAGCACAACGAATTCAAAAAAACGAATCTGACCGCTCCCTTTAGCACAGATTATCAATAAGTCGGTGAATTAATTTCTAAATTTCATCCTCAAAATGCTGAAATTGATGACCTCTTTAATTTAAAAAAAAATCAAATTTTTTATTTAATTTGCTGAATTTCAAATTCAAATTATGAAATTTAATGTTCAAATATTACATCACTCCCTTCTTAAAAAAAGTTCCGTCCCCGAAACTTAAATAATAGCCCTCTGAAAATAAATCAGGAAAACACTCCTTCATCACGGACTCTATGTAGGGCCCCAGAACCCCTGTAGCTTTTTCCCGTGAATCCACTATGTGAAACACCTATCATTGGTGTGACTGGCCCATAGTGCATCAAAGAGGTGCCACAGATGGACCCAGTGAGGTATCCAGAGCTGGATTGGCTTTCAGCTATTTTTGCCGAATTTTAGAAATGGTTTTGGGCCAAACAGAGGTTGGATTTGGATTCAGCGCGGAAAAACGCTTGAAAACGGCTATTTACTTGTATTTTTCTGAGTCCGGATGCTAAAAAAGGGGCTCCCGGAAGTTTTCAGTGGATTCTGGTGCATGGGGGAGGCCGTAGACCGGCTGGGTGCCACGTGGCGGCCTGTTATTGGCCGGTTTACTGAGCGCGGTCCACAGAGCAGCGCCGGGTGGCGCATGGACCCGGCGCGGGGACACGTGGCGCCCCAGGAGTGGCCGGCGCGCGATGCGCGGTCCACGGAAACCCCGCGCGGGTGCATAGACCGGGCGCGGGGACACGTGGCGGCAGGTGATTGGCGTGCTCACGCGGCACGGTCCACGGGGGTGCACGTTTGAGCCTCGGGAAGCATGCGCGCGTGGGGGGCAGGTGGCGCGGCCGGCGAGGCGTGCGACCGGTCGGCGTGTCGCGCGGGCTGGCCACGTGGCGCCCATCCATTGGCGGGCGCCACCTACCCGGTTGACCGGGCGCGGGACACGTGTCGTCCCCAGGCATGCTTGCACCGCTGTTCCGTGTTCGGGGGACACGTGTCACACCCAGGCGGATTCGGGCGCTCTTCGCGGGCCGATCCTCAGCACATTCGGGCGCCCGAATGTGGGCCGAGCGCCCGAATGTGGGCCGAGCGCCCGAAAGTGGGGACATGCCGGGTATTATTGGAATTGTTTTTTTGGGCCTATAAATAGGCCCAGAACTTGCTCTTTAGCTCCTTTTCTGCTCGGATTTTGACAAAGAGCTCTTTAGTGAAAATCTTCACCACCCTGTGCTGCATCCACTAAAGCATCCCTGGGATTTTTAGTAGCACGCACTTCGAGATTTGCATTTTCTCGGCGCACTGCGACGCACCTTCCTTATTTACCCTTTTCATCACATTTCGGTCCGAGGACTCCCCTGGGCTACCCCGAAGGAATTTTTCGGTGATTCTTGCGCCCACGTTTCCACGACAGGTAGGGCTTCGACTTTTGCTTCCCCTTATTTCAAGGTTTTTTGGACTTTTCGGATCATTTCTGTGACCTCTTATTTTGTCATGGATTATGGACAGCACCGGGGTTTTTGTGGGTTTTCTCAGCAACCGAGAGTCAGAACGAGGAGAACAAATACTCGATTTATATCTACGCGTCGCAAGGAACATCATCGTATTTTTCCTGGATTTTTCTGAGGTTGGTTCGAAGATGAAAATTGTACTTTTTCTGGACAGAGTACTGCTGACTTTTGATCTTTGGAAGTTTCGCGTGTACCGCGATGATTAATTTATATCTTGGCCTACATGTGTCGGAACAGGACGAGTAAGTACTTGTTTTTCATCTACTCGTCGCGAGGATCGCAACGGTGATTTTTCCAGATTTTTCTGAGGACTGTCCTGAGGTGAATTTCCTCGTTTTCCGTGTTGTTTGGAAAAACAACAAATGTTGTTTTTGGATGTTGTTATTTACACCGGGTGCGATCTATTTTTGCAGTAGTTCACTGTTTTGGAGGTTTGCGGGGATTGAGGATCTTGGACAGCGGGGAATCTCTTGTTGTTGTTGTTCACGCCTTTCGAGGTGGGTTGTTGTTGTATCCCTCTCTTTTGGTGTGCTCACTAGGAACATCAGAATAATCCCGATGTTAGAAAATGTTGAATAAAATATTGATAAACTTTGCATGCTAAAAAGGACTAAATAATTGCTAGCCTATCCATTTAATTGAGACATTGGTAATTGGACATGATCATTATGCCATGATCACTCCTGTTAAAGTATTTAATTACCTGGAACAGCATGATCAGTTGTATGTTAGAACAGTGGATAGCGAATTCCCTACTTTCATCTGAGGACAGTTGCATGCTTGTATGGACATCTAGTTAGGCCACCTTTTTCTACTACACTATCATTGGAATTTGACTTAGGAGAAACCATGTGGGCACCTTTTCTCCTTTATTTATGATACTTGTGGTATTGCTCGGGTTGAGAAGGGTTGTAGGATAGTGTAGCCGGGTTTATTGAGTGGATTTGTCATACTAGATTGTGGGTTGTGGGGTGTTGCGGCGACCGCGGACATTGGGTGGTTGACCGGATGATTATCTTTGCATCAGATTTTGGATCGAATTTCTCTAGTGGATGGAGTTTTCCCACTTATTGAGTATTATTGTATTAGATTGGGGGATTGGGTTATATTTAGTGGAGGATTTTTCCCACTTCGATCATTGTCGTGATCCAGTCCTGCTACAGTGAGATATTGAGACATGGTTACTGTACTTGTGAGACATGATTTCTTTACTCGTGTGGGTCGCTCCCCTCGAGTGCCACTCCGGAGTGTGCGACCGTACCGGACAGTAGTCGGTCTGTTACTTATTTTGGGTGCGACCGTATCGGTAAGTAGTCGGTCTGTTACCTATTTTGGGATGCGACCGTATCGGTAAGTAGTCGGTCAGTATTCCCGCAGATGAGTTCGACAGCAGAGCAGGCAGTGCAGATTGGGTTTATACAGCCAGGCACATTCGCCGATGCATTATTATAGTTACATCTTTCTGGCTCTGCATTTAGAGCCATCGTAGTGGTAGCTTCATTTTCTTTTCAGCAGTACTGTTTATAGCTTACCACCTCTCCTTTCCATTTTGCCTCTGGTAGACCTAGTGGGCACGTCAGAGTTTGAGGCTTAACCCATTAGGGGAGGCTACTGTTTTTATAGTAGTTCTCACCCCCATCGTCTTTTTCTTTGTTTCTCCCTTTGTTTTGCAGAGTCCTCTGCGGGAGTTGCTGGGCCGTCAGCAGCGGATCGAGGTAAGAGGATAGCGGACTAGATAGAGTGTCCACCCGACAGTTGCTAGCTGAGCTTTTGATGTACCCCTATCTTCTCAGACAGTTTTTATTGTACATTATTTCGGGTCTGGCGTTAGCCAGCTGTTTGTATTTTTGTGGTGAGCTGGGAGAGTTACTTGTATTTATTTACAGTTGTTCCTTACTTTATTTCCAGCTTTAGTCTGAGATGTAGTAGTTTTAGTTCAGCTCTGATTTTATGCTCTTTTATTATTATCTCTTATATCTGAGCAGGTTACCGGCGCTTCGTGTACGCGGGAAATACCGTGTGCACGGCGGATCTGTAGACGGGCCCGGGTTCTGGTTTACACCCGGGGCGTGACACTCTAACTCCCACGTAGCCTCTTACTCCTCGTAGTTCCTCCACTACACCTTTACGTAGGGAATTGTACGGTTCCCCAGTTTTCTATCCCCACGTGCCAAGATCCGCATCGGAGACTCGTCGAAGCTCAAATCCTCTCGCAGCTCGATCGTCGAAGGGCTGATGACATGAGAGGGATCCGAAATATACTTCTGAAGTATCGACACGTGGAAAACATTGTGCACTGGTCGAGACTTGGTGATAAAGCCAGGCGATACGCTATAGGACTAATCCTCTCCAAGATTTCAAACAGTCCAATGAACCGCGGGCTCAACTTGCCTCGCAAATCGAACCATTTGATAACCTTGGTCGGTGACACGTTGAGCAGAACATGCTCTTTTACTTGAAACTCCATGTCACGCCATCGCTGGTCCGCGTCGTTCTTCTGACAACTCTGAACAGTCAGGAGTCGTTGCCTCGCAATGCGAATCATCGCCTCGATTTCCTCCACCAAATCCGTACCAATAAGCTTGCGCTTGCCCAAATCATCCCAGCAGATAGGAGATCTATACTGACGCCCATACAAAGCCTCGTACGACGCCATCTGGATACTCGCCTGGTAGCTGTTATTGTATGCGAACTCCACCAAGGGAAAATAACGATACGACCCGTCACCGTAGTCGAGGACGCAAGCTCGAAGCATATCCTCAAGAATCTGGATCACCCGCTCCGACTACCCGTCGCTCTGTGGGTGAAAGGCGGTGCTGAAAATGAGCTTTGTTCTCTGGGCCTGCTGTAAACTTTGCCAATATTGGGACACGAACTATGTGTCCCGGTCGGAAGTGATTGTAGATGGAACTCCATGAAGTCTCATAATCTCGTTGACGTACAACTGCACCAGTCTGTCCCATGACGACGTCGTATGAATCGGTAGGAAATGCGTCAATTTCGTCCACTGATCGGCCACCACCTAGATAGTATAATGACCCTGCTATGATCGAGGTTGTCTGGTCACGAAATCTATAGTAATCCGCTCCCACTTCCACTCAGGCACCGGAAGTGGGTGCAATTTCCCTGCCGGCCCCTGATGATCAGCCTTAACTTGCTGACACACCAAGCATTGAGCCACGAAACGTGTCACATCCGCCTTCATTTTTTGGCCACCAGAAGTTCCGCTTTAAGTCCTTATACATCTTGGTCCCTCATGGATGGACCGTATAAAGGGATCGATGTGCCTCAGAGAGAATCTCCTTATTCAAATCTGCGCGGTCTGGAACACATAATCGGCCCCGAAAGAGAAGGGAATTGTCCGTCCAGATAGTGAAACTGCTATCATTCTCTGGAGAAAACTGAGCCCAAAAACGCTGGATATATGTATCTACTTTTTGCCCCTCTAAGATCTACTCAACTAGGGTGGGCTTCACCATCAAAGCCATAAGCCGAGCCACCATGCCCTGTGGCACAACCTCCAACTCCAATCGCTGGAACTCATCAACCAAAGCCTCCTGCTCGGTAATAATTTTCGCCAATGACTCCAAAGATTTACCCATCCTGCTTAGAGCATCTGCCACAACATTTGCCTTCCCCGGATGATACTGGATTGACAAGTCGTAATCTTTTAATAATTCCAACCAGCGCCTCTGCCGGAGGTTCAACTCCTTCTGTGTGAACAGGTATTTCAAACTTTGATGATCAGTGAACACCTCACAGTGTGCCCCACATAGATAGTGCCTCTAGAGCTTTAGGGCAAAAACTACCTCCGCAGCTCGAGGTCGTGAGGGGGGTAATTCCGCTCATAGTCCTTAAGCTGACTGGACACATAAGCAATTACTTTCTCCTGCTTCATTAGGACGCAGCCAAGATCAATTCGTGACGCATCGCAAAAGACAATGAAGTCCTCACCCGGTCTCGGCAACGCCCAAAATAGGGGTTCGCGTCAGTCGGTCCTTGAGGTCCTCGAAGCACCTCTGAAACTAATGTCACGCCCCGGGGTCGAAACTGCGACCCGGGCCCGCCAACAGATCCGCCGCCTATGCAAAAGCCCGCATAGGCGAAGCGTCTAACCTGCAAGAAAATGTACTACAACTAACAGATATCAGAGCTATAAGATAAAACTGTTGTAAAATTAAAACCAATCATCTGTACAACTGGAAAATAAAGATACAAAGTCCATATCCCATAAATGATAATCATACAATATCCTCAAATACAAAAACTCAGAACTCAACAGGGAGGTAATCCTGAAACAAATAATACATCAGTGTACAGGCTCTCAGTACAAGTCAGATCCTCACAATACATCAGTCTCTCAAAAGAGAAAATAAAATAACTAATCTACTGACTGTACCATAGATCTCCACTGAAGGGGGTACAGCCACTCTCCAAAGATAGGTAGGGATCTAGCTCGCGACTCCCTCGCCTCGAACAGCAACCGCAGAATCAGCAACATCTGCTAAGACTCTGCAAAACAAAGGAGAGAAAAGACAAATGAGGGGGAAAACCCCCAATGGGCGTGAGAACTACACCAAAAGGGAGTTCTCAGTGGGTACCGCCACCAGGCCCGACGGTCTGCCGACTAAGTCCACTAGAGGCATAAGATAACCAAGTAGTAAAGACTGAAATAAGAAAGCTGGAGACTCTCAACAGCTACCATGCCTCTATCTAAATGCTCAAATGGGGAAAACCAATGAAAGGTATGCAACCACTCGCACACGAGGTGCACAATCGACCCAATCGAGCTGACTGCCACATCGGGTCCAGTCAAGCATGTGCCTCCCTAGTATATCAACATAGGGTGTCCAATCGGACTAACTCGCTATCGAAAAGTGGCACATGCAGGTTATAGTCGAAATCCACGCTCTCTCTCAGAACGGAATAGACTCAAGCTCCTCACATCTCGCACAACGGTCAAAGTACTCTCAATGATCCGGGACCACCGTCAACCCAACGGTTCCCAACAACACTAGCACTGGTCTAAACACAGCTATAAGACACCCCTCAGCCCCTAGGCATGAGTGCAACAATAAAAGTACCTGACCAAAAATAACCCAATCAAACCACCAGTAAAAACTAGTACTGCCTGCTCTGCCTGCCACATCGGGTATGCCAGCCTACGCATAACACCGACGTAAAGAAAGAGTATCAAGAACTCAGTAGCTGATTGGCACACGGCTCGATCCTAGTATCACCAATCGACCGGCACACGGCTCGGTCATAAGCCTACTCCGGAGTGGCACTCGAGGGGAGCGACCCACACGAGTAAAGTATCTCAGTAACAAGTATCTCTGTCAAGTATCTCAATATAGCAGGACTGGATCACGACTCTGATCAAAGTGGGAAAACCCATCCACTAAAGAAAGACCCGATCTCAATCTAATGCAAAGTAAACAATAAGTTGGAAACTCCGTCTACTAAAGGAAACTGGTGCCCAATCTGATACAATAACTGACACCCGGCCCACCGCCCAATCTCCGCGGTCGCCGTGACACCCCACAACCCATAATCAAGACCAACCTGTCCCAGACTCGAAGTCTCAACTACACTATCCCAAACCCCCGCTCGAACCCGAGCAACATGAACCACATGACTAACCAATAAGGAGAAAAGAAGCAAAACATGGTTTCTCCTAAGTCAAGTTCCAATATGATAGTGTAGCAGTAAAAGATGGCCTATCTAGATGTGCATACAAGCATGCAAATGTCCTCAAGTAAGAATAAAGATAAGATAACGAATAGTAGCATCATCTATAAATAACCACATGCCCGAAAATCAAGAATGAACTACCCCTGTCCATAATCCATAAAAACTCCTTAGAGTAATTCCCGCACATAGATAAATCATCCTACTCCATCGAGTAAATCCAATCCCATGAAAGTCTATGTGCTAACCTGGCATGCTAGTAACTTGCTACTATAATGAATCGACCTCGCATAAAGATGTCAATAATAATCAAGCATGATCTCCATCTCATCAAGTATATAATAAATACAATCATCTACCATATGCTAGATCTCAAATCCTTTAAGCATGTACAATAATCAAGTAAGCATCAATCAAATAATTAAGGCCATTTTCCATGCTTACATCTCAAATCTATTAATTGTACATTTAATCATGCATGCTTTCTAACATATAGAATTAGAGAACCGTCCACCGGTTCTGGGGACAAGCCAACCCACCTGAAACGCTTTCCGTAGGCAAAGCCGAAGTCGGTGAAGTATGCAGTCACACGCTATCCAAAATCCGCTGAAACTGCACTCTCAGTACACAATCAAGTCCACTGTTCCAACAAACAACACAATAATCACAACCCCAAACACACAAAACAGCACATGCTGTTTTCTCCAACCAGCACAGTAAATAGAGGATTTTCACCTGCGTGCAGTCCTCCAAAAATTCCAGAAAAATCACGGTCGCAATCCTCGCGACGAGTAGCCCCAAAATGAGTACTTATACACCTCAATCCGACAACTATAGGCCAAGAAACAATTAGAACAACGTTGGAAGCCACTTCCTCAAGAACACAATCCAGCTGGAACTACAGTAGCAAAGAAGCTTAATTCTCACCTTCGAAACGACCTCAAAAAAATCCAATAAAAATACAGGTGCGTTCCTCTCGAAGAGTAGATGCCGATCGAGTCCTCATACTCCCCGATCCGATGCTCGTAGGCCGAGAAATCTGAAGAATACTCCACCGCTGTCCGAAATCTCACAGCAGTAAAAGAGGGCACAAAACACCTCAGGAACCATGCCAAAAACCCAAAATGAGGTGAAGTGATCAACACGGAAAATGAAGACGTACCTCTCGTGGACGCTCTGCCGCAAAAATCAGCTCAAAAGTCCATCGGGGTGATCCAGGATGCCTCGCGCACTAAAATGCGACGGTAAAAGCCAAAAATAAAGGAACGTCGAAGTGCGCCGCGTCGCAGAAAACGTCGATGCCGCGGCCTCCAAAAATTCTGCAAATCCACCATGAGATGCCCCACAAAATGATGAACAATCTTCCTTAAGGCCTCACAGAGAGATGAGCTCGGGAAGAAGGCCAAAACGAGCTGCAAAGAAGGCTTTATATAGTCAAAACCCAACAATTCAATTAATACCGAATGGGTCCCCTATTTCGGGCGCCCGAAAAGATTCGGGCGCGCACAGTACCGCACAGTGCGCCCGAATCCTGGCCGTCCATCAGCGCCCGAATCAACCAGATGCTGCCACGTCACCCCAAAACAGCAAACAGCAAACACCGCCATCCGCGCTGCGCCACGTCGCCCGCACCCGAACCGCAAACAGCGGCGCCGGCCGCGCCGCGTGGCACCCCCGCGCCGTGTGGCACCCCCGCGCCTGCCCCGCGCACGTCGCCCGGCTGACCCGCGCGTACGGCCACCGGCCCTCCGGTACGGCCACCTGCCCCGGCCACCAGCTCCGCTCCTCGCGTGGACCGCGTGCACTACACCGCTCCAACCACAAGCTGCCGCGTGTCCCCCGCCGGTCCATGCACCAGGCTGCGCGTCCCATGGACCGCGCGCGCGTGCGCCCGCCACTCCCAGGCCGGCACGCGTCCTGCCCCGGTGCACGCCGGCCCCGTGGACCGAGCGGCCCGCGCCTCTGCCCACCGCCGCGCTCCGCTAGCGCTACCCCCCCACCGCCGGAACAATAACCTTGCCTCGAAAATTGTGTTTTGGCATCCGGGCTCCAAAAAATACAAGTAAATAGTCCATTTTTATCGTTTTTGCGCGCTGAATCCAAATCCGCTGCCCGTTTTGCCAATTTCCATTTCCAAAATTTGTCGAAGGCATCCAGATAAGTGTTCTTAACCCAAATTTCGCGCTGAGTCCAATTCTGATGTCCGATTCGCGCGAAACCACTTCTAATCATTCGACGGGGCCTCCGATTACCCACGTGATCCATTTTAAGCCCTGAGTCCATCACTTATGTCCAGTTAGTGCACAAACGCCGCCGACACGCCACATAGGCCTTCAGAAGCTGCTGGTCACACTGTAGAAGCCCTGCAAAGATCCGGGTCACCACAACTAAGGTGTCCACAAAAACTTCTCTCCTTTCCTAGTTAGCCGGTTGAGCGGGGTAGCTATCTTTGAGAAACCTTCGACGAACCGCCGATAATACCCTGCCAACCTTCGGAAACTGCATACCTTCGTCACTGTGGTCGGTCGAGGCCAACTAATGACAGAATCCACTTTCTTGGAATCCATCGCGATTCCCGAAGCTATGTCAAAGTGCCCCAAGAAAAATACCTCGCGGAGCCAGAACTCACACCTCTTGAGCTTTGCGAAAAGCCTATTGTCCCTGAGGGTCTGGAGAACTAGCCGCAAGCGACCCTCGCGTTAGTTGTCGCTCCGCGAAAAGATCAGGATGTCTTGATGAAGACAACAGCAAATCGATCCATGACCTAACCTTCCGCTTGGGCCAAAAGCGTCCCAAGCAATTACGACCGAATGAGCTCAAAAAAATTTGACCCGCTCAACCTCATCATTGAGTACATTTGACTTGACCTATCCCTCGCTGTCACGCCCCGGAGGTTCTAACATTGCGGAAAACGTACCGATTTGTTTTTCTAAAATATTTTGCTGAACCTTGCCTCCGGCGCGTATCAGACCCGCCGCATATACAAATTCACTCCCCAAACGGGCGGAGCCTCCTTTGTATATGCACGGCGTTGCCAACAAGTCGAATACTTTAACCATTCCAAACATGACCGGCAAAGAGGAGAGAATATATTAAACCACATCATCACCGCTATTCTATAAGACTATAGCAAAAACCCATGGGTTTTGAAAATCGGTGCCCACTCGACACCCAGTTTTCTAAAACGTTTTCGCAAACTCTTTGTGCGGCCATTAACTTGAAAGGATAAATCCACGGGTTTTAAAATCGGTGCCCACACGGCACTTGCTTTGAAAACACTTTTGAAACCGGTTTGTATTTGAAAACAAGCCGCAATTACACATCCTAACATTCACCAGTTAATTACAAGATAATCCTCATCCCAACATCCATCAGAAACCACAGTAAATGAATCACAACTAAACTAACCATAGTATAACGAAATAACCAAAAGTAAAGAAAGTAACGTATCGTTTTACTAGCCCTCTCGGCTAGTGTCCTCTAACTATGCCTCACCGTCGTCCCGAGTTCCACCACTACTCGAACCTGTCACAGTGTGGATTGTCAGTGACTGATAAAGTAGAAACATGTAAGTAAACGCATTAATAGAATGAACACGCCGAATCACCGGAGCATTTACTTTCCCCCTCCCCCTCATGTATCGCTAAATCCCAGTTGGAAGTCCCGCTGGGCACCTACCCCAGCATTCATAATAATTTGGGCCCCAACCCCAATACCGTACTCATCTTCTTGGTGCCTCCAACCCCTCCACTGCCCAAGCAGCAGTCGCCTCACCTTGAGGGGTCCCCACTAACCTCCCCTTGTGGGGTACACGGGTAAATGACTTACCATCTTTCCGGAAAAATACACCCTCTGCAGTGGCCAAACTGCCGGTGTGCGTGTAAGCAATATGAGTATATTTATTGCCTTGCGACCTCAGCCGCTCTAATCAGGAAAGTATAACGCACCTGCGACCGCAGCCGCTTTGATTGACATAGTAAAAGGGATTCACATGCTATGGGGTTAGTCAAACTATAAACATATCTACTTTATCAAAACAAGTATCCGGAAACGACACCACACCGGTAATAACAAACACCTACCCACCTCGATTAAGTGAAACGCGTACTCCGGAGACCGAACCTTGCTCTCTGTTGATGCCCGGACCTAGAAGTAGTCCCCAAAAGAGCCGTGGTCAGATCAACAATATAATAGTGGATAAACCGAGCCCGACAACTCAAAAACACTAAGGACAACTTGACCCGGTGGTGGCGCCCACGCGTGTTGAGCGACGCGGCCGCCCCCGCGGAGTTGCGTGTCGTACGGCCGTGCGGGCACCGACCCCGCGTGGCATTTGTCGTGACCGCGCGGACCCTAACTCCGCGCGGCGAACGCCGCGGCCGCGTGGTCTCATCCGCAACCGTGCGGACCTCAGCCCCGCACGGCGCAAACCGCGGCCGCGCGGGCGCCGGCCCCACGCGGCACTTCCCGCAGCCGCGCGGGCACCGACCCCGCGCGCCGCAACAGCAGGGGCGCCCGCCCGCGCGGCACTAGCCACGGCCGCGCGGGCATGGCCCCGCGCGGCATTTGTCGTGACCGCGCGGACTGTAACTCCACGCGGCGCACGCCGCGGCCGCGCGGGCACCAACCCCGCTCGGTCTCATCCGCAACCGTGCGGACCTCAGCCCCGCACGGCGCAAACCACGGCCGCGCGGGCGCCGGCCCCGCGCGGCGCTTGCCGCGGCCGCGCGGGCACCGACCCCGCGCGCCGCAACCGCGCGGGCGCCCCGCAGCGCGGCACCCGCCCGCGCGGGCAAGTCCCCGAGCGGCATGCGCTGCCGCAGCCGCGCGGGCACCCGCCCGCGCGGCACAAACCGCAGCCGCGCGGGCAAGGCCCCGCGCGGCATGCACCGCCGCCGGGCGGGCGCCAGCCCGCGCGGCACCAGCTGCGGCCGCTCGGGCATGGCCCCGCGGGGCGCGCGCCCCAGCAGCACGGGTGCCTGCCCGCGCGGCACTGGCTGCGGCCGCGCGGGCTTGGGCCCCGCGCGGCACGTGCCTCGACCGCGCGGGCGCTCGCCCGCGCGGCGCTTGCCGCGGCCGCGCGGGCACCGGCCCCGCGCGGCGTTTCCCCTAGCCGCGGCCACGCGGGAAGCTTGATCCCGCGTGGCTCTAGCCGCGGCCGCACGGGCACCGTCCCCGCGCGGCGCGCATTACGCTCGCGCGGCGATGCCATAGGGCTTCGCGGCGCGATACGTTGGGTAGCAAACGGCTACTCCTAAACTCCATGAAAGACCGAAACCCAAAAACCGAGCGAAACTATACGAAAATAAAATTAGTTTACCTCTAATCGTAGGAGACGGCTATCCGTTCACGCTCCCGGCTTCGGCACGTTCGTCGGGAGGGTTTGGGTCCTTTAGCCTTCTCCTCCTTTTCCACCGTTCCCTTCCGATTAGGGTTTCGCCTTTCCTCTCGTTTCCTTCCGGTTAGGGTTTCATCTTTTTCCTTTTCTCTCTCTTTCTTTTGGGAGAAGATCTTTTTGTATGACAAAAACCACATCGGGTATTTTAAAATCCTAATTAATTAATTCCTCAATTAATTAATTCTTCAATTAATTAATTCCTCAATTAATTAATTCCTCAATTAAGATCCTTCGGGATAATTCTTTAAAGATAATTCTATAAAGATAATTCCCTCTTTTTTCTCGGAAAGCGTGCCAAATCACTTATGCGGATTTCGATGCACCCCCTGGCCATTGCGATCACTTTCTTCCCCTTTTCGGGAGCTCCGTAAGTCGGAATCCGGATCCGATCGCACTGCCGTTCTCCGTTTTCCGAGCTCTATCGCAGAAAAATACCCGCACCTCCGAATTATCAACTTAAGTAAACCCGTTACATTAGTTACATTAAACGGAAACTTTATTAGCAGGAGGTATTAAGTGCTACAAAATCTATGATATTACACCACTCACCTCTTAAAAGAAGTTTTGTCCTCGAAACTTAATCTCACTCCTCGCTAAATAACTCAGGGTAACACTCTCTCATTTTTGTTTCAAGTTCCCACGTCGCCTCGCGCTCCTCGTGGTTACTCCATTGCACCTTTACGTAGGGGATCGTCCGGTTACGAAGGTTCTTTTCTTCTTTTGCCAAGATCTGCATCGGCGTTTCTTCGAAGCTCAAGTCTTCCCACAGTTCAACGGCCGAGGCGTCGAGGACGTGCGACGGATCAGATAAGTACTTCCGGAGCATCGAAACGTGGAAAACGTTATGCACCCGTTCAAGATTTGGCGGTAAGGCCAACCGGTACGCCACCGGGCCCACGCGCTCCAAGATTTCGAACGGTCCCACATACCGTGGGCTCAACTTCCCTCTTATGCCGAACCGTCTCGTCCCCTTAGACGGTGACACGCGTAGCAACACATGATCCCCTACCGCAAATTCCAACTCCCGTCGCCTCTGGTCCGCGTAACTTTTCTGCCGGCTCTGGGCGGTCAACAACCGCTGCCTGATAAGGCGCACCTTTGCTTCCGTTTCCTCTACGAGGTCTGGTCCCAAGAGTTTCCGCTCTCCCAGATCGTCCCATCAAATGGGCGATCGACACCGGCGTCCGTACAAGGCTTCGTACGGTGCCATCTGAATACTAGCCTGATAGCGATTATTGTAAGCAAATTCCACGAGGGGTAGGTAACGCGACCACCCCTCCCCCAGGCCTAGCACACAAGCTCGAAGCATGTCTTCGAGAATCTGCATCACTCGTTCCGATTGCCCGTCCGTCCGCGGGTGAAATGCCGTGCTAAACTGCAGCTTGGTCCCTAATGCCTGCTGCAGGCTCCGCCAGAAGTTTGACACGAAGCGTGTGTGACACCCCCGGAATTTGGATTAGTCCTCTATATAAATGATATAATAGGACTAAATCTCTAACCCGGCTATAGCATTTTGGATGGTAGCAATATCCAAGAGGTTATGAGAGTTAAGCGTGCTAGAGCTAGAGTAGTTCTAGGATGGGTGACCCCCTGGGAAGTGGGGCGTCACACATAGCATGTGAATCCCTTTTACTATGTCAATCAAAGCGGCTGCGGTCGCAGGTGCGTTATACTTTTCTGATTAGAGCGGCTGAGGTCGCAAGGCAATATATATACTCATATTGCTTACACGCACACCGGCAGTTTGGCCACTGCAGAGGGTGTATTTTTCCGGAAAGATGGTAAGTCATTTACCCGTGTACCCCACAAGGGGAGGTTAGTGGGGACCCCTCAAGGTGAGGCGACTGCTGCTTGGGCAGTGGAGGAGTTGGAGGCACCAAGAAGATGAGTACGGTATTGGGGTTGGGGCCCAAATTATTCTGAATGCTGGGGTAGGTGCCCAGCGGGACTTCCAACAGGGATTTAGCGATACATGAGGGGGAGGGGGAAAGTAAAGTCTCCGGTGATTCGGTGTGTTCATTCTATTATTGTGTTTACTTACATGTTTCTACTTTATCAGTCACTGACAACCCACACTGTGACAGGTTCGAGTAGGGGTGGAACTCGGGACGACGGTGAGGCATCAGTTAGAGGACACTAGCCGAGAGGGCTAGTAAAATGATATGTTACTTTCTTTACTTTTGGTTATTTCGTTATACTATGGTTAGTTTAGTTGTGATTTATTTACTGTGGTTTCTGATGGATGTTGGGATGAGGATTATCTTGTAATTAACTGGTGAATGTTAGGATGTGTAATTGCGGCTTGTTTTCAAATACAAACCGGTTTCAAAAGTGTTTTCAAAGCAAGTGCCGTGTGGGCACCGATTTTAAAACTCGTGGATTTATCCTTTCAAGTTAATGGCCGCACAAATAGTTTGCGAAAATGTTTTAGAAAACTGGGTGTCGAGTGGGCACTGATTTTCAAAACCCATGGGTTTATGCTATAGTCTTATAGAATAGCGGTGATGATGTGGTTTAATATATTCTCTCCTCTTTGTCGGTCATGTTTGGAATGGTTAAAGTATTCGACTTGTTGGCAACGCCGTGCATATACAAAGGAGGCTCCGCCCGTTTGGCGAGTGAATTTGTATATGCGGCGGGTCTGATACGTGCCTGAGGCAAGGTTCAGCAAAATATTTTAGAAAAAAAAATGGGTACATTTTCCGCAATGTTAGAACCTCCGGGGCGTGACAGATTTTATGGTATCAGAGAAAACAACTTTAACCAAGGTGATTATGACCAACATCCACAGAATGTAATGACACAAGTGACTAACTAAGTTGATAACCAAAGTATAGGTGTGTCACGTACGAGCGTGAGCGTGGGGAAAATAAAGGATAGAGTACCAGGGTTAGTAGGTTAAGGTGCCAGGTTTGCTTGGAAATATTGGGATTGACGTGAATTCTTTATGTGCACAGATAACAGTCCGGCTCAGTGAATAATTGTCTACGGGAAATGGACACTGCAGCCGCAGTGAACCGCTTACTACGCAACCAGCTGCGCGATGTGGCTGGGCAACTGCTGACCCTCACGGAACGCTTGTGTCTACTGACACGAGAGCTGGAGAGTGTCGACCACTTTCAGCACGGCGCCAGGGACGACACCTTTCGTGGAATGCCACCGGCAGGCTTTCCCACCTTTCATGAGGCAACCAACGTGGCCATGTGGGCAGAGCAAGAACTCACCGAAGCACGGGCTCGGCAGGGATATCCCGGGTTACAGCAGGGCCAGAGGAACCCCTACCCTGGCCCGGCGGAGGATCCTTTTCAGAAGGGCCGGTCAGCCAAACGCCCAAGGACAGAACCGAAACTTGGGCAAGCAAGGAAGGGAGGGCCGGAACCAATATGGAAGCCGTGCGTCATATGTGACGATGCGCACCGATTGATGAGCTGCCCTTGGAGGCGCGACCACTGTTTTCAGTGCGGCAAGCCGGGTCACTCGCGTTTCACGTGCCCCCAGAAACTGACTGCCACTACCCCGGCGCCGCAACCCGACAAACCAGAGAAGGCTGCAGCCCCCGTCCCGCAAAGGGGTCCCAGCCCAAGAACCCGGGCAAACCCACGCCCGAAGAAAGCACAGAAAGGCGGGCAGGCGCCAACGGGAGGCCCGGAACCGCTACTCGAACCCTGCGTCATCTGCGGAAAGGCATACCTAGTGACGAAATGCCTTTGGAAGTACTCCCACTGCAATAAATGCGGCCAGCCGGACCATACCCGTGCCTCATGCCCGTAGGAACTAGCCACTACTACTGCAGCGCTGAAGCCGGAAGGACAAGAGGGTGCTACAACTCCCGTTCCGCAGGAGGACCTACCCGGCGGCCAGCCCGCGGCAGACTCTTCCGACACCAGGTCCCTACCCCGCCATGCCGTACGTCGCTGGCCTGACGGTTGTGGACGGACTCCCCGGGCCGCTCCAGTGGAAGACGCAACGTCTCGAAATGACAAATAATAGGTAACGTATTATGGCACTGTTATTGCTACTTTTGCTTAGGAAAACCGTATTCACCCGAGCGCCCTACCCCGGACTGAACACCCGCCCCCCCCCCCGGTCTTGTTGTTCTGTTTAGCCCTTCCTAGCACACACGGGCGAATAGGTTCTGATGTAGTAAGGCCAGAGGGATTCCATTGCGGGTTAATTGGGTAATTAGAGATTAATTGCGCCCCACACCCTACCTAGTGGCAATAGGGCATGTCGGCCGATAAACAGGGTAGAACTCGGCCGTTTTAGACCCAGCGTCAGAATGGGTTGAGTTCGGGCAAAGAGTGAGCACTACGTTGGTACACCTCTAGTGAGCTGGTTACGTGACCTACGGGTCGCGAGCCAGGAAACTTTGAGGGGGCGGGTGCGTGGCCTTTTTGGCCTCGATGGATGTAGTCACTCGACGCACCCCCCTCACTTTCGGACTTTCCGACAGTAAGGAAATTCCCGGATGTCTTTCCGTCCGAACCCCTGGGGGTGCCACCCGGACGCGTGGACGACCTCTCTAAAGAGCTAATCCTGGGGTCGAAACCCATCGCGAAGGCGCCATACAGAATGGCCTTCGCCGAACTTAAGGAATTGAATGCACAACTTGAGGATCTCCTGGACAAGGGGTTCATCCGACCAAGTGTGTCACCTGGAGGAGCACCTCCGAGTGGTCAGGAACTGTTTGCCAAACTCAAAAAGTGCGAGTTTTGGCTCCGTGAGGTCGATTCTCTGGGACATATTGTCTCGGCCAAGGGAATTGCGGTGGATCCGAGGAAGATAGAATCGGTGACCGACCGGGCTCGCCCGACCACGGTGACAGAAATCCGAAGTTTCCTCGGGCTAGCAGATACTACCGACGCTTCGTGGAAGGCTTTTCAAAGATAGCCACTCCCCTTACTCGACTAACTCGGAAAGGGGAGAAAGTCGTCTGGACGGATCAATGCCAGAAGAGCTTCGAGGAGCTCAAGGACAGACTCACGCGGGCACCGGTACTCACGTTGCCACAGCCCGGTGAGGATTACGAGATCTACTGTGATGCATCTCGAAGTGGACTGGGAAGCGTGTTGATGCAACAGGGAAAAGTCATCGCATATGCATCAAGACAGCTCAAGGATTATGAGCGGAACTATCCTACACACGACTTGGAGCTCGCGGCAGTCATCTTTGCGTTGAAGCTCTGTGTTGGGTTATATGTAATAATGGATCTAAATAGGGGAAAAAACACCTAGAGGGGGGTGAATAGGTGTAAACAATAAACACTCAAAAAATCATTGCGCAATAAAAACCCAATGCGGAAATATAAATGAACACGCAAGATATTTACGTGGAAAACTCCAAACCGGAGTAAAAAACCACGGGACCGATAACACGGTAAAATCCACTAGAATTAAACACGTACAAGGTGATATACCGTACTCACAGACGACTCAACCTTTTCCATACACTCCTAGTTGATCTTCTCCGCTCGCTCCGCAACGCGTCTCGAATCCACGATCTGCGTCCAACGCCGAATCCACGGCGTCCAACGTCGAGTCCACGACGTCTGACCGAATCCACGGTCTTCACCCAGTAGCACGCTTCGAATCCACGAACGTACCTCGCTCCGAATCCACGAGAGCGGTTGCACCTTGAATCCACAAGGCCACGCGAGTCCACGCGCCGATTTTGGGGTAAATCGTTGTTTTTGGGTGGTGATGATCCGCCGAATACTTAGATCAAAGATAGATAGGAAATACCATCTAAGTATTCATTAGTTTGATTCAACTCAAGATGTGAGTATGAAAACCTAGAATCAAACTAATCAATATAGATGAAGAAACATAGAGTAATATCTAATGATTTCCTTTCTTCTCTATATGTGGATCTAGGGCCGTATATGATGATATTTGATTATGACGGCTCTATGTGGATTATCTGGATTAACCCTAGAAAAAGAATCATAGGGTCTATTTATAAGTTAGAAACCCTAGGAAGAAGATAAGGATCAAAAACTGTCGTTTCTGAAATTTTTTACGACGGCGATCCGGATCGGATTAGCTGTGATCCGGATCGTCGTAACGAGTCAGGCAATTCCAGAAAAACGAAGGTTCGGGATCCGGATCGAAGTGCTTGATCCGGATCGTTCATACAGTTCGCCAAACATCAACGTTCGGGATCCGGATTGCGAAGCCTGATCCGGATCGTTCAAGGAAAATGGTAAACTCAATGTTCGGGATCCGGATCAAGGGAAGCTACGATCCGGATTGAACTGGTGTATGAACGAACCACCTTCGGGATCCGGATTGAACAATCTGATCCGGATCCTGAACAAGTCTCATGTTCAGTTCTTGATTTTTATGCAATAAGAAATTCTTCCAAGTGTTTCTACACTACAAGAAGTATTCGGATCACCAAAAATATTTAGTTAAACTTACCTGATCCCTTTGAATTCTTCTTTCTTGAGATTGAGGTATATGATCCAAACTTCATTTATCTTCAATCTTCAAGACTTAACACTTTCACGAAATGCGCCAAAACAAAATCCTTAACACTCTGGAGGCACTACCTCTACGGGGCGCACTGTAACGTGTACTCCGACCATCAGAGCCTCAAATACTTGTTTACGCAAAAGGAGTTGAACTTACGGCAGCGGCGATGGTTGGAATTACTAAAGGACTATGATTTGTCCATCCATTACCACCCCGGAAAGGCAAACGTGGTGGCCGATGCCTTGAGCCGGAAGGGACAGGCGGGGGAAACGGCACTGAGCGCCCTTACCCAACAGGATCGGCTAATCGCACAATTCTCGCAACTGAGACTGGAGGTAGTGCCAGCAGGAGCAGTTGCGAAATTTCTGTCCTTGGTAATAAAGCCTACGCTGATAGAGAGGATCGCAGAAGGCCAAGCGACGGACCCACAACTACAGCAGGTACGGGGCAGGTCATCCTCGGAACCAGGTGGGGATTTTGTGATCGGCGTTGATGACGTGTTGAGGTTCCGGGGACGAGTCTGCGTGCCTGAGGTGCCGGAATTAAGGAAAGAAATTCTGGCAGAAGCGCATAACGCCCCCTACACTGCGCATCCCGGAGGTACAAAAATGTACAGGGACCTGAGACCTTTTGGTGGCCTAAATTAAAGAACGATGTGGCGCAGTTCGTGGCACGATGCTTGGTGTGTCAACAGGTGAAGGCGGAACACCAGCGACCGGCAGGAAAACTACAACCGTTGCCCATACCAGAGTGGAAATGGGAACGGATCACCATGGATTTTGTGACCAGTTTTCCGCGATCGCAACAAGGACACGACGCGATATGGGTCATTGTGGACCGTCTGACGAAATCGGCCCACTTCATACCGATTCACACGACTTGGAGTAGAGATCGGCTGGCTCAGGCCTATATCGACGAGGTGGTGAGGTTGCATGGAGTACCGTCATCCATAACCTCGGACAGGGACACACGCTGTGACACCCCCGGAATTTGGATTAGTCCTCTATATAAATGATATAATAGGACTAAATCTCTAACCCGGCTATAGCATTTTGGATGGTAGCAATATCCAAGAGGTTATGAGAGTTAAGCGTGCTAGAGCTAGAGTAGTTCTAGGATGGGTGACCCCCTGGGAAGTGGGGCGTCACAGTTGGTATCAGAGCCATTCACCAGCCGGAAATGTGAGATGAGTCTCGGCTGAGCCAGGGTTATATAGCGGGTAGAGCGAGGCTCCCCGGCTAATGACCGTTGTGAGTGGAGTGCAGCTCCTCACAAGGTCGGCTAAGGCTAGCGAGACGAGTCTCACATCGCCTGGTGCTTGTGAGTGTGCTTGAGCCTGACGTGGACGTCAGGGCTTAAAGGGGGGAAGAATGTGACACCCCCGGAATTTGGATTAGTCCTCTATATAAATGATATAATAGGACTAAATCTCTAACCCGGCTATAGCATTTTGGATGGTAGCAATATCCAAGAAGTTATGAGAGTTAAGCGTGCTAGAGCTAGAGTAGTTCTAGGATGGGTGACCCCGTGGGAAGTGGGGCGTCACACTATGGGGTTAGTCAAACTATAACATATCTACTTTATCAAAACGAGTATCCGGAAACGACACCACACCGGTAACAACCAACACCTACCCACCTCGATTATACGAAACGCGTACTCCGGAGACCGAACCTTGCTCTCTGTTGACGCCCGGACCTAGAAGTAGTCCCCAAAAGAGCCGTGGTCAGATCAAAAATATAATAGTGGATAAACCGAGCCCGACAACTCAAAAACACTAAGGACAACTTGACCCGGCGGTGGCGCCCGCGCGCGTTGAGCGACGCGGGCCGCCCCCGCGGAATTGCGTGTCGTACGGGCCGCGCGGGCACCGGCCCCGCGCCGGCATTTGTTTGTGACCGCGCGGACACTAACTCCGTGCGGCGCACACCGCGGCCGCGCGAGCACCAACCCCGCGCGGTCTCATCCGCAACCGTGCGGACCTCAGCCCCGCACGGCGCAAACCGCGGCCAGCGCTGGCGCCGGCCCCGCGCGGCACTTTGCCGCGGCCTCGCGGGCACCGACCACGCGCGCCGCAACCCGCGCGGGCGCCCAACACCACGCGGCATTAGCCGCGGCCGCGCGGGCATGGCCCCCGCGCGGCACTTTTCTGCCGCCGCCGCGCGGCACCCGCCCGCGCGGCACAAACCGCAGCCGCGCGTGCAGGTCCCCGCGCGGCATGCGCTTGCCGCCGCCACGCGGGCACCCGCCCGCGCGGCATAAACCGCAAGCCGCGCGGCATGCCACCCCGCCGCGCGGGCGCCCGCCCGTGCGGCACCAGCTAGCGGGCCGACGCGGGCATGGCCCAGCGCGGCGCGCCGCCGCAGCCGCGCAGGCTTGGGCCCCGCGCGGCACGTGCCTCGACCGCGGCGGGCGCTCGCCCGCGCGGCACTTGCCGCAGCCGCGTGGGCACCGGCCCACGCAGCGCTTGCCGCGGCCGCGCGGGCCCGGCCCCGCGCGGCGTTTGCCGCAGCCGCACGGGCACCGACCCCGCGCGGCGCTTGCCGCGGCCGCGCGGGCACTGGCCCCGCGCGGCGTTTACCCTAGCCGCGGCGACACGGGAAGCTTGATCCCGCGCGGCTCTAGCCGCGGCCGTGCGGGCACCGTCCCCCGCGCGGCGCGCATTACGGTCGCGCGGCGATGCGCTAGGGCTTCGCGGCGCGATACGTTGGGTAGCAAACGGCTACTCCTAAACTCCCTGAAAGACCGAAACCCAAAAACCGAGCAAAACTATACAAAAATAAAATTAGTTACCTCTAATCGTAGGAGACGACTATCCGTTCACGCACCCGGCTTCGGCACGTTCGTCGGGAGGGTTTGGGTCCTTTAGCCTTCTCCTCCTTTCCACCGTTCCCTTCCGATTAGGGTTTTCGCCTTTCCTCTCGTTTCCTTCCGTTTAGGGTTTCGTCTTTTTCCTTTTCTCTCTCTTTCTTTTGGGAGAAGATACAAAATAATCTTTTTGTACGACAAAAACCACATCGGGTATTTTAAAATCCTAAGTAATTAATTCCTCAATTAATTAATTCTTCAATTAATTAATTCCTCAATTAATTAATTCCTCAATAAGATCCTTCGGGATAATTCTTTAAAGATAATTCTATAAAGATAATTCCCTCTTTTTCCTCGGAAAGCGTGCCAAATCACTTACGCGAATATCGATGCACCCCCTGGCCATTGCGATCACTTTCTTCCCCTTTTCGGGAGCTCCGTAAGTCGGAATCCGGATCCGATCGCACTATCGTTCTCCGTTTTCCAAGCTCTATGTTGGGTATATGTAATATAGATCTAAATAGGGGAAAAAACACCTAGAGGGGGGTGAATAGGTGTAAACATTAAACACTCAAAAAATCATTGCGCAATAAAACCCAATGTGGAAATAAAAAAGAACACACAAGATTTTTACGTGGAAAACTCCAAACCGGAGTAAAAAACCACGGGACCGATAACACGGTGAAATCCACTAGAATTAAACATGTACAAGGTGATATACCGTACTCACAGACGACTCAACCTTTTCCATACGCTCCTAGTTGATCTTCTCCGCTCGTTCCGCAACGCGTCTCGAATCCACGATCTACGTCCAACGCCGAATCCACGGCGTCCAACGTCGAGTCCACGACGTCTGACCGAATCCACGGTCTTCACCCAGTAGCACGCTTCGAATCCATGAACGTACCTCGCTCCGAATCCACGAGAGCGGTTGAACCTTGAATCCACAAGGACACGCGAATCCACGCGCCGATTTTGGAGTAAATCGTTGTTTTTGGGTGGTGATGATCCGCCGAATACTTAGATCAAAGATAGATAGGAATACCATCTAAGTATTCATTAGTTTGATTCAACTCAAGATGTGAGTAAGAAAACCGAGAATCAACTAATCATATAGATGAAGAAACATAGAGTAATATCTAATGATTTCCTTTCTTCTCTATATGTGGATCTTAGGCCGTATAAGATGATATTTGATATGACGGCTATTTCCTTTTATCGGCTTCCCCTAGAAAAATGAATCATAGGGTCTATTTATAGGTTTGAAACCCTAGGAAGGAGAATAAGAATCAAACACTACCACTTTCTGGAATGTTTACGGACGGCGATCCGGATCGGATTGGGCGATCCGGATTGAAGGAAGCAAGAAAGACGGTGTTCCGAAAAAAACGATGGTTCCGGGAGCCTGAGCGAAATGGCTGATCCGGAGCGTTCATACAGTTCACCAAACATGCAACGTTCGGGATCCTGATTGCAAATCCTGATCCGGATTCTGTGCAGGAAAAAGGTAAAACTAGTGTCCCGGGAATCCGGATCATGGGATGCCGGCGATCCGGATTGAACCAGTGGAATGACTAACAACCCGTCGGGAGCCGGATTGGGAATAATCTGAGCCGGATCTGAACATGTCCATGTCCAGTTTTTGATTGTTAGGCAATGAAAAATTCTATCCAGGTGTTTCTACACTACAAGAAGTATTCGGATCACCAAAAATCTTTAGTTAAACATACCTGATCCTTTTGAATTCTTCTTTCTTGAGATTGAGTTAAATGATCCAACCTTCTTCACCTTCAATCTTCAAGACTTGAACCTTTCACGAAATTACGCCAACTCAAATTCCGTAACAATCTCCCCCTTTGGCGGTTTCGTGACAAAACACAGATCCACTAAAGAAAATTCAAAAAGATATTTTTGTTGCTATCACCATACAACAAAAATTTACAATGGAGATCCAAAATTTAAAAACATGAGATAAACTCCTAAAACAGACTCTAGACTTAGACATCTGTACTCTCTGCACAAAAAAATCATTCTTGACAAAAAGAATCGTTAGATACCTCAAGAATTGAAACATACAAAACCAAGTACAGAGATAGAGTTTATCTGATCATCATGACATTTGAGAATTCAGATATGTAAGAGAATCATAGTCAAAAACCAACATATCTTCTATGCATTAAAAAACCAAATGTCACAAAGTGTTAGTCCAACATCAACTTGTTAGTCATATTACATGCCCAAATAGTTAGTCGAATAGTTAGTGACATGCAACAAATCACAAGATAAAAACCAAAGTTGAAGTTGAAATGATACTTACCTTGATGTTCACTTACCTTGATGTTCACACATTAACACAGTTTTCACACCTCATTGTTCAAGTTCTCTCTAACTCTCTCCCCCTTTTTGTCACAAACTAAGCCAAAATTACAAAAATTTAAGGGAGTTAAGAAGTTCAAAATCAAGAAAAACCTGAGAACTAAAACTAAAGCAAAGTAAAAAGAGAACATTAAAACCTAAAAACTGAAATCCTGAACAAGAGAATTAGTGGACAACAACGATTCAAGCATCTGAATCTGAGTCATTCGAGGCGGAGTCCTCAGAGCTCGTGCAGCCAGTTTCTTCAAAATTCCTTTAAGCATTCCCGAAATCGTAGAACACTCTTGTTTCATCTGATGTATGTCCTGGACATCTTTCTGAGTCCTAGAGCCATTTTGTCTTGCTCTTGTTTGAGGAAGACTCCAGGTTTCCTTTTGGTCAATTCTTCTGGAAGTGAGGAACGTTGTGTGACGATTGACGGAGCAGTCTGTCCTTCATTCCGAGGAGATCGTCTTGGCAAAGAAAGTGAATTGTCAAGAGGTTCATTGCTTGGCACATTCTTTTTCCTTGCTTGTTGCTTAAGTATTGAGGAAGACTTCAGTAGCTTCTTTTTCTTTAGGTAAACCTTATTTTTTCATCAATCCTTATTGTACTTCGTCAAGAAATGTGTCCCAATCTTCTTCGTCTTCTCTGATTCAGTGTCAATTTGAGAGATATTCCTTGGGTTATCTTGACATGGTTCATTTATTTCAATACCTCGAGCTCGTCCAGGTCGTCGAGCAAGTCTTTTTTATTTTAGTATGGATGAAGAGGTCATTGGTGCTTTTCCTTTTTCCGTAGCAGTGGGCGGAGCCTTTTCCTTTGATGTCTCTGCACGGGCTTTCCCTTTCGAAGCAATAGAGGTTTTCTGTGGCGATTTTTTAGAATGTGTTTCATCCTCTGACAACTCATCCCAGTTGACTTCATCCTTTTTAGCCCTCTTGGGCTTTACAGTGTCTCTCGTATTACCATAGCCGCCAGAAGGAGAATGATCCACGTGATCACCTAGCTATTGGTTTCTTGTATAAAGAATTCCTGTGAGGAACACCTCAAGAACACGAAAAAATTGTTAATTTTCAGAAATTAGAAAAATTGTACCAAACAATCATTATCGTGTAGAGAGACTAGGAATCAAATTAGTTTTGCAAAAGGAAATTTAAAAATAGATCAATTGCATGATTTTGGAAAATTCCCATTATATGCCCTAAAACCGAATTCTTTGAAATCGAAGACCAAAAATCCGTTTATCTTGAGGATACCTAGCATATAATCAAAACTAATCTACCCAGAGTTCTTATTTCAAAAGAGATTTGATCAAAAACCATCCACAAACGAAATCGATACAAGAAATTCATCACGTTTTGAGGAGGAATAACAAAACGGTGAAAACCGAGATTTGATCAATAAAACTTACTTGGAGTTGAAGAACTTGAGTTTGAAAGCTTCCAATGGATGAAATCTAGAGAGAGAAGCTCTGGAAACTTTGGAACAAAAGATTGGAGTAAAAGAATTCAAAACCTTTTGTTCTTTATAAACCCTAGCCGCGATCCGGATCAGATCATGATTGCGATCCGGATCGGCTACCCGCAGTGAAAAACTGCGTTCGGGATCCGGATCGGCAGGTCCAATCCGGATCGGCTCCAACTTTTTCTTTAGAAAATTTCAGAGAAATTCAAGAAAAACCAGAAAAAGATTGTAAGCACTTTTGTGTATCAACTTTAAACAAAAATCATCGTTTCATACAACAAGAAATAGATTATACCAAATCTATCAATAACATCCAACAATGAAACGAAAATTTATAAAAATTAAATCCCTTAAAGTTGAACAACTTCAATTACATCTAACTTGATCTTATGAGTAATGCCTTTATCAAATCATCAATTCGGTAAAGAAAATGAATACAAAGATCAATAGATGTCTAAATCCCGATAAGTTAGATAATATATCTAGTCAATTTATTGAAGAGAGTGGCTCTTTGAGCATCTTTCATTAAAATCCCACCTTATACCAACCTTGAAATTTGACAGAGTCAAGTATTTCAACATGCATTTATTTAATCAAAATTGAAAACTTGCTTGGTACATGTGGTAGCTGCACACAGTACTCGGACGACCGAGGTGGTAGCTCTTTCCTCCATGTGGTGGTAGTTTTCACACTCCTCATTGGGATGTAACTCTTTCCACATCTTTTGAGCATTTTACTTTTTCTTGACTCCCCCTCAATTGGCTATCAATTATTTAAGATATAAAGTATTCAGCCAAATATTGATCTCGATTTCATACTCGACTAAACAGTCAAATAAGATAACTATACCAAGAGATCATCGAGAGAGAAATTGACTTTGATCAAAACAAAGATGATTAATTGACATAAATGATCATTGCATCAAATGAAATATTATGATATCTAAAGCATAATAAATTTCTAAATAATAAAAGGATGCAAGTAAAGTCAATATACACTATGCTCAATTAATGTACTATGTATAACATAGATAAAGAACAAAACAAAAACAAAACCTAACCTAAGCAAAAGTTTCAAAAAGAAGTTTATTTCAAGGAAAGCATTCCAATTGCTTTACGCAAATGAATAAAACGTTTTTGATCCAAAGGTTTTGTTAAAATGTCAGCTAATTGATCCTCAGTTGAAATATATGAAAGTTGAAGAGTATTTGATTCAACTAGCTCTCTAAGAAAATGATATCTAAGTTCAATGTGTTTTGTTCTAGAGTGCAACACAGGGTTTTTTGGAAATGTTTATAGCACTAGTGTTGTCACAAAGAATTGTTACCGAAGATGCTGAAATCCGGAAGTCGCTCAACACACTTTTCATCCAAATGAGTTGAGTTGAACAACTACCCGCTGAAATGTATTCCGCTTCGGCAGTCGAGAGTGCTATGCAATTCTGCTTTTTACTGTGCCATGCAACAAGGCAATGGCCAAGATAGAAGCATGCACCACTCGTGCTTTTCCGATCATCCACTGATCCTGCCCAATCGGCATCTGAGTATCCAACAATATCCAACTATTTCCCATAGGATACCAAATTCCGAAATTAATTGATCCTTTGATGTACCGGATGATCCTTTTCACCGCTTTCAGGTGAACCTCCTTTGGTGCTGATTGATATCTCGCGCAAATCCCAACACCAAAGATATATCCGGGCGACTAGCCGTGAGGTAAAGTAGACTTCCAATCATACTTCGATACAGTTTCTCGTCTACATTCTCACTATGTGATTCACTTCCAAGTCCCTTGTGGCTAGTTCCCATTGGAGGAAAATCCTTCGAATTTTCTAAGTCAAACTTTTTAACCAACTCCATTGCATACTTGGATTGACTCAAGTGAATACCTTCATCATTTTGTTTAATTTGCAATCCAAGAAAATAAGTCATTCGCCCATCATGGACATCTCAAATTCGCTTTCCATGGTCTCCGCGAATTTAGAAGCATCATTATCTCTTGTTGCGCCAAATACAATGTCATCGACATAGATTTGTGCTACAATGAATTGTTTTGATAATGCTTCACAAAGAGAGTCCTGTCAGCTCCCCCTCGATATAGCCCTTCTCCAAAAGGTGCTTTGTCAACCTTTCGTACCATGCTCGCGTGCTTGTTTCAGACCGTAAAGAGCCTTTTACGTGAGAGAGGTTTGAGCTACTAATCGTGCCTTGTTTCCTGATTTAGTACTCCCATTTTTCTTGTTCTTGAAAATCCATTGGTACCTATCACATTATGTTGCTTTTGGAGGCTTCGTTAATTCCCATACTTTGTTTCGCTCAATTGATGGAGCGCTTCCTGCATTGATTCAATCCAGTAGTCATCCTGAAGAGCTTCATCGTGTTCTTTGGTTC
>CM055071.1:30274449-30316401 GCA_029204045.2 Tillandsia leiboldiana
CATGCCGTACGCTCGCTGGCCTGACGGTTGTGGACGGACGTCCCGCTCCCCGGGCCGCTCCAGTGGAAGACGCAACGTCTCGAAATGACAAATATAGGTAACGTATTATGGCACTGTTATTGCTACTTTTGCTTAGGAAAACCGTATTCACCCATCGCACGGACGCGCCCTACCCCGGACTGAACACCCGCCCCGCCCCCCCGGTCTTGTTGTTCTTTTTAGCCCTTCCTAGCACACACCGGCGAATAGGTTTCTGATGTAGTAAGGCCAGAGGGATTCCATTGCGGTTAATTGGGTAATTAGAGATTATTGCGCCCCACACCCTACCTATGGCAATAGGGCATGTCGCCGATAAACAGGTAGAACTCGGCCGTTTAGACCCGCGTCAGAATGGGTTGAGTTCGGGCAAAGAGTGAGCACTACGTTGTACACCTCTATGAGCTGGTTACGTGACCTACGGGTCGCGAGCCAGGAAACTTTGAGGGGCGGTGCTTGGCCCTTTTTTGGCCTCGATGGATGTAGTCACTCGACGCACCCCCCTCACTTTCGGACTTTCCGACAGTAAGGAAATTCCCGGATGTCTTTCCGTCCGACCCCCTGGGGGTGCACCCGGACGCGTGGACGACCTCTCTAAAGAGCTAAATTCCTGGGTCGAAACCCATCGCGAAGGCGCCATACAGAATGGCCTTCGCCGAACTAAAGGAATTGAATGCACAACTTGAGGATCCCTGGACAAGGGGTTCATCCGACCAAGTGTGTCACCTGGAGGAGCACACCTCCGAGTGTCAGGACTGTTTGCCAAACTCAAAAAGTGCGGTTTTGGCTCCGTGAGGTCGATTCTCTGGGACATTTGTCTCGGCCAAGGGAATTGCGGTGGATCCGAGGAAGATAGAATCGGTGACCGACCGGGCTCGCCCACCACGGTGACAGAAATCCGAAGTTTCCCGCGGCTAGCAGATACTACCGACGCTTCGTGGAAGGCGTTTCAAAGATAGCCACTCCCCTTACTCGACTACTCGGAAGGGGAGAAAGTCGTCTGGACGATCATGCCAGAAGAGCTTCGAGGGCTCAAGGACAGACTCACGCGGGCACCGTACTCACGTTGCCACAGCCGGTGAGGATTACGAGATCTACTGTGATGCATCTCGAAGTGGACTGGGAAGCGTGTTGATGCAACAGGAAAAGTCATCGCATATGCATCAAGACAGCTCAAGGATTATGAGCGGAACTATCCTACACACGACTTGGAGCTCGCGGCAGTCATCTTTGCGTTGAAGCTCTGTGTTGGTTTATATGTATAATGGATCTAATAGGGAAAAAACACCTAGAGGGGGTGAATAGGTGTAAACAATACACTCAAAAAATCATTGCGCATAAAAACCCAATGCGGAAATATAAATGAACACGCAAGATATTTACGTGGAAAACTCCAACCGAGTAAAAAACCACGGGACCATAACACGTAAAATCCACTAGAATTAACACGTACAAGGTGATATTACCGTACTCACAGACGACTCAACCTTTTCCATACACTCCTAGTTTGATCTTCTCCGCTCGCTCCGCAACGCTTCTCGAATCCACGATCTGCGTCCAACGCCGAATCCACGGCGTCCAACGTCGAGTCCACGACGTCCGACCGAATCCACGGTCTTCACCCATAGCACCCTTCGAATCCACGAACGTACCTCGCTCCGAATCCACGAGAGCGGTTGAACCTTGAATCCACAAGGACACGCGAATCCACGCGCCGATTTTGGGGTAAATCGTTGTTTTTGGGTGGTGATGATCCGCCGAATACTTAGATCAAAGATAGATCGGAAATACCATCTAAGTATTCATTAGTTTGATTCAACTCAAGATGTGAGTATGAAAACCTAGAATCAAACTAATCAATATAGATGAAGAAACATAGAGTAATTCTCTAATGATTTCCTTCTTCTCTATATGTGATCTAGGGCCGTATATGATGATATTTGATTATGACGGCTCTATGTGGATTATCTGGATTAACCCTAGAAAAAGAATCATAGGGTCTATTTATAAGTTAGAAACCCTAGGAAGAAGATAAGGATCAAAAACTGTCGTTTCTGAAATTTTTACGACGGCGATCCGGATCGGATTAGCTGTGATCCGGATCGTCGTAACGAGTCAGGCAATTCCAGAAAAACGAAGGTTCGGGATCCGGATCGAAGTGCTTGATCCGGATCGTTCATACAGTTCGCCAAACATCAACGTTCGGGATCCGGATTGCGAAGCCTGATCCGGATCGTTCAAGGAAAATGGTAAACTCAATGTTCGGGATCCGGATCAAGGGAAGCTACGATCCGGATTGAACTGGTGTATGAACGAACCACCTTCGGGATCCGGATTGAACAATCTGATCCGGATCCTGAACAAGTCTCATGTTCAGTTCTTGATTTTTATGCAATAAGAAATTCTTCCAAGTGTTTCTACACTACAAGAAGTATTCGGATCACCAAAAATATTTAGTTAAACTTACCTGATCCCTTTGAATTCTTCTTTCTTGAGATTGAGGTATATGATCCAAACTTCATTTATCTTCAATCTTCAAGACTTAACACTTTCACGAAATGCGCCAAAACAAAATCCTTAACACTCTGGAGGCACTACCTCTACGGGGCGCACTGTAACGTGTACTCCGACCATCAGAGCCTCAAATACTTGTTTACGCAAAAGGAGTTGAACTTACGGCAGCGGCGATGGTTGGAATTACTAAAGGACTATGATTTGTCCATCCATTACCACCCCGGAAAGGCAAACGTGGTGGCCGATGCCTTGAGCCGGAAGGGACAGGCGGGGGAAACGGCACTGAGCGCCCTTACCCAACAGGATAGCTAATCGCACAATTCTCGCAACTGAGACTGGAGGTAGTGCCAGCAGGAGCAGTTGCGAAATTTCTGTCCTTGGTAATAAAGCCTACGCTGATAGAGAGGATCGCAGAAGGCCAAGCGACGGACCCACAACTACAGCAGGTACGGGGCAGGTCCATCCTCGGAACCAGGTGGGGATTTTGTGATCGGCGTTGATGACGTGTTGAGGTTCCGGGGACGAGTCTGCGTGCCTGAGGTGCCGGAATTAAGGAAAGAAATTCTGGCAGAAGCGCATAACGCCCCCTACACTGCGCATCCCGGAGGTACAAAAATGTACAGGGACCTGAGACCTTTTGGTGGCCTAAATTAAAGAACGATGTGGCGCAGTTCGTGGCACGATGCTTGGTGTGTCAACAGGTGAAGGCGGAACACCAGCGACCGGCAGGAAAACTACAACCGTTGCCCATACCAGAGTGGAAATGGGAACGGATCACCATGGATTTTGTGACCAGTTTTCCGCGATCGCAACAAGGACACGACGCGATATGGGTCATTGTGGACCGTCTGACGAAATCGGCCCACTTCATACCGATTCACACGACTTGGAGTAGAGATCGGCTGGCTCAGGCCTATATCGACGAGGTGGTGAGGTTGCATGGAGTACCGTCATCCATAACCTCGGACAGGGACACACGCTGTGACACCCCCGGAATTTGGATTAGTCCTCTATATAAATGATATAATAGGACTAAATCTCTAACCCGGCTATAGCATTTTGGATGGTAGCAATATCCAAGAGGTTATGAGAGTTAAGCGTGCTAGAGCTAGAGTAGTTCTAGGATGGGTGACCCCCTGGGAAGTGGGGCGTCACAGTTGGTATCAGAGCCATTCACCAGCCGGAAATGTGAGATGAGTCTCGGCTGAGCCAGGGTTATATAGCGGGTAGAGCGAGGCTCCCCGGCTAATGACCGTTGTGAGTGGAGTGCAGCTCCTCACAAGGTCGGCTAAGGCTAGCGAGACGAGTCTCACATCGCCTGGTGCTTGTGAGTGTGCTTGAGCCTGACGTGGACGTCAGGGCTTAAAGGGGGGAAGAATGTGACACCCCCGGAATTTGGATTAGTCCTCTATATAAATGATATAATAGGACTAAATCTCTAACCCGGCTATAGCATTTTGGATGGTAGCAATATCCAAGAAGTTATGAGAGTTAAGCGTGCTAGAGCTAGAGTAGTTCTAGGATGGGTGACCCCGTGGGAAGTGGGGCGTCACACTATGGGGTTAGTCAAACTATAAACATATCTACTTTATCAAAACGAGTATCCGGAAACGACACCACACCGGTAACAACCAACACCTACCCACCTCGATTATACGAAACGCGTACTCCGGAGACCGAACCTTGCTCTCTGTTGACGCCCGGACCTAGAAGTAGTCCCCAAAAGAGCCGTGGTCAGATCAAAAATATAATAGTGGATAAACCGAGCCCGACAACTCAAAAACACTAAGGACAACTTGACCCGGCGGTGGCGCCCGCGCGCGTTGAGCGACGCGGCCGCCCCCGCGGAATTGCGTGTCGTACGGCCGCGCGGGCACCGGCCCCGCGCGGCATTTGTTGTGACCGCGCGGACACTAACTCCGTGCGGCGCACACCGCGGCCGCGCGAGCACCAACCCCGCGCGGTCTCATCCGCAACCGTGCGGACCTCAGCCCCGCACGGCGCAAACCGCGGCCGCGCGGGCGCCGGCCCCGCGCGGCACTTGCCGCGGCCGCGCGGGCACCGACCACGCGCGCCGCAACCGCGCGGGCGCCCAACCACGCGGCATTAGCCGCGGCCGCGCGGGCATGGCCCCGCGCGGCACTTTTCTGCCGCCGCCGCGCGGCACCCGCCCGCGCGGCACAAACCGCAGCCGCGCGGGCAGGTCCCCGCGCGGCATGCGCTGCCGCCGCCACGCGGGCACCCGCCCGCGCGGCATAAACCGCAGCCGCGCGGCATGCACCCCCGCCGCGCGGGCGCCCGCCCGTGCGGCACCAGCTGCGGCCGCGCGGGCATGGCCCAGCGCGGCGCGCGCCGCAGCCGCGCAGGCTTGGGCCCCGCGCGGCACGTGCCTCGACCGCGCGGGCGCTCGCCCGCGCGGCACTTGCCGCAGCCGCGTGGGCACCGGTCCCACGCAGCGCTTGCCGCGGCCGCGCGGGCACCGGCCCCGCGCGGCGTTTGCCGCAGCCGCACGGGCACCGACCCCGCGCGGCGCTTGCCGCGGCCGCGCGGGCACTGGCCCCGCGCGGCGTTTACCCTAGCCGCGGCGACACGGGAAGCTTGATCCCGCGCGGCTCTAGCCGCGGCCGTGCGGGCACCGTCCCCGCGCGGCGCGCATTACGGTCGCGCGGCGATGCGCTAGGGCTTCGCGGCGCGATACGTTGGGTAGCAAACGGCTACTCCTAAACTCCCTGAAAGACCGAAACCCAAAAACCGAGCAAAACTATACAAAAATAAAATTAGTTTACCTCTAATCGTAGGAGACGACTATCCGTTCACGCACCCGGCTTCGGCACGTTCGTCGGGAGGGTTTGGGTCCTTTAGCCTTCTCCTCCTTTTCCACCGTTCCCTTCCGATTAGGGTTTCGCCTTTCCTCTCGTTTCCTTCCGTTTAGGGTTTCGTCTTTTTCCTTTTCTCTCTCTTTCTTTTGGGAGAAGATACAAAATAATCTTTTTGTACGACAAAAACCACATCGGGTATTTTAAAATCCTAAGTAATTAATTCCTCAATTAATTAATTCTTCAATTAATTAATTCCTCAATTAATTAATTCCTCAATTAAGATCCTTCGGGATAATTCTTTAAAGATAATTCTATAAAGATAATTCCCTCTTTTTCCTCGGAAAGCGTGCCAAATCACTTACGCGAATATCGATGCACCCCCTGGCCATTGCGATCACTTTCTTCCCCTTTTCGGGAGCTCCGTAAGTCGGAATCCGGATCCGATCGCACTATCGTTCTCCGTTTTCCAAGCTCTATGTTGGGTTATATGTAATATAGATCTAAATAGGGGAAAAAACACCTAGAGGGGGGTGAATAGGTGTAAACATTAAACACTCAAAAAATCATTGCGCAATAAAACCCAATGTGGAAATAAAAAAGAACACACAAGATTTTTACGTGGAAAACTCCAAACCGGAGTAAAAAACCACGGGACCGATAACACGGTGAAATCCACTAGAATTAAACATGTACAAGGTGATATACCGTACTCACAGACGACTCAACCTTTTCCATACGCTCCTAGTTGATCTTCTCCGCTCGTTCCGCAACGCGTCTCGAATCCACGATCTACGTCCAACGCCGAATCCACGGCGTCCAACGTCGAGTCCACGACGTCTGACCGAATCCACGGTCTTCACCCAGTAGCACGCTTCGAATCCATGAACGTACCTCGCTCCGAATCCACGAGAGCGGTTGAACCTTGAATCCACAAGGACACGCGAATCCACGCGCCGATTTTGGAGTAAATCGTTGTTTTTGGGTGGTGATGATCCGCCGAATACTTAGATCAAAGATAGATAGGAAATACCATCTAAGTATTCATTAGTTTGATTCAACTCAAGATGTGAGTAAGAAAACCTAGAATCAAACTAATCAATATAGATGAAGAAACATAGAGTAATATCTAATGATTTCCTTTCTTCTCTATATGTGGATCTTAGGCCGTATAAGATGATATTTGAATATGACGGCTATTTTCCTTTTATCGGCTTCCCCTAGAAAAATGAATCATAGGGTCTATTTATAGGTTTGAAACCCTAGGAAGGAGATAAGAATCAAAAACCTACCATTTCTGGAATTTTTACGGACGGCGATCCGGATCGGATTTGGGCGATCCGGATTGAAGTAGCAAGAAAGACGGTTTCCAGAAAAACGATGGTTCGGGATCCGGATCGAAATGGCTGATCCGGATCGTTCATACAGTTTCACCAAACATCAACGTTCGGGATCCGGATTGCAAATCCTGATCCGGATCGTGCAAGTAAAAAGGTAAAACTAGTGTTCGGGATCCGGATCATGGGATGCTGCGATCCGGATTGAACCAGTGTATGAACGAACACCCTTCGGGATCCGGATTGGAATATCTGATCCGGATCCTGAACATGTCCCATGTCCAGTTTTTGATTTTTATGCAATGAAAAATTCTTCCAGGTGTTTCTACACTACAAGAAGTATTCGGATCACCAAAAATCTTTAGTTAAACATACCTGATCCTTTTGAATTCTTCTTTCTTGAGATTGACTTAAATGATCTAACCTTCTTCACCTTCAATCTTCAAGACTTGAACCTTTCACGAAATTACGCCAACTCAAATTCCGTAACAATCTCCCCCTTTGGCGGTTTCGTGACAAAACACAGATCCACTAAAGAAAATTCAAAAAGATATTTTTGTTGCTATCACCATACAACAAAAATTTACAATGGAGATCCAAAAATTTAAAAACATGAGATAAACTCCTAAAACAGACTCTAGACTTAGACATCTGTACTCTCTGCACAAAAAAATCATTCTTGACAAAAAGAATCGTTAGATACCTCAAGAATTGAAACATACAAAACCAAGTACAGAGATAGAGTTTATCTGATCATCATGACATTTGAGAATTCAGATATGTAAGAGAATCATAGTCAAAAACCAACATATCTTCTATGCATTAAAAAACCAAATGTCACAAAGTGTTAGTCCAACATCAACTTGTTAGTCATATTACATGCCCAAATAGTTAGTCGAATAGTTAGTGACATGCAACAAATCACAAGATAAAAACCAAAGTTGAAGTTGAAATGATACTTACCTTGATGTTCACTTACCTTGATGTTCACACATTAACACAGTTTTCACACCATCATTGTTCAAGTTCTCTCTAAACTCTCTCCCCCTTTTTGTCACAAACTAAGCCAAAATTACAAAAATTTAAGGAGAGTTAAGAAGTTCAAAATCAAGAAAAACCTGAGAACTAAAACTAAAGCAAAGTAAGAAGAGAACATTAAAACCTAAAAACTGAAATCCTGAACAAGAGAATTAGTGGACAAACGATTCAAGCATCTGAATCTGAGTCATTCGAGGCGGAGTCCTCAGAGCTCGTGCAGCCCAGTTTCTTCAAAATTCCTTTAAGCATTCCCGAAATCGTAGAACACTCTTGTTTCATCTGATGTATGTCCTTGGACATCTTTCTGAGTCCTAGAGCCATTTTGTCTTGCTCTTGTTTGATGGAAGACTCCAGGTTTCCCTTTTGGTCAATTCTTCTGGAAGTTGAGGAACGTTGTGTGACGATTGACGGAGCAGTCTGTCCTTCATTCCGAGGAGATCGTCTTGGCAAAGAAAGTGAATTGTCAAGAGGTTCATTGCTTGGTACATTCTTTTTCCTTGCTTGTTGCTTAAGTATTGAGGAAGACTTCAGTAGCTTCTTTTTCTTTAGGTAAACCTTATTTTCTTCATCAATACCTTATTGTACTTCGTCAAGAAATGTGTCTCAATCTTCTTCGTCTTCTGATTCAGTGTCAATTTGAGAGATATTCCTTGGGTTATCTTGACATGGTTCATTTATTTCAATACCTCGAGCTCGTCCAGGTCGTCGAGCAAGTCTTTTTATTTTTAGTATGGATGAAGAGGTCATTGGTGCTTTTCCTTTTTCCGTAGCAGTGGGCGGAGCCTTTTCCTTTGATGTCTCTGCACGGGCTTTCCCTTTCGAAGCAATAGAGGTTTTCTGTGGCGATTTTTTTAGAATGTGTTTCATCCTCTGACAACTCATCCCAGTTGACTTCATCCTTTTTAGCCCTCTTGGGCTTTACAGTGTCTCTCGTATTTACCATAGCCGCCAGAAGGAGAATGATCCACGTGATTACCATAGCTATTGGTTTCTTGTATAAAGAATTCCTGTGAGGAACACCTCAAGAACACGAAAAAATTGTTAATTTTCAGAAATTAGAAAAATTGTACCCAAACAATCATTATCGTGTAGAGAGACTAGGAATCAAATTAGTTTTGCAAAAGGAAATTTAAAAATAGATCAATTGCATGATTTTGGAAAATTCCCATTATATGCCCTAAAACCGAATTCTTTGAAATCGAAGACCAAAAATCCGTTTATCTTGAGAATACCTAGCATATAATCAAAACTAATCTACCCAGAGTTCTTATTTCAAAAGAGATTTGATCAAAAACCATCCACAAACGAAATCGATACAAGAAATTCATCACGTTTTGAGGAGGAATAACAAAAACGGTGAAAAACCGAGATTTGATCAATAAAACTTACTTGGAGTTGAAGAACTTGAGTTTGAAAGCTTCCAAGATGGATGAAATCTAGAGAGAGAAGCTCTGGAAACTTTGGAACAAAAGATTGGAGTAAAAGAATTCAAAAACCTTTTGTTCTTTATAAAACCCTAGCCGCGATCCGGATCAGATCATGATTGCGATCCGGATCGGCTACCCGCAGTGAAAAACTGCGTTCGGGATCCGGATCGGCAGGTCCAATCCGGATCGTCTCCAACTTTTTCTTTAGAAAATTTCAGAGAAATTCAAGAAAAACCAGAAAAAGATTGTAAGCACTTTTGTGTATTAACTTTAAACAAAAATCATCGTTTCATACAACAAGAAATAGATTATACCAAATCTATCAATAACATCCAACAAATGAAACGAAAATTTATAAAAATTAAATCCCTTAAAGTTGAACAACTTCAATTACATCTAACTTGATTTTATTAGTAATGCCTTTATCAAATCATCAATTCGGTATAGAAAATGAAATACAAAGATCAATAGATGTCTAACATCCCCGATAAGTTAGATAATATATCTAGTCAATTTATTGAAGAGAGTGGCTCTTTGAGCATCTTTCATTAAAAATCCCACCTTATACCAACCTTGAAATTTTGACAGAGTCAAGTATTTCAACATGCATTTTATTTAATCAAACTTGAAAAAACTTTGCTTGAAATTCATGTGGTAGCTGCACACAGTACTCGGACGGCCGAGGTGGTAGCTCTTTCCTCCATGTGGTGGTAGTTTTCACACTCCTCATTGGGATGTAACTCTTTCCACATCTTTTGAGCATTTTACTTTTTCTTTGACTCCCCCTCAATTGGCTATCAATTATTTAAGATATAAAGTATTTAGCCAAATATTGATCTCGATTTCATACTCGACTAAACAGTCAAATAAGATAAAAACTATACCAAGAGATCATCGAGAGAGAAATTGACTTTGATCAAAACAAAGATGAATTAATTGACATAAATGATCATTGCATCAAATGAAATATTATGACATCTAGAGCATAATAGATTTCTAAATATATAAAATGATGCAAGTAAAGTCAATAATACACATGCTCAATTAATGTACTACGTATAAACATAGATAAAGAACAAAAACACAGAAACAAAACCTAACCTAAGCAAAAGTTTCAAAAAGAAGTTTATTTCAAGGAAAGCATTCCGATTGCTTTACGCAAATGAATAAAACGTTTTTGATCCAAAGGTTTTGTTAAAATGTCAGCTAATTGATCCTCAGTTGAAATATATGAAAGTTGAAGAGTATTTGATTCAACTAGCTCTCTAAGAAAATGATATCTAAGTTCAATGTGTTTTGTTCTAGAGTGCAACACAGGGTTTTTGGAAATGTTTATAGCACTAGTGTTGTCACAAAGAATTGTTACCGAAGATGCTGAAATCCGGAAGTCACTCAACACACTTTTCATCCAAATAAGTTGAGTTGAACAACTACCCGCTGAAATGTATTCCGCTTCGGCAGTCGAGAGTGCTATGCAATTCTGCTTTTTACTGTGCCATGCAACAAGGCAATGGCCAAGATAGAAGCATGCACCACTCGTGCTTTTCCGATCATCCACTGATCCTGCCCAATCGGCATCTGAGTATCCAATAATATCCAGACTAGTTCCCATAGGATACCAAATTCCGAAATTAATTGATCCTTTGATGTACCGGATGATCCTTTTCACCGCTTTCAGGTGAACCTCCTTTGGTGCAGATTGATATCTCGCGCAAATCCCAACACCAAAAGATATATCCGGGCGACTAGCCGTGAGATAAAGTAGACTTCCAATCATACTTCGATACAGTTTCTCGTCTACATTCTCACTATGAGATTCACTTCCAAGTCCCTTGTGGCTAGTTCCCATTGGAGTCGGAAAATCCTTCGAATTTTCTAAGTCAAACTTTTTAACCAACTCCATTGCATACTTCGATTGACACAAGTGAATACCTTCATCATTTTGTTTAATTTGCAATCCAAGAAAATAAGTCAATTCGCCCATCATGGACATCTCAAATTCGCTTTCCATGGTCTCCGCGAATTTAGAAGCATCATTATCTCTTGTTGCGCCAAATACAATGTCATCGACATAGATTTGTGCTACAATGAAATTGTTTTGATAATGCTTCACTAAGAGAGTCCTGTCAGCTCCCCCTCGAGTATAGCCCTTCTCCAAAAGGTGCTTTGTCAACCTTTCGTACCATGCTCGCGGTGCTTGTTTCAGACCGTAAAGAGCCTTCTACTTGAGAGTAGCCTTGAGCAACTAATCGTGCCTTGTTCCTGATGATAGTACCATCCTCATTTTTCTTGTTCTTGAAAATCCATTTGGTACCTATCACATTATGTTGCTTTGGAGGCTTCGTTAATTCCCAGACTTTGTTTCGCTCAAATTGATGGAGCTCTTCCTGCATTGATTCAATCCAGTAGTCATCCTGAAGAGCTTCATCGATGTTCTTTGGTTCGATTAAAGATACGTAGCAAGCGAATCCACAAACCAACTGCCTCCGAGTTCTAACTCCTTCTTGTGGGTCTCCAATGATGTTTGATTCAGGATGATCCTTGGAGATGCGTAAAGTTTGAGGTAACGGAGTACTCGGAGGTATATGAGACGATTCCTGCACATCAGATAAACTTGAAGAACCATTAGTTGCATCATTAATATCGAAAGAATTGTTATGAGAAGATGCAATGGCAGGTGTATCATCATCTAGAGAGATATCGAGGGTAGATTTTTCAGATGCAAAGTGAAAAGCTTCATCTACTTTAACATTTATAGATTCTACAATCGTTTTAGATTCCATGTTAAATACCCGATATGCTCTGCTATTTGTAGAATAACCTAAAAAGATCCCTTCGTCACTTCGAGAATCGAACTTACCAAGATTTTCGCGATAACGCAAAATAAAACATCGACTCCCAAAGATCCGAAAGTATTTGATATCCGGTTTTCTACTAAACCACAGCTCATATGGTGTATTTAAAGTTCCTGGGCGCAAATACACTCGATTAATGACATAGACAGCGGTGTTCACAGCCTCAGCCCAAAAATATAGCGGTAAATTCTGGCTATGAAGCATCACACGTGCCATCTCTTGAACAACCCTGTTTTTGCGCTCAACAACACCATTCTGCTGAGGTGTATAGGGTGCCGAGAATTCATGTTTTATGCCGTTGGAAGTGCAAAAATCAATGAATTTGGAATTAATGAATTCTCCACCTCTATCACTTCTAACACGAATGATCTTTTCATTCTTTTCAATCATAATACGATGGCAAATCTCATGAAAAGAATCAAACGTATCAGCTTTCTCTTTTAAAAATGCTACCCAAGAATACCGAGAGAAATCATCAACCAATAAGAAAATATACCATTTACCTCCCAAAGATGGTTGACGGGTCGGCCAAAAGAAAGAAAAATAGTCTACATAAACTACACAACATTTAATCGTAGAACGATTAAAGACAAGGAAGGATTTCACCTTTGCATACCCAAACCTTTTGAGTTTTGGAGTATGTTGGCAATGGTTGAGAAATTTTCCTTGATGAAGACGTCTTGTATGATTGATCTTTTTCTTTTGTCATCGTCTTGTTTGAAGTACTACCAATGTTCTTTTCTTTTGAAAAGTCCTTCTTTGAATTCCGGGGAGTGAACTTATTGGTAGCAGTTGCAAGATGTGGTTGATTTGAACTTAGAGCTCCAACCTTGCAATTTCTTTCAATGTGCCCTGCAAAATTACAACGAAAACATACCTTAGTACTTGACGATCCCGAGGAGGATGAAGTAGGCTTGTTGTCGTTGCTTGTCGTTAGTTCCGGTGTCTGAGGAGGAGATACCGACTGGGGCACAAAAATTGTCCCAACCGAACTAAAATTGTCTTCAGTTCGATTGTATCCGAGACCGAACTTGTTTGTTTGACCAAGACCAAGAAGTTTATCCAACTTACTCCTTCCAGAAGAAAATTGCTGTAAGTCATCCTTGAGTTGGAGAATGGTCTCTGTCATTTCCAATTTTCCCCGTCGGGCCTCGCCGTAGAGCTTCAAGAAGTAATTCGCTTTGTTCACCATATCTATATAATTCTTCTCGAGTTGCTCATTGGACTCTTGAAGGGAAACATTTCCCTTTATCAGATTATCCCTTTCCACTTCAAGATCGGTCGAGAGAGAAGTTACCCTTTTTACTTCTTCTTTGAGATCCTGCAATCTCCCTCTCAACCCCTTGTTTTGCTTAGCTGGTTTCTTTGAGTCCCGTAAAAGTCTGTGGTAGGCTAAAGCAAAATCTTCACCTTCCGAATCATCCGATTCATTGTCCGTTGCAATCTTTTCAACAGTGGAGTTGAACAATGACTCGGATGTACTTGCCATTAAGCACATGAATGGTGAAGATGTGGACGCGTGGAATGCCGTTGCGCTTTCTTCTTCATCACTTGAGGATGACTCATTTGACGTTGAGTTGTCATCCCAAGTGACGGCTTGCATCACTTTCTTCTTCGACGGATTCTTAGTTGGACACTCCGTTGAGATATGGCCGTATCCTCGGCACTTGAAGCATTGGACTTGTCCTTCTGAACTTTTCTTATCCTTTGAAAAGTTCTCTTGCTTTCTTGACTTGTAACTTGAAATACCCTTGCCTTTCTTCGACTTTCCGAAGGATGGAGATTTACTTGAATTACCCCTTCGAAAGTTGCGGCGAAACTTCCTTGTCAAGAGAGCGAGTTGCTTCTCAAAGTCCTCCATAGATAGGTTCTCGTCATCGTCTGAGGAGGATGAATCCGTGTCTTCTTCCTTTGTTGTTTTCAAAGCATAACCTGAAGACTTAGAAGAGGATGCTTTCCCAGAAGAATTGTTAGTAGAAAATGTCATTTCATAAGTTTGTAATGAACCAACTAATTCTTCTACACGTATTTCGTCCGGGTGTTTAATAGTTTCAATGGCTGTAACCTTTGGGCGAAATCGTTCAGGAAGAGTTCTTAAGATCTTTCTTACAACCTTAAATTCTAGAATCTTCTCTCCCAGGTTAGCACATGAGTTTACGATGTCTTGCAATCGTGTATAGTAATACGTGAAAGATTCATTTTCTGCCATAAAAATGGAGTCAAATCTGCTCATAAGCATTTGCAGCTTTTGAATCTTCACGAGGTTAGTTCCCTCATGTGTAACTTGAAGAACATCCCAGATTTCTTTCGCAGTCTCACATGCCGAGACGCGAGAGAATTCAGTTTGAGATAAGGCATTAAAAATAGTATTAATTCCCTTGCCATTGTAAGAAGATGAATCTAACTCTTCCTTGGTCCATTTCGACCTAGGTTTTAAGGTGCGAACATCAGAAATAATTTCAGTTGGATTAGACCATCCTAATTCAATTGATTGCCACACCCTTTCGTCGATGGAAACTAAAAAGGCTTTCATCCGTACTTTCCAGTACGCATAATTTGTTCCATCAAAGAAAGGGGGTCGATTGATGTTTCCACCTTCAACCATTGTTTACAACCCTATTCCCGCTCCGATACCACTTGTTGGGTTATATGTAATATAGATCTAAATAGGGGAAAAAATACCTAGAGGGGGGTGAATAGGTGTAAACAATAAACACTCAAAAAATCATTGCGCAATAAAACCCAATGCGGAAATAAAAAAGAACACGCAAGATTTTTACGTGGAAAACTCCAAACCGGAGTAAAAAACCACGGGACCGATAACACGGTGAAATCCACTAGAATTAAACACGTACAAGGTGATATACCATACTCACAGACGACTCAACCTTTTCCATACGCTCCTAGTTGATCTTCTCCGCTCGTTCCGCAACGCGTCTCGAATCCACGATCTGCGTCCAACGCCGAAACCACGGCGTCCAACGTCGAGTCCACGACGTCTGACCGAATCCACGGTCTTCACCCAGTAGCACGCTTCGAATCCACGAATGTACCTCGCTCCGAATCCACGAGAGCGGTTGAACCTTGAATCCACAAGGACACGCGAATCCACGCGCCGATTTTGGAGTAAATCGTTGTTTTTGGGTGGTGATGATCCTCCGAATACTTAGATCAAAGATAGATAGGAAATACCATCTAAGTATTCATTAGTTTGATTCAACTCAAGATGTGAGTATGAAAACCTAGAATCAAACTAATCAATATAGATGAAGAAACATAGAGTAATATCTAATGATTTCCTTTCTTCTCTATATGTGGATCTTAGGCCGTATAAGATGATATTTGAATATGACGGCTATTTTCCTTTTATCGGCTTCCCCTAGAAAAATGAATCATAGGGTCTATTTATAGGTTAGAAACCCTAGGAAGGAGATAAGAATCAAAAACCTACCATTTCTGGAATTTTTACGGACGGCGATCCGGATCGGATTTGGGCGATCCGGATTGCAGTAGCAAGAAAGACGGTTTCCAGAAAAATGATGGTTCGGGATCCGGATCGAAATGGCTGATCCGGATCGTTCATACAGTTTCACCAAACATCAACGTTCGGGATCCGGATTGCAAATCCTGATCCGGATCGTGCAAGTAAAAAGGTAAAACTAGTGTTCGGGATCCGGATCATGGGATGCTGCGATCCGGATTGAACCAGTGTATGAACGAACACCCTTCGGGATCCGGATTGGAATATCTGATCCGGATCCTGAACATGTCCCATGTCCAGTTTTTGATTTTTATGCAATGAAAAATTCTTCCAGGTGTTTCTACACTACAAGAAGTATTCGGATCACCAAAAATCTTTAGTTAAACATACCTGATCCTTTTGAATTCTTCTTTCTTGAGATTGACTTAAATGATCTAACCTTCTTCACCTTCAATCTTCAAGACTTGAACCTTTCACGAAATTACGCCAACTCAAATTCCGTAACAATCTCCCCCTTTGGCGGTTTCGTGACAAAACACAGATCCACTAAAGAAAATTCAAAAAGATATTTTTGTTGCTATCACCATACAACAAAAATTTACAATGGAGATCCAAAAATTTTAAAAACATGAGATAAACTCCTAAAACAGACTCTAGACTTAGACATCTGTACTCTCTGCACAAAGAAATCATTCTTGACAAAAAGAATCGTTAGATACCTCAAGAATTGAAACATACAAAACCAAGTACAGAGATAGAGTTTATCTGATCATCATGACATTTGAGAATTCAGATATGTAAGAGAATCATAGTCAAAAACCAACATATCTTCTATGCATTAAAAAACCAAATGTCACAAAGTGTTAGTCCAACATCAACTTGTTAGTCATATTACATGCCCAAATAGTTAGTCGAATAGTTAGTGACATGCAACAAATCACAAGATAAAAACCAAAGTTGAAGTTGAAGTGATACTTACCTTGATGTTCACTTACCTTGATGTTCACACATTCACACAGTTTTCACACCATCATTGTTCAAGTTCTCTCTAAACTCTCTCCCCCTTTTTGTCACAAACTAAGCCAAAATTACAAAAATTTAAGGAGAGTTAAGAAGTTCAAAATCAAGAAAAACCTGAGAACTAAAACTAAAGAAAAGTAAGAAGAGAACATTAAAACCTAAAAACTGAAATCCTGCACAAGAGAATTAGTGGACAAACGATTCAAGCATCTGAATCTGAGTCATTCGAGGCGGAGTCCTCAGAGCTCGTGCAGCCCAGCTTCTTCAAAATTCCTTTAAGCATTCCCGAAATCGTTGAACACTCTTGTTTCATCTGATGTATGTCCTTGGACATCTTTCTGAGTCCTAGAGCCATTTTGTCTTGCTCTTGTTTGATGGAAGACTCCAGGTTTCCCTTTTGGTCAATTCTTCTGGAAGTTGAGGAACGTTGTGTGACGATTGACGGAGCAGTCTGTCCTTCATTCCGAGGAGATCGTCTTGGCAAAGAAGGTGAATTGTCAAGAGGTTCATTGCTTGGTACATTCTTTTTCCTTGCTTGTTGCTTAAGTATTGAGGAAGACTTCAGTAGCTTCTTTTTCTTTAGGTAAACCTTATTTTCTTCATCAATACCTTGTTGTACTTCGTCAAGAAATGTGTCCCAATCTTCTTCGTCTTCTGATTCAGTGTCAATTTGAGAGATATTCCTTGGGTTCTCTTGACATGGTTCATTTATTTCAATACCTCGAGCTCGTCCGGGTCGTCGAGCAAGTCTTTTTCTTTTTAGTATGGATGAAGAGGTCATTGGTGCTTTTCCTTTTTCCGTAGCAGTGGGCGGAGCCTTTTCCTTTGATGTCTCTGCACGGGCTTTCCCTTTCGAAGCAGTAGAGGTTTTCTGTGGCGATTTTTTTAGAATGTGTTTCATCCTCTGACAACTCATCCCAGTTGACTTCATCCTTTTTAGCCCTCTTGGGCTTTACAGTGTCTCTCGTATTTACCATAGCCGCCAGAAGGAAAATGATCCACGTGATTACCATAGCTATTGGTTTCTTGTATAAAGAATTCCTGTGAGGAACACCTCAAGAACACGAAAAAATTGTTAATTTTCAGAAATTAGAAAAATTGTACCCAAACAATCATTATCGTGTAGAGAGACTAGGAATCAAATTAGTTTTGCAAAAGGAAATTTAAAAATAGATCAATTGCATGATTTTGGAAAATTCCCATTATATGCCCTAAAACCGAATTCTTTGAAATCGAAGACCAAAAATCCGTTTATCTTGAGAATACCTAGCATATAATCAAAACTAATCTACCCAGAGTTCTTATTTCAAAAGAGATTTGATCAAAAACCATCCACAAACGAAATCGATACAAGAAATTCATCACGTTTTGAGGAGGAATAACAAAAACGGTGAAAAATCGAGATTTGATCAATAAAACTTACTTGGAGTTGAAGAACTTGAGTTTGAAAGCTTCCAAGATGGATGAAATCTAGAGAGAGAAGCTCTGGAAACTTTGGAACAAAAGATTGGAGTAAAAGAATTCAAAAACCTTTTGTTCTTTATAAAACCCTAGCCGCGATCCGGATCAGATCATGATTGCGATCCGGATCGGCTACCCGCAGTGAAAAACTGCGTTCGGGATCCGGATCGGCAGGTCCAATCCGGATCGTCTCCAACTTTTTCTTTAGAAAATTTCAGAGAAATTCAAGAAAAACCAGAAAAAGATTGTAAGCACTTTTGTGTATCAACTTTAAACAAAAATCATCGTTTCATACAACAAGAAATAGATTATACCAAATCTATCAATAACATCCAACAAATGAAACGAAAATTTATAAAAATTAAATCCCTTAAAGTTGAACAACATCAATTACATCTAACTTGATCTTATGAGTAATGCCTTTATCAAATCATCAATTCGGTAAAGAAAATGAAATACAAAGATCAATAGATGTCTAACATCCCCGATAAGTTAGATAATATATCTAGTCAATTTATTGAAGAGAGTGGCTCTTCGAGCATCTTTCATTAAAAATCCCACCTTATACCAACCTTGAAATTTTGACAGAGTCAAGTATTTCAACATGCATTTTATTTAATCAAACTTGAAAAAACTTTGCTTGGTATTCATGTAGTAGCTGCACAGTACTCGGACGGCCGAGGTGGTAGCTCTTTCCTCCATGTGGTGGTAGTTTTCACACTCCTCATTGGGATGTAACTCTTTCCACATCTTTTGAGCATTTTACTTTTTCTTTGACTCCCCCTCAATTGGCTATCAATTATTTAAGATATAAAGTATTTAGCCAAATATTGATCTCGATTTCATACTCGACTAAACAGTCAAATAAGATAAAAACTATACCAAGAGATCATCGAGAGAGAAATTGACTTTGATCAAAACAAAGATGAGTTAATTGACATAAATGATCATTGCATCAAATGAAATATTATGACATCTAGAGCATAATAGATTTCTAAATATATAAAAGGATGCAAGTAAAGTCAATAATACACATGCTCAATTAATGTACTATGTATAAACATAGATAAAGAACAAAAACACAGAAACAAAACCTAACCTAAGCAAAAGTTTCAAAAAGAAGTTTATTTCAAGGAAGCATTCCGATTGCTTTACGCAAATGAATAAAACGTTTTTGATCCAAAGGTTTTGTTAAAATGTCAGCTAATTGATCCTCAGTTGAAATATATGAAAGTTGAAGAGTATTTGATTCAACTAGCTCTCTAAGAAAATGATATCTAAGTTCAATGTGTTTTGTTCTAGAGTGCAACACAGGGTTTTTGGAAATGTTTATAGCACTAGTGTTGTCACAAAGAATTGTTACCGAAGATGCTGAAATCCGGAAGTCACTCAACACACTTTTCATCCAAATAAGTTGAGTTGAACAACTACCCGCTGAAATGTATTCCGCTTCGGCAGTCGAGAGTGCTATGCAATTCTGCTTTTTACTGTGCCATGCAACAAGGCAATGGCCAAGATAGAAGCATGCACCACTCGTGCTTTTCCGATCATCCACTGATCCTGCCCAATCGGCATCTGAGTATCCAATAATATCCAGACTAGTTCCCATAGGATACCAAATTCCGAAATTAATTGATCCTTTGATGTACCGGATGATCCTTTTCACCGCTTTCAGGTGAACCTCCTTTGGTGCAGATTGATATCTCGCGCAAATCCCAACACCAAAAGATATATCCGGGCGACTAGCCGTGAGATAAAGTAGACTTCCAATCATACTTCGATACAGTTTCTCGTCTACATTCTCACTATGAGATTCACTTCCAAGTCCCTTGTGGCTAGTTCCCATTGGAGTCGGAAAATCCTTCGAATTTTCTAAGTCAAACTTTTTAACCAACTCCATTGCATACTTGGATTGACACAAGTGAATACCTTCATCATTTTGTTTAATTTGCAATCCAAGAAAATAAGTCAATTCGCCCATCATGGACATCTCAAATTCGCTTTCCATGGTCTCCGCGAATTTAGAAGCATCATTATCTCTTGTTGCGCCAAATACAATGTCATCGACATAGATTTGTGCTACAATGAAATTGTTTTGATAATGCTTCACAAAGAGAGTCCTGTCAGCTCCCCCTCGAGTATAGCCCTTCTCCAAAAGGTGCTTTGTCAACCTTTCGTACCATGCTCGCGGTGCTTGTTTCAGACCGTAAAGAGCCTTCTACTTGAGAGTAGCCTTGAGCAACTAATCGTGCCTTGTTCCTGATGATAGTACCATCCTCATTTTTCTTGTTCTTGAAAATTCATTTGGTACCTATCACATTATGTTGCTTTGGAGGCTTCGTTAATTCCCAGACTTTGTTTCGCTCAAATTGATGGAGCTCTTCCTGCATTGATTCAATCCAGTAGTCATCCTGAAGAGATCCATCGATGTTCTTTGGTTCGATTAAAGATACGTAGCAAGCGAATCCACAAACCAACTGCCTCCGAGTTCTAACTCCTTCTTGTGGGTCTCCAATGATGTTTGATTCAGGATGATCCTTGGAGATGCGTAAAGTTTGAGGTAACGGAGTACTCGGAGGTATATGAGACGATTCCTGCACATCAGATAAACTTGAAGAACCATTAGTTGCATCATTAATATCGAAAGAATTGTTATGAGAAGATGCAATGGCAGGTGTATCATCATCTAGAGAGATATCGAGGGTAGATTTTTCAGATGCAAAGTGAAAAGCTTCATCTACTTTAACATTTATAGATTCTACAATCGTTTTAGATTCCATGTTAAATACCCGATATGCTCTGCTATTTGTAGAATAACCTAAAAAGATCCCTTCGTCACTTCGAGAATCGAACTTACCAAGATTTTCGCGATAACGCAAAATAAAACATCGACTCCCAAAGATCCGAAAGTATTTGATATCCGGTTTTCTACTAAACCACAGCTCATATGGTGTATTTAAAGTTCCTGGGCGCAAATACACTCGATTAATGACATAGACAGCGGTGTTCACAGCCTCAGCCCAAAAATATAGCGGTAAATTCCGGCTATGAAGCATCACACGTGCCATCTCTTGAACAACCCTATTTTTGCGCTCAACAACACCATTCTGCTGAGGTGTATAGGGTGCCGAGAATTCATGTTTTATGCCGTTGGTGTATTTAAAGTTCCTGGGCGCAAATACACTCGATTAATGACATAGACAGCGGTGTTCACAGCCTCAGCCCAAAAATATAGCGGTAAATTCCGGCTATGAAGCATCACACGTGCCATCTCTTGAACAACCCTGTTTTTGCGCTCAACAACACCATTCTGCTGAGGTGTATAGGGTGCCGAGAATTCATGTTTTATGCCGTTGGAAGTGCAAAAATCAATGAATTTGGAATTAATGAATTCTCCACCTCTATCACTTCTAACACGAATGATCTTTTCATTCTTTTCAATCATAATACGATGGCAAATCTCATGAAAAGAATCAAACGTATCAGCTTTCTCTTTTAAAAATGCTACCCAAGAATACCGAGAGAAATCATCAACCAATAAGAAAATATACCATTTACCTCCCAAAGATGGTTGACGGGTCGGCCAAAAGAAAGAAAAATAGTCTACATAAACTACACAACATTTAATCGTAGAACGATTAAAGACAAGGAAGGATTTCACCTTTGCATACCCAAACCTTTTGAGTTTTGGAGTATGTTGGCAATGGTTGAGAAATTTTCCTTGATGAAGACGTCTTGTATGATTGATCTTTTTCTTTTGTCATCGTCTTGTTTGAAGTACTACCAATGTTCTTTTCTTTTGAAAAGTCCTTCTTTGAATTCCGGGGAGTGAACTTATTGGTAGCAGTTGCAAGATGTGGTTGATTTGAACTTAGAGCTCCAACCTTGCAATTTCTTTCAATGTGCCCTGCAAAATTACAACGAAAACATACCTTAATACTTGACGATCCCGAGGAGGATGAAGTAGGCTTGTTGTCGTTGCTTGTCGTTAGTTCCGGTGTCGGAGGAGGAGATACCGACTGGGGCACGAAAACTGTCCCAACCGAACTAAAATTGTCTTCAGTTCGATTGTATCCGAGACCGAACTTGTTTGTTTGACCAAGACCAAGAAGTTTATCCAACTTACTCCTTCCAGAAGAAAATTGCTGTAAGTCATCCTTGAGTTGGAGAATGGTCTCTGTCATTTCCAATTTTTCCCGTCGGGCCTCGCCGTAGAGCTTCAAGAAGTAATTCGCTTTGTTCACCATATCTATATAATTCTTCTCGAGTTGCTCATTGGACTCTTGAAGGGAAACATTTGCCTTTATCAGATTATCCCTTTCCACTTCAAGATCGGTCGAGAGAGAAGTTACCCTTTTTACTTCTTCTTTGAGATCCTGCAATCTCCCTCTCAACCCCTTGTTTTGCTTAGCCGGTTTCTTTGAGTCCCGTAAAAGTCTGTGGTAGGCTAAAGCAAAATCTTCACCTTCCGAATCATCCGATTCATTGTCCGTTGCAATATTTTCAACAGTGCAGTTGAACAATGACTCGGATGTACTTGCCATTAAGCACATGAATGGTGAAGATGTGGACGCGTGGAATGCCGTTGCGCTTTCTTCTTCATCACTTGAGGATGACTCATTTGACGTTGAGTTGTCATCCCAAGTGACGGCTTGCATCACTTTCTTCTTCGACGGATTCTTAGTTGGACACTCCGTTGAGATATGGCCGTATCCTCGGCACTTGAAGCATTGGACTTGTCCTTCTGAACTTTTCTTATCCTTTGAAAAGTTCTCTTGCTTTCTTGACTTGTAACTTGAAATACCCTTGCCTTTCTTCGACTTTCCGAAGGATGGAGATTTACTTGAATTACCCCTTCGAAAGTTGCGGCGAAACTTCCTTGTCAAGAGAGCGAGTTGCTTCTCAAAGTCCTCCATAGATAGGTTCTCGTCATCGTCTGAGGAGGATGAATCCGTGTCTTCTTCCTTTGCTGTTTTCAAAGCATAACCTGAAGACTTAGAAGAGGATGCTTTCCCAGAAGAATTGTTAGTAGAAAATGTCATTTCATAAGTTTGTAATGAACCAACTAATTCTTCTACACGTATTTCGTCCGGGTGTTTAATAGTTTCAATGGCTGTAACCTTTGGGCGAAATCGTTCAGGAAGAGTTCTTAAGATCTTTCTTACAACCTTAAATTCTGGAATCTTCTCTCCCAGGTTAGCACATGAGTTTACGATGTCTTGCAATCATGTATAGTAATCCGTGAAAGATTCATTTTCTGCCATAAAAATGGAGTCAAATCTGCTCATAAGCATTTGCAGCTTTTGAATCTTCACGAGGTTAGTTCCCTCATGTGTAACTTGAAGAACATCCCAGATTTCTTTCGCAGTCTCACATGCCGAGACGCGAGAGAATTCAGTTTGAGATAAGGCATTAAAAATAGCATTAATTCCCTTGCCATTGTAAGAAGATGAATCTAACTCTTCCTTGGTCCATTTCGACCTAGGTTTTAAGGTGCGAACATCAGAAATAATTTCAGTTGGATTAGACCATCCTAATTCAATTGATTGCCACACCCTTTCGTCGATGGAAACTAAAAAGGCTTTCATCCGTACTTTCCAGTACGCATAATTTGTTCCATCAAAGAAAGGGGGTCGATTGATGTTTCCACCTTCAACCATTGTTTACAACCCTATTCCCGCTCCGATACCACTTGTTGGGTTATATGTAATATAGATCTAAATAGGGGAAAAAACACCTAGAGGGGGGTGAATAGGTGTAAACAATAAACACTCAAAAAATCATTGCGCAATAAAACCCAATGCGGAAATAAAAAAGAACACGCAAGATTTTTACGTGGAAAACTCCAAACCGGAGTAAAAAACCACGGGACCGATAACACGGTGAAATCCACTAGAATTAAACACGTACAAGGTGATATACCGTACTCACAGATGACTCAACCTTTTCCATACGCTCCTAGTTGATCTTCTCCGCTCGTTCCGCAACGCGTCTCGAATCCACGATCTGCGTCCAACGCCGAATCCACGGCGTCCAACGTCGAGTCCACGACGTCTGACCGAATCCACGGTCTTCACCCAATAGCACGCTTCGAATCCACGAACGTACCTCGCTCCGAATCCACGAGAGCGGTTGAACCTTGAATCCACAAGGACACGCGAATCCACGCGCCGATTTTGGAGTAAATCGTTGTTTTTGGGTGGTGATGATCCGCCGAATACTTAGATCAAAGATAGATAGGAAATACCATCTAAGTATTCATTAGTTTGATTCAACTCAAGATGTGAGTATGAAAACCTAGAATCAAACTAATCAATATAGATGAAGAAACATAGAGTAATATCTAATGATTTCCTTTCTTCTCTATATGTGGATCTTAGGCCGTATAAGATGATATTTGAATATGACGGCTATTTTCCTTTTATCGGCTTCTCCTAGAAAAATGAATCATAGGGTCTATTTATAGGTTTGAAACCCTAGGAAGGAGATAAGAATCAAAAACCTACCATTTCTGGAATTTTTACGGACGGCGATCCGGATCGGATTTGGGCGATCCGGATTGCAGTAGCAAGAAAGACGGTTTCCAGAAAAACGATGGTTCGGGATCCGGATCGAAATGGCTGATCCGGATCGTTCATACAGTTTCACCAAACATCAACGTTCGGTATCCGGATTGCAAATCCTGATCCGGATCGTGCAAGTAAAAAGGTAAAACTAGTGTTCGGGATCCGGATCATGGGATGCTGCGATCCGGATTGAACCAGTGTATGAACGAACACCCTTCGGGATCCGGATTGGAATATCTGATCCGGATCCTGAACATGTCCCATGTCCAGTTTTTGATTTTTATGCAATGAAAAATTCTTCCAGGTGTTTCTACACTACAAGAAGTATTCGGATCACCAAAAATCTTTAGTTAAACATACCTGATCCTTTTGAATTCTTCTTTCTTGAGATTGACTTAAATGATCTAACCTTCTTCACCTTCAATCTTCAAGACTTGAACCTTTCACGAAATTGCGCCAACTCAAATTCCGTAACACTCTATCGCAGAAAAATACCCGCACCTCCGAATTATCGACTTAAGTAAACCCGTTACATTAGTTACATTAAACGGAAACTTTATTAGCAGGAGGTATTAAGTTTTACAAAATCTATGATATTACAGCCCCACAACTTAAGTGTGAATAGTAAATGAATAGTAACCCTTTTTCGGTCCCCTCTCGATCGGTCGTCAGCCGATTCACTGTCTGCGATCCGAACTTAGCAGTATGAGTAGTCGATTCTAGCTAATTTCGATGCTCTGAACGTAATGGCACTGACGGAATTCGCGTTTGGCGATTCTGGTGCATCGAAATGCGTGCATTGCAGTATAGCCTACAGTATATTATGGCCCGAGATTTTATTCGAGCACTGAATCAAGCAAGCAAATACGCTACTTGAAAGGTCTCGACGAGCCGGACGTCGTGGCGAAGTCCGTTTTTCAATTTGACGACCTGTTCGTCTCGAAATACGTGAAAAGCGTCGAAAAACTAAGTATTTTTGTAAAAACTTAAATGTTTTATGGACTAAATGTTTTAGGACTTATTGTATAGGGTCTTTGTAGCACAATGAAGCTACAGTGGGGACCTATGAGCCTGTGGTGGACTGTAGAGGGACCAAATTGAAAATTTTTCAAGATTCCTCATGCATTCATGCATGTGACTCCTCGGCTTCGTGGGGGTGTTACACGAGGGGCCATTATGTGTTGTTTGGGTTTCCAAACTGTAGCAAATTATTCCTCATAACAGCCTGGGCGTTGGGTAAGCCTAGGAGTCATCCCCATTGGAGAGCAAACCGAGAGAAGAGAGGAGAGGGAAGGTTGAAACAAAGTGGTTCCAACTTGCTCTCTGGTGTTCCTGAGGCATTATCCTGCATCAAGAGAACAAGTCTGAGGTTGCTGTGAGGCTGCGCGACGCAGGGAGGAGAACCGGCCGCAACCCTTCTTCTCCAACTCCGGCAAAGGTGAGGTTCTGTTTTCCTCTGGTTTCTGGCACCTAAAACCTTTGGAAGTCGACTCTTTAGAATCTTACGATGTCCCCTGTCAAGTCTCAACCCGTGTGGTGGCCCCGGTTGCCGGCGGGAGAAAGCTTCTAGCCGGAAACCTAATTAGCTCCACCTCGGTTGTGTGTCACAACCACTCGACCAAATGGAAAAATATAATCATGGATAAAATCTGTAGGACGAGAGGATCATCTCCACCAAATTTGGTGGAGTTTGATCAAGTAACCGTGTAGAAAACTCAAACCCTAGTTTTTCGGGTTATTGCACCATGGCCGAGCTTCTTGCTCCGACGCCGGCGTCGCTCCTCGACGTCGGGCACATGGCCAGAAAGCTTCCTTGGAGTGAGTTGAACGCATCCATGCCTTTGCATGGCATCCATGCAGCCCGAAACTTTGGGTGCCATGGATGACCCGAGAACGGGTTCAAGCCGCGGTGGCCGGCTTTCTGGCCGTCGCAGACGGGTAAGGAAAGGTCGGGAAGTTTTCTGGGACCAAGAGAAACTTAGCCATGCACTTGCATGGGCTCCATGCTGACCGGGTGAAAATTCACCATTAATGGTGGAAGCTCCAAACCGAGCTTTGCCCGCCGCCACCGCCGCCGCTCCCCGTCGCCGGGCACGGGTTCAGGTGAGTTTGCGGGGTGGTGTTGCACCTTGTAGTACAAGTGGTTGAGGCCCAGAACGAATAGAAGAAGGATCACCATTTTCGAAGCTTAAGCTTCATCTTCTTCATCTTCTTCCTCATGCCCGCGGCCAACCGAGGGTGCAGGTTGAGCCCAAACTTGATAGAAATGTTTCTGCAACCTAGTAGCAAGTTTCCATCCATGTAAAAAGCTCCCAGGTTCCCTTGTTGCAGAGTTATAGCTTGGGATTGCATATTATGGTAGTGTGCCCACCAAGTGTTTGATGAAATGCCTCAAAGATCTTAAGTTCAAAATTTTGGCATCCAGAAAATATGAAGTTATTCCCACACAATTCCCTGAGCTTAATGCTCACTTCAGATCCAAATTTGGTTGAGTGGATTCTTGTGTGGAGCTTGCCATAGCCATTAAGAGCTTGGGGACTTGGATCTGTGGATCCAGCAGTAACTGGGCTGCACCAAGGCAAGCCCTTGAGCCTCTGTGATGTCCTGAGCTTGATGCTCACCTTTAAAATGGATTTGGTCGCATAGAAAAATTAAAAATGCATTAAAGCTTATGTTTGTATAGTAAGTCATGGCCCGAAGTTTTTCTCGGGTTCCGTGCTGCTACAAATTTGTGAGCACGGTGTTCCGCAGGTCGAGGGTCACCTATTGGAGGTGACGATTCGTAAAAATAATGTCCCGGTTAAGAGATCGAGCGAAAACGGCTCTCAAATTGCTATAAAAGTGCAATTTTTGGAAACCCTAGGGGTCAAAATGCAATTGTAGCAACGCGTGCTGTCTAGGGCAATGTGTGTATGATTCCTAAGCTTTTCGTTAGGAATCCAACGGCTCCCGTCGAGCGAAAATTGGTTATCGGTCCGAGAATCGGCAAAATCGTCGATTTAACGGCGCCCCGGTGGCAATCGCGCAATTCAGGAAATTGTGGCGGTTCCACCTAGCTTACTGTTGAGTCCCAGTAGAATCTGGTTGAGCCAGCGGCAAAGAGTCAAAGCCCGTGTCTCCCGAAAATTCAAATGGAATTCTCGGGAGGGGCATTTTGGTAATTATACCAACACTTGAATAAAAGGTTTTAGCAATGTTTATGATTCAGGTTGGCACGGTTTGGCTCTAGTCTTCGAGCATTCCGTTGGAGTTGTCAGATCGCCTGCAGACAGGTGGGTTTATCTTCGGTCCGGGCTTTATCATCTCGGCCCTCTGGGGTATCGTAATTGGTCGAACCCCTGTTCTTGTCATAGCCTAGATTTCCTTGTTGAGCCTGCTCTTTTTATTGATCAGCATCACTTTTATATTGCTATATCTACTTGATTCATTGATCATTATCAGTTATCAGCCTATATTTTGCCGTGCTTGATTGATCCTTAGCTTGCTAGCTTATATGTTGCCATGCTCGATTGATCTTTAGCTTGCTATCAGGTATTATGATCCTTATCAGTTATCTGATTATATGATGCCTTGCATGATTGATCTTAGTTGCTTCCAGATATCATGATTTTATTCTCGGACATTTGCCATGCTTGATTGGTCATTAGCTAGCTTGCACACCTTATTGATTATCAGTATATCCTGATCCATGTTCTTGTAGTTGTTGATTATATTCTGCATATGATGAGATTCAGTTGGCATTCTGTTGTTGCATCCCTGTTGGGATTTTCCCGGCTTGTTGCCGATTACCATGAGTTGAGATTCAGTTGGTTTCTGATATTGCATCCCTGTTAGGATTTTTTCGGCTTGTTGCCGATTACCCGGTCTGTGGACCGTGAGCTTGAGCATTCGCATTTTGATCGCCCGCACCGCTGTACTTCACGAACATCAGCGGAGTCATGACCCGTGTGGATGTTCTTTACCGGTAAAGTGGTTTGTTGAAAGACCCGTGACCCCTAGGGGGGAATGTCAGCTAGGTTGGTGCTAGGTTGGGCATTTTCCCTGAGGTCTTTTGACCAATATGGTGGCTTTTGATTGGGTATTTTGTTATTCTACCATTGATGCATTGCTTGCCTGTTTATCATTATCATCTTATGATTTCTTAGTTCTTGTTCAATATATATATCAGCATGCTCTTATTATGATAGTTTAGTATCCTGTTATGCTCAGCACTGTATTCATGATTATTCAGTTATCAGCTTGTTATACCTGTCTTACCTACTGATCTCTTACTATCCGCTAGTTATTGTATGCCAGTAGGTACGATTTGCTATTTCTCGGCTCATCGTGCCCACTGGGATACACTGTCGATGTATCTCACACCCCCTGGGTGACCATTTTTCAGGTCGATCGGGTGTTGGGATGTCGGGACGTGTTGGTGAGATGCCGCGATAGATTTGACCCTGGACAGCCGTTTATCATGTTTATCAGTTTATTAAATTTTGTAATATAATTTGTAATAAGTTGTAATATTTTAATTGTTTAATTGTTTTGTGTTACGTAGTTAGACTACTCTGGTATTGCTGTAAAGGCTTAGCCGTGCATATATAGAAAAGGCTCAATTCTAAGGGGAATTCGGAATTTTCTATATATGTGGCGGTCTGTCGCGCTCTGGCTGGTTTTAAACTCTGATTTGAAAAAAAAAAAAATTAGACGCTGTTTTTCGAAATCGGGGCGTGACAAATATTCATTCTATGGAAAAGATATATTCTATGGTCTATCACTGATGATATATATGTTCAAAGCCCTCTTTCTTTAAATCAAATCAAAGCAATATTCTATGGAAAAGATATATTCTATGGTCTATCTTTTGGGCAAAGTGAAAGCAATATTCTATGGAAAAGATGTATTCTATGGTCTATCTTTTGGGCAAAGTGTTGTGGCCAATTGTTATTACAATTAATCATGATCTAGATGTTCCATCTTAATCATGACCCTTTTGGCGTATGACTGTACAGAACCCATCTATACGTGTTCTTACTCAAAAGTGTTCCCTTCTAAATGTTTAATTTTTGGACAGTGAACATATGAGTGTCCAAAACCCATTCCCTTCTAAATGGTGCCTAAAAGTGTGCCTATTTAGCGTATGACTGTACAGAACCCATCTATAGATGTTCCCTAAACCAATTGGCAGCGCCTACTTGAATTTGGACTGTACTGATTAAAAGTGTTGACAGGTTGATGGACAAAACCTGGTTACTCTTTAAATCTTTGCAAAACCAATATATAGATGTTCGCTTCTAGATGGTGCCTAAAAGTGTGCCATTTTGACGTATGACTGTACAGAACCCATCTATACCTGTTCTTACTCAAAAGTGTTCCCTTCTAAATGTTCACTTTTTTTACAGTGAACATATGAGTGTCCAAAACGCATATATAGATGTTCCTTTCTAAATGGTGCCTAAAAGTGTGGCCTTTTTGCGTATGACTGTACATAACTTATCTATAGCTGTTCCCTACACCAATTGGCCTACTTGAATTTCAACTATAAAAATTTAAAGAGGTACTAGTTTTATGGACAAAAGTGTTCCCTTTTTTAAAGAGCTATATGACTGTACAAAACCCATATATAGATGTTCCCTTCTACCCTTATACCTACAAGTGTACCAAAAGTGTGTCTGCAATTTAGGATTACAAGTGTTCCATTTTGCCATTTGAGTGTACAAAACCAATATATAGTGGATAATGTACTCTGTAAATTATCCCCTGCATCTAAATGCATTTTCTTCACTCTTAATAAAATATTAATATTCGCTATTTTGTACGCAGGGGAAGTCATATAGGAATGTGCATTTCTATATGACGTCGACATAATATTGAGGGTTATCGGGAAAAAATGCACATTACTAACCCAACATTGCAGGTTGATTGAAATAGAGGATGGCGGCAATGATTAGTACACCCATATAACATATGGGTGTACCAGTCTGCGAATTTATATATCAAAGCATAATGAAAGATGGAGCAATATCGAGTTAAATAATTACACGTTGTATGACATATTGTAATACAGATTTGCCATATAAACATAAATATATACGTAGTTCTTATAACATAGAAAGGAAATATAAAAATTCATACTTCAATATAGGAAAAATGTAAGTATGTTATTACAATTAAACATGATGATATATATGCAATACTACAAGAGCCAAATGAAAATGTTAAGTATTAAATATAAACTCTCCCGATATAGAGTGTACAACACATATCAATTCTTAATGGTTTAATAGCATAGTCCATTGTATGGATCTCGCTTTCAATTGCCCGTTTCGTCTTTGCTGTGCTGCACTTATTGTTGCTGCGATATGTCATCTTCGTACATCTGATTAAATATTTAATCAACTCAAATTAAAGACAAACTACAATTTTACATATAGAAATTGTAACAATAAATTGTCATTACCTGTCGGAAGTGCATAGAGTGCGCCATTTGCGTACAGCCAGTACGAATCTCATTATTTTATTTTGGACTTGTATCCGATCTAGGAGGGTACCTGACAGGGTTTGTCGACATTTCAATATTTTGAGGGCCCCACGGTGTCTTGCATATATAACAAAATAAATAAATTAGAATATGTGTATTTAAGACAAATTTATAGTAAATAAACATCTAGGAGAAAGTTAAGTAACATTACCGTTAATATCATGGCTAGATTGCTCTGTACATCAATCCCATAAATTAGAAGTTGTGTTGGGGGCAGATCAGCGGCGCAGTGATACAGTTGTCGGAGCAGCGCAGTGACACAGTTGTTGGGGCAGTGACACAGTTGTCGGAGCAGCGAGTAGCCCCCTCTGTGCCAACATTTAGTGCTGGGGCACCGAGGCTGTCACGCCCCGGGGTGGAAACTGCCACCCGGGCTCGCCAACAGATCCGCCATCTGTACGAAAACTGCCGTACAGACGAAGCGTCTAACCTGCAGAAAGAATCAACTACAGTAAACAGATATCAGAGAGCTGAAAGTAGACTACTAAAACTGAAGTCCAAACACTGTACAACTGAAAAAAATACAATATCCATCTCCCCGAATACTATCATATACAAAATCCTCTAATACAGAACTCAAAAGGGAGATATCTCCAAAAAGTACATCAGTGTACAAGCCCTCGATACAAGAAAATATCCTCACAACATCAGTCTCTCAAACTGAAAAATAAAGTACAACTCTATACCTCTCTACAAAGGTCTCTCAACAGAGGAAGAAGAAGTAAACTATCAACCGAAGCTCTCCTCTGAAGGGGGGTACTGCTACACTCCAACGACGGGTAGGGAACAAGCTCGCGACTCCCTCGCCTCGGTCCGAAGGATCAGCAACAGGAGCACAGGAACAGAAGAAGAAGTCCCTGGGGAAAAGACACCACGACGGGTGTGAGAACTACTTCCCAGAGTAGTTCTCAGTGGGTACCGTCAACAAGCCCAACGGTCTGCCCACTAAGTCTACTAGAGGCGAAAGATAACAGGCAAAGAAATCTGAAAGAAAAGCTGGAAACTACTCTACAGCTACCATGCCTCTAACCAGACACTCAAAAGTGGAACAGATGAAAGTAAAAGAGACCACTCGCACCCAAGGTGCTCAAACGACCCAAACGAACTGACTACCTCAAAGGTCCAGTCAAGCCTGCGCCCGACGACTAGGAACGCTCCTGCCCACTACCACACATCCACATGAGGACGGGATTTACGTGGGGCGTCCTGTCCTACTAACTCATCCCTCGCGCAAAACTGCCTCAACAGGCCCATCGCTGCCTCAACTGCGGAAGACTGCCTCAACAGGCCAACCATCGTATCCACAGCGGCATCTCAGGACGCGACTCCAACTGAGTAGAACGGCGCGGCATAGAGTATCAAACATAGGCATATGCAGGCTAGTCAAAATCCACGCTCACTCTCAGAACGGTAGGGCTCAAGATCCCCAAATACCTCGCACAACAGTCGGAGCACTCTCGACGACTCAGCTGCTCGGCTAACTCGAAACACGAGACGCTAGCCTCACCAACGGCTCGCAGCACAAGGCTCACTGGCTGGAGATACTCCACAGCCAGGAACGACCCACAACTCAGGGTAACAAAACAGGTCGGACAACACTCAACGACCTGGGACCACCGTCAACCCCAACGGTTCCCAACAAGACGGACCGGAAGATACTCGACGGCCCGGGACTACCGTCTACTCAACGGCTCTCTCCCACGACTGTGCAACAGGGAAACAAGACCTCTCGGGACTACCGTATACCCAAACGGCTCCCTGCACAGATAAGCAACCCGCTACAACTACCAGACTCCACTCTGCTCCCAAGCACGAGTGCAAACGCATCCCACACTAAAAGAAAATCCCGACCTCTCGGCCCACTACCCGGGCGAGGATAACACTATGTCCAGGGATAGCAAAATAGTGTGGGTGTCTAAACATAATTAACCCTAGCCCAAGTGAGGGTTTTCTACTGGTCTGGTTACACATGCAACATATGACGGGGGTGCTAGGTCAAGTTCCAAGATAGCTGTATCAACAGATAATAAAAGGAATAACAATTCCTACAATCTAGCATACTACACAATGAAATAAACTATCATGCATAGTCCTACATCAGTAGAAATACTGTACAGTCCATAAAACTTGGAGATAAGGCCACCCACCTCGATTTGCCACCAATTGCTCGTAGACACTTGCAATTGGCCTCCACGCGATCCGCACGCAAAACAGGACACGCCGTCGGAGTCCGCACGCAAAACAGAGCACGCCGCCGGAGTCCGCACGCAAAACGGAGCACGCTGCCGGAGTCCGCACCAAAAACGGAGTCTGCACGCGAAACGGTGCACGGCGCCGGAATCCGCACGCAAAACGGTGCACGGTGCCGGAAACCGCACGCAAAACGGAGTCCGCACGCAAAACGGTGCACGGTGTCGGAGTCCGCACGCAAAACGGAGTCCGCACGCAAAACGGAGCACGGTGCCGGAGTCCGCACGCAAAACGGTGCATGGTGCCGGAGTCCGCACGCAAAACGGAGTCCGCACGCAAAACGGTGCACGGTGCCGGAGTCCGCACGCAAAACGGAGTCCGCACGCAAAACGGAGTCCGCACGCAAAACGGTGCACGGTGCCGGAGTCCGCACGCAAAACGGTGCACGGTGCCCAACACAGAAAAGAGCAAGAGGGTTAATTACAGTCCAAAAGGTCGCCCCGAAAACTGTACAAAAATACAGTAAAACCAACACACGGGACCTACCCGACTGCGCCGCCGTCGCCGAAACGCTCCCCACGAAAAAACTCGCGCGCTCCACGAGGCCCACGACGCCACGCCGCACCTCCCACCATCTCCCTCACTCTCCCTCTCGCTCGGGTGGAGAAGAAAGAAAGAAATGAGAAGAAAGAAGACGCGGGGGAGAAAGAAGAAGAAGAAGAAAAAGGGGAGAAAGAGGGTGGTCCACGGTCCCGGTCCACAATGCTAGTTCACGGCGCCAACCAATAGGAAGCCCCCCAGCCCCGGTCCACGGCGCATGGGCGCGCGCGCCCGGTCCACGCGCGCGCCCACGCGCCACGTGGCGCACGGCAACGCGCCCGCCACACGGGCGCGTTGCACCGTGCCACCCCAGGCGCGGGACACGCGCCCGTTACACGGGTGCGCGTGCCCCCGCGCCCGCGCGGGCGCCAACGGGGGCCCGCCACGTGGCGGCCCCCGCGCGCTCCGCGCTGAGGGCGCGTCTGCTCCTCCCTGCCGCGCCCGTACACCTGCCGCGCCCTCGGGATCCGTGCCGCCAAGCTGCCACAGGATCCGCGCCGAACCTCGATAAACGTGCCGCGATGCCTCGAAAAACGTGCAATTCAACCGGGCTCCAAATCAAACAAATAAATAGTCCATTCTTAGCAATTTCGCGCGCTGAATCCAAAAACGATGTCCATTTCTCCAAATTCTCACCCGAAAATTTGCCGAATGCCCACTCGATCCGATTTTCGCGCCGGGTCCATTTTTAAAGTCCGATTAGCCAAATTCCAACTCTAAAAATTCCCGAAGGCGACCGGAGAGGTAAACTTTTATCCGGACTTCACTCGGAGTCCAATTTTGACATCTGAATCACGCGAAATCACTTCAAAGCACCCGACGGGTCTTCCAATTTCCCACGGGGTCTCAATTTAAGCCCGAAGTCCACAAGATGTGTCCAAATTGCGCGCAAACATCACCGACACACCACGCAGGCCTCCAGTGATGCAACACAAATCCCAAAATGCACCACGAATCCATTTCTGGACCCCAACGCGCGCACCAACACCCCCAACAGCGACCTAAAGCTGCCCAACAACCAGCAACCCTACGCGGGGGATTTTGGGACCTCACATCCTCCCCCACTAAAAGGAAGTTTCGTCCTCGAAACTAGATCAAGCCCATCAGGAGTCAAGAATACCACGGCTCGGTATCTAACAATACGTCTCCAGCTCCCTAGACCCCACTCGCTCCTCGTGATTACTCCGTAACAACAACAAGTACGGTATGACCCGATGTGCAATCCTCTCATCTCTCGAGCCAGAAATTGCAACGGGCGTCCCTCGTACTCCATAATCACGGATCTCAAAGGGGCAAGTAAATCACGGGCGGGGAAAAACACATCACTACTGAGCTGAGACGTGAAATACCAAAGGGCTCCAAGAAAAGGCTGGGGGAAACTGAAATAACCACTAGCGCAACACGCACCAAACCACGTCATGGTGCCCACCTCAACAAGGCGACCCGAAGCAAACCGGCACACTCATCCAATAAGGAAGGGAATCCAATAAGTTGGGGTATTCACTCGGTTACCTCCCGATCCAAAACCACCCGAGTGGACTACTCAACTGCAGGCTAACCTCAAAGGGATCCTCAAGAGACACAATCCCATGCCACAGTTGGTCACTCAACATGCTATCATAACCCCAACGGACCCATGGGTCGAAGTCGATCCCTCAACTAAAAGAGAACACCCTGACGGGCACCAAACCGTCGGTGAATGGGACTGAAAACTGGCTCGCAAGGCGATCATAAAGCTGATGCCCAAACTCGCGATCAAAAGTTCGAAACATCCCCAAAAACTCTCACCGTTGTGTACCTACAACGTGGCATCACTGCCGTGCACCATCGGCGTGGCATCACTGCCGTGCACCAACAGCGTGGCATCACCGCCGTGCACCAACGGTGTGGTATCACCACCGTGTATCAACGGTGTGGCATCACCACCGTGTATCAACGGCGTGGCATCACCACCGTGTATCAACGGCGTGGCATCACCACCGTGTATCAACGGCGTGGCATCACCACCGTGTATCAACGGCGTGGCATCACCACCGTGTATCAACGGCGTGGCATCACCACCGTGTATCAACGGCGTGGAATCACCACCGTGTATCAACGGCGTGGCATCACCACCGTGTATCAACGGCGTGGCATCACTGCCGTGCACCAACGGCGTGGCATCACCACCGTGTATCAACGGTGTGGTATACTCAAGCATCAAGGGCTCAGATCTTCTCAGTCCTATGCCCAACACTACCTCGAAATCCCGGAGCTGAGGAAGGGCCAAAATATCAACAGGCAAAAACCAGGGCCCCAACTGCGCTGGGCAGGACCAATAACACCCATCTATGTGCAACACGTGACCAAGTATCTGAACTTCACGAGCACAAGCTAAGGGTCCTATCTCTAGCCCATCCAACAAAGCAAATGCCCTACAGAAGAAACGAATGCGATGCTCCGGTAACAAATAACGCTAAAGTGCGTGAAGGGGAGATAAGATTAGTATCTGCCACCACGTGGCTAGCTGCCCCCGAATCCTCATCCTGTGCGACATAGACGCTCTCGCTCGGGGTGGTCATCCGTCGGACTGCCGCGAAGAAGTGGCCTTAACTATCTGGCCAACCTGTCGAAACTCCGCCTGTCTGGAAGAGCGGAGGAGGAGGAGCCGAAGCTGCCAATGTGACTGATGACCCCGCTTTAGGACAAGACCATGATCTGTGCCCTGCCTGTGGTCACACTACGGCGCAGAATGCAGCCCACCGCCAAGGACACAGTCATCCCGCTGCTGCTGCTGATACATCGGCCGCGGGAAAACCTCCTGGTCTCTGTCTCCTCTGAGACTCACGACCCTCAGACTGGGATCGTGGCGGCCCCGGGGTCTCGATCTTCTCGACTGTCCAAACTCAGGCGGCACTGGATGCCTCTCCCCGGAGCTGGTCCCTGGCGCTCCGTCTATCTCTGACATGATCACTGATCCTCGGTCAACCCGCTAAGCATGCTCAATAGCTGCATCTAACGTCGGCACTCGCCGAGAATACCCCAAGTGATAGATATTCCGATGCAGTCCTTTCTCAACTAGCTCAACCTCCTGGGCCTCATCCAGGCGACAAAGGGTACCCGGCTCAACAATCGCAAAACTCGCGAACATACTCCAAAAGAGGTCGACTCCCTTACTGCAGGAGTTTAAGATCCCTTTCCAGTTTCTGCTTACACTGTCAGGAAAGAAGGCCCTGAGCCGCAAAGCACGAAACTGGTTCCAAGTCAACAACCGAGCTCCTAGTAGTCCAACAGGACGAACTCGATGCCCCCAAATCTCGGCGTCCAGTCAGACCATCTCAGTCTCAGTAAAGCAATCACCTGGTAACTCGACCAGGGCTATGTACCCATCTGGTAGCTCGGCCAGTGGAAAGTATCCTGCTGGTAACTCGGCCAGGGCAAAATGTCCTCCTGGTAACTCGGCCAGTGATAATTATCCATCTGGTAACTCGGCCAGTGATAATTATCCATCTGGTAACTCGGCCAGTGATAATTATCCATCTGGTAACTCGGCCAGTGATAATTATCCACCTGGTAGCTCGGCCAGTGATAATTATCCATCTGGTAACTCGGCCAGTGATAATTATCCTTCTGGTAACTCGGCCAGTGATAATTATCCTTCTGGTAACTCGGCCAGTGATAATTATCCATTTGGTAACTCGGCCAGTGATAATTATCCATCTGGTAACTCGGCCAGTGATAATTATCCATCTGGTAACTCGGCCAGTGATAATTATCCATCTGGTAGCTCGGCCAGGGAAAACGCCCTCCTGGTAACTCAGCCAGGGAAAACGCCCTCCTGGTAACTCAGCCAGGGAATACGCCCTCCTGGTAACTCAGCCAGGAAAAACGCCCTCCTGGTAACTCAGCCAGGGAAAAATGCCCTCCTGGTAACTCAGCCAGGGAAAACGCCCTCCTGGTAACTCAGCCAGGGAATACGCCCTCCTGGTAACTCAGCCAGGGAATACGCCCTCCTGGTAACTCAGCCAGGGAATACGCCCTCCTGGTAACTCAGCCAGGGAAAACGCCCTCCTGGTAACTCAGCCAGGGAAAAATGCCCTCCTGGTAACTCAGCCAGGGAAAACGCCCTCCTGGTAACTCAGCCAGGGAAAAATGCCCTCCTGGTAACTCAGCCAGGGAATAAGCCCTCCTGGTAACTCAGCCAGGGAAAACGCCCTCCTGGTAACTCAGCCAGGGAAAAAATGCCCTCCTGGTAACTCAGCCAGGGAAAAATGCCCTCCTGGTAACTCAGCCAGGGAAAACGCCCTCCTGGTAACTCAGCCAGGGCGGGGTGTGTCCTTTTCACAACACGACGTCTCAGGGGTATCGCAACCCACTGCACAACTACAAACGTCTGGACACAACAACCATACGACCCAATCCAGCGAAAGTCTAAGACATGTCATCCATTCCATAGCATTATGTTGTCTGCAACCAACATAATCGATTAGGAGAATAAACATGCCAAACTCTCATCCCGTCTCTTGGGAGAGGTAAAAACTCAATCAGGACTCTCGCTAAAAGCCACGACTCTCACGTAGTCATCCTAATGTCCAACCGCAAGCCTAGGATTTCTAAGTCCATCACGACCTACAACCTAGGCTCTGATACCACTCTAATCTGTCACGCCCCGGGGTGGAAACTGCCACCCGGGCTGGCCAACAGATCCGCCATCTGTACGGAAACTACCGTACAGACGAAGCGTCTAACCTGCAGAAGAATCAACTACAGTAACAGATATCAGAGAGCTGAAAGTAGACTACTAAAACTGAAGTCCAAACACTGTACAACTGAAAAAAATACAATATCCATCTCCCCGAATACTATCATATACAAATCCTCTAATACAGAACTCAAAAGGGAGATATCTCCAAAAAGTACATCAGTGTACAAGCCCTCGATACAAGAAAATATCCTCACAACATCAGTCTCTCAACTGAAAAATAAAGTACAACTCTATACCTCTCTACAAAGGTCTCTCAACAGAGGAAGAAGAAGTAAACTATCAACCGAAGCTCTCCTCTGAAGGGGGGTACCGCTACACTCCAACGACGGGTAGGGAACAAGCTCGCGACTCCCTCGCCTCGGTCCGAAGGATCAGCAACAGGAGCACAGGAACAGAAGAAGAAGTCCCTGGGGAAAAAGACACCACGACGGGTGTGAGAACTACTTCCCAGAGTAGTTCTCAGTGGGTACCGTCAACAAGCCCAACGGTCTGCCACTAAGTCTACTAGAGGCGAAAGATAACAGGCAAAGAAATCTGAAAGAAAAGCTGGAAACTACTCTACAGCTACCATGCCTCTAACCAGACACTCAAAAGTGGAACAGATGAAAGTAAAAGAGACCACTCGCACCCAAGGTGCTCAAACGACCCAAACGAACTGACTACCTCAAAGGTCCAGTCAAGCCTGCGCCCGACGACTAGGAACGCTCCTGCCCACTACCACACATCCACATGAGGACGGGATTTACGTGGGGCGTCCTGTCCTACTAACTCATCCCTCGCGCAAAACTGCCTCAACAGGCCCATCGCTGCCTCAACTGCGGAAGACTGCCTCAACAGGCCAACCATCGTATCCACAGCGGCATCTCAGGACGCGAACTCCAACTGAGTAGACGGCGCGGCATAGAGTATCAAAAATAGGCATATGCAGGCTAGTCAAAATCCACGCTCACTCTCAGAACGGTAGGGCTCAAGATCCCCAAATACCTCGCACAACAGTCGGAGCACCTCTGCCGACTCAGCTGCTCGGCTAACTCGAAACACGAGACGCTAGCCTCACCAACGGCTCGCAGCACAAGGCTCACCTGGCTGGAGATACTCCACAGCCAGGAACGACCCCACACTCAGTGGTAACAAAACAGGGTCCGACAACACTCAACGGACCTGGACCACCGTCAACCCCAACGGTTCCCAACAAGACGGACCGGAAGATACTCGACGGCCCGGGCCTACCGTCTACTCAACGGCTCTCTCCCCACGATGTGCAATAGGGAAACAAGACCTCTCGGGACTACCGATACCCAAACGGCTCCCGGCCACAGATAAGCAACCCGCTACAACTACCAAGACTCCACTCTGCTCCCAAGCACGAGTGCAAAAGCATCCCACACTAAAAGAAATCCCGACCTCTCGGCCCACTACCCGGGCGAGGATAACACTATGTCCAGGGATAGCAAAACAGTGTGGGTGTCTAAACATAAATAACCCTAGCCCAAGTGAGGGTTTTCTACTGGTCTGGTTACACATGCAACATATGACGGGGGTGCTAGGTCAAGTTCCAAGATAGCTGTATCAACAGATAATAAAAGGAATAACATTCCTACAATCTAGCATACTACACAATGAAATAAACTATCATGCATAGTCCTACATCAGTAGAATACTGTACAGTCCATAAAACTTGGAGATAAGGCCACCCACCTCGATTTGCCACCAATTGCTCGTAGACACTTGCAATTGGCCTCCACGCGATCCGCACGCAAAACGGGGACACGCCGTCGGAGTCCGCACGCAAAACGGAGCACGCCGCCGGAGTCCGCACGCAAAAACGGAGCACGCTGCCGGAGTCCGCACCAAAAACGGAGTCTGCACCGAAACGGTGCACGGCGCCGGAATCCGCACGCAAAACGGTGCACGGTGCCGAAAACCGCACGCAAAACAGAGTCCGCACGCAAAACGGTGCACGGTGACGGAGTCCGCACGCAAAACGGTGCACGGTGCCGGAGTCCGCACGCAAACGGTGCACGGTGCCGGAGTCCGCACGCAAAAACGGAGTCCGCACGCAAAACGGTGCACGGTGCCGAGTCCGCACGCAAAACGGAGTCCGCACGCAAAACGGTGCACGGTGCCGGAGTCCGCACGCAAAACGGTGCACGGTGCCCAACACAGAAAAGAGCAAGAGGGTTAATTACAGTCCAAAAGGTGCCCGAAAATGTACAAAAATACAGAAAACCAACACACGGGACCTACCCACGACTGCGCCGCCGTCGCCGAAACGCTCCCACGGAAAACTCGCGCGCTCCACGAGGCCCACGACGCCACGCCGCACCTCCACCATCTCCCTCACTCTCCCTCTCGCTCGGGTGGAGAAGAAAGAAAGAAATGAGAAGAAAGAAGACGCGGGGAAGAAAGAAGAAGAAGAAGAAAAAGGGGAGAAAGAGGGTGGTCCACGGTCCCGGTCCACAATGCTGGTTCACGGCGGACAACAATACCGGAAAGCCCCCCAGCCCCGGTCCACGGGCAAGATGGCAGCGCGCGCCGGCCCGCGCGCTCCCCCGCGCCACGTGGCGCAGGCACGCGCCCGCACACGGGCGAGTTGCACCGGGCCCCCAGGCGCGGGACACGCGCCCGTAACACGGGGCGCGCGTGCCCCCGCCCGCGCGGCGCCAACGGGGGCCCGCCACGTGGCGGCCCCGCTGCGCCGCGCTGAGGCGGGGCGCCGGTGTCTGCTCCCCGCTGCCGCGCCCGTACCAAGCCGCGCCCTCGCGGTCAGTGCCTCAAGCTGGCCACGGAGCCGAGCCGACTCGCTATCGTGCCGCGTTGCCTCGAAAAACGCGCAAATTCAACCGGGCCTCAAATCAAACAAATAAATCGTCCATTCTTAGCAATTTTTCGCGCGCTGAATCCAAAAACGATGTCCATTTCTCAAATTCTCACCCGAAAATTTGCCGAATGCCCACTCGATCCGATTTCGCGCCGGGTCCATTTTTAAAGTCCGATTTGCCAAATTCCAACTCTAAAAATTCCCGAAGGCGACCGGAGAGGTAAACTTTTTATCCGGACTTCACCCGGAGTCCAATTTTGACATCTGAATCGCGCGAAATCACTTCTAAACACGAAGGGTCCTCCAATTTCCCACGGGGTCCAATTTAAGCCCGAAGTCCACACTGTGTCCAAATTGCGCGCAAACATCACCGACACACCCGCAGGCCCAGTTGATGCAAGCAAATCCCAAATGCACCACAAATCCATTTCTGGACCCCAACGCGCGCACCACACCCAACGGCGACCTAAAGCTCGCCCAACAACCCAGCAACCCTACGCGGGGATTCCGGGACCTCACA
>CM055071.1:30316501-30359911 GCA_029204045.2 Tillandsia leiboldiana
ATCATGATCTAGATGTTCCATCTTAATCATGACCCTTTTTGACGTATGACTGTAAAACAGAACCATCTATACGATGTTCGCGCTCAAAATTGTTCCCGGTTCTAAATGTTTAATTTTTGGACATGACATTGAGTGTCCAAACCCATTCCCTTCTAAATGCGGTGTCCATAAAAGTGTGCCTCTTTAGCGTTCATGACGTACAGAACCCATCTATAGATGTTCCCTAAACCACTTGGCAGCGCCACTTGAACTTAATTGGACCTTACTGATTAAAAGTGTTGACAGGTTGATGGACAAACTGGTTACTCTTTAAATCTTTGCAAACCAATATCTAGATGTTTCGCTTCTAGATGGGCCTAAAAGGGGTGCCATTGTTGGACGTATGAATGTACAGAACCCATCTCTAACCTGTTCTTACCAAAATGTTCCCTTCTAAATGTTCACTTTTTTACAGTGAACATAGAGTGTCCAAAACGCATATATAATAGTTTCCTTTCTAAATGGTGCCTAAAGTGTGGGCCTTTTTGCGTATGACTGTACTACACTTATCTATAGCTGTTCCCCTACACCATGGCCTACTTGAATTTTCACTATAAAAAGTTAAAGAGGTACTAGTTTTATGGCAAAAGTGTTCCCTTATTAAAGAGCTATAATGAACTGTACAAAACCCATATATAGATGTTCCCTTCTACCCGTATACCTCAAATTTTACCCAAACGTGTGTCTGCAATTTAGGAGTCCAGTGTTCCATTTGCCATTTGAGTGTACAAAACCAAAATAGTGGATATGTACTCTGTAAATGTATCCCCTGCATCTAAATGCCTTTTCTTCACTCTTATAAAATATTAATATTCGCATTTTTGTACGCAGGGAAGTCATATAGGAATGGCATTTCTATATGACGTCGACATAATATTGAGGTTTATCGGGAAAAATGCACATTACTAACCAACATGCAGGTTGATTGAAATAGAGGATGGCGGCAATGATTAGTACACCCATGATAACATATGGTGTACCAGTCTGCGAATTTATATATCAAGCATATGAAAGATGGAGCATATCGCGTTAAATAATTACACGTTGTATGACATATTGTAATACAGATTTGCCATATACACAAATATATACGTAGTTCTTATAACTAGAAAGGAAATATAAAAATTCATACTTCAATATAGGAAAAATGTAAGTATGTTTTACAATTAAACATGATGATATATATGCAATACTACAGAGCCAAATGAAAATGTTAAGTATTAATATAACTCCTCCCGATATAGAGTGTACAACACATACAATTCTAATGGTTTAATAGCATAAGTCCATTGTATGGATCTCGCTTTCATTGCCCGTTTCGTCTTTGCTGTGCTGCACTTATTGTTGCTGCGATATGTCATCTTCGTACATCTGATTAAATATTTAATCAACTCAAATTAAAGACAAACTACAATTTTACATATAGAAATTGTAACAATAAATTGTCATTACCTGTCGAAGTGCATAGAGTGCGCCATTTGCGTACAGCCAGTACGAATCTCATTATTTTATTTTTGGACTTGTATCCGATCTAGGAGGGTACCTGACGGGTTTGTCGACATTTCAATATTTTGAGGCCCCACGTGTCTTGCATATAGAACAAAATAAATAAATTAGAATATGTGTATTTAAGACAAATTTATAGTAAATAAACATCTAGGAGAAAGTTAAGTAACATTCCGTTATATCATGGCTAGATTGCTCTGTACATCAATCCCATAAATTAGAAGTTGTTTGGGGCAGATCAGCGGCGCAGTGATACAGTTGTCGGAGCAGCGCATGACACAGAAGTTGGTGGGGCAGTGACACAGTTGTCGGAGCATCGAGTAGCCCCCTCTGTGCCAACAGTTAGTGCTGGGGCAACCGAGGCTGTCACGCCCCGGGTGGAAACTGCACCCGGCGTCGCCAACAGATCCGCATCTGTACGAAACTGCCGTACAGACGAAGCGTCTAACCGGCAGAAAGAATCAACTACAGTAACAATATCAGAGAGCTGAAAGTAGACTACTAAAACTGAAGTCCAAACACTGTACAACTGAAAAAAATACATATCCATCTCCCCGAATACTAATCATATACAAAATCCTCTAATACAGAACTCAAAAGGGAGATATCTCCAAAAAGTACATCAGTTGTACAAGCCTCGATACAAGAAAATATCCTCACAACATCAGTCTCTCAAACTGAAAAATAAGTACAACTCTATACCTCTCTACAAAGGTCTCTCAACAGAGGAAGAAGAAGTAAACTATCAACCGAAGCTCTCCTCTGAAGGGGGGTACTGCTACACTCCAACGACGGGTAGGGAACAAGCTCGCGACTCCCTCGCCTCGTCCGAAGGATCAGCAACAGAGCACAGGAACAGAAGAAGAAGTCCCTGGGAAAAGACACCACGACGGGTGTGAGAACTACTTCCCAGAGTTAGTTCTCAGTGGGTACCGTCAACAACCCAACGTTCTGCCCACTAAGTCTACTAGAGGCGAAGATAACAGGCAAAGAAATCTGAAGAAAAGCTGGAAACTACTCTACAGCTACCATGCCTCTAACCAGACACTCAAAAGTGGAACAGATGAAGTAAAAGAGACCACTCGCACCCAAGGTGCTCAAACGACCCAAACGAACTGACTACCTCAAAGGTCCAGTCAAGCCTGCGCCCGACGACTAGAGAACGCTCCTGCCCACTACCACACATCCACATGAGGACGGGATTTACGTGGGGCGTCCTGTCCTACTAACTCATCCCTCGCGCAAACTGCCTCAACAGGCCCAGCTCGCTGCCTCAACTGCGGAAGACTGCCTCAACAGGCCAACCATCGTATCCACACGGCATCTCAGGACGCGACTCCAACTGAGTAGAACGGCGCGGCATAGAGTATCAAACATACATATGCAGGCTAGTCAAAATCCACGCTCACTCTCAGAACGGTAGGGCTCAAGATCCCCAAATACCTCGCACAACAGTCGGAGCACTCTCGACGACTCAGCTGCTCGGCTAACTCGAAACACGAGACGCTAGCCTCACCAACGGCTCGCAGCACAAGGCTCACTGGCTGGAGATACTCCACAGCCAGGAACGACCCACAACTCAGGGTAACAAAACAGGTCGACAACACTCAACGACCTGGGACCACCGTCACCCCAACGGTTCCAACAAGACGGACCGGAAGATACTCGACGGCCCGGGACTACCGTCTACTCACGGCTCTCTCCCACGACTGTGCAACAGGGAAACAGACCTCTCGGGACTACCGTATACCCAAACGGCTCCCTGCACAGATAAGCAACCCGCTACAACTACCAGACTCCACTCTGCTCCCAAGCACGAGTGCAAACGCATCCCACACTAAAAGAAAATCCCGACCTCTCGGCCCCTACCCCGGCGAGGATAACACTATGTCCAGGGATAGCAAAACAGTGTGGTGTCTAACATAATTACCCTAGCCCAAGTGAGGGTTTTCTACTGGTCTGGTTACACATGCAACATATGACGGGGTGCTAGGTCAAGTTCCAAGATAGCTGTATCAACAGATAAAAAGGAATAACAATTCCTACAATCTAGCATACTACACAATGAAATAAACTATCATGCATAGTCCTACATCAGTAGAAATACTGTACAGTCCATAAACTTGGAGATAAGGCCACCCACCTCGATTTGCCACCAATTGCTCGTAGACACTTGCAATTGGCCTCCACGCGATCCGCACGCAAAACAGGACACCGCCGTCGGAGTCCGCACGCAAAACAGAGCACGCGCCGGAGTCCGCACGCAAAACGGAGCACGCTGCGGAGTCCCGCACCAAAAAACGAGTCTGCACGCGAAAGGTGCACGGCGCCGGAATCCGCACGCGAAACGTGCACGGTGCCGGAAACCGCAACGCAAAACGAGTCCGCACAGCAAAAACGGTGCACGGTGTCGGAGTCCGCACGCAAAACGAGTCCGCACGCAAACGGAGCACGGTGCCGGAGTCCCGCAACGCAAAACGGTGCATGGTGCCGAGTCCGCACGCAAACGTAGTCCGCACGCAAAACGTGCACGGTGCCGGGAGTCCCGCACGCAAAAACGAGTCCGCACGCAAAACGGAGTCCGCACGCAAACGTGCACAAGGTGCCGGAGTCCGCACGCACAAACGTGCACGTGCCCAAACACAGAAAAGAGGCAAGAGGGTTAATTACAGTCCAAAAGGGTCGCCCCGAAAAACTGTACAAAAACTAAAGTAAAACCACCACGGGACCTACCCGACTGCGCCGCCGTCGCCGAAACGCTCCCCACGAAAAAAACTCGCAGCGCTCCAACGAGGCCCCACTACGCCACGCCGCACCTCCCACCATCTCCATCACTCTCCCTCTCGGCTGCTCGGGTGGAGAAGACAGAAAGAACTGCAGAAGAAAGAAGACGCGGGGGAGAAGAAGAAGAAGAAGAAAAAGGGGAAAGAACAGAGGGTGGGTGGTCCACGGATCCCGGTCCACAATGCTAGTTCACGGCGCCAACCAATAGGAAGCCCCCAAGCCCCCGGTCACGGCGCATGGGCGACGGCGCGCCCGGTCCGACGCGCTGCGCCCCACGCGCCACGTGGCGCACGGCAACGCGCACCCGCCACACGGCGAGCGTTGCACCGTGCCACCCCAGGCGCGGGACACAGCGCCCGTTACACACGGGTGCGCCGTGCACCCGCGCCCGCGCGGGCGCCAACGGGGGCCCGCCACGTGCGGCCCCGCGCGACTCCGCGCTGAGGGCTGCGTCTGCTCCCTCCCTGCCGCGCCCGTACACCTGCCGCGCCTCGGGGATCCGTGCCGACCAAGCTGCCACAGGATCCCGCGCCTAAACCTCGATAAAGCTGCCGGCGATGCCTCGAAAACACGTGCAATTCAACCGGGCTCCAAATCAAACAAATAAATAGTCCATTCTTAGCAATTTCGCAGCGCTGAATCCAAAAAACGATGTCCATTTCTCCAAATTCTCACCCGAAAATTTGCCGAATGCCCACTCGATCCGATTTTCGCGCCGGGTCCATTTTTAAAGTCCGATTAGCCAAATTCCAACTCCTAAAATTCCCGAAGGCGACCGGAGAGGTAAACTTTTATCCGGACTTCACTCGGAGTCCATTTTGACATCTGAATCACGCGAAATCACTTCAAAGCACCCGACGGGTCTTCCAATTTCCCACGGGGTCTCAATTTAAGCCCGAAGTCCACAAGATGTGTCCAAATTGCGCGCAAACATCACCGACACACCACGCAGGCCTCCAGTGATGCAACACAAATCCCAAAATGCACCACGAATCCATTTCTGGACCCCAACGCGCGCACCAACACCCCCAACAGCGACCTAAAGCTGCCCAACAACCAGCAACCCTACGCGGGGGATTTTGGGACCTCACATCCTCCCCCACTAAAAGGAAGTTTCGTCCTCGAAACTAGATCAAGCCCATCAGGAGTCAAGAATACCACGGCTCGGTATCTAACAATACGTCTCCAGCTCCCTAGACCCCACTCGCTCCTCGTGATTACTCCGTAACAACAACAAGTACGGTATGACCCGATGTGCAATCCTCTCATCTCTCGAGCCAGAAATTGCAACGGGCGTCCCTCGTACTCCATAATCACGGATCTCAAAGGGGCAAGTAAATCACGGGCGGGGAAAAACACATCACTACTGAGCTGAGACGTGAAATACCAAGGGCTCCAAGAAAAGGCTGGGGGAAACTGAAATAACCACTAGCGCAACACGCACCAAACCACGTCATGGTGCCCACCTCAACAAGGCGACCCGAAGCAAACCGGCACACTCATCCAATAAGGAAGGGAATCCAATAAGTTGGGGTATTCACTCGGTTACCTCCCGATCCAAAACCACCCGAGTGGACTACTCAACTGCAGGCTAACCTCAAAGGGATCCTCAAGAGACACAATCCCATGCCACAGTTGGTCACTCAACATGCTATCATAACCCCAACGGACCCATGGGTCGAAGTCGATCCCTCAACTAAAAGAGAACACCCTGACGGGCACCAAACCGTCGGTGAATGGGACTGAAAACTGGCTCGCAAGGCGATCATAAAGCTGATGCCCAAACTCGCGATCAAAGTTCGAAACATCCCCAAAAACTCTCACCGTTGTGTACCTACAACGTGGCATCACTGCCGTGCACCATCGGCGTGGCATCACTGCCGTGCACCAACAGCGTGGCATCACCGCCGTGCACCAACGGTGTGGTATCACCACCGTGTATCAACGGTGTGGCATCACCACCGTGTATCAACGGCGTGGCATCACCACCGTGTATCAACGGCGTGGCATCACCACCGTGTATCAACGGCGTGGCATCACCACCGTGTATCAACGGCGTGGCATCACCACCGTGTATCAACGGCGTGGCATCACCACCGTGTATCAACGGCGTGGAATCACCACCGTGTATCAACGGCGTGGCATCACCACCGTGTATCAACGGCGTGGCATCACTGCCGTGCACCAACGGCGTGGCATCACCACCGTGTATCAACGGTGTGGTATACTCAAGCATCAAGGGCTCAGATCTTCTCAGTCCTATGCCCAACACTACCTCGAAATCCCGGAGCTGAGGAAGGGCCAAAATATCAACAGGCAAAAAACCAGGGCCCCAACTGCGCTGGGCAGGACCAATAACACCCATCTATGTGCAACACGTGACCAAGTATCTGAACTTCACGAGCACAAGCTAAGGGTCCTATCTCTAGCCCATCCAACAAAGCAAATGCCCTACAGAAGAAACGAATGCGATGCTCCGGTAACAAATAACGCTAAAGTGCGTGAAGGGGAGATAAGATTAGTATCTGCCACCACGTGGCTAGCTGCCCCCGAATCCTCATCCTGTGCGACATAGACGCTCTCGCTCGGGGTGGTCATCCGTCGGACTGCCGCGAAGAAGTGGCCTTAACTATCTGGCCAACCTGTCGAAACTCCGCCTGTCTGGAAGAGCGGAGGAGGAGGAGCCGAAGCTGCCAATGTGACTGATGACCCCGCTTTAGGACAAGACCATGATCTGTGCCCTGCCTGTGGTCACACTACGGCGCAGAATGCAGCCCACCGCCAAGGACACAGTCATCCCGCTGCTGCTGCTGATACATCGGCCGCGGAAAACCTCCTGGTCTCTGTCTCCTCTGAGACTCACGACCCTCAGACTGGGATCGTGGCGGCCCCGGGGTCTCGATCTTCTCGACTGTCCAAACTCAGGCGGCACTGGATGCCTCTCCCCGGAGCTGGTCCCTGGCGCTCCGTCTATCTCTGACATGATCACTGATCCTCGGTCAACCCGCTAAGCATGCTCAATAGCTGCATCTAACGTCGGCACTCGCCGAGAATACCCCAAGTGATAGATATTCCGATGCAGTCCTTTCTCAACTAGCTCAACCTCCTGGGCCTCATCCAGGCGACAAAGGGTACCCGGCCTCAACAATCGCAAAACTCGCGAACATACTCCAAAAGAGGTCGACTCCCTTACTGCAGGAGTTTAAGATCCCTTTCCAGTTTCTGCTTACACTGTCAGGAAAGAAGGCCCTGAGCCGCAAAGCACGAAACTGGTTCCAAGTCAACAACCGAGCTCCTAGTAGTCCAACAGGACGAACTCGATGCCCCCAAATCTCGGCGTCCAGTCAGACCATCTCAGTCTCAGTAAAGCAATCACCTGGTAACTCGACCAGGGCTATGTACCCATCTGGTAGCTCGGCCAGTGGAAAGTATCCTGCTGGTAACTCGGCCAGGGCAAAATGTCCTCCTGGTAACTCGGCCAGTGATAATTATCCATCTGGTAACTCGGCCAGTGATAATTATCCATCTGGTAACTCGGCCAGTGATAATTATCCATCTGGTAACTCGGCCAGTGATAATTATCCACCTGGTAGCTCGGCCAGTGATAATTATCCATCTGGTAACTCGGCCAGTGATAATTATCCTTCTGGTAACTCGGCCAGTGATAATTATCCTTCTGGTAACTCGGCCAGTGATAATTATCCATTTGGTAACTCGGCCAGTGATAATTATCCATCTGGTAACTCGGCCAGTGATAATTATCCATCTGGTAACTCGGCCAGTGATAATTATCCATCTGGTAGCTCGGCCAGGGAAAACGCCCTCCTGGTAACTCAGCCAGGGAAAACGCCCTCCTGGTAACTCAGCCAGGGAATACGCCCTCCTGGTAACTCAGCCAGGAAAAACGCCCTCCTGGTAACTCAGCCAGGGAAAAATGCCCTCCTGGTAACTCAGCCAGGGAAAACGCCCTCCTGGTAACTCAGCCAGGGAATACGCCCTCCTGGTAACTCAGCCAGGGAATACGCCCTCCTGGTAACTCAGCCAGGGAATACGCCCTCCTGGTAACTCAGCCAGGGAAAACGCCCTCCTGGTAACTCAGCCAGGGAAAAATGCCCTCCTGGTAACTCAGCCAGGGAAAACGCCCTCCTGGTAACTCAGCCAGGGAAAAATGCCCTCCTGGTAACTCAGCCAGGGAATAAGCCCTCCTGGTAACTCAGCCAGGGAAAACGCCCTCCTGGTAACTCAGCCAGGGAAAAAATGCCCTCCTGGTAACTCAGCCAGGGAAAAATGCCCTCCTGGTAACTCAGCCAGGGGAAAACGCCCTCCTGGTAACTCAGCCAGGGCGGGGTGTGTCCTTTTCACAACACGACGTCTCAGGGGTATCGCAACCCACTGCACAACTACAAACGTCTGGACACAACAACCATACGACCCAATCCAGCGAAAGTCTAAGACATGTCATCCATTCCATAGCATTATGTTGTCTGCAACCAACATAATCGATTAGGAGAATAAACATGCCAAACTCTCATCCCGTCTCTTGGGAGAGGTAAAAACTCAATCAGGACTCTCGCTAAAAGCCACGACTCTCACGTAGTCATCCTAATGTCCAACCGCAAGCCTAGGATTTCTAAGTCCATCACGACCTACAACCTAGGCTCTGATACCACTCTAATCTGTCACGCCCCGGGGTGGAAACTGCCACCCGGGCTGGCCAACAGATCCGCCATCTGTACGGAAACTACCGTACAGACGAAGCGTCTAACCTGCAGAAAGAATCAACTACAGTAAACAGATATCAGAGAGCTGAAAGTAGACTACTAAAACTGAAGTCCAAACACTGTACAACTGAAAAAAATACAATATCCATCTCCCCGAATACTATCATATACAAAATCCTCTAATACAGAACTCAAAAGGGAGATATCTCCAAAAAGTACATCAGTGTACAAGCCCTCGATACAAGAAAATATCCTCACAACATCAGTCTCTCAAACTGAAAAATAAAGTACAACTCTATACCTCTCTACAAAGGTCTCTCAACAGAGGAAGAAGAAGTAAACTATCAACCGAAGCTCTCCTCTGAAGGGGGGTACCGCTACACTCCAACGACGGGTAGGGAACAAGCTCGCGACTCCCTCGCCTCGGTCCGAAGGATCAGCAACAGGAGCACAGGAACAGAAGAAGAAGTCCCTGGGGAAAAGACACCACGACGGGTGTGAGAACTACTTCCCAGAGTAGTTCTCAGTGGGTACCGTCAACAAGCCCAACGGTCTGCCCACTAAGTCTACTAGAGGCGAAAGATAACAGGCAAAGAAATCTGAAAGAAAAGCTGGAAACTACTCTACAGCTACCATGCCTCTAACCAGACACTCAAAAGTGGAACAGATGAAAGTAAAAGAGACCACTCGCACCCAAGGTGCTCAAACGACCCAAACGAACTGACTACCTCAAAGGTCCAGTCAAGCCTGCGCCCGACGACTAGGAACGCTCCTGCCCACTACCACACATCCACATGAGGACGGGATTTACGTGGGGCGTCCTGTCCTACTAACTCATCCCTCGCGCAAAACTGCCTCAACAGGCCCATCGCTGCCTCAACTGCGGAAGACTGCCTCAACAGGCCAACCATCGTATCCACAGCGGCATCTCAGGACGCGACTCCAACTGAGTAGAACGGCGCGGCATAGAGTATCAAACATAGGCATATGCAGGCTAGTCAAAATCCACGCTCACTCTCAGAACGGTAGGGCTCAAGATCCCCAAATACCTCGCACAACAGTCGGAGCACTCTCGACGACTCAGCTGCTCGGCTAACTCGAAACACGAGACGCTAGCCTCACCAACGGCTCGCAGCACAAGGCTCACTGGCTGGAGATACTCCACAGCCAGGAACGACCCACAACTCAGGGTAACAAAACAGGTCCGACAACACTCAACGACCTGGGACCACCGTCAACCCCAACGGTTCCCAACAAGACGGACCGGAAGATACTCGACGGCCCGGGACTACCGTCTACTCAACGGCTCTCTCCCACGACTGTGCAATAGGGAAACAAGACCTCTCGGGACTACCGTATACCCAAACGGCTCCCGGCACAGATAAGCAACCCGCTACAACTACCAGACTCCACTCTGCTCCCAAGCACGAGTGCAAACGCATCCCACACTAAAAGAAAATCCCAACCTCTCGGCCCACTACCCGGGCGAGGATAACACTATGTCCAGGGATAGCAAAACAGTGTGGGTGTCTAAACATAATTAACCCTAGCCCAAGTGAGGGTTTTCTACTGGTCTGGTTACACATGCAACATATAACGGGGGTGCTAGGTCAAGTTCCAAGATAGCTGTATCAACAGATAATAAAAGGAATAACAATTCCTACAATCTAGCATACTACACAATGAAATAAACTATCATGCATAGTCCTACATCAATAGAAATATTGTACAGTCCATAAAACTTGGAGATAAGGCCACCCACCTCGATTTGCCACCAATTGCTCGTAGACACTTGCAATTGGCCTCCACGCGATCCGCACGCAAAACGGGACACGCCGTCGGAGTCCGCAAGCAAAACGGAGCACGCCGCCGGAGTCCGCACGCAAAACGGAGCACGCTGCCGGAGTCCGCACCAAAAACGAAGTCTGCACGCGAAACGGTGCACGGCGCCAGAATCCGCACGCAAAACGGTGCACGGTGCCGGAAACCGCACGCAAAACAGAGTTCGCACGCAAAACGGTGCACGGTGCCGGAGTCCGCACGCAAAACGGAGTCCGCACGCAAAACGGAGCACGGTGCCGGAGTCCGCACGCAAAACGGTGCACGGTGCCGGAGTCCGCACGCAAAACGGAGTCCGCACGCAAAACGGTGCACGGTGCCGGAGTCCGCACGCAAAACGGAGTCCGCACGCAAAACGGTGCACGGTGCCGGAGTCCGCACGCAAAACGGTGCACGGCGCCCAACACAGAAAAGAGCAAGAGGGTTAATTACAGTCCAAAAGGTCGCCCCGAAAACTGTACAAAAATACAGTAAAACCAACACACGGGACCTTCTCGACTGCGCCGCCGTCGCCGAAACGCTCCCCACGAAAAAACTCGCGCGCTCCACGAGGCCCACGACGCCACGCCGCACCTCCCACCATCTCCCTCACTCTCCCTCTCGCTCGGGTGGAGAAGAAAGAAAGAAATGAGAAGAAAGAAGACGCGGGGGAGAAAGAAGAAGAAGAAGAAAAAGGGGAGAAAGAGGGTGGTCCACGGTCCCGGTCCACAATGCTGGTTCACGGCGCCAACCAATAGGAAGCCCCCCAGCCCCGGTCCACGGCGCATGGGCGCGCGCGCCCGGTCCACGCGCGCGCCCACGCGCCACGTGGCGCACGGCAACGCGCCCGCCACACGGGCGCGTTGCACCGTGCCACCCCCGGCGCGGGACACGCGCCCGTTACACGGGCGCGCGTGCCCCCGCGCCCGCGCGGGCGCCAACGGGGGCCCGCCACGTGGCGGCCCCCGCGCGCTCCGCGCTGAGGGCGCGTCTGCTCCCCCCTGCCGCGCCCGTACACCTGCCGCGCCCTCGGGATCCGTGCCGCCAAGCTGCCACGGGATCCGCGCCGAACCTCGATAAACGTGCCGCGATGCCTTGAAAAACGCGCAATTCAACCGGGCTCCAAATCAAACAAATAAATAGTCCATTCTTAGCAATTTCGCGCGCTGAATCCAAAAACGATGTCCATTTCTCCAAATTCTCACCCGAAAATTTGCCGAATGCCCACTCGATCCGATTTTCGCGCCGGGTCCATTTTTAAAGTCCGATTAGCCAAATTCCAACTCTAAAAATTCCCGAAGGCGACCGGAGAGGTAAACTTTTATCCGGACTTCACCCGGAGTCCAATTTTGACATCTGAATCGCGCGAAATCACTTCAAAGCACCCGACGGGTCTTCCAATTTCCCACGGGGTCTCAATTTAAGCCCGAAGTCCACCAGATGTGTCCAAATTGCGCGCAAACATCACCGACACACCACGCAGGCCTCCAGTGATGCAACACAAATCCCAAAATGCACCACGAATCCATTTCTGGACCCCAACGCGCGCACCAACACCCCCAACGGTGACCTAAAGCTGCCCAACAACCAGCAACCCTACGCGGGGGATTTCGGGACCTCACAGAGGCAGGGTGGACAGTAGACAATGGATAAGCTGTGGGACAACATCGATCGAGTGAGCCAGTTTTGGCGGATGAGTCTTTCCGATTCGTGGGATTGAGTATGGAGCCTTGGGAGGTAGGGTCTTGTTCGGTGGGGGATAGAGAGTACTTGGAAGCCTTTTGTGTGTCAAAGAGTTAACGCAGTTGCGTAACGGCGTGCTCTATGTGTAGAGGGACGAGGCGCATCGGATATGCATGTCTGAGAGTGGACTGCACCAGGATACCTTTTGGCTCGTTGGGTCCCTCCATTTCGGAGTTTGGACATCTCAATGGAGTAGGCGTCGGGTATGGAGCGTGGCGCTGCAGCTCCTTTCAGTTTGGACCTGCCGCCAGAGGCGAGTTTTGATTGAGGCGCTTGGCGCCGGGTGATGGAGGACAGATCAGTCGGAAGAAGCATTCCCGATTTCTTTTCCCAGGATGGTGGATTTTTGAGACGCCAGAGGTCGGGCGGACCCCGATGGCAGCATCAGCATCAGTATCGGCAGCAGTGGTGGCATGGATGTGTTACCTGCGGAGGGCCACTTTTGTCGCCCGGCGTGAGCAGAGACAGATGTCGTGCTCCCTTTGTATGGTTGGTTGTGATTTTATAGGCAGACTGAGCGACGACCACCTGCATCGAGTGGATGGGTCTGTGCCGCCCGGTTGTGGGGCGCCATGGCAGAGGACCTGGTTACGGCAGGTATGATTATATTTCAGTAGCATGAGTTAGGGGTAGGATGGATGCTACATGCACGGGAGGTTTAGATTTTCGATCACACGTTATACGTGGAGGAATGTTGTTGGTCCTGCCCGGTGTAGATAAGGTTCAGGATAGTGCCGGTAGACCGGATGGTCTTGACTCAGCTGCGGGACTTGGATTGTGTTACTTTGGATGGTTCACTTCGGCTTTGCGAGGAATATCGGTACTTGGATGAGGTGACCATCAGGAACAAGTACCCTTTGCTGTGCATGGAGGATATGTTTGACCAGCCGCAAGGGTCTTGTACTTTCTCGAAGATTGAATTGCAATTTGGTTACCACCAATTGAAGGTGAAGGCTGAGGATTTCCCCGAAGACAGCTTTCAGGACAGTACGGGCAATGTGAGTTCACAGTCATGCCTTATGGATTGGCCAGTGCCCTGCTGCGGTAATGGATTTGATGAACGGGATTGTTTGACCTTATTTGGATGCGTGTGGATTCAGGGAGCGGGGAAAATTGCTTATGCATCCCGGCGGCTTAAGGATTTGAGATCAGAGTCCGAGTGATCAGTCGGGGGACTTTATTTTGGATACCTCGGGAGTATGGAGGTATTTGGATCGAGCTTTTGTGCCGATGGACTCGTAGTTGGATTACCGGGGGGCCCTGGGAGGAGCGGATGCTTTTGCCGATGCAGGCTACTTAGTCACTCGAGCGGTTAGCCCAGCTGTACTTGGATGAGGTGGTGCGGTTTCCTGGAGTGCCCGCCTCTATTTTGTTCTAGTTAGAGACCCGAGGATTGCATCGCGTCTCTGGAGGAGGTATTAGAAAGCCTTGGGAGCTTGAGTGGTGGATGATTGGATATCTACCCCCCTACTTGGTTGAGGTTCCTGTTGGGTTAACTCTAATATGGATCTAAATAGGGGAAAAAACACCTAGAGGGGGATGAATAGGTGTAAACGATAAACACTCAAAAATCTTTGCGTAATAAAACCCAATGCGGAAATAAAAAATAACACGCAAGATTTTTACGTGGAAAACTCCATCACAGGAGTAAAAAACCACAGGACCGATAACACGGTGAAATCAACTAAGATTATAACACGTACAAAGGTGATATAACGCACTCACAGATGACTCATCCTTTTTCCATACGCTCCGAATTGATCTTCTCCGCGCTCGCTCCGCAACGCGCCTCGAATCCACGATTTGCGTCCAACGCCGAATCCACGGCGTCCAACGTCGAGTCCACGACGTCTGACCGAATCCACGGTCTCTACCAGGTAGTACGTCTCGATCACACGAACGTACCTCGCTCCGAATCCACGAGAGCGGTTGCACCTTGAATCCACAAGGCCACGCGAATCCACGCGCCGATTTTGGGGAAAATCATTGTTTTGTTGGTGGTGATGTTCCGCCGAATACTTAGATCAAAGATAGATTGGAAATGCCATCTAAGTATTCATTAATTTGATTCTACTCAAAATCTGAGTATGAAAACCTAGAATCAAATTAATTAATATAGATGAAGAAACATAGAATTAAATCTAGTTATTTCCTTTCTTCTCTATATGTGGATCTTATAAGTTTTTCTCCGTTAATATTTTTCCGTCATTTCCCGGAGTCTAAAACTTATTGTGGATTACCCTAAAAGATAGAATTAGGGTTTATTTATAGGTTAGAAACCATTGGAAGATGATAAGAATCAAAAACTAACCTTATCTGGAAATTTTCGGGTCGACGGTCTGGACTGGAATAAGTCGTTCCGGACTGTCGTTAATAAACAGAGCTTTTCCAGAAAATAACGTTCGGGGTCCAGAACGAAGTACCACGGTCCGAACTGTTCATACATTTTCAGCAAACTCCACGTTCGGGGTCCGGAACAGAATCAGGTGTGTTCCGGACTGGATTTGCGCATGAACTACCCAACGTTCGGGGTCCGGACTGTAGTCCCCTGTTCCGGATCCTGAACATATAACTTGTCCAGTTTTTGATTTTTATGCGATTAAAAATCCATCCAAGTGTTTCCACACTATAAGAAGTATTCGGATCACCAATAATGTTTAGTTAAACTTACCTGATCCTTTTGAATTCTTCTTTCTTGAGATTAAGGTATATGATCCAAACTTCTTCATCTTCAATCTTCAAGACTTAAACACTTTCACGAAATATGCCAAAACAAATTCCTTAACAGTTCCGGCTTGAGGAATGACCTTAGTTTCGAGGACGAAACTTTCTTTTAGTGGGGGAGGATGAGAGGACCCGAATTTCCGCAAGAGGATTACTGTTGGATCAACAGAGCTTCTGTAGTGTGTTTAGCAGCTTCTGGGGGCATGTACTGTGTATTGGAGGTATTTTTGCACAAATTGGACACAAGTGTTGGACTCAGTGATTAAAATGGATCACGGGGGTAATCGGATGATCCCGTCGGATGTTTAGAAGGGGTTTCGCGTGAAACAGATAATAGAATTGGACTCAGTGCAAAATTTGGGTTAAAAACACTTGTCTGGATGCATTCGACAAATTTTGGAGTTAGAATTTGGCAAATCAGACACCGAATTTTGACTCAGCGCGCGAAAACGGTGAAAATGGACTATTTATTTATATTTTTCGGAGCCCGGATGCGAAAACACGGTTTTCGAGGCATTGTGCACTGTTCCGGCAGCCGGCGGGCGGCGGCGGGGGCGGCGGGCAGTGGCGGAGTACGGTGGGCAGCGGCGGCGCAGCGTCGCGGGCAGCAGCGCGGGCAGCGCGGAGGCGCGCGGGCAGGCGCGCGATTCAGCGAAGCAGGTGTGCCAGGTAGTAGCTTCCCATTGGAGTGCGGTGGACACGTGGCAGCGTGTGGTTGGGTGGCGCAGTGGGCGCGGTCCGCGAAGCAGCGCGGGGTGGTGCATGGACCGGGCGGTACACGTGGCGACTTCCGGTTGGTGGGCTCACGAAGGCGGGGTCCACGGAGGCGCACCGGGGCGCCTCGGGGCGCGTGCGCGTCAGGGCGCCAGGCGGCATGGCAGGCGGCAAGTGGGCGCTGTCGGCGACCTGTCAGGGCGGGCCACGTGGCGCCCTGCCATTGGCGGGCGCCACCTATCGCTTTGACCGGGCGCGGGCGACGTGGCGCGCGCTGAGCGGCTGGGGACGCTGTCCGCTATTTGGGGGCTACGTGGCTCAGGGAGGTGGATTCGGGTGTTCCGTGTTTGGGAGCTCACAACAGATTCGGGCGCCCGGATCTGGTCCAAGCGCCCGAATCTTAGGATATGTTGGGTATTTTGGCAATTGTTTTCCCAGCCTATAAATAGGCCTAGAACAACAGCCTGTAGCTTTTTCCCTGCGCTGTTTCTCGCAGTGCAACCTTCAGCAAGTTTCTTCCTCTTCCTGAGATGCTTCCACCTGTGGAGTTCTAGGATTTTTGGTGGCACGCACTTCGAGGTTTCCGATTTTACGGCGCAGCAAGACGTTCTTGCATTGGTGTTCTTCTCCGTCGCATTTCGGTGCGTGGACTCCCCCGGGCTACTCCGGCAGTATTTTCTAGCGATTCTTCCGCCATCGTCTTCAAGACAGGTAGGGATTCGTTTCTCGTGTTTACTAGTTCTTCCCATTCTGAGCTTTTCATGGGTTTTATGGATCATTTTGTGACCACATTTTCTGGGACGGAGTTTTGGACAGCACATCGGTTTTTTGGCGATAACTTTGCGCTCAGGCATCGGTCGGAGGCGTGCCTGTAGTCATTTTGCATCTACACATCGCAAGGAACATCCTCGAATTTTCCTGGATTTTTCTGGGTTTTCCCCCATGGTGAAAAATCCCTTTTTTCCAGAGATAAGTGCTACAGATTTTTGTACAGGATTCTTTTGAGAGGGTCACCTTGTCGGATTTTTATCTTGATGTACGAAACTCGGATTGAGACGTGCAGGTACTCATTTCGATCGGCTCGACGCGATGAACGCAGCGGTTATTTTTCTAGATTTTTCTGAGTTCATATCGCAGGTGAGATTTTGCCATCTTCAGGGCAGGTTGTGTGGACAGCATCACGTTGTATGTTATTTGGTTTAAGTGTGCGCCGATTGGTTATCTTTGCAGTTTTGGGTGTTTTGGCGTGTATTAAGGTTATTGGACAGCGAGGAGGTTTTTACAGCTGTGGATTGCGCATTTCCAGGTGGGTGGTTGCTATATCCCTCTTTTCTGACTTACCCACTAGGAGTATTGGAGAGATCATTTTTAAGACACTTCATGTTGAGGATGTTATTAGGAAATTACTAAGTTGGAACTATGATTGTATTTGGAACTTATACATGCTGGCATGGACATAATATTAGTACTTAATCTTGCATGTGGTAGTTAGTGTCATGTTTGGACAATGTGAAATATCTTGTTGGTAGGCACTACTTGAGGCTCTTTTGGACATGTATAGGTGGATGGATTATGTGATGGTAGTCAGTGGATTTTAGACATGTGTAAATGTTTAATGACTTTAGCATGATGGTTATATCTATGCGGAACTATTACCTAATACACATGTGGCACTATTAGTTGTTTTGCTTCTTCCAATTTGCATGAGGACGATTGCATGCTTGTATGGACATCTAGATAGGCCATCTTTTATCGCTACACTTTCATGCGGGAACTTGACTTAGGAGAAACCTTGTTTGCTTCTGTTCTCCTTATTCTTTAGTCAGGTGGTCATTGTTGCTCGGGTTTGAGCAGGGGTACGGGATAGTGTAGCCGGGACCTTGGGGTCGGGGACAGGTGATATTTGATTATGGGTTCTGGGGTATTGCGGCTACCGCAAATAGTAGGCGGTTGACCGGATACAGATTATTTCACCCGATTTTGGATTGGGGGTTATTGCGGCTACCGCTGATAGTAGGCGGTTGACCGGATGTCGGATGTGGGACATGATTGTGATTGTGGGTTATTTCGGTGACCGCGGATATTGGGCGGTCGACCAGAGGGTTACTTATGCATCAAATTGGGGATCGGGGTTCTTTAGTGGAGGGTTTTGTTCCACTTGAGTAGAGTCGTGATCCAGTCCCGCTTTTATGATACTTGTGACAGTGATTGAGTTCTATTATCACACCGGCGCGGCTTTATAATATGCCCGGTGATGCTTTCCTCGTGTGGGTCGCTCCCCTCGAATGCCACTCCGAAGCACGCGGGGCACCAGCTAGGTGCCGGACAAGCATTGAGTTTTGCTATCACATCGGTGCGGCATACTTGCCCGATGATGAGGGCGGCAGCAGGAGTTTTGCTATCACATCGGCGCGGCTTACTTGCCCGATGATGAGGGCGGTACAGATTGGGTTCATCTGGGACGGTTGGTTGCTGTTGCTTACGGTTATTCCAGTCTAGGACTGCATTTAGAGGCATAGTAGTGGTAGTTTCCTTTCTTCAGCAGTCATTATTGCTTACCACACTTCTTTCCCTTTTGCCTCTGGTAGACCTAGTGGGTGTATCAGAGTTTGAGGATTTACCTACTAGGGGAGGCTACTGGTTTACTAATAGTTCTCACCCCCATTCTTCTTTCCTCTTTTTCTTCTCCCTTGTTATGCAGTGTCTTCTGCGGGTGCTGCTGGGCTTTCAGCGGCGGGTCGAGGAGAGAGGACGGCTGAGTAGATAGATCTCGAGGTAGGATGAGCGAGTTAGCTGGACTGTTGGTGTACCTATGTTTCCTCAGACGGCTGTACTTTTACTTTTGGGACTGGCTTCTGCCAGCAGGTTGTATTTATTTTGGTGAGCTGGGAGAGACAGATGTATCATTTATACAGAAGTACTGTATTTTATTTCCAGCTTCAGTCTGAGATTTAGTAGTTTTAGTTCAGCTCTGTTTTTATTGCTCTTTATTATTATCTCTTATATCTGAGCGGGTTACTGGCGCTTTGTGTACGCGGGAAATTCCGTGTGCACAGCGGATCTGTAGACGGGCCCGGGTTCTGGTTTACACCCGGGGCGTGACAGTGTTAGTATGTAACAAGTTGGGACAATCATCATCTTTCTATTAACTAGGACGGCAATAGAATGTCGGCATAAAATACCCTTATACTCAAAAAGACGACAAATACAACTAACTCGGGAGCTATACTCATCAAAATATACAGTGAATGCTATGTCTTTGCCTCCTTCACCATATTGTACATACTCGTTAACCCTATACTCATGCACGGTACCATTAGATGCTAGTAAAATGTCTCACAATGCATTAATTCCTTTAACCCCGCTTGAAATTCTCGAAATTTACCAATTGTGTACACTTCTTGAAATTGCTTCTCAAATGCATAACGACTTATGGATGGGATGACGGAGCTGAATGATTTGTAGTCTAATTGTGCCTCCTTTTCAGCTTTATTCTTTATAGCGCTTTCATACTGCTCCACAAATAGTTTTAACGTCATTTTCGAGTTCACGTACCCATCAAAAAATGAATTCATGCTTTCACTTCTCTGTGTCATGGACATTCCAGCCCAGAATGTATCCTTCACATAAACTGGCACCCACTTGCATCTGTGCTCGTACAGTACTGACAACCAATCATTCTTTTCAAGTCCATAACAAACTATCATACTCTTCCATTTATCCTCAAATTCAAGTTCTGTTAGTGATTCATAAATAGCATCAATCATAATGCTCTTAATAGAATGATATTCACCATAACTTTTTAGCTTCTCCGGTATCTTTTTTGTTATGTGCCACAAGCACCATCGATGTTTGGCATCGAGGAATACCACTTCAATAGCATTTTGCATTGCTTTGTCTTGATCGGTGATTATTGCTTTGGGGGCATGGTCTGACATACATGACAGCCAATTCCGAAAAAGCCATACAAACGAAGCTGTATCTTCAGCAGAGAGTAAGCCGCATCCAAACAAGATTGACTGACCATCATGATTAACACCCACGAATGGAGCAAACGGCATATCATACTTATTCGTTAGATATGTCGAGTCGAAAGTAATTACATCTCCAAAATATTCATAGGTTGTTCTGCTTCTAGGATCTACCCAGAATATATTGCGAATACGAGAATCATCGTCCAGATCGATGGAATAAAAGAAGTTTGCATTTCTCTCTTGCATGCTTCGAAAATAATTACAAATGGCTTCGCCATCACCTTCACCAAGTCGTAAACGGCGCATTTTATCAATATAATTACGGGCATCCTTCTCTCCAAATGTCAAATTTTCATACCCACCAGCCTCGACAACAAAAGAATTAAAACTTTTATTCAATCTGATTCCGGCACGATCATTAAGATCAAGCCGCCTCTTAACACTACAATCTATAACTCGATTGCACGGAAAATATCGAGACTTGCAATGATTTAATCCATGATTATGGTCAAGTTTGACCATACTTATTACACAAGATAAATCCAAATTAATTTTCACATTTATTCTAGCAGGACAGTCCGTCTTCGCTGCCGATGGACGAGGCCGGAGATTACTCACGGTCCGATTTATTTTTCCATGACGAGAGCATGCGATGATTACATACGAAGGATTGTCGTTACTCAATTTAGTATACCTCTTTACAATCCCAAATCCTAATTATTGTGCGTAATTCTTATAGAATCCCATAAGCGTTTCCATATTATTAAAATGCATTCCAACTTCTGGTACTAAATTAGATATGTCTGTGACCTCATTGTTTCTTTCTTCATCCATCTCAAACTCAACAACTGATAATGATGAGTGCGTCTAAATATTTAAAAATAATTCTGACCTGTAACACATCATATTTAGTCCTAATACAAACTTGAAATAGTGGTTAAAAAAGAAAATATTTGTGGAATTTACGAAAAATTATATATAATGTATATATAGGATTAGTATTTTTATAGTTTATATGTAAAGGCATTATTCTATTATACCCTCAAAATGTATCCTTATAGCTAATACATATTCCACATTAATACTAACCAAATTACAAAGCAGCATTATATGATCTACATGTTCTACTAAACCCTAAACCGTAAACCATTAACATAATATTATATATAATGTAATTGTCAAAACATCCTATTACATATTATATAGTACATTGTAATAAACCATAAATGAGCGCTCTCCTATATCGGTCAAAAGGAAACATATTAGCCCCTACTTTAGATTGTACCTGCTATTTCAAATCAACGCCATTCTATTTATAGACCAAAGAAAGAAGGTTTTTTGCTCTTGTCCCGGGGTTTTGGGAACGCACATAGCTTATTAGGAGGATTATGGAGCCGATTATCACAGCAGAGACGGTAGATGAGCAGGCAGTGACGACTCTTGACGAGCTGTGCTTTGATTTTACAAAGAATGCCGTGTTCAAGCACTGGCAGAAGGATAATACAAATGTCGTTAATGTGTTTGTGGACGGGGATCTCGTTGGGATTGGGTCCTCGGAGCAGAAAATGATTGCGAAGCGTAATGCGGCTAGGGACGCCCTGCATAACTTGGGGAATCTTAAAGACGAAGAGTTTTTGTAATATGATTTTGCCAACTCATAGATGCTGCATAAGTCATTAAGCTTTTGCTTACCTGTTGTATACTCCCCTTATTCACAACCAACTTGTGCACTTATCAACAATTCCGATTAGAGTTCCCCAAGTTATGCAGGGCGTCCCTAGCCGCATTACGCTTCGCAATCATTTTCTGCTCCGAGGACCCAATCCCAACGAGATCCCCGTCCACAAACACATTAACGACATTTGTATTATCCCTCCGCCAGTGCTTGAACACGGCATTCTTTGTAAAATCAAAGCACAGCTTGTCAAGAGTCGTCACTTCCTGCTCATCCAACGTCTCCGCTGCGATAATCGGCTCCATAATCCACCTAATAAGCTATGTGCGTTCCAAAAACCCTGGTACAAGAGAAAAAAACCTTCTTTCATCTTTAATTCTAGCTCAAGCAGGGGTGTATGATAACAAAGATAACTTATGTCCATCCGAGTCCCCTCTGTTAAGGGTGTAACCTATACATCGCAAGTAGGGGTGTATAGATAACAGTACTCGGGACAGAAAAAAACTACCATGCCTACATCTTAGCCCCTTTCTTGAAATCTCTACACAGCTATGATAAGAACTATAAATAGACTGTACCACAAAACCAATGATGCCTACAAGTGTTTCCTTTTGTATATATGACTGTACAGAACCCATCTATAGCTGTTCCCTAAACCAATACAACATGAATATATAGACTGAACAAAGCAATATGGACTGTTTAAAGATCTATATATGTACTGTTCAAAGCAAGGAAAGCCTACAAGGAAAACCCTATAGCTATTCAAGTATTCCCTTTTGTATATATGACTGTACATAACCCATCTATGGATGTTCCCTAATCCCTAAACCTGTGAGGACCCGGATCCCCGCGTGGGGTTTTCTGGTTGTTTGGGCAGCTTCCGGAGGCCTGCGTGTTGTGTTGGTGGTGTTTGTGCGCAATCTGGATATAAGTGTTGGACTTCGGGCTTAAAAAGGGATCACGGGGGTAGTTGGAGGACCCGTCGAGTGTTTAGAAGTGGTTTCGCACGAAACGGAGATTAAAATTGGACTCAGTGCGAAGTTTGGACAAAAGATCACCTTTCCGGTTGCCTTCGGAAAAATTGAGGTTTGGAATTTGGCAAAACGGACTTCGGATTTGGATTCAGCGCGCGAAAACGATGAAAATAGACTATTCACTTGTTTTTTTGGAGCCCGGATGACGCGCACGTTTTTCGAGGTAGGTGGTACTGTTCCGGCCGCCGGCGGGCAGCGGCAGCGGCGGCGGGCAGCGGCGGAGCGGACGCAGGCGCGGCGGCGGGCAGGCGCGGGCAGCGCGCAGTGCGCGGGCAGGCGCGCGGGCAGGTGCGCGGTCCACGGCGCTGGCGTGCACCGGAGGGTGGACACGTGGCGGCCTGCGGTAGGTGCGGTGTAGCGCGCTCGGTGCACCGAGCTGGTGCGGCTCGCCTCGGGGCGCGTGCCTGACACAGTGCGCAGGCGGCGCTGGCAGCGCGCATGTAAGAACTGGCCTTTTCCTTGACCTTCCCGTTATTTCTCTTTCTTGTAGCGGTTCGGCTGAGGAATCAATTTTCGTGTTTTTCCGGACAGTCCGTCGGGGCTCGCGGGTATTTTTAGGCGGTAGAGCTCGCGAAACGGAGAACGGTGGCGCGATCGGTTTCGAATTCCGACGCCCGGTTCTCCCAGAATTAATTTTTGAAGTTTGGACCCCTTTTAGGCACTCCGGGATCCGTGCGAGCGATCTGCACGTTTTTCGAGGTAACTCTAGCCGCCGGATTTGTTCCGTTTAATTTTTAGATCCCTTTAAGAACCTGGGAATTTTAGTTTTTCCCCTCTTAGGTTTTCTTTTTGGCGGCTAGGGTTTTTAAGAGGCGCTACGAGAGAGAAAAAGAGAAAACAGAACGCAACCCTTTTTCGCTCTCGTTACGACCGACGGCGGGGCGATCGGGACGTTGGAGATCGGGAGAGGGACGGAGGCTTTCTTGCTCACGGGATCAACTGGGCAACGGTAGGACGATCCTCTTCTTCTCCTCCCCCCGGCGGATCGAAGGTGAGTCTTTCCGTTAGGGTTTCTCGCTTCGGGGTCGGGTTTTGCGGAGAGGGCCGCCGCCGCCGCCACGCGCCGCGCGGGGGCGCCCGCGGGTGCAGCGCCGCGCGGCAGGCGCGCTGCGCGGGCGCTGCCCGCAGGCGGGCACCGCGCGAACTTGTGCCGCGCGGGCCGCCCGCGGGTGGTGCACCGCGCGGCAGGCGCACCGCGCGGACTTGTGCCGCGCGGGCCGCCCGCGGGTGGTGCACCGCGCGGCAGGCGCACCGCGCGGGCATCGCCCGCAGGCGGGCACCGCGCGGACTTGTGCCGCGCGGGCCGCCCGCGGGTGGTGCACCGCGCGGCAGGCGCACCGCGCGGGCGCCGCCCGTAGGCGAGCACCGCGCGGGTTTGTGCCGCGCGGGCCGCCCGCGGGTGGTGCGCCGCGCGGCAGGCGCACCACGCGGGCGCCGCCCATAGGCGGGCACCGCGCGTGCTTGTGCCGCGCGGGCCACCCGCGGGTGGTGCGCCGCGCGGCAGGCGGGCACTCCGCGGGCTTGTGCCGCGCAGGCCGCCCACGGGTTGTGCACCGCGCGGGCGCAGCCCGCAGGCGGGCACCGCGCGGGCTTGAGCCGCGCGGGCCGCCCGCGGGTGGCGCACCGCGCGGCAAGCGCACCGCGCGGGCTTGAGCCGCGCGGGCCGCCCGCGGGTGGCGCACCGCGCGGCAGGCGCACCGCGCGGGCGCCGCCCGCAGGAGGGCACCGCGCGGGCTTGTGCCGCGCGGTCCGCCCACGGGTGGTGAACCGCGCGGCAGGCGCACCGCGCGGCAGGCGCACCGCGCGGGCGCCGCCCGCAGGCGGGCACCGCGCGGGTTTGTGCCGCGCGGGCCGCCCGCGGGTGGCGCGCCGCGCGGCAGGCGCGCCGCGCGGGCGCCGCCCGCAGGCGGGCACCGCGCGGGCTTGTGCCGCGCGGGCCGCCCACGGGTAGTGCACCGCGCGGCAGGCGCACCGCGCGGCAGGCGCACCGCACGGGCGCCGCCCGCAGGCGGCAACCGCACGGGCTTGAGCCGCGCGGGCTGCCTTCAGGCCGCGCGCCGCGCGACGGGAGCGCTGCGCGGGCGCCGCGCGAGCCAGTGCCGCGCGGACCGACTGCAGACCGCACGCCGCGCGGCAGGCGCACCGAGCGGGGCACCGCGACTGCTCGGGGCCGCGCGACAGGCGCATCGAGCGGGGCACCGCGACGGCTCGGGGCCGAGCGGGGCACCGCGACGGCTCGGGGCCGCGCGGGGCTGTCCGAGGGCCGTGAGCGCGCCGTACGGGTCGGTGTCGTGCGGGGAATTTCACCGCGCGGAGTCCGAGGATCGCGTCGGGCCTTCCGTGTTTGATGTTTAGTCGACGTTCAGCATTAGTCGCCTAGTCTTAGCATTCTTTTGCCTCTTCAGGGGCACGGGACGCCGTAAACTCGGCAGACGTGCGGGCGCGAGCGTACCAATCGACGATCTCCTTTTTAGGTGGGTACTCTCTCCAGGATTAATTGGGAAAGGGTGTACAATTGTAGGGTGCTAGTATGGGCAAAGGTGTTTTCTCTTCTTAATATTCTTTATGTGCAACGCTGACCCCGTTTTACTTTATTTAAATAATCGTCTATTTATATCTTATTATGAGGCTCTGGTGTTACTACACGCACACCGGCGGTTTGGCCACCGCAAGGGTGTGCTTTTCCGGAAAAGTCGTACGTTGACCCGTGTACCCCACGTGTCGGTGACGTTAGGAAGGGGGGCCCTCATGGGTGGGGGGTGTGAGCGGTGATGCCGAGACGGGTGCTCGGCGGCCGAGGCAGGTGCTCGGAGGGGGACACCGGGGCAGGGGCCCGGTGCGGTGGTCGGGAAAGGTGCCCGGTTTTGCTTGGTGCAGGGTATGATTATTGTTGACGGTGTTTGAGGAGGACGGTTGCTATGGTTACCGGGGGTTGTTTTACTTTAGCCTTTTTGCATACTATGTTGTTTCTAGTCACTGACTTCCCACTCCGCGACAGGTTCGTCCAGGGGCGAGTGCTAGGGCACCGGTGAGGCCGCGAGGGTGCTGTTCTGACATTTAGCAACTTTAGACACGGTGACTCTTCTTTCCCTTTTCTTTTATTACTCATGTTAGTTAGTCGTGGATTGCGATACCCCCGTGGGATCGAAGTGGATGTTGCCTCTTCTTTCATATTTGCGAATGAATGTTGTTCCTCTCCTTACTTGGCCGTTCTTTTTTTTGTAAACTACGAGAAAACAAAGAAAACCGTTTGCGAAAACCGCTTTTAAAATGTGGGTGTCGTGTGGGCACCGGTTTTTAAAACCCTGTGGAATTTATGTGATTTCGAACTGATTTTATAAATTTCAGCATCGGGTGGGTGCCGATTTTAAAACTGTGGATTTATGTGGCTTCGAAACGGGCTTTCTAAAACAACTGCGTCGGGTGGGCGCCGCTTTCAAAACCCTGTGATTATTTATCCTTTTAAATCAGTCGGCCCTATTTCTTTGTGTAAAAGATGATGGAACGTTTGGAATGCATGTTGTGTGTATCTGTGCTTCGATTAGTGTGGTTAAAGCTTGTATGTGATGTATGTTGTAGTGAGGACGCCGTGCATATACAAAGGAGACTCTGCCCGTTTGCAGAGTGAATTTGTATATGCGGCGGGTCTGGGCACGCGCCGGGGTGGACTGTTCTTCAAAAAAAATATATATCATGCTGAATTGGGAGCAACGGTTGCTCTCCTTCCGCGCGTTTGAACCCCCGGGGCGTGACAGATTAAGATGGTATCAGAGACTGAACTTTAACAACAATAGTCGAGGCCCAACATCCACGGGGCGCAATACACTAACTAGTGATTAATAAAGTGAACTTGGGGTAGACCAGTAGAACGCGAGTGCTCGTGGGGGGAGGGGGGAAATTAGTGTAATCCCTTTTTTTTTACCGCGTCAGCGGTGTACTTGAGTTTTACCTAGAAGTAACTGGTTTGTGAATGTGTCAAGATCATGGTCAGAACTAGGTCTACCACCGAGGATGCAGGGGCGGACGCAGCGGCGTCGGCGACCGCGGAGAACCAACTCCTGAGACAGCAGTTGCGGGAAATGGCGGGACAGTTGGCGACCCTTACGGATCATGTACGCCAACTGACACGGCAACAGCAGGCCGCTGCGACAGTGGTGGTCGCCCCAAGCCCTCCTCAGGGGCCAACTGCACCGGCGACGGGACCGCCGACGATGGAGGCCGAGGCGGGGGCTGTCCCTACCCGGGCCACGGCGCCCGAGGTGCCGTTGACCCAACAGACGGTGCCAGAGGTAGCCCCTTCAGCAGCAGCAACAGAATCGATGCCGAGAACTTCGGCCCGGACACCCCAGTGGAGACCGGGGTGAGGCCCTTTCCCGTAGTGGCCACTACTACCACGGGGGAAGGGTCTGCTCCGCAGACTGAGCGGGATCGCGTGCGTGCCAACCTAGCAGACTTCAAGAAGTACGACCCGCCGACGTTTGAGGGGGAGACGACAGACCCCTGGGTCGTGGAGAAGTGGGTGGACACAATGGAAAAGCTGTTTGAAGACTTACTGATGGAAGACCACGAGCGGGTTCCCCTGGCCGTTCACTTCCTCGAAGGGAACGCCCGCATTTGGTGGAAGACAGTACGCCCTGACTCCATAAAGGGTACCGCCTTCCCATCGTGGACCACCTTTAAACTAGAGCTGTTCGGGGCTTTCTTCACAAATAGCGTCAAGAAACAACTAGAGGACGATCTGAACCACATCAGGCAAGGAAACCGAACGGTCATGGAGTACCAGAGGGCGTTCGTGAGGCTAGCGAACTGCGTCCCATTTGTGATACGGGACGAGTCGCACAAGGCGCAATTGTTTGTGGACGGACTGCGGAGCGACATTTTTCAAGTGGTGGATGCGGCAGATCTGCATACCTTCCAGAAGGTGGTTGACCGGGCCACCATCGTAGAGCGCGGCTTCGCCGTTACACGCGCTCGAAGGGTTGGCCCTCCACAGCAGGAGGACAAGAAGCGGTCTCAGCCGTTTACCGGGGGAGGCTCTTCCAGTGGGAGTCGACCCTCCAAGCGGTGGAGACCCCAGCAAAGGACCCGGAGCGCACCTTCGGGGGGATACAGAGGAGACAATAGGCCCTGTGTTATCTGTGGCGGGGCACATCGGGTGACTGAATGTTCCAAGGGCAGGACCACTGTTTCCGGTGTGGCGAGCAGGGGCACTTCTGTTTCAACTGCCCCCTGAACCAAGGCACGGCATCTTCAGCAGCCTCGGCGCCGTCATCCCAGCACGCGGGGCGAGGAAAAGCCCCGATGTCATCAGCTCCCAGACCACCAGCACCTCGACCAGCAGGGGACAGACCGCCACAGTCTGGAGGCAGGGTCTTCTCCATGACCCAGCAGGAGGCGTACCCGCCTGAAGGCGTCGTTGCAGGTATCACCCTTGTTTCCGTTTACCGTGCTAGAACCCTTTTTGATACCGGAGCAACCCTCTCGTTTATGTCTTGTGATTTTGCAATGACTCATGGTTTTGAGGAGAGACCCCTACCTAGTGTTTTGTCTGTCCAAACTGCGGGGGGGCCCTTGGAGGCCCGCAACCTTGTCCCTTCCTGCCCAATAAGGATGGGGAGACTCCCTTGCCCCTGGGATTTGGTAGTCATTCCAATAAAGGAGTATGATGTAGTACTCGGAATGGATTGGCTCACGTGGTACCAAGCAGTGATCGACTGTGAGAAACGCCAAGTGCGGCTGCTATATCCAGAGTTTCCAGAGAACGTGAACTTGGCGTGCAAGAGCGTTTCCTTTTCCTCCATCATCCTAGCATCACGAGCCAGGAAACTGATCGAGGGAGGGTGCGTGGCTTACTTGGCATCGGTGGACTTAGCCACGAGACCCTCTGCGGCACTCTGCGACATCTCGGTGGTGAGGGACTTTCCAGACGTCTTCCCTACCGAACTGCCGGGGATGCCCCCCAAGCGAGAGGTGGTTTTTCCGATCGAGCTCCCACCCGGCACCCGACCGATCACGAAGGCCCCCTACAGAATGGCCTTTGCAGAACTGAAGGAACTTAAGGCGCAGCTGGAAGATCTTCTGGACAAGGGATTCATTAGATCGAGTGTGTCACCATGGGGCGCACCGGTGCTCTTTGTGCGGAAGAAGGATGGAAGCTTGCGGCTGTGCATCGACTACCGAGAGATCAACAAGGTCACAGTGAAGAACAAGTACCCCTTACCCAGGATTGATGACCTCTTTGACCAACTGCGGGGATCAACGGTCTTCTCAAAGATTGACCTGCAGTCGGGTTACCACCAGCTCAGAGTTCAAGACGAGGATATTCCGAAGACGGCCTTCCGGACTCGGTATGGCCACTACGAGTTCACGGTAATGCCGTTCGGGCTTACTAACGCCCCGGCGGTATTCATGGACATGATGAACCGGGTTTTCAGACCCTTCCTGGATCTGTTCATAGTGGTCTTCATCGACGACATCCTGATCTACTCAACCACCGACGAGGAGCACGAGGAGCATTTACGGATCGTTCTGCAGACTCTCAGGGACCAGAGGCTTTTCGCCAAACTTAAGAAGTGCGAGTTTTGGCTTCGCGAGGTGGGATTTCTGGGGCACATCATTTCAGCAGCAGGAATCGCAGTGGATCCTAAGAAAGTAGAGTCGGTGACTGACTGGCCCCAACCGACTACGGTGACAGAGGTTCGTAGCTTCCTGGGCCTTGCGGGATATTATAGGCGTTTTGTCGATGGGTTCTCGAAGATTGCGACCCCCCTAAACCGATTGACCCGAAAAGGAGTAAAGTTCATTTGGACGGCCCAATGCCAAGAAAGTTTTGAAGAACTTAAGAAGCGGTTAACCAGAGCGCCTGTGCTTGCATTACCAACACCCGGGGAAGACTACGAGGTTTACTGCGATGCATCGCGGATAGGATTGGGAGGAGTACTAATGCAAGAAGGAAAAGTCATAGCCTATGCCTCCAGGCAACTCAAGGATTATGAGCAAAACTACCCGACACACGACCTGGAGCTTGCCGCAGTCGTCTTCGTCCTGAAACTATGGAGGCACTATCTCTTTGGTGTCCACTGTAACGTGTTCTCGGATCACCAAAGCCTTAAGTACCTCTTCACCCAGAAAGAGCTGAACCTACGGCAGAGACGGTGGTTGGAGTTACTGAAGGATTACGACCTAACTATTCAATACCACCCGGGAAAAGCAAATGTAGTAGCAGATGCCCTGAGCAGGAAAGGACAGGCAGAAAGGACTTCAGCGGGCACAATCACACAGCAGGGCGACTTGATTGCAGAATTCTCGCGATTGAGATTGGAAGTGGTACCAGCAGGGATGGTCGAGCGACTAATGTCTTTAACAGTCGTGCCGACCCTTTTCGAGAGGATTCGAGAAGGCCAAGGTGCTGATCCACAGCTACGGCTGGAACGGGATAAGATTTCCCCGGAGCAGGAGGGAGACTTTGCAGTGGGAACAGATGGCACTCTTCGATTTCGGGGGCGGATTTGCGTGCCCGATTTGCCAGACCTGAAGAAAGAAATCTTGACTGAAGCACACTGCGCCCCCTACACGGCGCACCCTGGGGGCACCAAGTGTAGGTTTTTATATATTAAGGATCCACAAGGATCTAAATAGGTACTATCAAACAACTAGAGGGGGTGAATAGGTGTAATACTTATAAAACCAATCTCAGTGCAAAATAAAAACCAATGCGGAAAATAAAAATAGCACACCGAGATATACGTGGAAACTCCAATCCAGGAGAAAAACCACGGGACCAACACGCAATAACAATCCACTAAGAAAAGAAGAATAACAAGGTGATTACCGACTCCACGGACTCAAACCCCTCCTTCAACTTCTTCGGATCTTGCGCTCACCGATTGCACGTCCACTGCACACGTTCGAATCCACGAACGCCACTCGAATCCACGAGCACACGTTTCGAATCCACGAAACGCCTTCAACACATCGAATCCACGATGCTACGTCGAATCCACGACGCAAACTTGATAAAAGCTTCGATGGTGATCCGTTGCTTAGATTATTAATGAAGAACCATGGATGGAATCTCTAAGCAAAGATTAGATCAATTCGACAAAAGATAGATCTTGGAAGAACCGTCGAATTGACCTAAAAGAGGCTATAAAGAAGAACGATAAAAACCTAGCCTCTAGGGTTGCTCTCAAGTGTTTTATAAATTTATCGGTAGTTCTTGAGAAACCCTAAGTGTCTATTTATAGGTTAGAAACCTTTGGAAAGAGATAAGCATCAAAAACTGACTTAACAGAATTTTTCCCGTACGGCGGTCCGGACTGGATTGGCTGATCCGGACTGTCGTCTTTTTTTCAGCAATTCCTGAAAAAACAAGGTTCGGGGTCCGGACTGGAATCCACGGTCCGGACTGGATTAGCAAAACAGTCCTGAACAGAATTTCCAGTCCTGAACGGATTTCCTGATCAATCCGAATCCATTTTCCTTGAGATTGATGTAATTGATCCACAATTCTTCATCTTCAATCTTCAAGACTCAAAACACTGAGTGTCAACTTGAGCTCTTGTTGAATCTTCTCTGAGTCTTTGATTGCTGATTGACAATTTGATCACTTCAAGACTCCGACTCAACTCACGAAATATGCCGACACAAAAAGCCGTAACAATCTCCCCCTTTGGCAATTTCGTGACAAAAACCAAAAATACATAAAACGCTCAAGACACTCATCTTAAACCAAAAAATCGAAACTCAATGTCATCACCAAAATATTGACTTTCTTTGCGTGAAAGATCCAATAAACAAAAATTACATTTGAACCAGTCTTAGAACAAACTCTATGACTTAGGACTTGGAGTCTTAAAGTGATGTAGATCCTGCAAAACAAAACTCCAAACAAATCAAAAGTCAGTTGTCAGAAATAAAATGTAAATCCTACATTTGATTCGTCCTTTTGGTTCTTTTTGTTTTTCGGCTCCTTTTTCATCATCTCCCCCTATCTCGATGATCTCATCTACGTCTCCTTTTTCATCATCTCCCCCTATCTCGATGATCTCATCTACGTCTCCCCCTATTTCTCTTCTCCCCCTTTTTGTCACAAATTGTCAAACAGTGAACATACTAGACAAAAGGAAATCACTAACAGCATTAGTTCATAGAGAAAGAGAAATAAAAGCTCAGTTCCGGTATATAACAAAAACACAGATTGCATACCGGTACTCGAAAGCAAAAATCAAATAATTTCTTGAAACAAATCCAGATTTTGAAATCTTTGAATTTTCGATTTGCGTGTAATCAAGAAAATCAATTTAATTGCTTGAAAATTGTGAGATCATATAGATGTCATTCAATCCAATTAATTTTACAAAAATTAAAAAGATTTACTCCGAAATCATGAAAAACAAAGATAAAACATTATAAACCGTTTTTCATATTATATACGTCAAACACAAGTCATCAAAAATAATCTTGAGATCCAAAGTCTATCAAGATGTAACGGATTTACAAAGATGACTTACAGAGATTTCCAAATGACATCAATTTTGAATTTTACCCTTCTAAATTGAGATATGCACTAAAATACCTAAGGGTGGCTCTTTGAGCATCTTTTAACTATCCCACCTTATACCAACCAGGAGATTGTTCAAAATATAAGAACTTTGAATATGAATCTCCTGTTGAGTTATGAATCCCAAAGGATCTAAATAGGTACTATCAAACAACTAGAGGGGGGGTGAATAGGTGTAATACTTAAAAACTCAATCTCAGTGCAAAATAAAAACCAATGCGGAAAATAAAAACAGCACACCGAGATATACGTGGAAACTCCAATCCAGGAGAAAAACCACGGGACCAACACGCAATAACAATCCACTAAGAATAGAAGAATAACAAGGTGATTACCGACTCCACGGACTCAACCCCTCCTTCAGCTTCTTCGGACCTTGCGCTGACCGGTTGGATATCCACGCAATAACAATCCCTAAGAAAAGAAGAATAACAAGGTGATTACCGTCTCCACGGATTTAACCCCTCCTTCAATTTCTTGGACCTCGCGCTCCACCGATTTTGCACGTCCACTGCACACGTTCGAATCCACGAACGCCACTCGAATCCACGAGCACACGTTTCGAATCCACGAAACGCCTTTAGCACACCGAATCCACGATGCCACGTCGAATCCACGACGCAAACTCAGTCGATAAGAATATTGACTTCGATGGTGATCCTTCGCTTAGATTCTCATTGGGGAACCGTAGAAAAAATCTCTAAGCAAAGATTAGATCAATTCGACAAAAAATATGTTCTTGAAAGAACCATCGAATTGACCTAAAAGAGGCTATAAAGAAGACCGATAAAAACCTAGCCTCTAGGGTTGCTCTCAAGAGTTTTATAAAAAGATCGGCCGTAGCTCCCACGTTTTTGAGAAACCCTAAGTGTCTATTTATAGTTTAGAAACCTTTGGAAAGAGATAAGAATCAAAAACATACCTTATCTGGAAATTTTCCGGACGGCGATCCGGATCGGATTTACTGCGATCCGGATCGTCGTAACGAGATTGACGATTCCAGAAATACCATGGTTCGGGATCCGGATCGCATTGCCCGATCCGGATCGTTCATACAAATCAGAAAACTTAACATTCGAGATCCGGATCGGAAATTGCATGGATCCGGATCGAAGTCTTGTATGAAGCAACAACCTTCGGGATCCGGATCGTTGGCTCTGATCCGGATCCTGAACATGTCCGAACAACAGTTTTTGATTATTATGCAATTAAAAGTTCATCCAAGTGTTTCTACACTATAAGAAAGTATTCGGATCACCACAATTATTTAGTTAAACATACCTGATCCTCTTGAATACTTTCTTCTTGAGATTGATGTAACTGATCCACAATTCTTCAACTTCAATCTTCAAGACTCAAGACACTGAGTGTCAACTTGAGCTCTCGTTGAATCTTCTCTAAGTCTTTGATTGCTGATTGACAATTTGATCCCTTTAAGACTCCGACTCAACTCACTGACTTGACTCACGAAATATGCCAATACCAAAATGCCGTAACAATCTCCCCCTTTGGCAATTTCGTGACAAAACCCAAAAATACATAAAAGCGCTCAAGTCACTCATCTTAAACCAAAAAATCGAAACTCAATATCATCACCAAAACATTGATTTTCTTTGCGAGAAAGATCCAATAAATACAAAATTACATTTGAACCAAACAGTCCTAGAACATACTCTATGACTTAGGACTTGGAGTCTTAAAGTGATGTAATTCCTGCAAAACAAAACTCCAAACGAAATCAAACGTTAGTCGTTAGAAATTAGAATCCTGCATTTGATCCGTCTTCCTTTTGGTTCTTTTGTTTTTCGGCTCTTTCAATTTTTCTTTGTCTCCCCCTATCTTGAGCATCTCTAACATGTTCTCCATGTTCTTGAGCATCTATGTTCTCACCCTTTGTGGTACGATCATCATTTTCCGTTCTCCCCCATTTTTCCATTTTTGTTTCGTTTGTCCTCTCTTGATGATCTCATCTCCGTCATTTCTCTTCTCCCCCTTTTTGTCACAAATTGTCAAACAGTGAACATACTAGACAAAAGGAAATCACTAACAACATCAGTTCAAAGAGAAAGAGAGATAAAAGCTCAGTTCCGGTATATAACAAAAATGCAGATTGCGTACCGGTACTAGAAGGCAAAAAACTAATAATTCCTTGAAACAAATCCAAATTTTAGAATCTTTTCAAATACCGATTTGTATTCCATCAAGGAAACAATTTAAGTGCTTTAACCAATGAATTAACAAGATGTCATTCAATCCAATTAATTTCACAAGATTAAAAAGATTTACTCCTAAATCATGAAAAACAAAGATAAAACATTATAAACAGTTTTTCATGTTATATTCATCAAACACAAGTCATCAAAAATAATCTTGAGATCCAAAGTCTATCAAGATGTAACGGATGTACAAAGATGACTTACAGAGATTTCCAAATGACATCAATTTGATTTCTTACCCTTTCAAATTTGAGATAAGCACTAAAATACCTAAGGGTGGCTCTTTGAGCATCTTTCAACTATCCCACCTTATACCAACCAGGAGATTGTTCAAAATATAAGAGTTTTGCATATAAATCTCCAAATGCTTCAACTAAAGATTTTCTCATAAAATACTATCAAGCATCCATAATATGTGGTAGCTTCACACACAAACCGGACGACCAGGGTGGCAGCTCTTTCCAACATGTGGTGGTAGTTTTCACACTCCTTTCGGATGTAACTCTTTCCACATCTTTTGCAAATTATTTCAATACCCTTGTAAGAATGCAATCTCTTACGTGAAAGAATTAAATCCCAAATTTTAGTCTATCGGTTGTCTCATGTTTATCACAATGAATTCACACAACCGAGATAGATTAAGCATCTAAAGATCACACATGATTTCTAAAATTTGATGCTTATAATATCAAAAACTCCTATAATGAAGTATCTTCAAGATTATGATTATGGAGTAAAGTTGATAATCCATATAAAATTAATTTGGAGTGAATGAAAGTGAAAACCCTTTTTATTCAATGCACTTGTTCGTTGAAATCCTTTTGTTTAAAAAACAAAACATAAAAACGAAGAGCATTGAAAACATGTAATGCAGAGATTCAAAAAAATATGAAAGGAAAACCAATCAAAGCATTACATACAGTCATAAGCTATTTAGAACTTAAGACAAGGAAAGATATCACCTTTCCGAATCCAAAATTGTCGAATTTTGGGTTGTCTTGATTCATTGTGGTTGGGAGATGATAGCTTTGACTGTTGATCCACCTTAGGTCTTTGCCTCGCAGTGATCCACTTGTATGATTGATGATGTGGCTCGGACCTTTGGTGGGTTGAGTGAACTCCTTTGACTTGATGTGTCTTTTGATTCTGTTGAGTTCGCTCCGTAGATGAAGTTGCCGAAGAATTTTTCTTTCTCTTTTTCGGGCAATCCTTCACCAAATGTCCTTCAAGTCCACATAAGTGACAAGTTCTTCCTTTCAATTTCACTGTGGAACTTGAAGCATTCACAGTTTGGTTCTTTTTGAATCCCAAACCAACCTTGCTTGTTTGACCTAATCCGGACATACATTCAAGTTTCTTGGAACCGGTTGAAATCCTTTGTATGTCGGATTTGAGTTGATGAACTTGCTTGGTCAATGCTTGGTTGGCGACATGAATCTCCTCAGACTGTTTTTCTAGAAAATCAATCTTGTTAATATGGGAATTAACGACCGTTTCCAATTGATTTATCTTTTCTTGGAGGATTTTATTATTATTCAATAAAAGCTCTCGCTCCTCCTCGAGATCATGAAGTTTGATCTTTAAAGCATGATTCTCGTCTTGATTCTCAAGTCGTTGCTTCCTCAACTTCTTGATATGTTTGGCCATCTTCTTAGATTCCGCAAGAAGTTGTTGATATGCCTCAACGAGTTCTTCCTCGTCCGACTCCCCCTCACTTGATGACTCTCCGCCGGTTGTTGACGTTTCATACAAAATCAAAGGAGTAGAGTCAGTGACTAAAGATGATAAACAATTATTAGAAGAGGGAAAATGAGAGGCATGAGAAGCAACGATTTTTTCTTTTTCCTCTTTACTTGAGGTTGATTCATTAGAAGTAGAATCGTCCCAAGTTTTCGCTTGCAAAGTGTGATGACCCGGACTCCTGCAAGAACTGTGCAACATTAAACAGTGACTGTAGGGAGCTTATTCGGTGAAACAGAGCTTGTAGATTTGGAATTGAACATTTAATATAGACTCTGCACAAAAATCGGAGCAAATGGAATTTTCCGGGAGCTTTCGGCAAAATTTCGGATGGGAATTTGGCAAAATGGACGTCGGATTTGGACTCAGCGCGCGAAAACGATCGAAATGGTATATTCGCTTTATTTTTTCGGCACTTGGTACTGTTCACCGGAACAGTAACCGCCGGCCGGAATTACTGTTCCGGCCGCCGGCGGCGAGCGGCGGCGGGCGGCGGCGCACGGCGGCGGGCCGCGGCGCAGCGGCGGCACAGCGGCAGAGCGCGGAGGCGCGCGGCCCTGGTGCGCGGTCCATGGGCCTGGCGTGCACCGGGAGCACCGAATACCCCCTTGCCACGTGGCGCTTCCCCATTGGTTCGCCGGCTTCTAGAAGCGAGTGGGAGGGTGACACGTGGCACACCCGGATTGGCTGACAGGATCCGGAAGACCCGGCGCGGGGACCGGGCCCGTGCACCACGTGGACACGTGGCGGCTTCTGAGTGGCCCTTGCACAGGCTGTTTCCTATTTTGTGGACGCGTGGCGCGTTTTGGTTGGCCCGTTTCAGTGTTTCCTGTTCGGATCCGATCCTGTGTGGAGCCCCAGCCCATTATAAATAGCAATCCCCACCCCCTCTCATTCCCACCTCGATTTGCGGGCCTTAGAGTGAGAATCAGGGCATGTGCCCTCTACGAAAAATTTTCCTCTCTCTCTCTTCTCTCTCTCTCTAAAATCTCAGAATTTTTGAAGATACCGGTAGTGAGTTATCTGCGACGCGGCGCACTGCGACGGTTTTCTTTTTCGGCCCATTTCCCGTCGCAGTTCAGTCGAAAATTCTCTGTGTGCTAACTAGGAGGAATTTTTGAACGATTTTTGTGGCAGCGCGTTCCTAAGAGGTAAGGCTTTGATTTTCGTGTTGATCACTTCGCTCCATTTCGTACTTTTGGCACGTTTCCCGAGGTCTCTTTGACCCCCCTTTTTGCTGTGGTAGTTTCTGGACAGCACCAACTTCTCCGATTTTTATCTTGACGTAGGAGCGTCAGATCGAGACGTTTAAAGAGTCGATTTTGATCTACTCTTCGCGAGGAACACAACCGTAATTTTTCTGGATTTTTCGGAGCACTTTTTAGAGGTGAAAAATTCCTCTTTTCTCGTGCTATTTGAAAAACAGCAAATATGGTACTTTTTGGGATTTATATTTATACCGGGAGCGTTGTTATGTACAACTGTACTCTGATTTGCAGGAGTTGAGGACTGTGGACCACCAGGAGACCACCTGGGGTGTATTTTGAGCTACTGGAGGTGGGCGGTTGTTGCTTACCTCATTTTTGACAAGCTCACTGGGATTACTGGAACTCCCCTAAAATTTAATTGATGAGAACAATTGGGACAAACTAATATGACAATTGATGAGAACAATTGGGACAAACTAAATTGATGAGAACTATTGGGACTACTAACAGGACTACTAACAGGACTACTAACAGGACAATTGATGAGAACCGCTGGGACGAACTCTCCTAAAAATTAATATAACCCCACAGATGATATGATGACTTATATTGGGACACTGTGATTGGGACAAAGGCTATAATCTCGCATGCAAATAACTTTTATTCAGTAAATCAATCTTTTTAAATCTTTGACACTATTTTATAGCTTGCATGCATGACTGAACATCTAGTGAGGCCACTATTTATTGCTACACTATCATATTGGGATTTGAACATGTTTCATTGTTGTCCTTTGCATCCAGATGCTTGTTGCTCAAGTATGAGCAGGGGTTTGGGATAGTGTAGTCGAGATTGCATTAGATTGTGGATTTGTGGGGTATTGCGGTGACCGCGGACAGTAGGCGGTTGACCAGATGTTTATCCTTGCATCAGATTGGGGTTGAGTCTGGTTTATTGCATCAGCTGGGGATTGGGTTTTTTGAGTTCTATTGCATCAGTGGATGGAGTTTTCCCACTTTGATCATAGTCATGATCCAGTCCTGCTATATTGTGATACTTGTGAGACATGTGCTACAGAGATACTGTGATACTGATGACAGATATACTTGTGATACTGATGACAGAGATACTTTACTCGTGTGGGTCGCTCCCCTCGAGTGCCACTCCGGAGGTAGGCTTTCTTTTTCGGACCCAGCCTTGTGTGCCGGTCTGATACTTATTTTGGGATGCGAGCCGTGCGGGCCGATCCCGCGGTTTCGAGCCTTGTGTGCAGATTCCGCTGAGCAGGCAACACCAGTTGTTACTGGTATCTAGATTGGGTTTATTTGGACAGATACTGTTTCTGATGCATGCATACAGTTTTGACAGCATAATAGTGGTAGTTTACCTGTTTCAGCATCTTATGTATCTTACCACTTCCCCTTTTCCCCTTTTGCCTCTAGTAGTCCTAGTGGGTGCGTCAGAGTTGAGGTTTTACCCGCTAGGGGAGGCTGCTGGTTTATCTGATAGTTCTCACCCCCCATTATTGTTTTCCTGTCCCTTTCTTCTCCTTTATTTAGCAGAGTCGTCTGCAGGAGCTGCTAGGCCATCGGCAGCTGATCGAGGTAAGGGGATCGCTGAATAGATAGATCTCCTGGGAGACTGAGAGCTGTAGATAGACGCTGTACCCTTCACTCAGACTGTGGTATTCTCCTTTTATTTTGAGTCTGGCTTTCGCCAGCTGGTTGTACTATTTTGGTGAGCTGGGAGATTATTGTACTTATTACAGCTTTATTTGTAGTTCCAGTCTGAGATACTATGTGGTTCTTCTACTTCAGCTCTGTATTATGCTCTTTTATTGTTCATATTATATCGGAGCAGGTTACCAGCGCTTCGTGTACTCGGGAAATTCCGTGTGCACGGCGGATCTGTTGGCGAGCCCGGGTTCCGGGGCGTGACAGATTAAGTTGGTATCAGAGCTTAGGGATAGGTCAGTTGGGACTTAGGAAACCCTAGGCTTTTGGTAGACCCTAGGATAATAGGGCGCGAGAGACGTGACATTTTGCGAAAGTCGTTGATTTATTTGTTTGACTCTTCCAAGTAAGTGAAGAGAGACCGACATACCCCATTTCTGGTGAACAGTTATGTTGGCTGCAGACAACATAAAGTCACAGAAATAGGGGAATGTCTTTGACTTTCGCTAGATTGGGTCGTGTGGAATTTTATTTTGCTGATTTGTGGCTTTTGGTGACAGTATGTCACCCCGTCGTTATTTTTCCGTCGGGGATATTTCTACCCCTTCTGAGAAGCCCGAGCAGGCGGTATCTGCTGAGCTGGGAGAACTACGGGCCTTGGTGACCCATTTGGTGGCAAGAAGCTTTCGACAGGACCAACGCCTGGAGCAGTTGCTGGCGCAGAGAGGTGACTTGGCGGTTGACGAAGGGGCCAGGACTTTCGAGCAGCGTCCAGACAAGAAACGCCCCGCCCCAGATAATGCTGGACAGGCCAGTTCAGGGAGACCACCACGACCCCTGCGGCCCCAGTCTACGGGCCGTGGGCGTCTTGATCGACGAGGACCTGGTAGATCGCAGAGGCCTCCGCAGCAGCAGTCTCGACAGTCTCGGGCGTCGGTCCGATGCATTTTCTGTAGGGGGCAGCATTCATCAAATACCTGTGGCTTGAGGAAGGGTCGATGCTTCCGATGTGGGCAGCCAGGCCACATCCGACCTACGTGCCCCTTTCGGGTTTTAGTAGCACCTTCTTCAGCATTGGCCCCTACCGCATCCCAGCAGAGGTCACAGAGGCCTCAGCGGCATAGGCAGCAGCAACAGCAGGTAAGGCATCCTCAGTCTATAGTTAGGTGCATTTTCGGCGAAGGTCAGCACACTTCAGGTGCTTGTGACTTGAGGTTCGGCCGCTGTTTCAAGTGCGGACAGCCCGGGCACGTGCGAGTTACGTGTCCTTCGGGGATAACGGTGGCACCTACTTCGGATCTGTCCCTGCCACTTCCCAGCTACGACCGGGAGCTTCACCGACAGATCTTCAAGGAGATCAAGTTTCATTCCCCCGCCCTTCTGGAGAGAGACAGCCGTTGTTGAGCAGTCAAGATGGCTTAGCGCAGGCAAGGGATTCTGCTATGGCTGATCGAGTGGAGGCAGGTATGATTTACTTTCTGCATAAGGACTCGTACCTCGTTTTTATAGGGGCATCTCTTTATTTGTAGAGAATGTACATCATTGCATAGGGTTAGGAATAGGACTCTCACCTTGTGCACAGAAGGTGTAGATTCCCGATTGAACTCTGCACATGGAGGAGTGCTGTTAGCCCCACCCGATTTAGATCGAGTCCTGGATTATGCCAGTAGACCTATTGGACCTGAGTCAACTGAAGGACTTCGATGTGGTCCTCGGGATGGACTGGTTGGCTCGGTATTTTGCGACTATTGATTGTGCCGCAAGGACCGTCACTTTTAGAAAGCCAGAAAATGTTGGTGTATCGGGAATGTCAGAGCGCTTTCTTTGCCTCTAGGATTTCGACTTCCCGAGCGAGGCTGATGATCCGTCGAGGATGTGTAGCCTTTTTGGCTAGTGTTGTTGAGGGGCCTACGGCGGCGCCGGAACTCGGGATATCCCTATTGCCCGCGAGTTCCCGGATGTTTTCCCACCTGAGCTGTCTAGCATGCCGCCAGATAGGGAGATTGAGTTCGTGATTAACGTAGTTCCAGGAACTGCGCCAATCTCTAAGGCTCCTTACCGGATGGCACCGGCTGAGCTGCGAGAGCTTAAGGCGCAACTCCAGGATTTAATGGATAAGGGCTTTATTAGGCTGAGTGTATCACCTTGGGGTGCGCCGGTGCTATTCGTAAAAGAAGATGGATGGGTCACTTCGATTGTGTGTGGACTATAGGGAATTAAATAAAGTGACCATCAAGAACAAGTACCCTTTGCCGCGCATCGATGATCTTTTTGATCAGCTTGCAAGGGTCTGTGTCCTTCTCTAAAATAAGATTTGCAGTCCGGTTACCACCAGTTAAAGGTGAAGGCCGAGGATGTTCCGAGACGGCATTCAGATCACTGTACGGGCATTATGAATTCACAGTTATGCCTTTTGGGCTACTAATGCCCCTGCCCCGCGTTCATGGATTTATGAACCTCTTCCGACTATACTTGGATCGATTCGTATAGTATTCATTGATGATATCTTGATTTACTCCCGAAGTGATATTGAGCATGAGGAGCACTTGAGGATTGTGCTGCAACTTCTACGAGAGAAGAAGTTGTTTGACCAAGCTGGCAAAGTGCGAATTTTGGCTTCGGGAGGTATCTCTTCTTGGGCCATGTAATTTCCGCTGCAAGTGTGGCGGTGGACCCAGCGAAGATTGAGGCAGTCCGTGATTGGCCCCGACCGACGACGGTTTCTGAGGTACGTAGCTTTATGGGTTTAGCTGGGTATTACCGTCGTTTTGTGGAAGCTTTGCGAAGCTCTCCACACCCCTCACTCGCTTGACGCGTAAGGGAGTGAAGTTTATCTGGTGAGGACTGTCAAAAGCTTTGAGGAGCTGATGAATAAACTGATGACCGCTCATATCCTTTCCCTTCCTGTTATGGGAAAAGGATATGTGATCTATAGTGATGATCACACAGCGGACTTGGTTGTGTGCTGATGCAGGAAGGGGGGTAATTGCTTACGCATCAAGGCAACTCCAAGGATTATGAGAAGAATTCCACTACCCATGACTTGGAGCTTGCTGCTGTAGTGTTTGCACTGAAGCTTTGGCGTCATTACTATATGGGGCAGCATTGTGAAATCTACACCGACCACAAGAGCCTAAAATACCTGTTCACACAGAAGGAGTGAATTTGAGGCAACGTAGGTGGTTAGAGCTATTAAAGGATTATGATTTCTCTACCACCCAGGCAAGGCTAATGTGGTCGCTGATGCCTTGAGTAGGAGGGCGGTGCAAAGTTTGTCTATTTTGACACATCCCAGGCACCGCTATTAGAGGAAATGAAACGACTCGAGATAGAGGTTGTGTCCCCTGGGGGCACTGCTACTGACATCTTTAGTCTTGCAGCCCACTCTGCTGGACAGGATCAAAGAGAAACAGAGTGAGGACCCCCACTGGCCAGGATTAGAGATCATATTCCGAGTGATCAGTCAGGGGACTTAACGGTAGATGCCTCGGGTACTGAGGTACAGGAACCGAGCATGTGTGCCAATACATGTGGAGATTAAGAACAGATATTCGAGAGGTCCATTATACCCTTATACCTACATCCTGGTGGGACTAAGATGTTAAGGACCTCAAGGCACACTTCTGGTGGAAAGCAATGAAAGGGATAATGGGAGATTTTGTGGGCCCAGTGTTGAACTTGTCAGCAAGTGAACTAGGCATCTAGTGCCAGCTGGCAAGTTACAAAGTCTCCCCATCCCGATGGAATGGGACCCATTACAATGGACTTGTGGTCGGACTACCGAGGGCCCAGGAGGAGCAGACGCATCTGGGTAGTTTGTAGATAGACTTACCAAGTCGGCGCACTTTCTGCCCATGCAGACTACGTGGCCACTGTGGCGACTAGCCCGTTATACTCTAGACAATATTGTGAGATACTTGGAATACCCGCCTCCATTGTTTCAGATAGAGACCCGAGGTTGTTTCGCATTCTCTGAAGGAGTTTGCAAACAGCCTTGGGGACTGAACTTAGGTTCAGTACAGCTTTTCATCCGCAGACTGAGGGCAGTCCGAGCGGACGATACAAATCCGGGAGGACATGCTGAGGGCTTTGTCTTGGATTCGGCGGAGGGTGGATTCGCATTTATCTTTGGCTGAATTCGCGTACAACAATAGCTTTCAAGCGAGCATTCTTTGTTAGATGGCTCCGTTTGAAGCATTGTATGGACGCAAGGTCGATCACTCACTTTTTATTGGAGTGCGGTAGACGAGAGGCGGACCTTGGAACCAGATGTCTT
>CM055071.1:30360011-30395011 GCA_029204045.2 Tillandsia leiboldiana
CACCTTGAGCGACTAGCCCAGTTATATCTAGAACAATATTGTGAGATTACTTGGAATACCCGCCTCCATTGTTTCAGATAGAGACCCGAGGTTTGTTTCGCATTTCTGAAGGAGTTTGCAAACCGCCTTGGGGACTGAACTTAGGTTCAGTCAGCTTTTTCATCCGCAGACTGATGGGCAGTCCGAGCGGACGTACAAAATCCTGAGGACATGCTGAGGCTTGTGTCTTGGAGTTTTCGGCGGAGGTGGGATTCGGCATTTATCTTTGGCTGATTCGCGTACAACAATAGTTTCAAGCGAGCATTAAGATGGCTCCGTTTGAAGCATTGTAGGACGCAAGTGTCGATCACCACTTATTGAGTGACGTAGACGAGAGGCGGACTTGGGACCAGATGTCTTGATAGAGGCAGAAGAGAAGGTCGGTGATTCGAAAGCATCTTCAAACCGCCCAAAAGCCGACAGAGGAGTTATGCCGAGGTTCGGCGACGAGACTTAGAATTTCAGGTTGAAGATCATGTGTTCCTGAAAGTCTCGCCATCCAAGGAATCAGGAGGTTTGGCATCGTGGGAAACTTAGCCCCCGATATAATGGACCCTTTTGAGGTATTGGAGCGTATCGGGTTCAGTTACCTACGACTTGCACTTCCGAGGCTTGCTGGTGTCCATGATGTATTTATGTCTTCGAACCCCATCGCACGTCATTGACTTCACACCGCTTGAGTTTAGCGAAGATTTGAGGTATGAGGAGCGCCCACTGCGAATTCTGGACGAGAGGTGAGAGAATTGCGCAGTAGGGCCATTCCCTATGTGAAAATTCAATGGGGCAATCATGACGAGCGCGAGGCTACATGGGAGCTTGAGTCGGGAGATGAGGGACGCCCAACCCCTACTTATTTGAGACTTTGGACTGAGGATTGTTGTTGAGTCTCGTTTCGAGGACGAAACTCTTTTAGTGGGGGAGGATGTGATGACCCGGACTCCCGCAAGAACTGTGCAACATTAAACAGTGACGTAGGGAGCTTATCGGTGAAACAGAGCTTGTAGATTTGAAATTGAACATTTAATATAGACTCTGCACAAAAATCGGAGCAAATGGAATTTTCCGGGAGCTTTCGGCAAAATTTCGGAGGGAATTGGCAAAATGGACGTCGGATTTGGATCAGCGCGCGAAAACGATCGAAAGGTATATTCGCTTTATTTTTCGGCACTTGGTACTGTTCACGGAACAGTAACGCCGGCGGAACTGTTCCGGCGCCGGCGGCGAGCGGCGAGCGGCGGCGGGCGGCGGCGCCGCGCGGCGCGGCCGCGGCGCAGCGGCGGCACCAGCGGCAGAGCGCGGAAGCGCGCGCCCTGGTGCGCGGTCCATGGCTGGCGTGCACCGCGAGCACCGAATACCCCCTTGCCACGTGGCGCTTCCCCATTGGTTCGCCGGCTTCTAGAAGCGCGTGGGAGGGTGAACGTGGCACACCCGGATTGGCTGACAGGATCCGGAAGACCGGCGCGGGACGGGCCGTGCACCACGTGGACACGTGGCGGCTTCTGAGTGGCCCTTGTACAGGCTGTTTCCTGTTTTGTGCACGCGTGGCGGGTTTTGGTGGCCCGTTTCAGTGTTTCCTGTTCGGATCCGATCCTGTGTGGAGCCCCAGCCCATTATAAATAGCAATCCCCACCCCCTCTCATTCCCACCTCGATTTGCGGGCCTTAGAGTGAGAATCAGGGCATGTGCCCTCTACGAAAAATTTTCCTCTCTCTCCTCTTCTCTCTCTCATCTAAAATCTCAGAATTTTTGAAGATACCGGTAGTGAGTATCTGCGACGCGGCGCACTGCGATGGTTTTCTTTTTCGGCCCATTTCCCGTCGTAGTTCAGTCGAAAATTCCCTGTGTGCTAACCAGGAGGAATTTTTGAACGATTTTTGTGGCAGCGCGTTCCTAAGAGGTAAGGCTTTGATTTTCGTGTTGATCACTTCGCTCCATTTCGTACGTTTGGCACGTTTCCCGAGGTCTCTTTGACCCCCTTTTTGCTGTGGTAGTTTCTGGACAGCACCAACTTCTCCGATTTTTATCTTGACGTAGGAGCGTCAGATCGAGACGTTTAAAGAGACGATTTTGATCTACTCTTCGCGAGGAACACAAACCGTAATTTTTCTGGATTTTTCTGAGCACTGTTAGAGGTGAAAAATTCCTCTTTTCTCGTGCTATATTTGAAAAACAGCAAATATGGTACTTTTTGGGATTTATATTTATACCGGGAGCGTTGTTATGTACAACTGTACTCTGATTTGCAGGAGTTGAGGACTGTGGACCACCAGGAGACCACCTGGGGTGTATTTTGAGCTACTGGAGGTGGGCGGTTGTTGCTTACCTCATTTTTGACAAGCTCACTGGGATACTGGAACTCCCCTAAAATTTAATTGAGGAGAACAATTGGGACAAACTAATATGACAATTGATGAGAACAATTGGGACATAACTAAATTGATGGAACTATTGGGACTACTAACAGGACTACTAACAGGACTACTACAGGACAATTGATGAGAACCGCTAGGACGAACTCTCCTAAAAATTATATACCCCACAGATGATATGATGAATTATATTGGGACACTGTGATTTGGACAAGGCTATAATCTCGCATGCAAAATAACTTTTATTCAGTAAATCAAGCTTTGTAAATCTGTGACACTATTTTACAGCTTGCATGCATGACTGAACATCTAGTGAGGCCACTATTTATTGCTACACTATCATATTGGGATTTGAACATGTTTCATTGTTGTCCTTTGCATCCAGATGCTTGTGGCTGCAAGTATGAGCAGGGGTTTGGGATAGTGTAGTCGAGATTGCATTAGATTGTGGATTTGTGGGGTATTGCGGTGACCGCGGACAGTAGGCGGTTGACCAGATGTTTATCCTTGCATCAGATTGGGGTTGAGTCTGGTTTATTGCATCAGCTGGGGATTGGGTTTTTTGAGTTCTATTGCATCAGTGGATGGAGTTTTCCCACTTTGATCATAGTCTGATCCAGTCCTGCTATATTGTGATACTTGTGAGACATGTGCTACAGAGATACTGTGATACTGATGACAGATATACTTGTGATACTGATGACAGAGATACTTTACTCGTGTGGGTCGCTCCCCTCGAGTGCCACTCCGGAGGTAGGCTTTCTTTTTCGGACCCAGCCTTGTGTGCCGGTCTGATACTTATTTTGGGATGCGAGCCGTGCGGGCCGATCCCGCGGTTTCGAGCCTTGTGTGCAGATTCCGCTGAGCAGGCAACACCAGTTGTTACTGGTATCTAGATTGGGTTTATTTGGACAGATACTGTTTCTGATGCATGCATACAGTTTTGACAGCATAATAGTGGTAGTTTACCTGTTTCAGCATCTTATGTATCTTACCACTTCCCCTTTTCCCCTTTTGCCTCTAGTAGTCCTAGTGGGTGCGTCAGAGTTGAGGTTTTACCCGCTAGGGGAGGCTGCTGGTTTATCTGGTAGTTCTCACCCCCCATTATTGTTTTCCTGTCCCTTTCTTCTCCTTTATTTTGCAGAGTCGTCTGCAGGAGCTGCTAGGCCATCGGCAGCTGATCGAGGTAAGGGGATCGCTGAATAGATAGATCTCCTGGGAGACTGAGAGCTGTAGATAGACGCTGTACCCTTCACTCAGACTGTGGTATTCTCCTTTTATTTTGAGTCTGGCTTTCGCCAGCTGGTTGTACTATTTTGGTGAGCTGGGAGATTATTGTACTTATTACAGCTTTATTTGTAGTTCCAGTCTGAGATACTATGTGGTTCTTCTACTTCAGCTCTGTATTATGCTCTTTTATTGTTCATATTATATCGGAGCAGGTTACCAGCGCTTCGTGTACTCGGGAAATCCCGTGTGCACGGCGGATCTGTTGGCGAGCCCGGGTTCCGGGGCGTGACAGATTAAGTTGGTATCAGAGCTTAGGGATAGGTCAGTTGGGACTTAGGAAACCCTAGGCTTTTGGTAGACCCTAGGATAATAGGGCGCGAGAGACGTGACATTTTGCGAAAGTCGTTGATTTATTTGTTTGACTCTTCCAAGTAAGTGAAGAGAGACCGACATACCCCATTTCTGGTGAACAGTTATGTTGGCTGCAGACAACATAAAGTCACAGAAATAGGGGAATGTCTTTGACTTTCGCTAGATTGGGTCGTGTGGAATTTTATTTTGCTGATTTGTGGCTTTTGGTGACAGTATGTCACCCCGTCGTTATTTTTCCGTCGGGGATATTTCTACCCCTTCTGAGAAGCCCGAGCAGGCGGTATCTGCTGAGCTGGGAGAACTACGGGCCTTGGTGACCCATTTGGTGGCAAGAAGCTTTCGACAGGACCAACGCCTGGAGCAGTTGCTGGCGCAGAGAGGTGACTTGGCGGTTGACGAAGGGGCCAGGACTTTCGAGCAGCGTCCAGACAAGAAATGCCCCGCCCCAGATAATGCTGGACAGGCCAGTTCAGGGAGACCACCACGACCCCTGCGGCCCCAGTCTACGGGCCGTGGGCGTCTTGATCGACGAGGACCTGGTAGATCGCAGAGGCCTCCGCAGCAGCAGTCTCGACAGTCTCGGGCGTCGGTCCGATGCATTTTCTGTAGGGGGCAGCATTCATCAAATACCTGTGGCTTGAGGGAGGGTCGATGCTTCCGATGTGGGCAGCCAGGCCACATCCGACCTACGTGCCCCTTTCGGGTTTTAGTAGCACCTTCTTCAGCATTGGCCCCTACCGCATCCCAGCAGAGGTCACAGAGGCCTCAGCGGCATAGGCAGCAGCAACAGCAGGTAAGGCAGCCTCAGTCTATAGTTAGGTGCATTTTCTGCGAAGGTCAGCACACTTCAGGTGCTTGTGACTTGAGGTTCGGCCGCTGTTTCAAGTGCGGACAGCCCGGGCACGTGCGAGTTACGTGTCCTTCGGGGATAACGGTGGCACCTACTTCGGCATCTGTCCCTGCCACTTCCCAGCTACGACCGGGAGCTTCACCGACAGATCTTCAAGGAGATCAAGTTTCATTCCCCCGCCCTTCTGGAGAGAGACAGCCGTTGTTGAGCAGTCAAGATGGCTTAGCGCAGGCAAGGGATTCTGCTATGGCTGATCGAGTGGAGGCAGGTATGATTTACTTTCTGGCATAAGGACTCGTACCTCGTTTTTATAGGGGCATCTCTTTTATTTGTAGAGAATGTACATCATTGCATAGGGTTAGGAATAGGACTCTCACCTTGTGCACAGAAGGTGTAGATTCCCGATTGAACTCTGCACATGGAGGAGTGCTGTTAGCCCCACGCGATTTAGATCGAGTCCTGGATTATGCCAGTAGACCTATTGGACCTGAGTCAACTGAAGGACTTCGATGTGGTCCTCGGGATGGACTGGTTGGCTCGGTATTTTGCGACTATTGATTGTGCCGCAAGGACCGTCACTTTTAGAAAGCCAGAAAATGTTGGTGTATCGGGAATGTCAGAGCGCTTTCTTTGCCTCTAGGATTTCGACTTCCCGAGCGAGGCTGATGATCCGTCGAGGATGTGTAGCCTTTTTGGCTAGTGTTGTTGAGGGGCCTACGGCGGCGCCGGAACTCGGGATATCCCTATTGCCCGCGAGTTCCCGGATGTTTTCCCACCTGAGCTGTCTAGCATGCCGCCAGATAGGGAGATTGAGTTCGTGATTAACGTAGTTCCAGGAACTGCGCCAATCTCTAAGGCTCCTTACCGGATGGCACCGGCTGAGCTGCGAGAGCTTAAGGCGCAACTCCAGGATTTAATGGATAAGGGCTTTATTAGGCTGAGTGTATCACCTTGGGGTGCGCCGGTGCTATTCGTAAAGAAGATGGATGGGTCACTTCGATTGTGTGTGGACTATAGGGAATTAAATAAAGTGGCCATCAAGAACAAGTACCCTTTGCCGCGCATCGATGATCTTTTTGATCAGCTGCAAGGGTCTTGTGTCTTCTCTAAAATAGATTTGCAGTCCGGTTACCACCAGTTAAAGGTGAAGGCCGAGGATGTTCCGAAGACGGCATTCAGATCACGGTACGGGCATTATGAATTCACAGTTATGCCTTTTGGGCTAACTAATGCCCCTGCCGCGTTCATGGATTTAATGAACCGGATCTTCCGACTATACTTGGATCGATTCGTAGTAGTATTCATTGATGATATCTTGATTTACTCCCGAAGTGATATTGAGCATGAGGAGCACTTGAGGATTGTGCTGCAACTTCTACGAGAGAAGAAGTTGTTTGCCAAGCTGGCAAAGTGCGAATTTTGGCTTCGGGAGGTAGTCTTCTTGGGCCATGTAATTTCCGCTGCAGGTGTGGCGGTGGACCCAGCGAAGATTGAGGCAGTCCGTGATTGGCCCCGACCGACGACGGTTTCTGAGGTACGTAGCTTTATGGGTTTAGCTGGGTATTACCGTCGGTTTGTGGAAGGCTTTGCGAAGCTCTCCACACCCCTCACTCGCTTGATGCGTAAGGGAGTGAAGTTTATCTGGAGTGAGGACTGTCAAAAGAGCTTTGAGGAGCTGATGAATAAACTGATGACCGCTCCTATCCTTTCCCTTCCTGTTATGGGAAAAGGATATGTGATCTATAGTGATGCATCACACAGCGGACTTGGTTGTGTGCTGATGCAGGAAGGGAGGGTAATTGCTTACGCATCAAGGCAACTCAAGGATTATGAGAAGAATTACCATACCCATGACTTGGAGCTTGCTGCTGTAGTGTTTGCACTGAAGCTTTGGCGTCATTATCTATATGGGGAGCATTGTGAAATCTACACCGACCACAAGAGCCTAAAATACCTGTTCACACAGAAGGAGTTGAATTTGAGGCAACGTAGGTGGTTAGAGCTATTAAAGGATTATGATATTCTCTACCACCCAGGCAAGGCTAATGTGGTCGCTGATGCCTTGAGTAGGAGGGCGGTGCAAAGTTTGTCTATGTTGATCACAGACCAGGCACCGCTATTAGAGGAAATGAGACGACTCGAGATAGAGGTTGTGTCCCCTGGGGTCACTGCTAGACTGACATCTTTAGTCTTGCAGCCCACTCTGCTGGACAGGATCAAAGAGAAATAGAGTGAGGACCCCCACTTGGCCAGGATTAGAGATCATATTCCGAGTGATCAGTCAGGGGACTTTACGGTAGATGCCTCGGGAGTACTGAGGTACAGGAACCGAGCATGTGTGCCAATACATGTGGAGATTAGAGAACAGATATTGCGAGAGGTCCATTATACACCTTATACCCTACATCCTGGTGGGACTAAGATGTATAAGGACCTCAAGGCACACTTCTGGTGGAAAGGCATGAAAAGGGATATTGGGAGATTTGTGGCCCAGTGTTTAACTTGTCAGCAAGTGAAAGCTGAGCATCTAGTGCCAGCTGGCAAGTTACAAAGTCTCCCAATCCCCGAGTGGAAATGGGACCACATTACAATGGACTTTGTGGTCGGACTACCGAGGGCCCAGGGAGGAGCAGACGCTATCTGGGTAGTTGTAGATAGACTTACCAAGTCGGCGCACTTTCTGCCCATGCAGACTACGTGGCCACTTGAGCGACTAGCCCAGTTATATCTAGACAATATTGTGAGATTACTTGGAATACCCGCCTCCATTGTTTCAGATAGAGACCCGAGGTTTGTTTCGCATTTCTGAAGGAGTTTGCAAACAGCCTTGGGGACTGAACTTAGGTTCAGTACAGCTTTTCATCCGCAGACTGATGGGCAGTCCGAGCGGACGATACAAATCCTGGAGGACATGCTGAGGGCCTGTGTCTTGGATTTCGGCGGAGGGTGGATTCGGCATTTATCTTTGGCTGAATTCGCGTACAACAATAGCTTTCAAGCGAGCATTCAGATGGCTCCGTTTGAAGCATTGTATGGACGCAAGTGTCGATCACCACTTTATTGGAGTGACGTAGACGAGAGGCGGACCTTGGGACCAGATGTCTTGATAGAGGCAGAAGAGAAGGTCCGGGTGATTCGAAAGCATCTTCAAACCGCCCAAAAGCCGACAGAGGAGTTATGCCGAGGTTCGGCGACGAGACTTAGAATTTCAGGTTGAAGATCATGTGTTCCTGAAAGTCTCGCCATCCAAAGGAATCAGGAGGTTTGGCACTCGTGGGAAACTTAGCCCCCGATATATTGGACCCTTTTGAGGTATTGGAGCGTATCGGGTCAGTTACCTACCGACTTGCACTTCCCCGAGGCTTGCTGGTGTCCATGATATATTATGTCTTCGACCCATCGCACGTCATTGACTTCACACCGCTTGAGTTTAGCGAAGATTTGAGGTATGAGGAGCGCCCACTGCGAATTCTGGACCGAGAGGTGAGAGAATTGCGCAGTAGGGCCATTCCCTATGTGAAAATTCAATGGGGCAATCATGACGAGCGCGAGGCTACATGGGAGCTTGAGTCGGAGATGAGGGACGCCCACCCCTACTTATTTGAGACTTTGGACTGAGGATTGTTGTTGAGTCTCGTTTCGAGGACGAAACTCTTTTTAGTGGGGGAGGATGTGATGACCCGGACTCCCGCAAGAACTGTGCAACATTAAACAGTGACTGTAGGGAGCTTATTCGGTGAAACAGAGCTTGTAGATTTGAAATTGAATATTTAATATAGACTCTGCACAAAAATCGGAGCAAATGGAATTTTTCGGGAGCTTTCGGCAAAATTTCGGATGGGAATTTGGCAAAATGGACGTCGGATTTGGACTCAGCGCGCGAAAACGATCGAAATGGTATATTCGCTTTATTTTTTCGGCACTTGGTACTGTTCACCGGAACAGTAACCGCCGGCCGGAATTACTGTTCCGGCCGCCGGCGGCGAGCGGCGAGCGGCGGCGGGCGGCGGCGCACGGCGGCGGGCCGCGGCGCAGCGGCGGCACAGCGGCAGAGCGCGGAGGCGCGCGGCCCTGGTGCGCGGTCCATGGGCCTGGCGTGCACCGGGAGCACCGAATACCCCCTTGCCACGTGGCGCTTCCCCATTGGTTCGCCGGCTTCTAGAAGCGAGTGGGAGGGTGACACGTGGCACACCCGGATTGGCTGACAGGATCCGGAAGACCCGGCGCGGGGACCGGGCCCGTGCACCACGTGGACACGTGGCGGCTTCTGAGTGGCCCTTGCACATGCTGTTTCCTGTTTTGTGGACGCGTGGCGCATTTTGGTTGGCCCGTTTCAGTGTTTCCTGTTCGGATCCGATCCTGTGTGGAGCCCCAGCCCATTATAAATAGCAATCCCCACCCCCTCTCATTCCCACCTCGATTTGCGGGCCTTAGAGTGAGAATCAGGGCATGTGCCCTCTACGAAAAATTTTCCTCTCTCTCTCTTCTCTCTCTCTCTAAAATCTCAGAATTTTTGAAGATACCGGTAGTGAGTTATCTGCGACGCGGCGCACTGCGACGGTTTTCTTTTTCGGCCCATTTCCCGTCGCAGTTCAGTCGAAAATTCCCTGTGTGCTAACCAGGAGGAATTTTTGAACGATTTTTGTGGCAGCGCGTTCCTAAGAGGTAAGGCTTTGATTTTCGTGTTGATCACTTCGCTCCATTTCATACTTTTGGCACGTTTCCCGAGGTCTCTTTGACCCCCCTTTTTGCTGTGGTAGTTTCTGGACAGCACCAACTTCTCCGATTTTTATCTTGACGTAGGAGCGTCAGATCGAGACGTTTAAAGAGTCGATTTTGATCTAATCTTCGCGAGGAACACAACCGTAATTTTTCTGGATTTTTCTGAGCACTGTTTAGAGGTGAAAAATTCCTCTTTTCTCGTGCTATTTGAAAAACAACAAATATGGTACTTTTTGGGATTTATATTAATACCGGGAGCGTTGTTATGTACAACTGTACTCTGATTTGCAGGAGTTGAGGACTGTGGACCACCAGGAAACCACCTGGGGTGTATTTTGAGCTACTGGAGGTGGGCGGTTGTTGCTTACCTCATTTTTGACAAGCTCACTGGGATTACTGGAACTCCCCTAAAATTTAATTGATGAGAACAATTGGGACAAACTAATATGACAATTGATGAGAACAATTGGGACAAACTAAATTGATGAGAACTATTGGGACTACTAACAGGACTACTAACAGGACTACTAACAGGACAATTGATGAGAACCGCTGGGACGAACTCTCCTAAAAATTAATATAACCCCACAGATGATATGATGACTTATATTGGGACACTGTGATTGGGACAAAGGCTATAATCTCGCATGCAAATAACTTTTATTCAGTAAATCAATCTTTTTAAATCTTTGACACTATTTTACAGCTTGCATGCATGACTGAACATCTAGTGAGGCCACTATTTATTGCTACACTATCATATTGGGATTTGAACATGTTTCATTGTTGTCCTTTGCATCCAGATGCTTGTTGCTCAAGTATGAGCAGGGGTTTGGGATAGTGTAGTCGAGATTGCATTAGATTGTGGATTTGTGGGGTATTGCGGTGACCGCGGACAGTAGGCGGTTGACCAGATGTTTATCCTTGCATCAGATTGGGGTTGAGTCTGGTTTATTGCATCAGCTGGGGATTGGGTTTTTTGAGTTCTATTGCATCAGTGGATGGAGTTTTCCCACTTTGATCATAGTCATGATCCAGTCCTGCTATATTGTGATACTTGTGAGACATGTGCTACAGAGATACTGTGATACTGATGACAGATATACTTGTGATACTGATGACAGAGATACTTTACTCGTGTGGGTCGCTCCCCTCGAGTGCCACTCCGGAGGTAGGCTTTCTTTTTCGGACCCAGCCTTGTGTGCCGGTCTGATACTTATTTTGGGATGCGAGCCGTGCGGGCCGATCCCGCGGTTTCGAGCCTTGTGTGCAGATTCCGCTGAGCAGGCAACACCAGTTGTTACTGGTATCTAGATTGGGTTTATTTGGACAGATACTGTTTCTGATGCATGCATACAGTTTTGACAGCATAATAGTGGTAGTTTACCTGTTTCAGCATCTTATGTATCTTACCACTTCCCCTTTTCCCCTTTTGCCTCTAGTAGTCCTAGTGGGTGCGTCAGAGTTGAGGTTTTACCCGCTAGGGGAGGCTGCTGGTTTATCTGGTAGTTCTCACCCCCCATTATTGTTTTCCTGTCCCTTTCTTCTCCTTTATTTTGCAGAGTCGTCTGCAGGAGCTGCTAGGCCATCGGCAGCTGATCGAGGTAAGGGGATCGCTGAATAGATAGATCTCCTGGGAGACTGAGAGCTGTAGATAGACGCTGTACCCTTCACTCAGACTGTGGTATTCTCCTTTTATTTTGAGTCTGGCTTTCGCCAGCTGGTTGTACTATTTTGGTGAGCTGGGAGATTATTGTACTTATTACAGCTTTATTTGTAGTTCCAGTCTGAGATACTATGTGGTTCTTCTACTTCAGCTCTGTATTATGCTCTTTTATTGTTCATATTATATCGGAGCAGGTTACCAGCGCTTCGTGTACTCGGGAAATCCCGTGTGCACGGCGGATCTGTTGGCGAGCCCGGGTTCCGGGGCGTGACACAAAGCCTTCTTTTTATATGATTTCGGAGAAGGACAATCCGTTGAAAAATGGTCGTAGCCTTTGCATCGATAGCATTGGATTTCCCCTTCGAAATCATCTTTTTCTTTTTCTTTAGAAGGTTTTGCAAAGCTTTTGAGTTTAGAGGATTTAGAACCCGATGATCCTTTAGAAGATTTCGTGGATGAAGATCCATCGGTTCGATTCTTCCAAAACTTCCGACGAAATTTCTTTACGATCCGCGCCAATTGTTCTTCAAAATCGGCAAAAGAGATTTCATCGTCGGAACTTGATTCGCTATCTTCTTCCTTTGTTGATTTGAATGCAATACCTGTAAGCTTAGAAGAAGACTTGGAAGAAACTTGATTAGTAGGAAAAGTCATTTCATAAGTTTGCAAAGCACCTACTAATTCCTCTATACTCATCTCATCCGGATGACTAACGGTTTCAATGGCGGTAACCTTTGCCCTAAACCGTTCCGGAAGAGTCCGAAGTATCTTTCTTACAATTTTTGACTCCGGGATCTTTTCTCCTAAATTAGCACATGTATTTATTACATCTTGAAGTCTAGTGTAATAATCTGTAAACAATTCATGCTCTTCCATATGAATAGAGTCAAATTGACTTGTAAGCATCTGGAGCTTTTGAATTTTTACAAGATTAGTACCCTCATGTGTAATTTTGAGAATATCCCAAATTTCCTTTGCGGTTTCACACGCGGAAATTCGTGTGAACTCAGTCGAGGAAAGAGAATTAAATAAAGCGTTCATACCTTTCCCATTGTAAGAAGATCTTTCAAAATCCTCTTTGGACCATCTAGAGCGAGGTTTTGGGGTAGTAGAATTTCCTACTTCCTCAACAGGATGCACCCAACCGTGTTCCACGGTTTGCCATACCCGCTCATCAATTGCGATGAGAAAAGCTCTCATCCGCACTTTCCAATAAGCATAATTGGTCCCATCAAAAAGAGGAGGTCTATAAATATTACCACTTTCACCCATCATGATAGATAAACCTAAAACCCGCTCTGATACCAATTGTTGAGTTATGAATCCCAAAGGATCTAAATAGGTACTATCAAACAACTAGAGGGGGGGTGAATAGGTGTAATACTTAAAAACTCAATCTCAGTGCAAAATAAAAACCAATGCAGAAAATAAAAATAGCACACCGAGATATACGTGGAAACTCCAATCCAGGAGAAAAACCACGGGACCAACACGCAATAACAATCCACTAAGAATAGAAGAATAACAAGGTGATTACCGACTCCACGGACTCAACCCCTCCTTCAGCTTCTTCGGACCTTGCGCTGACCGGTTGGATATCCACGCAATAACAATCCCTAAGAAAAGAAGAATAACAAGGTGATTACCGTCTCCACGGATTTAACCCCTCCTTCAATTTCTTGGACCTCGCGCTCCACCGATTTTGCACGTCCACTGCACACGTTCGAATCCACGAACGCCACTCGAATCCACGAGCACACGTTTCGAATCCACGAAACGCCTTTAGCACACCGAATCCACGATGCCACATCGAATCCACGACGCAAACTCAGTCGATAAGAATATTGACTTCGATGGTGATCCTTCGCTTAGATTCTCATTGGGGAACCGTAGAAAAAATCTCTAAGCAAAGATTAGATCAATTCGACAAAAAATATGTTCTTGAAAGAACCATCGAATTGACCTAAAAGAGGCTATAAAGAAGACCGATAAAAATCTAGCCTCTAGGGTTGCTCTCAAGAGTTTTATAAAAAGATCGGCCGTAGCTCCCACGTTTTTGAGAAACCCTAAGTGTCTATTTATAGTTTAGAAACCTTTGGAAAGAGATAAGAATCAAAAACATACCTTATCTGGAAATTTTCAGGACGGCGATCCGGATCGGATTTACTGCGATCCGGATCGTCGTAACGAGATTGACGATTCCCGAAATACCATGGTTCGGGATCCGGATCGCATTGCCCGATCCGGATCGTTCATACAAATCAGAAAACTTAACATTCGGGATCCGGATCGGAAATTGCATGGATCCGGATCGAAGTCTTGTATGAAGCAACAACCTCCGGGATCCGGATCGTTGGCTCTGATCCGGATCCTGAACATGTCCGAACACCAGTTTTTGATTATTATGCAATTAAAAGTTCATCCAAGTGTTTCTACACTATAAGAAAGTATTCGGATCACCACAATTATTTTGTTAAACATACCTGATCCTCTTGAATACTTTCTTCTTGAGATTGATGTAACTGATCCACAATTCTTCAACTTCAATCTTCAAGACTCAAGACACTGAGTGTCAACTTGAGCTCTCGTTGAATCTTCTCTAAGTCTTTGATTGCTGATTGACAATTTGATCCCTTTAAGACTCCGACTCAACTCACTGACTTGACTCACGAAATATGCCAATACCAAAATGCCATAACATCTCCGAATGCTTCAACTAAAAATTTCAAGAAAATATTTTTCAAGCATCAAAACATGTGGTAGCTTCACACACAGACCGGACGACCGGGGTGGCAGATCTTTCCAACATGTGGTGGTAGTTTTCACACTCCTTTCGGATGTAACTCTTTCCACATCTTATGCAATTTATTTTATTACCCTTGTAAGAAAATACAATCTCTTATGTGAAAGAATTAAATCCCAAATTTTAGTCTATCGGTTGTCTCATGTTTATCACAAAGAACTCACACAACCGAGATAGATTAATCATCTAAAGATCACACATGATTACTAAAATTTGATGAATATTATCAAAAACTCTTATAATGAAGTATCTTCAAGAATTATGATTATGGAGTAAAGTTGATAATCCATAGAAAATTAAATTGGAGTGATTGAAAGTGAAACCCTTTCTATTCAATGCACTTGTTCGTTAAAACCCTTTTGTTTAAAAACAAAATATAAAAACGAAGAGCATTGAAAACATGTAATGCAGAGATTCAGAAAAATATGAAAGGAAAACCAATCAAAGCATTACATACAGTCAAAAGCTATTTAGAACTTAAGACAAGGAAAGATATCACCTTTCCGTATCCAAAATCATCGAATTTTGGGTTGTCTTGATTCATTGTGGTCGGGGGTTGTCCGCTTTGACTGTTGGTCCACCTTAGGTCTTTGCGTTGCAATGATCCACTTGTATGATTGATGTTCTGGCTCGGACCTTTGGTGGATTGAGTGAACTCTATTGAATTGATGTTGCTTTTGATTCCATTGAGTCCGCTCCGTAGATGAAGTTGCCGAAGAATTCTTCTTTCTCCTTTTTGGGCACGTCTTCATCAAGTGTCCTTCAAGTCCACATTGGTGACAAGTTCTTCCTTTCAATTTAGTTGTGGAACTTGAAGCCTTCACAGTTTGGTTCTTTTTAAATCCCAAACCAACCTTGTTCGTTTGACCTAATCCGGACATACAATCAAATTTCTTGGAACCAGTTGAAAGCCTTTGTATGTCGGATTTAAGTTGATGAACTTGCTTGGTCAAAGCTTGGTTGGTGACATGAATTTCCTCAAACTGTTTTTCTAAAAAACCAATCTTGTCCATATATGATTTAGCGTTTGTCTCCGATTGGTTTATCTTTTCTTGGAGGATTTTATTATTATCCAATAAAAGCTCTCGTTCCTCCTTGAGATCATGAAGATTGATCTTTAAAGCATGATTCTCGTCTTGAATCTCAAGTCGTTGCTTCCTCAACTTCTTAATATGCTTGGCCATCTTCTTTGATTCCATAAGAAGTTGTTGATATGCCTCAACGAGTTCTTCTTCGTCCGACTTCCCCTCACTTGATGACTCTCCGCCAGATGTTGATGTTTCATGCAAAATCAAAGGAATAGAGTCAGTGATTAAAGATGATAAACAAATATTAGAAGAGGGAATTTGAGAAGCATGAAAGGCAACGACTTTTTCCTCTTTACTTGAGGTCGATTCATTAGAAATAGAATCGTCCCAAGTTTTCGCTTGCAAAGCCTTCTTTTTATATGATTTCGGAGAAGGACAATCCGTTGAAATATGGTCGTAGCCTTTGCATCTATAACATTGGATTTCCCCTTCGAATTCATCTTTTTCATTAGAAGGTTTTGCAACGACTTTGTGATTAGAGGATTTAGAACCCGATGATCGTTTAGATGGTTTCGAGGATGAAGATCCATCGGTTCGATTCTTCCAAAACTTCCGACGAAATTTCTTTACGATCCGCGCCAATTGTTCTTCAAAATCGGCAAAAGAGAGTTCATCGTCGGAACTTGATTCGCCATCTTCTTCCCTTGTTGATTTGAATGCAACACCTGTAAGCTTAGAAGAAGACTTGGAAGAAACTTGATTAGTAGGAAAAGTCATCTCATAAGTTTGTAAAGCACCTACTAATTCCTCTACTCTCATCTCATCCGGATGACTAACGGTTTCAATGGCGGTAACCTTTGCCCTAAACCGTTCCGGAAGAGTCCGAAGTATCTTTCTTACAATTTTCGACTCCGGGATCTTTTCTCCTAAATTAGCACAAGTATTGATTACATCTTGAAGTCTAGTGTAATAATCTATAAACAATTCATTCTCTTCCATATGAATAGAGTCAAATTGACTTGTAAGCATCTGGAGCTTTTGAATTTTTACAAGATTAGTACCCTCATGTGTAATTTTGAGAATATCCCAAATTTCCTTCGCGGTTTCACACGCGAAAATTTGTGTGAACTCAGTCGAGGAAAGAGAATTAAATAAAGCGTTCATACCTTTCCCATTGTAAGAAGATCTTTCGAATTCCTCTTTGGACCATCTAGAGCGAGGTTTTGGGGTAGTAGAATTTTCTACTTCCTCAACAGGATGCACCCAACCGTATTCCACGGATTACCATACCCGCTCATCAATTGCGATGAGAAAAGCTCTCATCCGCACTTTCCAATAAGCATAATTAGTCCCATCAAAAAGAGGAGGTCTAAAAATATTACCACTTACACCCGACATGATAGATAAACCTAAAACCCGTTCTGATACCACTTGTAGGTTTTTATATATTAAGGATCCACAAGGATCTAAATAGGTACTATCAAACAACTAGAGGGGGGGTGAATAGGTGTAATACTTATAAAACCAATCTCAGTGCAAAATAAAAACCAATGCGGAAAACAAAAATAGCACACCGAGATATACGTGGAAACTCCAATCCAGGAGAAAAACCACGGGACCAACACGCAATAACAATCCACTAAGAAAAGAAGAATAACAAGGTGATTACCGACTCCACGGACTCAGACCCCTCCTTCAACTTCTTCGGATCTTGCGCTCACCGATTGCACGTCCACTGCACACGTTCGAATCCACGAACGCCACTCGAATCCACGAGCACACGTTTCGAATCCACGAAACGCCTTCAACACATCGAATCCACGATGCTACGTCGAATCCACGACGCAAACTTGATAAAAGCTTCGATGGTGATCCTTTGCTTAGATTATTAATGAAGAACCATTGATGGAATCTCTAAGCAAAGATTAGATCAATTCGATAAAAGATAGATCTTGGAAGAACCGTCGAATTGACCTAAAAGAGGCTATAAAGAAGAACGATAAAAACCTAGCCTCTAGGGTTGTTCTCAAGTGTTTTATAAATTTATCGGTAGTTCTTGAGAAACCCTAAGTGTCTATTTATAGGTTAGAAACCTTTGGAAAGAGATAAGCATCAAAAACTGACTTAACACAATTTTTCCCGCACGGCGGTCCGGACTGGATTGGCTGATCCGGACTGTCGTCTTTTTTTCAGCAATTCCTGAAAAAACAAGGTTCGGGGTCCGGACTGGAATCCACTGGATTAGCAAAACAGTCCTGAACAGAATTTCCAGTCCTGAACGGATTTCCTGATCAATCCGAATCTATTTTCCTTGAGATTGATGTAATTGATCCACAATTCTTCATCTTCAATCTTCAAGACTCAAAACACTGAGTGTCAACTTGAGCTCTTATTGAATCTTCTCTGAGTCTTTGATTGCTGATTAACAATTTGATCACTTCAAGACTCCGACTCACCTCACGAAATATGCCAACACAAAAAGCCGTAACACCAAGATGTATAGGGATCTCAGGCAGACTTTCTGGTGGCCGAAACTGAAAGGGGACGTGACGCGATTCGTAGCGCACTGCCTGATTTGCCAGCAGGTGAAAGTCGAGCATCAGCGACCGGCGGAGAAATTGCAACCACTACCTGTGCCCGAATGGAAATGGGAGCGAATCACGATGGACTTTGTCACCGGATTTCCACGTTCGCAGCAGGGACATGACGCTATCTGGGTCGTCGTAGATCGGTTAACGAAGTCAGCTCACTTCCTACCCATCCACACGACCTGGACACGCGATCGACTGGCTCAAGTCTACATCGGTGAGATTGTGAGGCTACACGGGGTACCGACATCTATTACTTCAGACAGAGACACAAGGTTCGTCTCGAACTTTTGGCAGAGTCTACAACGAGCCTTGGGGACCAAGCTACACTTCAGCTCAGCCTTTCACCCCCAGACGGATGGACAATCCGAGCGGGTGATCCAGATCCTCGAAGACATGCTCCGAGCTTGCGTGTTGGATTTGGGAGACGGATGGTCGCGCTACCTACCCCTTGTGGAGTTCGCCTACAACAACAGCTACCAGGCGAGTATCCGGATGGCGCCGTACGAAGCATTGTACGGCAGACGCTGTAGATCCCCGATTTGTTGGGACGACCTGGGGGAGCGGAAATTTTTGGGACCGGACTTGGTGGAGGAAACCGAAGAAAAGGTGCGCCTCATCAGACGGCGATTGGCGACCGCCCAGAGCCGACAAAAGAGCTACACAGACCGGAGACGTCGCGATTTGGAGTTCCAGGTGGGGGAGCACGTGCTACTACGTGTTTCGCCATCCAAGGGGGTGAAGCGGTTCGGGTTGAGAGGCAAGTTGAGCCCACGGTATGTTGGGCCCTTCGAGATTCTAGAGCGCATCGGCCCGGTGGCCTATCGCCTCGCCCTACCGCCGAACCTTGACCGAGTTCACGACGTGTTCCACGTGTCCATGCTTCGGAAGTATCTCCCCGATCCATCGCGAGTGCTTGATGTCACTGCATTCGAGCTTAAAGAGGACCTGAGCTTCGAGGAAGTGCCGGTGCGGATCCTAGCACGAGAGGACAAAAAGCTACGGAGTCGGTCAATCCCCTACGTGAAGGTGCTTTGGAGCAATCAAGAAGAGCGTGAGGCAACTTGGGAACCAGAGTCAAGGATGAGGGAGTGCTACCCTGACCTCTTTGCCGCAGGCAAGGGCTAAGTTTCGAGGACGAAACTTGTTTTTAGCGGTGAGTGGTGTAAGACCTGGCCTTTTCCATGACCTTCCCGTTATTCCTCTTTCTTGTAGCGGTCCGGCTGAGGAATCAATTTTCGTGTTTTTCCGGACAGTCCGTCGGGGCTCGCAGGTATTTTTAGGCGGTAGAGCTCGCGAAACGGAGAACGGTGGCGCGATCGGTTTCGAATTCCGACGCCCGGTTCTCCAAGAATTAATTTTTGAAGTTTGGACCCCTTTTAGGCGCTCCGGGATCCGTGCAAGCGATCGGCACGTTTTTCGAGGTAACTCTAGCCGCCGGATTTGTTCCGTATAATTTTTAGATCCCTTTAAGAACTTGGGAATTTTAGGTTTTCCCCTCTTAGGTTTTCTTTTCGACGGCTAGGGTTTTTAAGAGGCGCAACGAGAGAGAAAAAGAGGAAACGGAACCCAACCCTTTTTCGCTCTCGTTACGACCGACGGCGGGGCGATCCGGACGTTGGAGATCGGGAGAGGGACGGAGGCTTTCTTGCTCGCGGGATCAACCGGGCAACGGTAGGACGATCCTCTTCTTCTCCTCCCCCCCGGCGGATCGAAGGTGAGTCTTTCTGTTAGGGTTTCTCGCTTCGGGGTCGGATTTGCGGAGAGGGCCGCCGCCGCCACGCGCCGCGCGGGGCCGCCCGCGGGTGCAGCGCCGCGCGGCAGGCGCACAGCGCGGGCGCTGCCCGTAGGCGGGCACCGCGCGGACTTGTGCCGCGCGGGCCGCCCGCGGGTGGTGCACCGCGCGACAGGCGCACCGCGCGGGCGCCTCCCGCAGGCGGGCACCCCGCAGGCTTGTGCCGCGCGGGCCACCCGCGGGTGGTGCACCGCGCGGGCGCCGCCCGCAGGCGGGCACCGCGCGGGTTTGTGCCGCGCCGGCCGCCCGCGGGTGGCGCGCCGCGCGGCAGGCGCGCCGCGCGGGCGCCGCCCGCAGGCGCGCCGCGCGGGCGCCGCCCGCAGGCGGGCACCGCGCGGGCTTGTGCCGCGCGGGCCGCCCACGGGTAGTGCACCACGCGGCAGGCGCACCGCGCGGCAGCCGCCCACAGGCGCGCACCGCACGGGCTTGAGCCGCGCGGGCCGCCCGAGGGTGGTGCACCGCACGGCAAGCGCGCCGCGCGGGCTGGTGCCGCGCGGGCCGCCTGCAGGCCGCGCGGCGGGAGCGCTGCGCGGGCGCCGCGCGGGCCAGTGTCGCGCGGACCGACTACAGACCGCACCGAGCGGGGCACCGCGACGGCTCGGGGCCGCGCGGCAGGCGCACCGAGCGGGGCACCGCGACGGCTCGGGGCCGCGCGGCGGGCGCACCGAGCGGGGCACCGCGACGGCTCGGGGCCGCGCGGGGCTGTCCGAGGGCCGTGAGCGCGCCGCACGGGTCGGTGCCGTGCGGGGAATTTCACCGCGCGGAGTCCGAGGATCGCGTCGGGCCTTCCGTGTTTGATGTTTAGTCGACGTTCAGCATTAGTCGCCTAGTCTTAGCATTCTTTTGCCTCTTCAGGGGCGCGGGATGCCGTAAACTCGGCAGACGTGCGGGCGCGAGCGTACCAATCGACGATCTCCTTTTAAGGTGGGTACTCTCTCCAGGATTAATTAGGAAAGGGTGTACAATTGTAGGGTGCTAGTATGGGCAAAGGTGTTTTCTCTTCTTAATATTCTTTATGTGCAACGCTGACCCCGTTTTACTTTATTTAAATAATCGTCTATTTATATCTGATTATGAGGCTCTGGTGTTACTACATGCACACCGGCGGTTTGGCCACCGAAAGGGTGTGCTTATCCGGAAAAGTGGTACGTTGACCCGTGTACCCCACGTGTCGTTGACGTTAGGAAGGGGGGCCCTCATGGGTGGGGGGTGTGAGCGGTGATGCCGAGACGGGTGCTCGGCGGGCGAGGCAGGTGCTCGGAGAGGGACACCGGGGCAGGGGCTCGGTGCGGTGGTCGGGAAAGGTGCCCGATTTTGCTTGGTGCAGGGTATGATTATTGTTGACGGTGTTTGAGGAGGACGGTTGCTATGGTTACCGGGGTTTGTTTTACTTTAGCCTTTTTGCATACTATGTTGTTTCTAGTCACTGACTTCCCACTCCGTGACAGGTTCGTCCAGGGGCGAGTGCTAGGGCACCGGTGAGGCCGCGAGGGTGCTGTTCTGACATTTAGCAACTTCAGACACAGTGACTCTTCTTTCCCTTTTCTTTTATTACTCATGTTAGTTAGTCATGGATTGCGATACCCCCGTGGGATCGAAGTGGATGTTGCCTCTTCTTTCATTTTTGCGAATGAATGTGGTTCCTCTCCTTACTTGGCCGTTCTTTTTTTTGTAAACTATGAGAAAACAAAGAAAACCGTTTGCGAAAATCGCTTTTAAAATGTGGGTGTCGTGTGGGCACCGGTTTTTAAAACCCTGTTGAATTTATGTGATTTCGAACTGATTTTATAAAATTCGGCATCGGGTGGGTGCCGGTTTTAAAACTGTGGATTTATGTGGCTTCGAAACGGGCTTTCTAAAACAACGGCGTCGGGTGGGCGCCGCTTTCAAAACCCTGTGATTATTTATCCTTTTAAATCAGTCGGCCCTATTTCTTTGTGTAAAAGATGATGGAACGTTTGGAATGCATGTTGTGTGTATCTGTGCTTCGATTAGTGTGGTTAAAGCTTGTATGTGATGTATGTTGTAGTGAGGACGCCGTGCATATACATAGGAGACTCTGCCCGTTTGCAGAGTGAATTTGTATATGCGGCGGGTCTGGGCACGCGCCGGGGTGGACTGTTCTTCAAAAAAAAAATATATCACGCTGAATTGGGAGCAACGGTGGCTCTCCTTCCGCGCGTTTGAACCCCCGGGGCGTGACAGCGCACGTGCGCGCGCAAGGTGCGCGTTGACCGGAGCCTGCCACGTGTCGTCGTCCGGAGCGGCCACGTGGCGCGAGCTGGGTGGACAGCGCCGCTGTGCGCTGTTTGGCGGGCTGCGTGGAGGCCCGTGAGGGATTCGGGCGCGCACAATGTTGGGCCGGGCCCAACATTGTAGCGGCCCGAATTTTCCGGGCACCCGGTTCTGGGGACACAGATGTCATTTTTGGATTTGTTTTCTTGGCCTATTTAAGCGATCCGAGCCGCCTTCTTCTCCCTTTTTCCGCCATTTTCGTGCCTCCCCTCGCCACTGCGTCTTCAGCAAGGTTGCTGCCCTTTGTGTTCTGCATCCTCTGAAGGATTTCAAGGATTTTCGGTGGCACGCACTTTGATGTTTCCATTTTTACGGCGCGGCGCGACGCTCGCTCATTTGTGATCTTCTCCGTCGCGTTTTGGTGCGCAAGCTCCCTCGACCTACTCCGACCACCTTTTCAGGCGATTCTTGCGCCATTGGAACCGCGACAGGCAGAGCTTCGATCTTGGTATTTCCTTCTTCCCCTCGTTTCATGCTTTTCGAGGTGTTTTTCCGAGTTTACTGTGACACTATTTCTGTGATGGAGACTTGGACAGCGGCGTGGTTCTTCGGCGATATCTCCGCAACCGGGCATCGGATTGAGACGCTCCTATGCACTTTTTGCATCTACGCGTCGCAAGGATTATTGTCGTATTTTTTGGAGATTTTTCTGAGACTTGCCCGAAGGTATACTTTTTCCCCTTTATCTGTGCATGGGTTTACACTTATGTGGTTGTGAGATTTTGCGCACCTGTACTGTGGAATTTGTAACTCGGCCTACGGGGCTCGGAATTGGACGTGCAGATACCCGTTTCGAAGATCTCGACGCGAGGATCGCTGTGGTATTTTTATCAGATTTTTCAGAGTCCATTCTGCAGGTGAAAATTGCACATCTTTGAGACTGATTTTCAGACTACGTGTATTTGGTTAATTGTGGAATAAAGTGTAACTGTGAACCCTGTGTTGTACCCAGGAGGAGTTGTTCTGGGATTTTGGGACTGTGGATTATTGGTGGTTGCTGCTCCTGGTGTTTTCAGCTGTTGGATCTTGGACAGTTAGCGTCTTCAGGTGGGTGGCCTTGTCTCCAAGTTTGATGGACTGGACATTAAATCTGCTATAGTAGGACCATGCATGATAGTGGATTCTTGTGTAGCATGCTAGAATGTAGGAATTATTATTTCTTGTATTTATCTGATGATCTTATGATCTCTTTTGCTTCCTGCTACCTGTTAAATTATAGTTATTGGAACTTGACCTAGCACCCCGTCATATGTTGCATGTGTAACCAGACTAGTAGAAAACCCTCATCTGGGCTAGGTTTATTTATGCTTTAGACATCCACACTATTCTTCTATTCCTGGACATAGTGTCTTCCTCGCCCGGGTAGTGGGCCGAGTGGTCGGGACTTCCTTTTAGTGTGGGATGCATTTGCACTCGTGCTTGGGAGCAGAGTGGAGTCTGGTAGATATAGTTGGTCGCTTATCTGTGCCGGGAGTCGTTTGGGTAAACGGTAGTCCTGGGAGGTCTTGTTTCCCTGTTTTTGCTGTCGCCACTGTGATAGTGGCAGTTGTGTACCAGTGTTAGTGGGACCTAGAACCCAGAACCCTTTTTGACATACACATGATTTTAGTCTACCAATGTTTTCTTCCAAGCATCGAAGGGCCGCTGGAGTCTGTTCTTGTTTGATTGGACAAAGGCATCAGCCCTTCGGGGTTTGGGTAAAATACTTGTTTTCTAACTGTTTTTCCTAAAAGAACTAAAAATCATTAAAAATGGGTTTTTCCTCAAATCAAGAGAGTTTTTCAAAAAAGGGAACTACTTTTAGGCCTCACCCGCGTGGGTTGAGTGAAAATGATTTTCAGTAACAAATATCACCCTTTTTCCTGTAAACCTCCCCACTCGAAAGGATTCGAGTGGTCTGGGTTCTAGGGGCCGTTCCTTTGTTGGGACGAAAGCCACGGGGGCCGAGCCTGGAACCTGTTCTTGTTTGATAGGGTTGTAGGTGTAGGTCTCCCGGAACTTTCGGGCCCTGGTTGGTGTCTTCTGCGTGTTGTACCGAGGTTGTTGTGTTCCCGAACTATAAGGGGGTCGGGAACTTTGATAGGCGGAGCCTAGAGTCTATTCTTGTTTGATAGGGTTCTAAGCACCGGCCTATCGGGTTTCCGAACCCTTATGGTGTCGGTCTTTCCTGTGAGTTTAGTGTTCTGTTGTGGGAGCCGTCTGGTGGACGGTGGTCCCGGCTGTGCAGTTTTCCAGCCTGTGAGTGAGCATTGGTGTTGTGGGTCGATCCTGGCTGTGGAGTATCTCCAGCCAGTGTGTTTGTGCTGTGAGCTGTTGGAGAGGCTAGTGTCTCGTGTTCATGAGAGCTGATCAGCTGAGTCGTCGAGAGTGCTCCGACCGTTGTGCGAGATGTTTGAGGATTCTGAGTCTTTCCGTTCAGAGCGTGAGCGTGGATTTTGGACTATAGCCTGCAGTGCCACTTGAGCTCGACAGAGTGCGCGGATACCCTTGTCCTCGTTGGGGTCGCTCCCCTCGAGTGCCACGTCCGGGGTGGGTCTGCACTTTGGTATCGCGACTTGTCGACGCCGTCCCTCTGACTGGGCCAGTTTTGGCAATTACGGACGCAGTCCCTCTAGCTGGGCCAGTTTTGGCAGCTACAGACGCCCTACGTCAGTCCGGTCCTCCGGGATGTAACGGCAGTAGGTAGGCGCAGGTTTGACTGGACCCGAGGAGGCAGTCAGATAGATTGGGTGATCTGAGTTGAGGAATAGTAGATGCACCATGTTATCATATGTTCCACTTTTTGAGCATCTAGATAGGGGCATAGTAGATGTAGGGTTATTCATTTCCAGCTCTTTCCTTCTATATTTCATTTGTTACAGCATGCCTCTAGTAGACTTAGTGGGCAGACCGTTGGGCTTGTTGGCGGCACCCACTGAGAACTACTGTGGGATGTAGTTCTCACACCCGTCGTGGTGTATTTTTCCCCAGGGACGTCTGCTCCTGTTCATGTTGCTCCAGTTGTTGTTTCTTCTGACCGAGGCGAGGGAGTCGCGAGCTAGTTCCCTACCCGTCGTTGGAGTGTAGCGGTACCCCTTCGGATGAGAGCTTCAGTAGATTAGTTGTTTTTCCTCTTTTGAGAGACTAATGTAGTGAGGATGTTTTATGTGTTGAGAGCCTGTATACTGATGTATTTATTGGAGATATCTCCCTATTGAGTTCTGAGTTTTGTATTAGAGGACTTTGTATATGATCGTATTTGGGAGATGGACATTGTATCTTTATTTCCAGTTGTACAGTGGTTGATTTTACTTTTTCAGCAGATTATTTTACTTTCAGCTCTGATATCTGTATAGTATAGTTGATCTTTTGCAGGTTAGTCGCTACGTCTATACGGGGCTTCCCGTATGGGCGGCGGATCTGTTGACGAGCCCGGGTCGCAGTTTCGACGCCGGGGCGTGACAAAACCAATCGCTAAACCCATCTATAGCTGTACATAAAACATCTATAGCTGTGCTTAACCCATCTATATGAATTTGTCATACTCAATAAGTATGGAATTGTTTAATCACAAATACAGTCAATGATGCCTACAATGAGGTATATAGCATATAATAGCTATATGGAGTGTTCAAAGCAAGCATATAATAGTTCCCATCTACAACTGTTCCCTTTTGTATATATGACTGTACATAACCCATCTATGGTTGTTCCCTAATCACTAAACCAATCGCTACTTGAATTTGTACATAACCCATCTATAGCGTACATAACACATCTATAGCTGTGTATAACCGATCTATATGAATTTGGACTGGAGAGCTATATAGCAGTAGACCAATGATGCCTAAAATGAACTATATAGCATATAATAGCTGTTTAAATAGCTATATATGGAGTGTTCAAAGCAAGCATATAATAGCCTACAAGTGTTCCCTTTTGTATATATGACTGTACATAACACATCTATGGTTGTTTCTTAAACCAATTGGCAGCTCCTACTTGAATTTGGACTGGAGATATTTGCAAAGCTACATATGGATGTGTTCCCTCTGTTAACAAAGCTACACATATAGATGGGTTAAGCACAACGCCAACTTTGGACAATCTTTACATATCTCCTAGAATTTGGACTGCCTGCAAGGGTAGCCTTTTGTATATATGAGTGTACAGAAGCCAACTTTAGACTATTTTTACTTTTCCAAGCATTTTTTCAATTAATAATTTTTCGAACACTGACTAGAGTGGAAAATTACTTTACATTTGGGGCCCCTCTGTTAAGGATGTATGATAACTAAGATAACTAAGATAACAAAGATAACTTATGTCCATCCGAGTCCCCTCTGTTAAGGGTGTAACCTATACATCGCAAGCAGGGGTGTACAAGTAACAGTACTCACGACGGAAAAAGCTACCATGCCTACATCTTAGCGCCTTTCTTGAAATCTCTACACAGCTATTATAAGAACTATATATAGACTGTACCACTAAAGCAATGATGCCTACCATGCCTATACATTCCAAGCAAGGGTGTATAGGTAGCACTACTAGAAAAATTATTATACCGTGTGAGTGAGTGTGATATAAATCCTGCTGCTCCATCCCGAGACAGAATACGGAGAGATTTCATGTGAGGACCTGAATTTCCACAAGAGGATTACTGTTGGGTCAACGGAGCTTCTGCAGTGTGTTTAGCAGCTTTCGAAGGCCTTTGCTGTGTGTTGGAGGTGTTTGCGCGCGAATCAGACCTCAGGATTGGATCCAGCGCGAAATTTGGATTAAGAATACCTTTCCGGATGCCTTTGCCAAATTTTAGAAGCGGAATTTGGCAAAACGGGCAGCAGATTTGGATTCAGCGCGCGAAAACAATAAAAATAGGCTATTTACTTGATCATAGCGCCATTAGTTACTGTTCACGCCGGAACAGTAACTCTGGCAACCGGCGGCGACCAGCTGGAGGCAGAGCACGGCGGCGCAGCGGCGGAATGTGGCCGCGGGCAGGCGCGGGCCGGCGCAGGCGCGGGCACGGGCTGGCGTGGCGTATGGAGATGGGTGTACCACGTGGCGGCTTCCCATTGGATGCGCTGGATACACGTGGCGGCAGGTGGTTGGCGGGCTCACGCGGCACGGTCCACGGGGGTGCACGCTGGCGCCTCGGGGCGCGTGCGGCGTGCGGGGCAGGTGGCGCGACCGGCGAGGCGGCCGGCCGGTCGGCGGGTCGCGCGGGTGGGCCACGTGGCGCCCACCCATTGGCGGGCGCCACCTACTCTGTTGACCGAGTGCGTGACACGTGGCATTACCCGGGCACGCTTGCACCGCTGTTGCCTGTTCGGGGGACACGTGTCGCCTTCTAGTGGTTTCGGGCGCTGGTCGGACGGAGGAAATATCCGCCTTGCGGATTCGGGCGCCCGAAAAAGGGTGCGCCCGAATCCGATTGGAAGCCCTTTTGGGCTTGGGCCTATAAATAGGCCCCTTGGGCCTTCTTTTGTGCATTTTCTGGCCCTTTTCTCAGAGGGAGTTCTACAGAGTTTTTGCTCACCTTTTTATTCTACATCTTGAGGAGGAGTTCCAGGATTTGTGGTGGCACGCACTTCGAGATTGCATTTTTCCGGCACACTGTGACGCACTTTCCTTATTTGCCCTTTTCGTCGCGTTTCGGTCCGAGGACTCCCCTTGGCTTCTCCGACCATCGTTTTCGACGATTCTTGCGCCGGTGTGTTCCTGAGAGGTAGGGCTTCGTTTATCGTGTTGATCGTTTCTTCGTATTCCAGACTTTTGGCACGGTTTATGAGGCACTGTTGACCCCCTGTTTGCTGTGTGGATTTTTGGACAGCACCGGAGTATTTTGCCGATATCTTCGCGCTCGGACATCGGATTGAGGCATGCCAAAATTCAATTTTTATCTACGCATCACAAGGAAAGTCCTCGTATTTTCTTTCGAATTTTCTGAGTGTTCCCCGAAGGTGAAAACCCCACTTTTTCAGGGCAAAGTTCTACAGATTTTATACTTAGGATTTTTGAGGTGGTCACCTTGTCGATTTTGTAACTTGACCTACAAAACTCGGTTTGGGACGTGCAGGTACTCGTTTCGAAGGGCTCGTCGCGACGATCGCAGCGGTATTTTTGTTGGATTTTTCGGAGTCCCTCCTATAGGTGAAAAATGAGCCTCTTCTTGACTGATTTTGGGACAATGGTTGATTGTTTGTTTAATCGGGTACCGGTTGGTATTTTTGCAGTTGTTGCGGCAGGCGATGTATTCTTGGGCGTGAGCACTTTGGGACTTGGATTTAGCAATTGAGGTGGGTGGTTGTTGTATCCCTCTCTTTTGGTATGCTCACTAGGAATATCAGAATAACCCGATGTTAGAAAATGTTGAACAAATATTGATAAACCTTGCATGCAAAAAGGGACCACATAATTGATAGCCTATCCATGTATTTGAGATATTGGTATTTGGACATGATCATTATGCCATAATCACTCCTGTTAAGTATTTATTTATCTGGAACAGCATGATCAGTCTTATGTTAGTACTTAGTGATTATGCAAATAGGGATCATCACTTTGAGACATTGGTGTTGGAGCTCATTGCTTTGTGAATAGATTAGTATATTGGGACATTTCGATTTATTATATGTGAGCGCATTGGTGGGCGCTTTTCCTTCTATTCTAGATGAGGACATTTGCATGCTTGTATGGACATCTAGATAGGCCACTATTTACTGCTACACTATCTTTGGGATTTGACTTAAGAGAAACCATGTTGTCACCTTTTCTCCTTTCATTGTGGTATTTGGGGTATTGCTCGGGTTGAGCAGGGTAGTAGGATAGTGTAGTCGGGTTTGTTGGGTGGGTTCGTCATACTAGATTGGGATTTTGGGTTATTGCGACAACCGCGGACATTGGGTGGTTGACCGGATGTTAACTTATGCATCAGATTGGGGATAGGATTCCTCTAGTGGATGGAGTTTCCCACTTATTGATTATTATCGCACTGATTCGGGGTTCGGGTTATCTTTAGTAGAGGGTTTTTCCCCACTTTGATCATTGTCATGATCCAGTCCTGCTATATCAGGTTACTTATGGCTACTTACTTTACTCGTGTGGGTCGCTCCCCTCGAGTGCCACTCCGGAGTGTGCGACAGGCAGGCTTTGAGTCCTTGAGACTCCTTCTTTGCATCGGTGTTATGCGTAGGCTGGCATACCCGATGCGGCAGGCAGAGCAGGCAGTACTAGTGTCTACTGGTGGTAGGATTGGATTATTTAGGCAGGCTTTTAGATACTGATGCATACTTTTAGCTATTCTTATTAGCTTGGCATTTAGAGGCATATTAGTGGTAGCTTACCTTTATCGGCAATTCTATTAGCTTACCACCTTACTCCTTTTCTTTTGCCTCTGGTAGACCTAGTGGGCATGTCAGAGTTGAGGTTTTACCCACTAGGGGAGGCTACTGTTTCTATAGTAGTTCTCACCCCATCGTCTTTTTCTTTGTTTCTCCCTTTGTTTTGCAGAGTCTTCTGCGGGAGTTGCTGGGTCGTCAGCAACTGATCGAGGTAAGAGGATGGCGGACTAGATAGAGAGTCCACCCGACAGTAGCTAGCTGGACTTTTGTTGTACCCCTCTCTTCTCAGACGGTTTTTATTGTACTCTCTTTTGGGTCTGGCTTTAGCCAGCTGATTGTATATTTGTGGTGAGCTGGGAGAGTACTTGTATTTATTTACAGTTGTTCTTTACTTATTTCCAGTTTTGGTCTGAGATGTTGTAGTTTTTAGTTCAGCTCTGATTTTATGCTCTATTATTATTATCTCTTATATCTGAGCAGGTTACCGACGCTTCGTGTACGCGGAAAATACCGTGTGCACGGCGGATCTGTAGACGGGCCCGGATTCTGGTTTACACCCGGGGCGTGACATTTCAACTCCGTATTCTATCTCGGGATGGAGCAGCAGGATTTATATCACACTCTCTCACATAGTATAATAATTTCTCCTTTGTATCACACTCTCTCACATGGCATAAAGCAATGATGCCTACAAGTGTTCTCTTTTGTATATATGACTGTACAGAACAAATCTATGGATGTTCCCTAAACCAATTGGCAGCTCCTACTTGCATTTGGACTGGAGATATTTACAAAGCTAGATATGGATGTGATCCCTCTGTTAACAAAGCTACACCAATTAACAGCGCCAACTTTTGACTATCTTTACATATCTACTTAAATTTGGACTACCTACAAGAGTACCCTTTTGTATATATGAGTGTACAGAAGCCAACTTTAGACTATTTTTACTTTTCCAAGCATTTTTTCAATTAATAATTTTCCGAACACTGACTAGAGTGGAAAATTCCCCTCTTAAGGGTGTAAGAGAGAGATAGATAGAGAATTTATTATTTAATATTAGATAAAATTTAGTATTACAAGGTGTACCGGTACAAGGTGTTCCTCAGGTACCAATGTAACAAAGTGTACCGAAACATCAAGTACCGGTATACAATGTAATACTAGTGTACCGGTACAAGGTGTTCCTCAGGATAGTGTACCGGTACAAGGATGGTGTACCGGTACACCATGTACCGGTACACAATGTAATAAGGTGTACCGGAACATCACGTACCGGTACACAATCCTGAGGAAGAGCAGCATTTTTCCCTGAGGAATTGGCCTTGGAAATAAGGAGAGAATGAAATTAAGAGAGTGAAATGTACCTGTACACTCTTGTTAGGGGATTGAAGAATGCACAGAGCTTGTCGTCGACGTAAAGGATCGTGGCCTGATAAGTGGGCGTCGCCCTCGAGAAGGCGTCGTAGATCGTCGAAGCGAGAGAGAGAGAGAGAGAGAGAGAGAGAGAGAGAGAGAGAGAGATAGAGAGAGAGAGGGGGAGGGAGCGGGAGGAGAGGATTGAGGTGCTCTGTACAGAAGGGGGAAGAAAGAGTATGCCCTAAAAATTAAGGAGTGACAATATCACCTCTTTATTTAATAAGTATATGCAGGTTAATCCAGACCCTCCATTAAGGGGTGTAGGATGTACACCCCTTAATGGGGTGTACAGGTATCATTTTCCTAAAATGAAATATGCTACGACAAGAACTTGGAGATTCCATAGATGATCAAACACGAACCACCGTAATAATGAGAGAGTAAATGGAGGAGAAAGATGGGAAAAAAGAGTGAGCTACTAACAAGGTGTTCCAAAGTCGACATCAAGTCAACAAAGTAAATATACCCAAAAGCCAGGGATAAAAATAAAAAATAAAATAAAATAAAATAAAATAAAAAGAAGAAGAAAAAAACCGAAAATCCAACTCGAATATCTATCCATCTGAGCCAACCTCTTTTTTTCTTCTTTGTGGAAGGAAAACATCCAAACCAATTCTCACTAGGTTCGTAAAACTACAGAACTTAGAAAAGATAAGATAAAAAAATCTATGCTACATTCATTACACATAAGCACGCTACCAGAGCCACAAAAAGAAATGTAACATCATCACGGAATAATAAATATACAGCTTAAATCTGTTTTGACAAAACAGTGGAAATTTTTTTACACAGTTAACACTAATTATCACTTAATTACATAATATACATTGGCCCTAATGTAAAAGCACATATGCCACTTACAGAGGAGCTGCGTTTTTAGTCCAAAGCTTTAATCGAAACTAGTGAAGACAAAATTAGACACACCTAAACAACTTCATAGAGTGGAGAAAGCAACCACTGGAAATTTAGAACACCAACCCAACTACTTCACTAAGCACAAAGCTTGGCATTTCTATTACATATGGCTCCTCTCAAGGGAATTAAGGTAGCGTGAATTTTAAAATCACTACAAACAAGGATTAATCCTAGTTCCCTTCTTCCTATAGCTATTAAAACACATTCATATTTACCTCACCGAAGCATTCAGCATCACTTGATGGTGATATAGCGGTTCGTCCCATGCTTCGCCCAGTGGTCCTTGAGGTCCACGGGCATCGAGAGATCGTGACCCTCAGCTGCTACCCGGCTAAGCAGCTTCGAGAAAGCACTGCCGCTCATCTTCCTACCGCCCATCCGAGCGTGACGTTTGTTGGGCATCACTGGGAGAGGGTACATGGACAGTGTTGTGGTGCAGCATGACGACTGCCAACCGCCGTTCCCCCATTTGTAGCATGGGCGGAACTTACCCGTGCAGGAGCAAACAGGCACCGGCATCGTCGACTCGTCAAATGTCACCTGGTTCAACCCGAGGTCTTCGTCCTTCCACTCATTCTTCTTCTTTACACCAGCACCTCCATTGTGGTGGGTCTTTGCAATTGTGACCTGACTACTATTTAGATCGTCGCCACCAACACTCTTGTTTTTCCTTTTTGACGATGACTTCATGGAAGGGGAAGGAGAAGGAGAAGCCTGGGCTTTACTCCCTTTCCTAGTTTGCTTAGGTTTTTTGGCCTTCATATCATTCTCCGAGGCAGCTGATATTGGGTATGCCTCCATTATGTGCATCTCTCGTACGTGGTCATACGGTGCGTCCGAGAGTTGAGGCGGCGAAGGTTGAACAAGGGAAAGGTTGTTGTGGTGTTGGTGGTTGTGTTGGTGATTGTGGAGGTTCTTTGCATTTCCTTTCATCCCACTTTCACGAGCAAGCTCAAGGGCAGCGATGGCATTGTCGCGCTCAATGATGGCGTTATCCCGCTCGACTATGGCAGTGTCACGCTGCATGATGGCCATGTCGCGCTCAGTCAGGGCAGCTTTCTTCTCGGAGATAGCAAGGTTCCGTTCTTGAATGGCGGTGTCCCGCTCGGTCATGAGTGCGATGAGTTTCATTGTGTGGTGCTCCTTCATTTGGTGTTGAGGCATCATCCACTGCAATATTGAACAAAATTAGGAGCATCCAGAAAAGAAATCCAACTAGGTTTTATGAAATGCTTTACTGTAGGCAGTCTGTTTACCGAGTGAAAGTTGCTTTCCAGGTGTGCAACTTGAAATTATGTGGGAATTGCACTATATTCCATTTAACTTATGTTGCTGATTAATTAGCACAGATAACAAAATTTGATTTTGAGTACAAATTTTCATACAAAATAAGAGACTAAACAGTATAATAGAAGATGATAGGAAAATATATATTTCCATCAACATATATTCTCCATATATGTAATGGAACGTATATTTGGACCCCTTTTCTACTTATGGTGGACTATTACGTACTTGAAAGCTCTAGTATGGGAAACAAAAATGGGCCGCCTGAGATCGAAACTAAACATAATCGACTTGTTGACTTGTTTTTTGACCTCAAGGTCCTTGAGGTCAAAGGAGCAACACTCTTTGGCCAACTAGGTTATATTGACTTACCTTTCATTTCCAAGCCACTCACATTTAGAAGAGGCACAAGAATTTCTACTTTAAATGTGATAAAAGGGGACAACAATTTGTGTCAAGATTGACTAGGAGCCGTGTTCAAGCAAGAAATCAATTAGATAGATGGACCTGAGAGATGGTAGCAGCAAACTACAACTCAATAAAGCAAGACCACATAAATTTATTCTTACTAAGGTTGTCAGAAGATTAGACATCAGTAAATAAGAAAATTCTAAAAACTTACGAGCTAATTAATAGTGGATAAAGAAAACAGTTGGCTCATGACCATACCAAGTGGCAAAGGACGATACAAAAAATAGAGCACGACACCCTAAAAAAAAACATCTTGTTTGCTTAAGCAAATTTCACAAATTATATTTTTATTACAGGTCACTAATATAAATAATTTCTTAGAACAATTTAGTGACTTCTTAAATTTGCTCAGTTTCTTGGATAGTAAGCATCCAACATGGGAAATAAACCTGCTCTTAAAAGTCACTCATTATTTCTCTCTAAACCTCTCTTCAATTACAGATAGAACTCACTTCTATAGTCTGATAAATAAACAAGATCTATACCGTTATCAAAGTCTCAAACATCACATGGATTCTCATCCTTGCAATAGTTAGTAAAGGATGCCCAGCTATAGAGCTAGTTAGCTCACTTTTAGTCACACCCTCCATGCCAGCATATACCAGTATTAAAATTACTCTACTTTTTCTTCTATCCAAGTTTGATGTTCGTTTCTCAATATTAATTGGGATGGTTAATAAAAATATCTGCACAATATTTATGTCTTTTCTTATCTTTGCACCTTCAAAAGCCTAATGTCACACTCATGAAAGACTGTGTACCATGTATAAGCAACAGAGATCTTCCTCTATGAAATAATGTAGTTTCATTATTTACCTGGGTACCTCGATACCTTTTTGTATAGCTTGTACCCAATACCACTGGCTTTAGATTGCTTTTATTTCGAGAAATTGGTAACAGCATGTGCCCAAAAAATTGTGGCTAATATAGGTGTCTCAGAGATAGGGATGTAAAACGGGCCGGGCAGCCCGGCACGGCCTCGGGCCGGGCTGCAGCACGGCACGGTGCTGTAGCACCCGTGCCGGACCGGACCGGCCCGATATTTCGGGCCGTGCTGGGCCTCTACCTTTAGACCCGACGACCCGGCACGCAGCAGGCCCGGGCCATGCCAGGCCTAGGAGAGGCCGGCGGCTCTGCAAGGCACGGCCCGCTTGGGCCATGCCAGCCAGGCCATCACGGCCCGAACCCCAAGGCCCAAGGCCTTGGGGTATGAGCTCCTGGGAAGAAGGGCTTGGCCCTTCTCCCCACGAGCTCTCGGGAGCTCTCCTCCCAAGGTCTGCAGTGGCAGACCTTGGGAGGAGTGGTTTTGGTCCAATGGATCAAACAATTCTGATCCATGGACCAAAACCCTCACCTAATTTTTTTTTTTTTTTTCAAAAAAATAACAAAAAATTATAAATATTTTTTAAAAAAATTAAATATTTGTTATTTTATAATTATTTTTATAAATTTTAAATATTTTTATCAAAATATAAATTTAAATAGAAATAATTTATTATTTATATTTTAAAATTATATATATTTTAAAAAAAAAATTAAAAATAAAAATTTTAAGGGGCCGGCCCGGAGCACGGCCCAACCCGTGCCTTTCGGGCCATGCTGGGCCGGAGGCCTCGTAGCTCCAGCCCGGCACGGATTTGAAGCCGGGCCGGCCCCTGGCCCATTTCGGCCCGAAAAATGTGGGCCATGCCAGCTCGGCACGGCCCACGTTACACCCCTACTCAGAGATGAAGAGTCGACCACACAAGAACGCCACAGCTAGATAAAAAAATTGCAATTCTACCCAATACATATTTACCGAAAACCTATGAAAATGTAATATTTAAATT
>CM055071.1:30397511-30442658 GCA_029204045.2 Tillandsia leiboldiana
CGAACCATACCGTTAAACATAGCCTTTCGTTGTTCTCGACCCAAAGATAAAGGCAGCCCTTAGAACCCAAACCACTCGAATCCTCTCGAGCGGGGAAGTTTACAGGAAAAATATGACATTTATTACTGAAAACCATTTTTCACTCAAACCCACACGGGGTGAGGACTAAAAGTAATTCCTTTTTGAAAAACCATCTTGATTTGAGGAAAAACCCATTTTTAATGATTTTTAGTTCTTTTAGGAAAAACAGTTAGAAAACAAGTTTTTATACCCAAACCCCGAAGGGCTAATGCATTTGTCCAATCAGACAAGAACAGACTCCGGCGACCCTTCGATGTTTGGAAGAAAACATTGGTTGACTAAAATCATGTGTGTGTCCAAAAAAGTTCTGGGTTCAAGGTCCTGCTAAGACTGGTATACTACTACCACTAACAATGTGGCGACACATAAACAGAGAAACAAGACATCCGGGACCACCGTTCACCCAAACGACTCCCGCCGCAGATAAAAGACCAGCTACATCTACCAGACTCCACTCTGCTCCCAAGCACGAGTGTAACATGCATCCCACACTAACAATAAATCTCGACCACTCGGCCGACTACTCGGGCGAGGAGAAACCCTAAGTCCAGGAATATAGTATAACGTGTGGATGTCTAAAGCATAAATAAACCTAGCCCAAGTTGGAGTTTTCTACTAGTCAGGTTAACATGTAGCATATGACGGGGTGCTAGGTCAAGTTCCAAAGATAGCATTTGATTTACAGATTTAGGAAGCAATAAATCAATATGAACGGTCAAAATCGAACGACCTCCTAAAAATAGAGGATCGGATTCTTCAATTTAAGATCAGAGTTATTGATCTTTATCTAGATAGTGAATAGAATTTTCTATCAAAAATTCAACCAATTTTAATTCTTTTACACCGTTAAAGTAGCAAGTATCCAATACCGGCCATTAAAAATTGTCAATTTTGAAATCTTTTGATCGCAAAGTAAATGATGTCAAAAAATTATAAAATTTATTTTCTAAAAGTTTAAAATGCTCTACATCATATTTAACGGTATGGATCGTCGATTGGGAAGCTCCATCATCGAAAACAACTTATGAGTACAAAATGGTCTATACTCATAAGAGTATAGTAAACCTAGTACATTATATATATATATATATATATATATATATATATATATATATATATATATATATATATATATATATGAGTAGGCTGGTATGCTTATGGAAGCACGGAGCCCTCCGTGCTTATAAGTCATTTTCGATGTTGGGACTTCCAATCAACGATCGGCTCCGTTAGACTTGCTCTAAAGTATTTGAAGTACCTAGAAAATAAGTGCGATTTTTCGATATCATTTGCCTAATGATCAACAATTTTAATGATCGTGGTAAGCTGTTTGCAAGTTTAACAGTGTAGAAATGTCTAAATCATGTGAAATTTCGATAGAAAATTTTTTATACATAAAATAATATCAATATCTTTGATCTAAATTTTAGTGTCATATCATCACATTATGTAAGATTTTTATTTTCAGCCGTTGATTTTGAGCCCTTTTGATCACTAGGAAAATGATATCGAAAAATCGCGAAATTTATTTTCTAAATACTTCAAATACTCTAGATCAAGTCTAACGGATTCGATCGTCGATTCGGAAGTTCCAACATCAAAAACAACTTATAAGCATGAATGCCTCTGTGCTTACAAAAGCACCCCAGCCGCACTCATATATATATATATATATATATATATATATATATATATCAAGGAATTAAGTATCTCCCCATGATCGTGCCACCAATTAGGGGGCACGGTACAAAAGGGTCTCTTTTGGCCCCTATGTGCTGCGATAACCTCTGAATATCGAACGAGACAGAACGATACCCACAAGGTATCACGGCACGTGCCGGTGCGTACCCACACAGGCACACAATATTTTTATTTTTTTATTTTTTACTTCGACCATTTTTTTTGGTTTCTCTCATAAACCTTTATCCTTCTCTTATCTCTTTTCTTCTCTCCACTTCTACCTTTTCTTCTTTTCACTTTTACCTTTTATTCTCTTCTACTCTCTTTTCCTTCCTCTCACATCTCTTTCCCTATTTTTTTTTCCGTTCTTTTTTTTCCTCCCCTTTTTTCTCATAATTTTTTCTTTAATTTTTTCTTTCAATATCTTATTATTCTTTGATCACTTTGATCTTAAAAGAAAACACAAAGAAATAGCAAAATCGAAGATCTACTTATTAAGTCAAGAAATTTACAACTTAATTTTTTTTCATACATTTAGAATATACTTAACTTGTAAAGTTCCTTATACAAATTTTTATTAACAATTTATAAAAATCTGAAAATATATTCACTTGATTTAGTCATTATATGCTCTATTTTAAATTTTCTTGGATGGATTTAGCATTTTGTGCCAGATTTAAGATATTTTTAACTTTCGAAAATTTTATTATTGGATTTAGAAACATGAAAATTCTAATTAAATTGAAAACTAAATAGAAGCAATTGATATTTAAATTTGCTTAATGTATATGTCATATAGTTTATTGTTAAATTTTCATAAATAAATCTCACAAGTTTTTTTATTTAAATTTAAGAAAAAGTAATTTTCTTGGATGAATCTTGTAAATTTTGCATAAAAATTTTTAAAAAATAATTTTCTCCGATTTATATTTTATAATTTTTAAAATTCTAAAAAGATAAAAGATAAAAAAAAAAAAAAATTAAAAGTTAATCAATTTTTATCATAAACTTGCTTAATTTATTCATCGTATGTTTTATTATTAAATTTTCATGGACAGATCTAACAATTTTTTAAAAATTTTAGAAAAAATAATTTTCTTCAATTTTTTCATAAATATTTTAAAAAATAATTGAAAATGAAAAGGAATTATCAACGCACTTGTGGTCCTATAATAGCTAGTCTAGTCATCGTACGGTCTTTTATCGAATCAATACGAATGAATCTTGAAAATCTTCATAAAAATTTAAAGAAAAAATAATTCTCTATAAACTATAATTGTATTTTATTTCACATATAAAGAAGAATGTTACTATATTATGCTATTAACTAGTAAGTTAGTAAGTTATTATTCACATTAGACCAAAACAAATCAATACATAACCAAAATTTATAATTATTACTCTAAAACTTTTAAAATAACATTATAAAACTTTATTAGACCCAAAAATGTCAAAATAAGACCGTGCCAAAGTATGCCATTAGGAAGTTGTGCGTGCCCGTCGGCACGCAAGCGTGCCTGTGCCGTACCGTGCCAAGCAAAGGCCGGCACACCCCCGTGCCACGGCACTTTAATCCTTGATATATATATATATATATATATATATATATATATATATATATATATATATATATATATATATATTCCTATGAGTTAAGAAGCATCACTAAATTGCATGCATGGTTTTTTTTAATAAATAGGGACTTTAACTTAATTAAATATATTGTCTTCTCAATTGCTTACAATGCAAACCACTGGTGACCCGTATATTTTGGCAGTGTCAAGGTGATCCATGAGTAGTGCATTCACCACAAAAATGGTGGGCTCATGATAGATCATGTGTGCATAGACTACATGGTGTATAAGAGCAGATAGACATGATTGCTGGAGCAGAGACTGTGTGGACCATGCCAGCATACCATGAAAGTGGCATGTGAGTTATTTATGACAAGGAAAGCTTTGTTATGATAGAAAGTCCAATAAAAGAAAGTCGTGGATGGTTACATGATTGCTAATTTGTCCACCAAGCCGGAGTTTGAAAAGGCGTGCCTGGGCGCCTCATTGCACCAGAAGCATAGTGCTATATTTGAGGCACACGCCTCAAGTGTGGCTCGAGGGACATGTGAGGCGCACGCCTTGTGATATCTTAAGTTTAAATAGGCATTTGATTTCTTATTAGAATTTATTTTCATGTGGTATCTTTCTTTTTTTTTTATGGATACTATAATTTCATCTTTTAAACACTATCTGTTCATGTTGCATTGCTACTTTGACAGTTTGCTACAATATTCAACATTTACATATGTTAATCCTGACTGTTTTCTTTTGAAGTATGCTTATTTGTGAATGAATATAGTGGCAATTCATTCTTAAAGTGTTGTTAGGTTATAACAAATTGTTTCTTGTTTCTTGGTTTGTGTAGAGAATTTTATCTTTCTTAAAGATTTGTGTCAATATGCTCCTCGCCTTCTTGAGGCTCCCGCCTCGCAAGTCCTCACGGCTATTCTTCAGGAGCCCTTAAGTCTTGTAGCACCTCATACCTTTTAAAACACTTCTGAAGTTAATTTTCTTCCCCACCCTCCCACCCCCCCTCTTCTAGTCGCAGAACCATATGCACATGCCTAATGCTTTTGATTTGCATCATTAAGTAATGGACTGTTCATTATAGTAGTGGTGTACAGCACATGCTGTATCATGCAATTTTTTATTCAAAAATCATGCACCACATGACAGAAAGGGTTGCATAAAATCCGGCAGCATAATATCCCTTGCGATTGTGTTAATCCCGCAAAACCAAGTGAAAAACTTTTATGTCGGTCTTGTTTTTCACGGGCAATTAGTTTCCTTATTAGTTAAATTTAGTAAAAATTCATGTTGACCAATACGATACTACATTAGGCCAGAGAGACAAATTCAAAAGATTTTGTTACAGTGTATCGTGCCCCCTCAAGAACAGGCCATTTCGATGTAGACCTTTTAACTACTTTACTTTTGATTTACATCCTATCAATTTTTTGCTCTACCAATTAAATTTAACAATAATTTTGTAATTTCATTTTTCTGAAGAATTTTTTTATAAATAAACTTAACAAATATTATAATTCAAAAAATAGTCCTCTAAAAAAATTATTTACAAAACTAGACCTATGCGATGAATGAACTACCGCTTTCTAAATGCGGCAAATCATTCACCGCTTTCTTCAAAGGATTAAAATTATTTGTAGTGTTTAGTACTATATATCTTTTGAAGTTTTGATGTGAAAAATATATAAGTTAGGTAAAAGCGGTAAATGATTCACCACTTTTATAGGCCCACTTCTCCAAACAAAAATTTTGAATGCCTATTTTTACAATTAAAAAGTTCTATAGGCTTAGTAACCCAAAAACACCCCCAATCCTGAAAACTATTTCATACTGATGTAAATGTGGGTTTTGTTATCTGTCAATAATTGTCAGCTAAAAAGTTAATTTATTTTAATGAATTTCCTATTCAAATAAGAAAAATAATTCAAATTCAAATAATAAAAATTAAATATGTATTAAAAAGTTGGTTGAGGGGACTTTCAAAATATCCTGTAGTGGAGAGGATCTCCATTTTTAGCTAACTAATACGGACATGCCTTATTAGCGGGGTTACTATCTATAAATGTATCCAATCTAAGGAAGACCACATACCACATAGAGTGCTCACTGCTGACGCACTTTCTTGATGTTCCATGGTGGAAATGCAGTTGGCGGCAAGTGAGTATGAAAAGTTCCAAGTTTTCTCCAATTTTTTGCGCCAATAGACTTTTATGCCCACTATAAGTTGCACAAAAGAAGGGAATGTGTAAAAAAGATTTGGGAATAGTGAAAAAAAGGTTTCCGGCTGTCAATACTCTCAAATTAAAAATGCATGCTTCTTTATATAGTATAGATCTACGGAAATTGTAACGCAGCATTAGATAAGAAATCTGAAAGAAACCATTAGAAAATAACAGTGCAGAAATCAAATTTAGCTGCACCACTACCAAAGATATAATCGTGAAAGTGGTGGAATAGACGGATAGAGTTAACCCACTTCAGGAAGTGGTAATTAGATATAACGCTAGTCAGCAAGGACAAGAAAATTAGAAAAGACAGCACAAACATGGAAATACCTTCACATAGTTTCTCCAAAAAGATAAGGAAAGAAATGAAATGATACAAAGAAACAAAAACTTCATTGTAAAATAATAAGCAAGGATAAGTCTAATTGCTAATGCTTCAATGAGTAACAGCATATTTCAAGTAGTCATCCTCTTTTAAGGGTTTCAACATAAATAACGACAAAAGAGGTTATCACAGAATGGTTATAGCAGATATTTCTCAATCATAAAGAACATACCTGTGTGTGAACTGATTTATATTGGTCAGGCCTGTGTCTCCCGTTCTCCCTATGTCCACTGTCATCCATATCTACATCTGCTTTCAACAATAAAGGAAAATAATCTAATAGCTGCTGCAAATCAAGTAACAACTCATTGGAGAACTGGGCCACACGGGCTGTCCAAATGTTAAGATCAACTTTACACTAAAATAATAGAAGAAAGAGATTGATATTTGAGTAATAATAAAAAATTAGCTTCAAGGGAAAACATAAAAAGCGTAGAGAACAACCAAAAGCATTAGAACATTATGTGCATAGATCGCAGAGAAAGAATATTGAGTTCCTCAGTATGCAGAAGAAAGGTGACAGAAAAAGAACTTATATAATGAACCTTCATTTAGAATCTAAATATGTTTACATGAAAATGGTTTAACATCTAAAACAAGAATCCAGAAAGATATCTATAGTTTATAACACTAAAAAATGTCAAGAAGCCAGATGACAATTTTTTCTTAAAGATGACTCAGCAGCTGTACAGTAATTGTACATTCCATTTAAATAAACTGGTTTAAATCATGTTACTTAATGCTAATCTTCTATATAGATAGATGGCAAGAAACAAAATCACATCTTACTATGGAATTGCTAAGCAAGAAAAAACTGCAGGCTACAGTAGAAATACAAAAAAATATGTTATCATTTAAAGGATCTTAAAATACCAGCAAGATAGAAGCATGGCAATGATTTATAGAGTTAAAATACTAACATAAGCACATAGTTGACAGGAACTGACTAGAATTAATATCAATAATGACAAGAATGTCACAAATGTAAGAAACTTCCTAGAAAGTAGGCTCCTTGTTTTCCTGTTGAAGATAAACGTTTGCAAGACAGTCAATTCAAGCAGTTCTCAAGCACATTCACCGTATAAACAGAATTAAAATTGTTATCAAGTATTAACCACCATAATTTGCAAACGGAGATAAAAATTTGGACAGTTGAGATTTCAGATCCAAACTACTAACTAAAGGAACATGCAATTACTAAGTATTCTAGTCATATCGTTGTCATAATTCACAAGCACGTCATAACTCACAAGCACATCATTGAGTACCAGAACACCCTGTAGAGTACCGGAACCAAGTGGAAAACCCAAGCAGCGAGCTCTCGGTTTGGAAAGAAAAACCAGAAAATTTTCTAAGTCCTTGGATACCGGTACTGGATGATGAGTACCGGTACCCTATGTTAAACAGGGCAAACCGAGCCTCGGTTTGGAGTGGAAGAAGCTTGGGTACCGGTACCCAAAACCCGTGTACCGGTACCCCATGTAAAGATAGAAATTCCAGCTCTCGGGTTGGGAAAATTGTGCTTGGGTACCGGTACCCAAAACCCGAGTACCGGTGCCCAGTGCCCAAAATTCTAGAACAGTGAAGGAAATACCTTTACAAGTCAGGGGCAGTCTTGTAATTTCACCTCCCCTGCAAACCCAACTACCCCCGTGACAACAAAAGCTCTCTCCCTCTCTCTCCTCCCCATTCGAAACCTCTCCCCACTCTCTCTTTCTCCCTATCTTGAACCAAAGAGAGAAAAGAAGAAAGAAAAAAAGGAGAAGAAGAAGAGGAAGTTGGAGAGAGTTGGCTGTGGAGGCTTAGGGCTTCGGGATTGATCTCGTTGGAGCATTGGGATTGCTAAGGAGACTTCCAAGGAGCTTTTCAAGAGGAGTTCCAAGCCCATCCTCTTTCACTTTTGGTCAAGGAACCCTCAAAAGAGGTAAGCAAAAATCTAGGGTTTCCTCTTTTTAAGATTTCATGAGATTAGAAGGGCATAGAAGTGATTCCTTTATGGTTTTCATTTCATTTTAGGGCTTTCTTGAAGGTCTAAGAGAGCAACCCATTTTCTTCTTGCAAGAGCAATAAGAGGTGGAGAATATTTTCCGAAAAAGAGTGATCTCTCCTCTTTTCCTTTGCTTTTCATGATTAGAAGCATGTTATAAGGCCATTAGAGCATTATGTGTAGCAATGGGACTACAAGAGCTTCATTTGAATAAGAATGGTTGCAATGAACCTAATGTATGTGATTAGAGTTGAGTGTTAATGAATGTTAAGAATATAATGTTAGTCATCTATATTGCACAATGATCATGGTGATCTAGGAGAAAACCTAGTGTAAAGTTTGTAATTAGTGGCATTAATCTTAGGAATGAACATGTGGCATATGTTAAGGGTTAAACTAAGGTTATGGAATAGAGTATTTATCTTAGAGTCAAACTCTAAGGTTTATGTGCAATGGGTGAGGTTATTGTGAAAAGCAAATGTGAACCCTAGAGCATAGTCTTAGGGTGTGTGGGTAAATGAACAATCACTTTAACTTCAACTTGAGTTAAATGAAAGAAAGAAGAATATTTAAAAGTCCAAGGGGCTTTCTTGCTACCCTTGAGGCAAGGACCTACGGTAAGAAATAATGGAAAGAAAATAATTGCTTGAAGAGCAAAATAAGCTAAAAGCTTAAGTGAATGAAAAGAAAAGAAATTGGCACCATCGGAAGCTAGGACTCGTGCGAGAGAGTAAGTCTTGGACCATTTCTCGCGACTGCGGCCGAATTTATGCGAGGTACTTCCGATGGTTGACATAGCACACGAGTGCTACTGGCGTCTTAGATCGTCTCGTCTTGTGGTAGCATGACTACCGGGCGCGGGCCCGTTGGGTGAGGCTTTCCAAGGGATAAGCAACTTGAACTAAAGCACGATAAAGAGAACGAGCAAAGTGGTCGGGCTAGTGTTGAACCTTGGTAGTGTTAAACCTTGGTAGCGGCATAATGGCCTTGTCATGGCAATAGTATTATTTTACATGAGCATGATAGATAGTATTTACAGCTTTCCCGTCATTTTATTATCTATTATATTGCTTCCATTGGACCAAGCGGTGTAGAACGTTCTCTCTCGGCGGTTGAACCCACTGGAAACTTTAAGTAGTTCTCACACCATTGGGTGACCATTTTTCAGGACCAGGTACATCAGGCGAGGCGCATGACAGGGGCAAGGGCCCAGCAGTTTAGCGACCTAGCAGTCTAGAGTCGCCAGTACCATTTTGTGGGTTTTATTTTGAGTGAAATTTGTATGTAAGGAGAAAAATGTTTGTAAATCTTAAATGCTTAAAGGATTCATTTTAAGTTGTTGAATGAAAGTTGCAATTCACTTTATATCTAAAGTTTCACTCATGTATTACTTTCATGCTCTTTAAACTTGTTGTTTGAATGAATGAAAGTTTTATTTACATAGTTTAGTACTCTGATTTATACTCTTCCGCTTGCACTAAACTATATCGAAATGGATGTAATCGTTCCTTTCGGGTGTTGAGACGTCATGCCCGATTGGCGGGTCTGTTGGCGTGCCCGAACTGACCAAATAGGCGGTCTCGGGGTGTGACAGATTAGAGTGGTATCAGAGAGTAGAAGTAGTCCTAGGTGGCTAGTGAACCTTAGGGAGACCCTAGGGATTAAGCGCGAGAGAGTGTGTGGATCTTTGGGCGAAAGTACTTGATTGGGCATTGTCATTCCCAAGAAGAATATTGGGAATGGATCGAGGGAAATGGACTTCCACTAGCTAACGATATGTTGGGCGGCCGACAACGTAACGTTAGGAGTGAGAGGAAGTATCCCTCATTACTTTCGCATGATTGGGTTGACGGACCCTTATTGTATTTGTTTATTCCGCATTCAATTACGCAAAGTGTCAGAGTTGTTAAATTTGGACTAATGTTCGTTGTGGTGTGCAGATAGAAATGCCACCGCGAAGGGAGACACGTTTGACGCGACTCGAGCCGGGAGAGGGCTCCGGGTCGAATGAGGTTCGCGAGCTGCGAGAGCAGATGGCCGCGCTTGTCGGCATGGTCCAGCAGCAGGCGGAGGCCTCTTTCCGACGGGAGGAGGCTTCCCGCCGTCAAGAGGAAGCTTCCCGTAGGCAAGAGGAAGCGTTTCGGCGCCGGGAAGAGGCGTCGAAGCGACAGGCGGAGCAGATAGACAGGCTCCAAGTGTTGTTGGCGCAGCAGGCTAAGGCTGTTCAGACGGCGCATGAGCGCACGGCCTCGCCTCAGGTGGGGGCGACAACGGAAAGGGTGGCTATGGCGGCCGAGCCTATGGCGGCGCGCCCGGCGCCATCTGTTGGGGTCACTAGGGAGATGCCCCAGCGGGCCGACTCGGAGGCATATGACGCCGAGTACGCAGCCCAGAGGGTGGAGCAGGATTGGGCGATGGAGACCCTCGCCAATTTCCAGAAATTCCATCCGCCTACCTTCAGCGGCGACAAGTCTGATCCTATGATAGTGGAGTCCTAGGTCGACTCCATGGAGAGGCTGTTCCCGAACCTTCGGGTGCCTGAGCGAGACCGTGTCGCTGTGGCGGTCCCCCTCCTCGGCAATGTGGCATACCGTTGGTGGAAGACCGTGCTCGAGAGGCGGGCTAGGGCCGCCTTGCCTACGCCGACTTGGGAGGAGTTCAAGGAGCTCTTCTTCGCGACATACTTCCCTGATAGTGCCAAGCAGCAAATGAAGGGAGACTTTAAGAATCTTAAACAGGGGAGCCGCACGGTGCAGGAGTACGAGTGCGAGTTCTCCCGCATAGTCAGCTGCCTTCCCACAGTCGTGCTAAGTGAGTGGGATCAGGCGCGATGCTTCGAGCAGGGCCTTCGACCCGGCATCTATTAGAAGGTTCAGCTGTTTAACATTACGACTTACAAGGAGATCGTGGACAGATCCCACTTGGTGGAGCAGGGTGATCTTGTGATGCGCCGAGAGCGTGAGGCGCTTGAGAAGGGAAAGGGGAAGGAAAAGAAGAGGTACCAATGTGGCTCTGGGGACCAAGGCCACTATCAGCGGCCCCCTAAGCAACCGCGACAACAGCACTACCCTCGGGAGTCTCGACAGCCCACGGCTCCTGAGAGGTGCGTTATTTGTGGCGGACCGCACCGACCGTCGATGTGCGAGGAGCGTCACGGCAGATGTTATCGATGTGGCCGGCCGGGCCACATGGCCTTAGAGTGCGGTAGGGGCACGCGTCAAGCCCCGACCGTGCCGATGATACAGGGTGCCCCAAGGCAGCACCAGAGGGCGGTACCGGCCCTACCGGGCGTGCGACCAGCTGCACCACAGCAGCCACCGAGTGGGCGGGTTTTTACCACTCAGGTGGTTGAGGAGGAGCCGGCGGCCGACGACGTCGTTGCAGGTATAATCTCTATTAACGATGTTCGATGCAGGGCATTATTTGATACTGGAGCATCGCATTCATTCATAAGTAGATCATTTGCCATGAGACACGGTCTAGATGCACTCAAGTCTACGAATGCTACGACAGTTCAAGTGTCGGAGCAATCTTTCGAGGTTTCGGAGAGTTGTCCCGCCTGCCCTGTGCGGATAGGCGATTGGATTATGACGGTGGACTTCTTGGTCCTAAGGCGTCTTGGGGATTTCGACATGATTTTGGGGATGAACTGGCTATCCAAATATTATGCCACTATCGACTGTGAGAGTCGAGTTATTACTTTTCGGGAACCGGGACAGAAGGAATATGTCTTCAAGGCATGTAGGAGTTCACTATTTGCCTCGACGGTTTCCGCTTCGCAAGCCATGAAACTGATCAGTAAAGGGTGCGTGGCCTATTTGGCTACCGTTGTGGAAGGGCACAAGAAAGAACCCAAGTTGGGGGACATTCCAGTGGCATGGGAGTACCCTGATGTATTCCCCGTGGAGTTACCGGGTATGCCGAGGGATCGGGAGATCGAGTTCATTATAGACTTGGCTCCCGAGACGGCTCTAGTCTCGAAGGCTCCTTATAGGACAGCCCCGGCGGAATTGAAGGAGCTTAAGGCTCAACTGCAGGACTTGCTGGACAAGGGTTTCATCAGACCCAGTGTGTCTCCTTGGGGAGCCCCAGTCCTGTTTGTGAGAAAGAAAGACAGGTCATTGCGGCTATGTGTGGATTATCGGGAGCTCAACAAATTGACAATCAAGAACCGATATCCATTGTCGCGGATCGATGATCTATTTGACCAATTGCAAGGTTCCAGGGTATTTTCAAAGATTGATTTTCAATCGGGATACCACCAATTAAAGATTAAGCCGGAGGATGTTCACAATACGGCTTTTAGAACGCGGTATGGACATTACGAATTCACTGTAATGCCGTTTGGGTTGACCAATGCCCCGGCGGCATTCATGAATTTAATGAATCGCGTCTTCCAACCTTTCCTAGACCAATTTGTCGTGGTCTTCATTGACGACATTTTGGTCTACTCCCGAAGTGACGACGAGCACGAGGATAACCTTCGACAGGTATTGCAAGTGCTTCGGGAGCGAGGCCTATTCGTGAAGTTGAAGAAATGCGAATTTTGACTTCGGGAAGTAGCTTTTCTAGGGCATGTAATTTCTGAATCGGGAGTATCAGTAGACCCCGGGAAAGTTGAAGCTGTTAAGGATTGGCCCCGACCAACCAATGTTACCGAGGTTCGAAGCTTTGTCGGACTTGCGGGGTACTATACGGTTCGTGGAGGGGTTCTCCAAAATCACCACTCCACTTACCGGTCTTACCAAGAAAGGGGCTAAGTTTATTTGAAGCGATGAATGTGAAAGGAGCTTTCAGTTGCTCAAGGACAAGTTAACATCGGCTCCAATCCTAGCTTTGCCTACGGCGGGGAAGGAATTTGTAGTGTACAGTGATGCTTCGGGTAGTGGTTTGGGGTGTGCGCTTATGCAAGACGGGAGGGTAATAGCCTATGCCTCCCGGCAACTGAAAAGTTATGAAAAGAACTACCCCACCCACGACCTCGAGCTTGTCGCGGTAATCTTTGCATTGAAGCTATGGCGGCATTACTTATACGGCGAGCATTGTGAGATCTACACGGATCCAAAAGCCTCAAGTACTTATTCACACAGAAGGAACTAAATCTGAGGCAACATCGGTGGTTGGAGCTACTCAAAGATTATGATGTTAGCATCCTTTACCACCCGAGGAAAGCCAATGTGGTGGCCGACGCTTTGAGTAGAAGGTCCGTGGAAAACCTCGCCATGATCATCACTGATCAGTACCCGTTGCAATCTGAGATGCGACGGTTTGGATTGGAAGTTGTGGCTTCCGTTGCACCGCGACGCTTATGACACTTAGGGTGCAACCCACCTTGTTGGAGAGAATCAAGGAGAAGCAATCTACCGATGAAAAGCTCCAAAAGGTGCGGTCTGATATTGAGGGTGGAAACGCGAAAGATTTCAGCGTGGACTCAACTGGAATCTTGAAATTTCGGGGTCGTGTGTGTGTACCTGGCGACGAGGGCATTCGCAGGGAAATTCTTCAAGAAGCACACTGATCGCCGTATACTATCCAGCCCGGTGGCATCAAGATGTACAAGGACTTGAAGGCACAATTTTGGTGGCCAGGTATAAAGAAGGATGTTGGGCACTTTGTGGCTAAATGCTTAGTGTGCCAACAGGTCAAAGTCGAGCATAGACTTCTGGCGGACAAACTTCAAAGCCTACCAGTACCCGTTTGGAAGTGGAAAAATCGTGGGCTTGCCTATATCTCAAGCGGGCCACGACGCGATATGGGTGGTAGTGGACAGGTTGACTAAAGCAGCCCATTTCTTGCCAATCTACACCACTTGATCGAGGGACAAGTTGGGGCAGCTGTACATTGATGAGATTATGCGCCTTCACGGAGTGCCCTTTTCTATTGTGTCGAATCGGGATCCCCGGTTCGTTTCACAGTTTTGGAAGAGTTTCCACGAGACTCTTGGAACACGCCTGGACCTCACCACAGCTTATCATCCACAGAGTGATCAATCTGAGAGGACCAATCAAATCCTCGAAGATATGCTAAGGGCGTGCGTTCTGGACTACGGCGCGGGGTGGCAACAGTATTTGCCTATGGCCGAATTTGCCTACAACAACAGCTACCAAGCCAGTATAGGAATGGCACCATTCGAGATGTTGTATGGCAAAAATTGCCGATCTCCGTTACATTGGAGTGAGGTCGGTGAAAGGTCAACCTTAGGCCCCGATGTCTTGCAGGAGGCCGAGGAGAAAGTGCAAATTGCGCGTCAACGTCTAGTGACCGCGCAAAGCCAGCAAAAGAGCTATGCCGACAAGAGGCGACGCGACTTGGAATTCAATGTCGGAGATCATGTATTTTTGAAGGCGTCACCTACAAAAGGCGTGGTGCGATTAGGGATGCGGGGAAAGTTAAATCCTCGTTTTATAGACCCTTATGAGGTGTTGGAGCGGGTTGGTCCAGTGGCTTACAGGGTGGCATTGTCTCCAGATTTGGCGGGAGTACACAACGTGTTTCATGTATCCCAACTCCGCCAGTACGTCCACGATCCGGACCATGTGATTGACTACCCACCGCATGATCTACGGGAAGACTTGAGTTATTACGAGTTCCCGTATAAGATTGTCGATCGGCAAAAGAGAAAGCTAAGGAACCGTTCCATACCCTATGTGAAGGTACTTTGGACAAGGCACAGTGAGCGAGAGGCTACTTGGGAGCCTGAGGACGTGATGCGGGAGCACCATCCTCGCTTATTCGAGGAATAGACAACTAGGTATGTGAGTTTTTAGTTTCGTGGACGAAACTCCTAAAATTAGAGAGGAATGTAGTGCACCGGCTCCGCGAAATAGCGAAGTGCGGTGGAATCGCTTGTAGCGCGTTTAAAATAAGAATACGAATGAGTTCGGAGGGTTTCGCTTCGAAGCAAAAGCCTCCGAATTGAAAAGTGAGTTGACGGCGCGCGAATTTGGAGCTATAGACTTGCAAGCTACAGGTTTGCATTGAGTACCGGAACACCCTGTGGAGTACCGGAACCAAGTGGAAAACCTAAGCAGCGAGCTCTCGGTTTGGAGAGAAAAACCAGAAAATTTTCTAAGTCCTTGGGTACCGGTACTGGATGATGAGTACCGGTACCTTATGTTAAACAGGGCAAACCGAGCCTCGGTTTGGAGTAGAAGAAGCTTGGGTACCAGTACCCAAAACCCGTGTACCGGTACCCCATGTAAAGATAGAAATTCCAGCTCTCGGGTTGGGAAAATTGTGCTTGGGTACCGGTACCCAAAACCCGAGTACCGGTACCCAGTGCCCAGAATTCTGAGGCAGTGAGGGAAATACCTTTACAAGTCGGGGGCAGTCTTGTAATTTCACCCCCCCTGCAAACCCAACTACCCCCCTGACAGCAAAAGCTCTCTCCCTCTCTCTCCTCCCCATTCGAAACCTCTCCCCACTCTTTCTTTCTCCCTGTCTCGAACCAGAGAAAGAAAAGAAGAAGGAGAAGTAGAAGAGGAAGTTGGAGAGAGTTGCCTGTGGAGGCTTAGTTCTTTGGGATTGATCTCTTTGGAGCATTGGGATTGCTAAGGAGACTTCCAAAGAGCTTTTCAAGAGGAGTTCCAAGCCCATCCTCTTTCTCTTTTGGTCAAGGAACCCTCAAAAGAGGTAAGCAAAAATCTAGGGTTTCCTCTTTTAAAGATTTTCATGAGATTAGAAGGGTATAGAAGTGATTCCTTTATGGTTTTCATTTCATTTTAGGGCTTTCTTGAAGGTCTAAGAGAACAACCCATTTTCTTCTTGCAAGAGCATTAAGAGGTGGGGAATATTTTCCGAAAAAATGTGATCTCTCCCCTTTTCGTTTGCTTTTCATGATTAGAAACATGTTAATAGGCCATTAGAGCATTATGTGTAGCAATGGGACTATAAGAGCTTCATTTGAATAAGAATGGTTGCAATGAACCTAATGTATGTGATTAGAGTTGAGTATTAATGAATGTTAAGAATATAATGTTAGTGGTCTATATTGCACAATGATCATGGTGACCTAGGAGAAAACCTAGTGTAAAGTTTGTAATGAGTGGCATTAACCTTAGGAATGAACATGTGGCATATGTTAAGGGTTAAACTAAGGTTATGGAATAGAGTATTTATCTTAAAGTCAAACTCTAAGGTTTATGTGCAATGGGTGAGGTTATTGTGAAAAGCAAATGTGAACCCTAGAGCATGGTCTTAGGGCGTGTGGGTAAATGAACAATCACTTTAACTTCAACTTGAGTTAAATGAAAGAAAGAGGAATATTTAAAAGTCCAAGCTACCCTTGAGGCAAGGACCTAGGGTAAGAAATAAAGGAAAGAAAATAATTGCTTGAAGAGCAAAATAAGCTAAAAGCTTAAGTGAATGAAAAGAAAAGAAATTGGCACCATCGGAAGCTAGGACTTGTGCGAGAGAGTAAGTCTCGGACCATTTCTCGCGGCTGCGGCCGAATTTATGCGAGGTACTTCCGATGGTTGACATAGCACACGAGTGCTATTGGCGCCTTGGATCGTCTCGTCTTGTGGTAGCATGACTACCGGGCGCGGGCCCGTTGGGCGAAGCTTTCCAAGGGATAAGCAACTTGAACTAAAGCACGATAAAGAGAACGAGCAAAGTGGTCAAGTGGTCGGGCTAGTGTTGAACCTTGGTAGTGTTAAACCTTGGTAGCGGCATAGTGGTCGTGTCATGGCAATAGTATTATTTTACATGAGCATGATAGATAGTATTTACAGCTTTCCCGTCATTTTATTATCTATTATATTGCTTCCATTGGACCAAGCGGTGTAGAACATTCTCTTTCGGTGGTTGAACCCACTGGAAACTTTAAGTAGTTCTCACACCCTTGGGTGACCATTTTCCAGGACTAGGTACATCGGGCGAGGCGCATGACAGGGGACAAGGGCCCAGCAACTTAGCGACCTAGCAGTGTAGAGTCGCCAGTACCATTTTGTGGGTTTTATTTTGAGTGAAATTTGTATGTGAGGAGAAAAATGTTGTAAATCTTAAATGCTTAAAGGTTTCATTTTAAGTTGTTGAATGAAAGTTATAATTCACTTTATATCTAAAGTTTCACTCATGTATTACTTTCATGCTCTTTAAACTTGTTGTTTGAATGAATGAAAGTTTTATTTACATAGTTTAGTACTCTGATTTATACTCTTCCGCTTGCACTAAACTGTGTCGAAATGGATGTAACCGTTCCTTTCGGGTGTTGAGAGGTCATGCCCGATTGGCGGGTCTGTTGGCGTGCCCGAACTGACCAAATAGGCGATCTCGGGACGTGACAACACCACCAACTAATAAAAGAGAAGCAGTAATATAGTGATAAATAGGAATTGTAACACTAAAAATAAGTTTGGTTTGATATTGGAGGCTCTCTTTGAAAATCAGTTGTGTATAGATATCAACTAACCTATTCAAGTTCACCAGCATCAATTAGTGAAAACCTACTCTTCACTTGCAAAAACTGGAACAAAAAGAGCATTAACAATTGGAAGTGCCAACCATTCCTCATAATTGTTATGGGCTTGTATAAACACTCTCCTAAAAAATACTACAATTTCTCACTGAATAAAGAAAACATTGATTTTTTACAAAATTTGTAAAATCTGAAACAATACAGTTTTTCCAATAAAATGACAATGTCATTGAAAAATATCACAAAGAACTGAGAATCCACGAATATTAACAAGGAAACATCAACCATTCAATAAAAATACAAACAACATAGAGAACCCAAATCATTGTTGTAGGCATTGTAAGCATTGTAGGCATCACATACATAAAGCTAACTAAAGTTTGAACAATGCATACTGTAGAAAAACCATTTTATTTTTCAACATGAAAAAGACTAGGAAAAAAACCAGTAAAAAAAGGTGAAAACCATCAACTAAAAGCAGAATAAAAAATAAACCATAAAAATCATTCTTTTAGAAATAAGAATCATTAATTTAATTAACAAATACTCTACTAACCTAATGATTCAACTCAAAAACTAAGAAAAAAACACATAGCTAAAACTAACAACTCATGATGGAAGCAGTGCCCAAAATATAAGAGAAATATTTGCAAATTTTGTGAAATTCGTACCAATTCCCAGCAGGGACAATGCGAATTAAAGAAAAAACTTATGCCTTCTCTCACTTTCTTCAATATAAAACAGCTTACAATCAGTTAGCTATCAAAATTAAGCCCTTCGTACATATAAATTGGTATGGAGGAAACTATAAGTAACCAAAATATTCAATTCAAAATCCCATTATTTGTTTAATTGGTTGTAGAAACTATACTGTGAAATCCAAACTTCAGTAAAGAGTTTGACAAAAATAAATAAATAAATATAATGTAAAAAAAGGAACACCTCTAAAGTTTAGTGCAATGTACTGTAATTAAGTTGACTGTATTTATATACAAGTCATACTTTATGTTTGAAGATTTGAAACAACGCTATCTACAAAACTGAAGTAGTTCTCATGCACATTCTAGCTTGGTTAGGATAGAAACAAGGAAACAAGAGTAAATTTGCTATACATTGATAAAGCTATCTAGGATTTTGTTAATCAACTCTTTAATATATAATTTCCCTTTTTCTTTTTTCTTTTTTGAAACCTTAAAATTGGCAAATTACCTTTTTCTTTTTTGAACAATTCTCTGTAGGAGTATCAACTGCACATCTTCAACTACAACCACAACCTTCTCATACATCTATTATCCCACCTGCTTAAGTATACAATAGGACTCAATTGCAATTGATCCTTAAGCCATTGCTTGGGCTCATTCCAAATTCCCTTCCAATAAAGAAAAAGAAGAACCAAGTTGTTCATATCTACAATGCATATGCCATCTTAGCATAAATACTGTTTCGTCCTTACATTCACAGGGATATAAGTGCAGTGTCACTAAATCAATTTCACAGGGATACTAAAATGTAGAGTTATTTGCAAATTCTATTCTAGGAGAGAACATCGGTTTAAACTGTCTGCTACACATTTGCTTCAGTAAACCCCAACCCTCTTCGTTGTCGAATTCCGACAGTCTCTTCTCCATCCAACCTATTCATTTTGGCCAATATCAGTTAATCAGATTATGCCCAACAGTCTCTTTAAATAATCACCTTTCATCAAATAATTGCTGCTCCATTTCTGTCACTGTTATCTGTATATTTGCATTATAATTGATCTTTTCTAGGCCTACTACTTCACGTCTTCATTTCAGAAAAGAAGAACCAATTTCACAGGAATACATTTGCATTTGTCACTAAATCAATAGGATCAAATCTGCCCTAAACATTCAATAACGAAGCAACCGTTCCAGTCAAGCAACTCACCAATACTAAATCTGTCAACTACAATTTCACATGTGACGATTATTCTCTAATTCAAATTAGTCCACCATAATCAAAATCACAATCACAAACAACAACACCACAAAATTAAGCACAAACATGATAAAACCGGAGCGTGCGATTCCACACCTGAGCAAGCAATCAGTGAGTGTCAGCTCGTCGGCGGTGACGGTGGCGACGCCCTTGAGGACGATGGCGGTGCGCCCCCACGCGGGAGCTAGGGCTTGTCAATGGCCGCACCAGGGCACGAAGAACTCCACCAAGATAACCACATTGAAGCCCAAAACCTAGCGCAAAAACTCTTGATTCAACACTCAAATCGAAGGGAAAACGGAGAGAAAGAGATCGAAAAGCTTCGATTTAAATCTAAGGGAGAGAGAATGGGATTGAGGGATCAGCTTGGATTTGAAGTTGAGGTCACTGTCTCTCAGTGCTAGGCTTTGGAGGAGAGAACGGGAGCAGAAGATAGAGGGAAAGTGAGAGGGGTATTAGGGTTACACTACGGTTTGGGAGGAGAGAATGGGCATCAGAGGGGAAGCGGGGTGTCGCGGAGAGCGCGGTGGGCGGGGGCGGATCGAGAGGATCGGGTTAGTGGCTCTACTCCAATCCCCATCTAATCCCATATCTTCAGACCGGGATTAGTTAATTCCATAGAGCCGGATTAATTTGATCGGACGGAAGTTGTTTATTCAATAACTATCAAAAAATAAATAAATAAATAAATAAATAAATAATAAAAAATAAATATGTGGTTTTCACTGGGGTCGCAATCTAGCTCATTGTTCACGAGCCAGCTCGTATTCGGATCGAAATCGAATCGCTCGTTTAGTAAACGAGCCGAATACGAGTCGAATTTTTCAGCTCGTTTAATAAATAAGCCAAACACGAGATAGGGTCAACTCGCTCGTGTTCAGATCGAATGCATATATATATATATATATATATATATATATATATATATATATATATATATATATATATATATATATATATATATATATATATATATATATATATATATATATATTACAATTATATATATAATATAGATTTTTATTATTTAATTTTTATTCCAATTTAAATATAAAATCTAATTCAGTTATAAAAAGACCAAATTTTTTATACTGTGGTGGCAATCCAGCTCGTTGTTCGCGAGCCGGCCAATGCATAACACCGATAGGAGATAAGAGTCTCAATGACTCGAAGTCTGTATATCGCACACTCCGGAGTGGCACTCGAGGGGAGCGACCCACACGAGTAATGTCACGCCCCGGGGTCGAAACTGCGACCCGAGCTCGCCAACAGATCCGCCGCCCATACGGTGAACCCCGTATAGACGAAGCGTCAAACCTGAAAAAGGGAGATACTATACTAAACAGATATCAGAGCTGAAAGTAAACTGCTAGAAATAAAAAAATAATAATACAAGTCCAAGTCCTCACCCAAAAAAAGAAACAAAAGTCACTCTCAGCAATAAAGGAAAGTACAACTCTATCCCTCACTACAAAGTCTCTCAACAAGAAACTCTCAAAATAATAAGGGTACATCTACTCTCTGGACGACGACTGGTAGGGATCTAGCTCGCGACTCCCTCACCTCGATCAGAAGAAGCAGCAACTGGAGCAGCAGGAACAGGAATAGAAGTCCCTGTGGAAAAAGACACCACGACGGGTATGAGAACTACGTCCCAAGTAGTTCTTAGTGGGTGCCGCCAACAAGCCCAACGGTCTGCCCACTAAGTCTACTAGAGGCATAAGTAACATATGCAGTGCTGTAAGGAAAGCTGGGGAAAGTAACTCTACAGCTACTATGCCTCTATCTAGATGCTCAAAGAGTGGAACAGAAAGAACATGATGCCACAACTAACACTCACCTCTGATCACCCAATCTGAACTGACTGCCTCCTCGGGTCCAGTCAAACCTGCGCCAACCTACTGCCGTTACGTCCCGGAGGAGCGGATTTACGTAGGGCGTCCACACGGACTATCTCAAGCGAACTCTAGTGTAACAACTAGTCGCATACATCACAGCCTCGTCAGGCTCGGTATCATCACACACACCCGGGTGGTAGCTCGGGGGGAGCGACCCCACCGAACTCAAGTATCACATCTGTATCACTGTCTCATAAGCGGCACATGCAGGCTATGATCCACGATCAAACAGATCGGTAACTCCAAGCTCAAAGCACAACTCAGTCGAAAAAAGAACCTCGACTCAAACAGGAATAGCCCAAAACACTCTCACAGCTATGTCGGAGAACCCTCAACGACTCAATCTGATAATGCACGACCATGGCTGAGTCGGAAAACCTCCACGACTCGATCTGCCAGAACCCCAAGATCCTCAAAGCTACGTGGGAGAACCACCTCCACCACTTAATCAGAAAAACAACCTAGGATCTAGAACCATCCCACAAGGAAGAAAACTCACATGACACGATAAACTCCACCACTGACACAATGAAGGGTCCGGGAACCCCGAAAGACTAGAACCTACAACCCAAATCAAACAAGAACAGGCTCTAGGCATAGCCTCTCGTTGTTCTCATCCCAAGAAGAAGGCAGACCTTAGAACCCAGACCACTCGAATCATCTCGGGTGGTTAATTTATAGGAAAAGGTGACATTTCTTACTGAAGCCATTTGATCTGGAATAAATTCATATTTAATGATTTTTAGTTCTTTTTAGGAAAACAGTTGAAACCAAGTTTTATATCTAAGCCTCGAAGGGCTAATGCCTTCGTCCAATCAAACAAGAACAGACTCAGGCGACCCTACGATGCTTGGAAGAAAATATTTGGTTGACAAAAATCATATGTGTGTCCAAAAAGGTTCTGGGTTTAAGGTCCTACAACACTGATATACCGCTGCCACTAACACAGCGGCGATAGATAAAACAAGAAAATAAAATAACTCGGGACCGCCGTCTACCCAAACAGCTCCCACCACAGATGATCGATCAACAAGATCGGCTCAAACCAACAAAACACTATCTCACTCACATGCTGGAATCTACACAGCTGAGACACACTGTCACTCTCCCAAAGAAACCTGATCTACAGACTGCTATCAACTCCACTCTGCTCCCAAGCACGAGTGTAAAATGCATCCCACACTAAAAGAATCCTGACCACTCGGCCCACTACCCGGGCGAGTAACACTATGTCCAGGAAGGAATAAGAAGTGTGGATGTCTAAAGCAGAATAAACCTAGCCCAAGTGAGGGTTTTCTACTAGTCTGGTTTACACATGCAAATATATGACAGGGTGCTAGGTCAAGTTCCAAGATAACTATAATTACAGATGGTAGGAAACAAAATATCGCATGATCAACAAATAACGCTAGAATTATCAGCTATCATATTCTAGCATGCTACACAAGAATATCTCTATCATGCATGGTCCTACTATAGCAGATTTAATGAACATTCCATCAATCTTGGAGACAGGGCCACCCACCTGAAAACGCTAACAGTCCAAGGTTCCACAGCTGAAAAACACCAGGAGCAACAACCTTCACAATCCTCAACACCCACGGGTTCACAAACACCCGCAAATACCCCTAGGTACAACAACAAGTCCAAGATTACACTTTAATCCACAATTACCCAACAAGTTACAATCTGAAAATTCAGTCCCAAAGATGTCACTTTTTCACCTGCAAACAATGCTCCAAAAATTCCAATAAAAATACTACGGCGATCCACACGTCGAGACCTTCGAAACGGGTACCTGCATGTCCAATTCCGAGCCCCGTAGGCCAAGTTACAAATTCCACAGTATAGGTGCGCAAACACTCACAACCACACAACTGTAAACTCAAACACAGATAAAAGGGGAATAGTATACCTCCTGTAAGGTCTCAGAAAAATCCAAGAAAAATACGGCGATGATCCTCGCGACGAGTAGATGCAAAAAGTGTACAGGCTCGTCTCGATCTGACGCTCGAGTGCAGAGATAAAATTTCGGCAAGGGGCTGCTGTCCAAAGACTCCACCAGCAAACAACGGCTTAGAAATGTCTCAAAAACCGTGCCACAAACTCTGAATCCAGCAAGATGATCAACATGAAAGTCGAAGACGTACCTCTCGTGAATCCAATGCCATAGAAATAGTCCAAAAATACTATCGGAGTAGCTCTGTGGACCTCTCAGACCGAACTGCGACGATAACGGGCCTCTGATGAAAGACCGTCACTCTGTGCTCCGATGCCGAAGTCGTCGACGCCGCGGCTTCCAAAAATTCCGGGCCCCTGCCAGAAGATTCGCAACACAAGGAGCTCCAACTTTGCTAAAGGGTCCAAGGGCATGGGAGCTCGGGAAAGGGGACAAAAATCCCCAGCCAACAGCCTATTTATAGGCTCAGCCCGAAAAATCCAACTTTGGACTTTTGGGCCAAAATCCGGGCGCTCGGGCATTCCGGGCTGCTACAGTAACAGGCCCGGCCCGTTACTGTTCACGCCCGGAAGTCTCCCAGCCCACCACGCGTCCACCCAAACAGCAAACAGCTGTTTGGGCCAACGGCGCTGTGCCGCGTGGCCGACGCTGGTGCCGACACGTGGCACCCACGCCGGGAGCCGCGGGTCAGCGCGCGCACGTCGCGCCCACGTCGCGCCCACGCGCGCCTGTCGGGCACGCATCCCGAGGCAACCACTCCCCACCCCGTGGACCGCGCGCACAACACCACACCAACCATGCTCTGCCACGTGTCCGCTCCCGGTCCACCGTGCACCCGCGCTTAAACCATGGACCGCGCCCACTGCGCCCGCCAACCGGGAGCCGCCACGTGGCCAGCGCCCGGGTGCACGCCTCCGCGGTGGACCGCGCGCCTCCGCCGCCGCCAGCCGCCGCGCTCCGCCGCCGGCCGCCGCTGCCGGCACCTCTCCGGCCGCCGGAACAGTGCCGCCGAACCTCGAAATCCGTGCCGGGTCATCCGGGCTCCGAAAAACACAAGTAAATAGTCCAACTTGACCGTTTTCGCGCGCTGAATCCAAATCCGATGTCCATTTGGCCCAATTCCACTTCTAAAATTTCCCAAAGGTCTCCGGTGATGCAAACTTACTCCCAATTCGCACCATAAATCCATATCTTGGGCCCGACACGCGCACAACACTCCCAAAGGCCACTTATCCATCAATAAATTCTTAAGCGGGGATTCGGGTCCTCACAAGTAAAGTGCCTGAGTAATAAGTATCATGGTAGTATAAGTCAGCAGGACTGGATCACGACTCTGATCAAAGTGGGAAAACCCATCCACTAAAGAAAGGCCGATCCCCCCAATCTGATGCAATAATAACCACCCGGTCGATCGCCCAAAGTCCGCGGTCGCCGCAATACCCTGCCATCAAGCCCAGCCTGTCCCATATCCCAAGAATCTGACTACACTATCCCAAACCCCCTGCTCGCACCTGAGCTACAAATACCCAGAGTCTAAAATGAAAAGGAGAAAAGTATAAAGCATGGTTTCCCCTAAGTCAAATTCCAACATGATAGTGTAGCAGAAAAAGGTGGCCTATTTAGATGACCATACAAGCATGCAAATGTCCCAAGATGATATAAAGAAAACAGGTGTCGATGTTCTTACATTTATTAGAGCATGCTATTCCAAAGTATTGATAATTGTATAAGAACATTAAGTGCAACATAGCCTGTGCCTGCCTATACCATATACACGATGCTCACAGAGTATAAAATAAGGAAGTGACACACCTAATCAACATCACATAAGGTGGTACAACGCTTGTCAAACCTTACCCTCACACATCAATATGCTTAGGATCATTTAACATTGCTTAATCATAGACATTCAATCATACATCACCAATAAATAGTCTAAGGCTCCACAACCTTCATTGATCTCACATAGGATGAACATAGGATCTACCAACAACATCGAATCTCATCTGGAGGAATTAGGAGTCATGAACAATGCTTAGTCTTATAAGGAATAGGCCTCAACTCACAATGATATCCATCTTATCATGAATGAATTGAAAATCAAAGGCATAGGTCATTCTCACATCAACTAGATCAATAACCAACATCAACACCCATTTTCACATAAGCTAGATCAAAGATCAATCAACTAATCATTCTCTCATAGATAGATTATGAATCAACATCTATGCCCAACATCACATATTGAAGGATGAGGATCAACAACTATAATTCATATCACCAAGTGGAGACATTATTCTCATATAGATAAGTCAAGAATCATTTAACATATAACCTCTCATGACATAGGCTCAAGAATCATCAACAAGATCACCCCCACTTAACCCTGATAGCCAATCACACTTAGCCCATATGACATTCACATAAAGTCATAATAACCCTTCTCACATAGCAACCATGTCCTTCACATAAATCAACCAAAATCATTTTTATATAACTATCACCATCATTCTCACATAATAATGTTAACCATTCATCACAAGGTGTAGGTTGAAGATTAATTTCCCAGTTACCCTCACATAGCATATATTTAAGGATGATCACTTATAATCAACTTCATATGAGGTAATGTAATATCAACCAACCAATCATTTACTCATGCATAAGCTAAGGATCAATTAACCTAACATAAATATGGAGATTCAAGAATGATTCACCAAGGAAAAGAGAACAACAATCAACTATGCCATGAGGGAAACCAATAGCCCGAGTGGGTAAATCATTATTTTCGGCAAAGCACAACCACCCACCAGAAACTTGACGATACGATGCCCGATCTGGCTGAATTTTGGCGTGAGTAATCCTTATCCTCCCAGGAGTCCGATGCCGCAAAAATCATCCAAATCCGCCTCACAGATTGGGCGCAATCACTGAAACAATGCACACAGCGCAATCAAATTCCAGAATTTCAGCAAGTGCAACAAGGTTAAATAAAAAGTATGTGCAACCTCAAATACCTCAAAATGAAGTCTCCAACAGTAAAACAAAGATCTCCTCTTTCATACAAATACCTTCAAGTCCTCAAAAAACCACCATTAATCTCCCTTAACATTCAAATACAACAAATGTCACAATGCTGTCCAAAACTGCTAACATAACTTGCTAGCATTTCCAAGCTTAAGGGATTCATCCACATATCACAAAAGAGAATTTGCTCACCTTGAAGTTAAGAAGAATTCCCAACTTGAATTTCTGAAAAAGACTTTATATCTACAAAGTTATCTGCATTCCAAGGTGCACTGCTCAAATCAAAACTAAAACAGGGACTGCAGTAAACCTTATAACAGCACTTGGAAATATCATTAAAGTTACCTAACCAAACGTGCTCCAAATCCTGCAAGAGAAGTACCATTGGATTCCTTGTTGAGAGTAGATACCAATTGAGCTAAAGAACTCCCAATTTCATGCTCAGATGAAGGAGAAAACCCATAAACACTTTGAACTATCCACCAAATTCCATCTGTACACGAGTGCAGCAAGGTGCTCCAAAGATCATGCATAAACCCTAATATAACTCAGATCTAGGGAAAATGATACATACCAATATTGTGGATCTTCGAGTCCTGGAAATTTCCCCGCAAAAATCATCCAAAAAATCCACTCCTATAATTCAGAAAAGCCAAAACACTGAGGACTGTTCAGGATTCCAGACTGAAATGAAGGGTTCCAAAGATGGCCTTAAAACTCTATAAAATCATGAGATCTGAGGGAAGAGTTGAATACAAAAATTGTAGCCTTACCTCTTGTGAAAAACGTAGAACCAAAAATGAGCTCAAAATTCCAAGAAATGAGGTCCACCAACAGCAACATTGGTGGTGCTTGCTTCATGGAGAAGATGATGGTGATGAAGCCTCTTTAGTCCATCTCTTTGTTGATGAAGATGAAGGAGGGTTGCAGATAAGTCCTCTGTAGAAATCCCCAAAGTTGGAAGCTCCAAAAGTGGGAGAAGGAGGAGGAGGAAGCTCATAAATAGAAAAAGAAGAAGGAGAGAAGAAATAACCCAAAATGGGTTCACTGTGCATAGCACAGTGCTGGGCCAGGCCCAAACCCCGGCCCAGCCCGCAGCGCCAGGGGGCACGTGGCGCCCATCCGGGCGCCCCGCCCTCGGGTGGAGGGCCCGGATGCGGCCACGCCCGACGCAGCATCCGCCAATGGCGCGACGCCGCGTGTCCCCTGCGCGGGGACGCGCAAGGCGGCGCGCGCACGTGGGCGCGCTCTGCCCAACGCAGGCGCGCCGCGTGGCCCGCACCCGCCTCTCCTGTGCCGCCGCGTGGAAGACCGAGCGGGTAGTGTGCCTGGTGCACGCGCGCCCCTGTGGACCGGCCGCCTGAAATAAATCCTATATGCTCCAAAAATGCCACTTTTTGCTGTTTTCGCGCGCTGAGTCCAAATCCGTGATCCAAAATTCCAAATAATGCAACCAAATAGCCGTTTTGGTTGTTTTTCCACGCTGAATCCAAATACGAAGTCTGTTTTGCAAGAATCCATTTCAAATTTTCGGCGAAACTCCACATTAGGCAATCTTGATCCATTTCTCGCACTGAGTCCGTTTCTTGGGTCCGATTTGCGCGCAATCAACACTATCCACAGAAATAGGCCTCCACAAGCTGTCGATCACACTGTAATGACCACAAAGATCCGGGTACTCACATCCTCCCCCACTAAAAGAAAGTTTCGTTCTCGAAACTAACATAGCTAAAAAGAAGTCTCAAATCAGAAGAGCAAATATCGAACATCCTCGTCACCAGCTCTCCAAGCGCCACCCGCTTCCCGTGATTATTCCACAACAACATCAACCACCTGTACGGCATGGCCTAGTTGCGCCGTTCCTCCATTCTCGAGCCAGAATCCGCAACGGCGTCTCACGTACTCCAGACACTCACAGGTCTCAAGTGGAGCGAGTCGAACATCGATGGGGAATCCGAACATATCGCCTCTAAGCTGAGTCATGGAAAACCTCAAGGATTGCAACATGTCACGGGGAAAAGAAGAAACAACAGGTAACCACTTATCCACAACACTCTCAAAATCCCCTCCTCAATACCAACTCATTCAAGAAACCTGAAGTACACCCACGCAGTTATCCATATAAGAAGGGAGTCCAAAATCAGAAACATCAACAACTACAACTCTGAGTTGGAGAATCACCGAAAAACAGTGAAAAGTTGAAGTTGTCCCTGTTGTGGTTGTCATTCTGTCCTTGCTCCACATCAACTGGGGACCCTTAATTCAACACTCTTTGATCTCACCCATCAGTGTGGGTTGCTCGGCTGAAGCCGAAATCTGGAAATGACCACTCTAGGGCACGGTCTTCGGCCCTATTCCTCTAATCTGTCCCAGTAATGGCGCTCACTGCACAAGCATTGCTCAAGCTCTGCACTGTACTCCGGCCCAAAACATCTACACACATCCAAGACTACCGTGGGGGCATCACTACAACTCAATCACTGCTGACAGGACGAAAGATCCATTTTCTCCTCCATCAGGTAACACACCGGATCTAACAACCACTTTATCCATCATAGTCAATAACTATACCATCAGCTCACAGTTGTGCTGGTGCCATCCAATGAGGTGCCTTCAATATCGACGCGGTTCCCAGAACCACGTTAATAACAATCTCAATCTCCTTGCCCGGCGGCATTCTCATCAACTCAGGTGGACTCATATTCGAGAACTCGCGGGCATTAAGGACACCCTTGAGTCCCGGGGCCGCCGTAGGCACCTTTATCACAGTCACTAACTGGGCAATACATCCTTGGCTCATCATCTGCCTGGCTCTTGATGACACGCTGTCGCTGCAACTAGTGCAATCTACCAACACCTGTAAACGAACTCCTTCTGTCCAGCTCGCAGAAGTTCACAGTACTCTCACCACAATAAAAAATTGTAAGATGCCACACCGACCAATCCAATACACCGAGTCGAAAATCCTGGGCTGCCACAAGACCAGCTAGTCAACGGGTATAACCCACATCCTAACTGTACCGGACATATTCCACAAACCTCCTCCACGTGCACATCCTAATCAAGGATCTATACCTCAAGTGCACGTGGTAGCAACTCTACCTTTAGTCCGTGCAGGGATGCACCTCGTTCTAACTCAGATAGCTGTAAAGAAAATCATACCTGCGACAACACATCCCACTGATGGGACGCCCCCAACCCAGTCGCACAAACTCAACTGCCGGCGCTAGTGGTCGTCCCTCAATCTGTCTGAGAATATCCTGACTATCCCCAAAGAAAGTACCATCTCTGCCTCCACTCATACTGCGGCAATGATCGCAGCCTATCATGCTTCCGCTGCGCCACTCTGATACTGATGTTGACACTGCCGTCGGGGTCCACCCGACCTCTGGCGCCTCAGAAGTCCTCGACCCCAAAGAATGAATCAAGAAGGTCTCTGCCCACTAATCTGCCCTCCATCAACTGGCACCGAGTGCCTCCATCTATCCAAAGGAACTACAACGCTATGCCCCATCGGGGCATCCAAAATCTGAAGTCAGAGGGACCGAATGAGCCAAAAAGGTATCCTAGCGCAATCCTAACCCAGCACACACATCCCATGCGCCTCGCCCCTCATAACGTGGAGCGTGCAGTTCAACAACTGCGTAAACCCTCCGGCATAAAAAGGCTCTCAAATAGTCAGTCCAGCACCACCAACCATGACTCTGCCTCCCAAGGCTTCAAACTCAATCCTACGAGTCGGGATAGGTCAAACAACCAAAGCTGACTCAGTCGATCAATAGTGTCCCACTGCTCATCTGCTATCCACTGTCCACCCAGCCTCGGTGCCTCAGCACTCAAAGTCGACACAAGAGGGCTGCTCACCCAACCGGCGCCACTGGAATCGTTGCCACTGGGGATACTACAAAGGGGTTGGTCTCAACAAAAAGCACTGTCGGAGGTGCCCCCCGCTCCAACAACTGTATCATCCTATCCGCTGCTCACTCCGCCGCCGATATGCCACTGCCAATCTTGTCATCTGGGTCCGGAGCTCTCTGACCTCAATCTGGGTATCCGACCCGAAACTGCCTATCCTCGCCCAAAAGCTGCAATGGGGTGCACACGGGTCAGAACTCTGCGTCAGGGAGACACCGCTCACTGCGACAAACCGCACAACAGAACACACAACAAGCACTCGACCCAATCCAGCGAAAGTCTAAGACATGTCACCCATTCCATAACATTATGTTGTCTGCAGCCAACATAATCGCTTAGGAGAATAAACATGCCAATCACTTGTTCCGTCCCATGGGAGAGGTATAAAACTCAATCAGGACTCTCGCTATAAGTCACGACTCTCACGTAGTCATCCTAAGGTCCAACCACAAGCCTAGGGTTTCTATGTCCATAATGACCTACATCCTAGGTTCTGATACCACTCTAATCTGTCACACCCCGGGGGTCAAAACTGCGACCCGGGCTCGCCAACAGATCCGCCACCTATGCAAAACCCCGCATAGGCGAAGCGTCCAACCTGCAAAGTATCATCTAACAATAAACAGATATCAAAGCTGAAGAAAAACTATTGTAATAAAAGTCTGAATCACTGTACAACTGAAAAATAAAAGTACAATATCCATCTCCCATAAATAATGATACAATAATCCGGTCCACCGAAATAGTAATACAAGTAAAAGCCACCTATACAACATCTATCAATCCAAAAAGGGAGATAAACTAAAGTAATAAAATACATCTGTGTACAGTGAAACCCACAATCCGGGTTGGTACATCTATCCCACTGTAGAAATCAACACTGGTAGGGATCTGTCTCGCGACTCCCTCGTCTCGAACTGTCAACCGAAGATCCGCAACTCCCGCAGCAGACACTGCAAAACAAAGGGAGGAAAGGGGAAAAACAACAATGGGGGTGAGAACCACTAGTAAAACCAGTAGCCTCCCCCTGTGGGTAAAGCCTCAAACCCCGACGTACCCACAAGGTCTACCAGAGGCAAAAGGAAAGGAAGAGTGGTAAGCAATAGAGACTGCTGGAAATAGAAAACTACCACTACTATGCCTCTAAAATACCAAGCTAAAAGAATAGCTAAATGTATGTATCAGAATATAAATGCCTGCCTGAATAAACCTGATCTATACACCAGTAAACACTGGTACTGCCTGCTATGCCTGCCAAATCGGGTATGCCGGCCAATGCATAACACCGATAGGGGATAAGAGTCTGAAGGACTCGAAGTCTGTATATAGCACACTCCGGAGTGGTACTCGAGGGGAGCGACCCATACGAGTAAAGTGCCTGAGTAATAAGTATCATGGTAGTATAAGTCAGCAGGACTGGATCACGACTCTGATCAAAGTGGGAAAACCCATCCACTAAAGAAAGCCCGATCCCCCCAATCTGATGCAATAATAACCACCCGGTCGACCGCCCAAAGTCCGCGGTCGCCGCAATACCCTGCCATCAAGCCCAGCCTGTCCCATATCCCAAGAATCTGACTACACTATCCCAAACCCCCTGCTCGCACCCGAGCTACAAATACCCAGAGTCTAAAATGAAAAGGAGAAAAGTATAAAGCATGGTTTCTCCTAAGTCAAATTCCAACATGATAGTGTAGCAGAAAAAGGTGGCCTATCTAGATGACCATACAAGCATGCAAATGTCCCAAGATGATATAAAGAAAACAGGTGTCGATGTTCTTACATTTATTAGAGCATGCTATTCCAAAGTATTGATAATTGTATAAGAACATTAAGTGCAACATAGCCTGTGCCTGCCTATACCATATACACGATGCTCACAGAGTATAAAATAAGGAAGTGACACACCTAATCAACATCACATAAGGTGGTACAACGCTTGTCAAACCTTACCCTCACACATCAATATGCTTAGGATTATTTAACATTGCTTAATCATAGACATTCAATCATGCATCACCAATAAATAGTCTAAGGCTCCACAACCTTCATTGATCTCACATAGGATAAACATAGGATCTACCAACAACATCGAATCTCATCTGGAGGAATTATGAGTCATGAACAATGCTTAGTCTCATAAGGAATAGGCCTCAACTCACAATGATATCCATCTTATCATGAATGAATTGAAAATCAAAGGCATAGGTTATTTTCACATCAACTAGATCAATAACCAACATCAACACCCATTTTCACATAAGCTAGATTAAAGATCAATCAACTAATCATTCTCTCATAGATAGATTATGAATCAACATCTATGCCCAACATCACATATTGAAGGATGAGGATCAACAACTATAATTCATATCACCAAGTGGAGACATTATTCTCATATAGATAAGTCAAGAATCATTTAACATATAACCTCTCATGACATAGGCTCAAGAATCATCAACAAGATCACCCTCACTTAACCTTGATAGCCAATCACACTTAGCCCATATGACATTCACATAAAGTCATAATAACCCTTCTCACATAGCAACCATGTCCTTCACATAAATCAACCAAAATCATTTATATATAACCATCACCATAATCTCACATAATAATGTTAACCATTCATCACAAGGTGTAGGTTGAAGATTAATTTTCCAGTTACCCTCACATAGCATAGATTTAAGGATGATCACTTATAATCAACTTCATATGAGGTAATGTAATATCAACCAACCAATCATTTACTCATGCATAAGCTAAGGATCAATTAACCTAACATAAATATGGAGATTCAAGCATGATTCACCAAGGAAAAGAGAACAACAATCAACTATGCCATGAGGGAAACCAATAGCCCGAGTGGGTAAATCATTGTTTTCGGCAAAGCACAACCACCCACCAGAAACTTGACGATACGATGCCCGATCTGGCTGAATTTTCGCGTGAGTAATCCTTATCCTCCCAGGAGTCCGGTGCCGCGAAAATCATCCAAATCCGCCTCACAGATTGGGCGCAATCACTGAAACAATACACACAGCGCAATCAAATTCCAGAATTTCAGCAAGTGCAACAAGGTTAAATAAAAAGTATGTGTGTGGTGACCCGGATCTTTGCAGGGCTTCTACAGTGTGACCAGCAGCTTCTGAAAGGCTACGTGGCATGTCGGCGGTGTTCGCGCGCCAGTTTGGACACAAGAGATGGACTCGGGGTTTAAAATGGATCTCGTAGGTAATCGGGGGACCCCATCGGATGTTTAGAACAGTTTACGCGAGGAGTGGATATCAAATTTAGGCTCGGCGCGGAATTCGGATTAAAAATACCTTTCCGGGAGCCTCCGGCAAATTATAGGATTGGAATTTGGCAAAATGGACGCCGGATTTGGAATCAGCGCGCGAAAACGGTCAAGATGGGCTATTTACTTGTATTTTTCGGAGCTTGCTACAGTAATTTTACTGTTCATCGCCGGAACAGTGTTTCCGGCGATCGCCGGCGGCGGCTGGCGGCGGCGGAAGGCGGCGGAAGGCGCTCGGGCAGGCGGCGCGCGGCCGCGGGTAGGCGCACAGGGGCGCGGGCAGGCGCGCGGGGGCGCGGTCAGGTGCGCGGTCCACGCGGCCGTCGTGCACCCGAGGAAGGGACACGTGGCAGGTTCTCACTGGTCGGTGTTGTGGTCTGGGTTCACGGAGCAGGCCGGTGGTGCACGGTAGACCGGGTGGACACGTGGCGTGAGGTAGTTGGTCCGGTGTTGTGCTCCCGGTCCACGCAATCGGTGGAGTTGTTGACCGGGGCAGGTGGCCGTACGGCGGGGCAGGTGGCCGTACGGGCCCGGGTCAGCCGCGACGTGCGCGGTCCACGGCGCGACGTGCGCGGTGCACGGGTTGCCGGGCCACGTGTCGCGCCGCCATTTGCGGGCGCAGGTGCACCGGGTGCAGTGGGGCCCGGGGGAGTAGTGGACTGGGCTGTGTGGTGGACCGGGCCGCACTGTGCGCGCCCGAAACTTGGCGGGCCGGGCCGCACTGTGCGCGCCCGAATTCGGGCGGACCGGACCGGGCGCCCGGAAGTTGGGACTTGATGGGAATTTTCCCATTTGTTTTCTTCAGCCTATAAATAGGCAGCCCGAGCCCTCTTTTCTGCTCTTTTTCTCTCAGCCCTTGCAAGATCTCCCCGAGCTCCCTTCTTGGAAGATTTTCATCTTCAAGTCCTTGATCTTCCTGCAGAGTTTTGGGATTTTTGGGGGCACGAATCCCGAGGTTCCCCATTTTACGGTGCGGCGCGATGTTGCTTTCTAGTGTTCTTCTTCGGCGCAGCGACAGTGTTTTGGCTCCCCTGGGCTACCCCGAGCTCCTTTTTCTGTGATTCTTGCGCCGACAGACTCCTAAGAGGTAGGGCTTCATCTTTCGTATTGATCGCACTTTCCCGTTGCGAGTTTTTGGCACGGATCCCGAGGCAACACTGTGACCCTTTTTCTGTTTGGCTTTGTGGGACAGCATCGAGGTGTTTTGGCCATATCTTTGCGCACAAGCGTCAGCCGGAAACGAGCTTATACAACTTTTTCATCTACAGATCGCAAGGAACGCGTTCGTATTTTTCTTGGATTTTTCTGAGATTTCATCAGAGGTGAAAATTACTGTTTTCTCTGTGAACAGTGTACAGTTTTAATACAGATTTTTGTATGAGTGTACCCCCTTGCCGAATTTTTATCTTGACTTACCGAACTCGGATTTGGGCGTGCAAGGTACCGTTTCGAAGCTATCGACGCAAGGATTGCTGTGATATTTTTATTGGAATTTTCTGGGCACTATCTGTAGGTGATAATTTAACAGTTCAGATATTCATGTTGGTGATTAGTGGAAGCCCACCTAAGGCAAGGTTACCATATATGATTAATTATCATGCCATATTAGCACATAACCTTTTATGAGGCTGGTTTATGCATTGGGATAGGATTATGTAGTTATGTGCAGGTTCTACTCTGAGGAGCCGTTTTGGATTGAGGATTATGGACAGGTATGGTCATTGATAATTTTGGCATGAGGTTTATCTTTCTTCATTTTGCTTTGAGGACAAATGCATGCTTGTATGGACATCTAGATAGGCCATCATTTACTGCTACACTTTCATATTGGAACTTGACTTAGGAGAAACCATGTTATTCCTTTCTCCTTCTTGTTAGTCAGGCGGTCTGTGTTGCTCGGGTGCGAGCCGGGGTCTGGGGTAGTGTAGCAGGGACATTGGTGACAGGGACGGGTTGTGCTGGATTGCGGCTGGCAGGGTCTTGGCGGTGACCGCGGACTTTGGGCGGTTGACCGGAGGTCGGTTATAGTACTTTGGTTATGGACGGCAGGGTATTGCGGCAACCGCGGATATTGGGCGGTTGACCGGATATTTATTGATGTATCAAATTGGGTATTAGACTTTCCTCTAGTGGATGGAGTTTCCACCTAGCGTTTACTGTTGTATCCGTTTAGGGATCGGGTTTCCCTTTAGTGGATGAGTTTTTCCACTTTGATCAGAGTCGTGATCCAGTCCTGCTATACAGTGATACTCGACACAGAGATACTTGTGATACTGATGACAGAGTTACTTTACTCGTGTGGGTCGCTCCCCTCGAGTGCCACTCCGGAGTGTGCGACTGGACGGATCGATGCCAGTCTGTTACTTACTTTTGTGTGCGATCGGACGGTTCGATGCCGATCTGTTACTTACTTTGGGATGCGACCGTACCGGTCCGAAGTCGGTTTGTATCCCGCGATTGAGATCTGGAGTTCGACAGCAGAGCAGGCAGCACTAGTGATTACTGGTCTATCGATTGGGTTTATTCAGGCAGATACTTTGTGTTACACTCGTGCCTGGGGGACCGAGTGGAGTCTAGTAGCTGTGTTTAGACCAGTGCTAGTATTATTGGGAACCGTTCGGGGTTTGACGGTGGTCCCGTGGTCGTTGTGGGTTCTTTGACCATTGTGTGAGAGGTTGAGCATCTTGAGTCTATCCGTTCTGAGAGAGAGAGCATGGATTATGACTATAGCCTGCATGAGCCACTACTCAATAGCGAGTTAGTCCGTTTGGACGCCCTACGTAATTCCTGCCCGTCAGCGGGAGGTGGTTGTAGGTGGGCGCAGGTTTGACTGGACCCGATGTGGCAGTCAGCTCGATTGGGTCGATTGAGCACCTCGTGTGCGAGTGTTGCATATATTTATCAGAGTTTCTCCATTTGAGCATTCAGATAGAGGCATGGTGGCTGTAGAGTGTCTTCTGCTTCTTCTTTAAGTCTTACTGCATTAGTTATCTTTTGCCTCTAGTGGTCTTGGTGGGCAGATCGTCGGGCCTAGTGGCGATACCCACTGAGAACTCCCTTTTTGCGTAGTTCTCACGCCCGTTGGGGGTTTTCCCCCTTTTGTCCTTTCTCCTCTTTGTTTTGCAGAGTCTTGGCGGGTGTTGCCGTTCTGTGGTTGCTGTGCGTGGTGAGGGAGTAGCGAGCTAGATCCAGACCCATCTTTGGAGAGTAGCGGTACCCCCTTTTGAGGAGATCTTCGGTATAGTTGGTAGATTGGTATTTATTTCCTCTTTTGAGAGACTGATGTAGTGAGGATATGATGTATTGAGAGCTTGTACACTGATGTTTTATTTGAGATATCTCCCTGTTGAGCTTTGAGTTTGTACTCGAGGTTATTGTATGATTATCATTTTTGGGAGATGGACCTTGTTATTTTATTTTCAGTTGTACAGTGGTTGATTTTATTTCTATAGCAGTTTTATCTTTTAGCTCTGATATCTGTTAGCTGTAGCTCTTTTTGCAGGTAGGACGCTTCGCCTATGCGGGTTTGGCATAGGTGGCGGATCTGTTGGCGAGCCCGGGTCGCAGTTTCGACCCCGGGGCGTGACAGATTAGGTGGTATCAGAGCCTAGGTTGTAGGTCATGGTGGACTTAGAAACCCTAGGCTTGTGGTTGGACCCTAGGATGACTTCGTGAGAGTCGTGATTTGTAGCGAGAGTCCTGATTGAGTTTTACATCTCTCCCGAGGGACGGGATGAGTGATTGGCATGTTTATTCTCCTAAGTAGTTGTGTTGGCTGCAGACAACATAACGCTATGGAATGGGTGACATGCTCTAGACTTTCGCTGGATTGGGTCGAGCGTTGTTGTGTGCTGATTTGTGGTTTCGTCGTGGCGAGCGGTGTCTCCCCGACGCTGGGTTTGGGACCTTTGTGCATCATGTCATGGCAGTTGAGCTTGAGCGGTTGGTTTTGGGCCGGATACCCGGATTGAGGTCAGAGAACTCCGAACCCAGATGACAGGATTGTCAGAGGCATATCAGCGGCAGAGTGAGCAGCTAGTTTGGTGACGCAGTTGTCAGAGCAGTGGGCAGCCCGACAGTACTTTTCTTCTGAGACCACCAGGATGTAGTACCCTCAGCGGCAGGGATTTCTGTAGTGCCAATAGAGCGAGTGGCCCCCTCCGTGCCAATGTTTAGTGCCAAGGCACTGAGGTAGGGTGGATGGTTGACAGCAGAGGAGCTGTGGGGCATGTTTGATTTAGTGAGCCAGATTTGGCAGATGAACCACCCCGACTCGTAAGATTGAGCTTGGAGCCTTTGGAGGCAGAGTCGTGGTTGGGGGTGATGGAGTGATCAATTGAGAGCCTCCCTGTGCTAGAGAGTTTATGCAGTTGTTGAACTGGTGCTCCAGGTTTCGAGGGACGAGGCACATAGGATAAGTGAGATTGGGAGTGGATTGCGCCAGGATACTCTTTAGTTTCTTTTCGGTCCCTCATGTTCGGGTTTTGGACTGTGGATGCCTCGTCGGAGTAGGCATTGTGTTTGGAGCTGGACACTGCAGTTCCTTGGATGGGGATCTGCCGCTAGAGGCGAGTTCTGGAGGGAGGCGCTTGGCGCTAGGTGATGGAGGACAGATCGGCAGGCAGAGACATTTTTGTTTTGCTTTCCTGGGTGGTGGATATCCTTGTGGATGGTTAATGCAAAGCTTACCCAAGGGAATTCTACCCTTTGTGATTTATAACTTGCATATCTTGATTGTATCATATGGGATTGAGGGGTGAGCTTAGAAAGGATAAGTGTATAGGGAATTTCATGGATTAATGGTGTTTTGTCTTATGACGGTTGCAATGATGGACTTCTGAGATGTTGGGGATCGGGCGGACCCCGATGGCAGTATCAGTGTCTATATCAGAGTAGCGCAACGGTAGCGTGGTTTTGTTGTCTGCGGAGGATCGTATCTGTTGCCTCAGCGTGAGCAGAGACAGAGGTCGTGCTCCCTTGTGATTGATGGGATATTTTCTGATGGACTAAGCGACAACCGCTTGCATCGTGTGGATGAGCTTGTGCCGCCTGGTTGGAGGGCGCCACGGCAGTGGATCGGGTTGTTGCAGGTGTGATTTCATCACAGCAGTCAGAGTTAGTGCACCTCGCTTTCCGGCATGGACTAAAGGCAGAGTTATTACCACGTGCACTAGAGGTACAGAATACCATCGGTGTTGTGCATGTGAAGGAGGCTTGTGGTTTATGTCTAGTGTCGTTGAGACCATGAGTTATACCGGCGAACCTTTTGATATGGGTGGTAGTTCGATGTTTTGACCCAGTGCTTGGGATTGGTTGGCACGGCACCACTGGATGGTTAAGTGCAGAGAGGGTGCTGATTGTGACTTTTGCGAGGCAGACAAAGGAGGCTTGTTATGGGGAGATTGTTCGAGCACACAGGGTTGAGCGACTGTGTGAGAGGAGCTTTTGGTGGCGCCGGGACCAAAGGATATTTCTATTGCTGCGAAATCCCGGGTGTGAGTCCACTCGAGTTGATGATTATGCCGCCTGTTAGGGAGATTTTGATTGCGGTTGACGTGGTTCTGGAAACCGCGCCAACCTCAATAGCACCTTGGATTATCGGTAAGAGCTGGGAGATTTGATCGCACCGGTGCAGGGATCTGTTGGATAGAGGGTCTGTTTGACCTAGTGCCACGTCGTTGATACACGACGGTGAGAGCCCTTTGGGATTAGAGTCCAGGCAGGTCCATGTATTATTTAGAACCTTTTGAAGGAGCTATATTCCGGCAGTTATTGTTTGATGCCTGCGCCAATTTGGAATTTCAGCTGAGGGCATTGTCTAGATGGTGTTCAGGACACAGTAGGGGCATTACGAGTACAGTGAAGCCAATGGATTGACTAATGCCCTGTTGCCTCTAGATTGAGGAATTCTGTGTTTCAGTTGGCCTTGAACGGTTTGATAGCGGCATCCTCCTGGAATATTTTGGTTTTACCCCCCTCCCTGAGTGTTTAGAGCTTGTGCAGCATTTGTATATGGTGTGACAAGGTCTGTGGGGAAGAAGCTTTTTGCCAAGTCGTTGTGGTGCAAGTTTTAGCTTCGAGAGCATATCTTCCTGGATTACTTCTTCTAGCCGAAGGGGCGGCGGTGGAAATTCGGCCAAAGTGGATGCTATTTAAGACTGGCCGAGATCGACGGTCATTGTTGGGGTGAGGAGTTTTTGGACCGGATAGTGCCAGTAGAGCTTGATGACCGGGTGATGAGATTGGTACCAGCGCCGATTCTAACCTAGTCAGTGGTGGGAGATGGATTTGTGAGTTATAGTGATACCTCCCGTAGTGGCAGTAGAGCCACCATTGGATTTTGTGAGCATCCAGTATCACCCCGACAGAGCCACTGTGGTGGCGGATGCCTGGAGCAGAAGAGCTATTTGGGAGTCGAGTTTGACGGTTTCCATAGCTGGCACTGTGTGGGGCCATCCTTTTGTGCATGGTTTGAGTTGTGTCCCTGAGGATCCCTTTTGATGAAAGGCTGCGGCTGAGCAATCCGCTTGGGTTGAGTTTTGAGGGTGACTGAGTATGAACCCCCGCTTGTTAGGGCCCCTTTTCTGTGCAAGTGTTTGTGTGGATGTGTTTCGGGTCGCTTGGGTTGCGTTGGCTCTTAGGAGTGATGTTAGAGCGTGTTGCTCGGGCTATTTGTTCCTTTTCCCCCCGCCTTTTGTTGGAGTTTTTGAGGTTTTTCTGCGTCTCAGCTCTGGAGTGTCATGTTTTGGACCCCTCGCCCGTGTTTGACTCGTTCCTTTTGGGGTCTGTGAGAGTTTGGAGTACGAGGGACACCCGTTGCGAATTCCGACTCGTGAGGTGAGGGAATTGCGCAATCGGGCTATGCCGTACTGGTTGTTGCTGTTGTTGTTGCTGAGGAGTAATCACGGGGAGTGATAGGTGACTTGGGAGCTGGAGACAGCGGTGTTGAATATTGACCCCTGGTTTCTGGGACTCCTTGGGAGTTGCCTTAGTTTCGAGGACGAAACTTTCTTCTAGTGGGGGAGGATGTGGTGACCCGGATCTTTGCAGGGCTTCTACAGTGTGACCAGCAGCTTCTGGAAGCCTACGTGGCATGTCGGCAGTGTTCGCGCGCCAGTTTGGACACAAGAGATGGACTCGGGGCTTAAAATGGATCTCGTAGGTAATCGGGGGACCCCATCGGATGTTTAGAACAGTTTACGCGAGGAGTGGATATCAAATTTAGGCTCGGCGCGGAATTCGGATTAAAAATACCTTTCCGGGAGCCTCCGGCAAATTATAGGATTGGAATTTGGCAAAATGGACGCCGGATTTGGAATCAGCGTGCGAAAACGGTCAAGATGGGCTATTTACTTGTATTTTTCGGAGCTTGCTACAGTAATTTTACTGTTCATCGCCGGAACAGTGTTTCCGGCGATCGCCGGCGGCGGCTGGCGGCGGCGGAAGGCGGCGGAAGGCGCTCGGGCAGGCGGCGCGCGGCCGCGGGTAGGCGCACAGGGGCGCGGGCAGGCGCGCGGGGGCGCGGTCAGGTGCGCGGTCCACGCGGCCGTCGTGCACCCGAGGAAGGGACACGTGGCAGGTTCTCACTGGTCGGTGTTGTGGTCTGGGTTCACGGAGCAGGCCGGTGGTGCACGGTAGACCGGGTGGACACGTGGCGTGAGGTAGTTGTCCGGTGTTGTGCTCCCGGTCCACGCAATCGGTGGAGTTGTTGACCGGGGCAGGTGGCCGTACGGCGGGGCAGGTGGCCGTACGGGCCCGGGTCAGCCGCGACGTGCGCGGTCCACGGCGCGACGTGCGCGGTGCACGGTTGCCGGGCCACGTGTCGCGCCGCCATTTGCGGGCGCAGGTGCACCGGGTGCAGTGGGGCCCGGGGGAGTAGTGGACTGGGCTGTGTGGTGGACCGGGCCGCACTGTGCGCGCCCGAAACTTGGCGGGCGGGCCGCACTGTGCGCGCCCGAATTCGGGCGGACCGGACCGGGCGCCCGGAAGTTGGGACTTGATGGGAATTTTCCCATTTGTTTTCTTCAGCCTATAAATAGGCAGCCCGAGCCCTCTTTTCTGCTCTTTTTCTCTCAGCCCTTGCAAGATCTCCCGAGCTCCCTTCTTGGAAGATTTTCATCTTCAAGTCCTTGATCTTCCTGCAGAGTTTTGGGATTTTTGGGGGCACGAATCCCGAGGTTCCCCATTTTACGGTGCGGCGCGATGTTGCTTTCTAGTGTTCTTCTTCGGCGCAGCGACAGTGTTTTGGCTCCCCTGGGCTACCCCGAGCTCCTTTTTCTGTGATTCTTGCGCCGACAGACTCCTAAGAGGTAGGGCTTCATCTTTCGTATTGATCACGCTTTCCCGTTGCGAGTTTTTGGCACGGATCCCGAGGCAACACTGTGACCCTTTTTCTGTTTGGCTTTGTGGGACAGCATCGAGGTGTTTTGGCCATATCTTTGCGCACAAGCGTCAGCCGGAAACGAGCTTATACAACTTTTTTCATCTACAGATCGCAAGGAACGCGCTCGTATTTTTCTTGGATTTTTCTGAGATTTCATCAGAGGTGAAAATTACTGTTTTCTCTGTGAACAGTGTACAGTTTTAATACAGATTTTTGTATGAGTGTACCCCCTTGCCGAATTTTTATCTTGACTTACCGAACTCCGATTTGGGCGTGCAAGGTACCGTTTCGAAGCTATCGACGCAAGGATTGCTGTGATATTTTTATTGGAATTTTCTGGGCACTATCTGCAGGTGATAATTTAACAGTTCAGAATTTGAGGTTCTATGTGGTTTTAAGTGCTATATTTGGGGAGCCTAGTGTAATTAGTGGACTTTGTATTGTGCCAGGAGTGTTACGGGTGTGCTGAACTTATTGGAGCAAGGGATTAGTGTTATTTGGTGTTTTCAGCTGTTGGGCTTTGGACAGTCAGCTTTTCAGGTGGGTGCCTTATTCCCGGAACCGGTGGACGGTTCTCTATATTGTTATATGTTAGCATTGCATGCAGGTGTACGGTACAATAGCTAGAATTGATCGGTAAGTTTAACAGTGAGGATTTTATGGGAATTGCAAGTGAATTCCTCATAGTATGACAATGGTATAATCAAATATTCATGTTGGTGATTAGTGGAAGCCCACCTAAGGCAAGGTTACCATATATGATTAATTATCATGCCATATTAGCACATAACCTTTTATGAGGCTGGTTTATGCATTGGGATAGGATTATGTAGTTATGTGCAGGTTCTACTCTGAGGAGCCGTTTTGGATTGAGGATTATGGACAGGTATGGTCATTGATAATTTTGGCATGAGGTTTATCTTTCTTCATTTTGCTTTGAGGACAAATGCATGCTTGTATGGACATCTAGATAGGCCATCTTTTACTGCTACACTTTCATATTGGAACTTGACTTAGGAGAAACCATGTTATTCCTTTCTCCTTCTTGTTAGTCAGGCGGTCTGTGTTGCTCGGATGCGAGCCGGGGTCTGGGGTAGTGTAGCAGGGACATTGGTGACAGGGACGGGTTGTGCTGGATTGCGGCTGGCAGGGTCTTGGCGGTGACCGCGGACTTTGGGCGGTTGACCGGAGGTCGGTTATAGTACTTTGGTTATGGACGGCAGGGTATTGCGGCAACCGCGGATATTGGGCGGTTGACCGGATATTTATTGATGTATCAAATTGGGTATTAGACTTTCCTCTAGTGGATGGAGTTTCCACCTAGCGTTTACTGTTGTATCCGTTTAGGGATCGGGTTTCCCTTTAGTGGATGAGTTTTTCCACTTTGATCAGAGTCGTGATCCAGTCCTGCTATACAGTGATACTCGACACAGAGATACTTGTGATACTGATGACAGAGTTACTTTACTCGTGTGGGTCGCTCCCCTCGAGTGCCACTCCGGAGGTGTGCGACTGGACGGATCGATGCCAGTCTGTTACTTACTTTGTGTGCGATCGGACGGTTCGATGCCGATCTGTTACTTACTTTGGGATGCGACCGTACCGGTCCGAAGTCGGTTTGTATCCCGCGATTGAGATCTGGAGTTCGACAGCAGAGCAGGCAGTACCAGTGATTACTGGTCTATCGATTGGGTTTATTCAGGCAGATACTTTGTGTTACACTCGTGCCTGGGGGACCGAGTGGAGTCTAGTAGCTGTGTTTAGACCAGTGCTAGTATTATTGGGAACCGTTCGGGGTTTGACGGTGGTCCCGTGGTCGTTGTGGGTTCTTTGACCATTGTGTGAGAGGTTGAGCATCTTGAGTCTATCCGTTCTGAGAGAGGAGAGCATGGATTATGACTATAGCGTGCATGAGCCACTACTCAATAGCGAGTTAGTCCGTTTGGACGCCCTACGTAATTCCTGCCCGTCAGCGGGAGGTGGTTGTAGGTGGGCGCAGGTTTGACTGGACCCGATGTGGCAGTCAGCTCGATTGGGTCGATTGAGCACCTCGTGTGCGAGTGTTGCATATATTTATCAGAGTTTCCCCATTTGAGCATTCAGATAGAGGCATGGTGGCTGTAGAGTGTCTTCTGCTTCTTCTTTAAGTCTTACTGCATTAGTTATCTTTTGCCTCTAGTGGTCTTGGTGGGCAGATCGTCGGGCCTAGTGGCGATACCCACTGAGAACTCCCTTTTTGCGTAGTTCTCACGCCCGTTGGGGGTTTTCCCCCTTTTGTCCTTTCTCCTTTTTGTTTTGCAGAGTCTTGGCGGGTGTTGCCGTTCTGTGGTTGCTGTGCGTGGTGAGGGAGTAGCGAGCTAGATCCAGACCCATCTTTGGAGAGTAGCGGTACCCCCTTTTGAGGAGATCTTCGGTATAGTTGGTAGATTGGTATTTATTTCCTCTTTTGAGAGACTGATGTAGTGAGGATATGATGTATTGAGAGCTTGTACACTGATGTTTTATTTGAGATATCTCCCTGTTGAGCTTTGAGTTTGTACTCGAGGTTATTGTATGATTATCATTTTGGGAGATGGACCTTGTTGTTTTATTTTCAGTTGTACAGTGGTTGATTTTATTTCTATAGCAGTTTTATCTTTTAGCTCTGATATCTGTTAGCTGTAGCTCTTTTTTGCAGGTAGGACGCTTCGCCTATGCGGGTTTGGCATAGGTGGCGGATCTGTTGGCGAGCCCGGGTCGCAGTTTCGACCCCGGGGCGTGACAATGTGCAACCTCAAATATCTCAAAATAAAGACTTCAACAGCAAAACAAAGATCTCCTCTTTCATAAAAATACCTTCAAGTCCTCAAAAATCCACCATTAATCTCCCTTAACATTCAAATACAACAAATGTCACAATGCTGTCCAAAACTGCTAACATAACTTGCTAGCATTTCCAAGCTTAATTAGAGGCTTTTCCAAAGGGATTCATCCACATATCCCAAAATAGAATTTGCTCACCTTGAAGTTAAGAAGAATTCCCAACTTGAATTTCTGAAAAAGGCTTTATATCCACAAAGTTATCTGCATTCCAATGTGCATTGCTCAAATCAAAACTAAAACAGGGACTGCAGTAAACCTTTATAACAGCACTTGGAATATCATAAGTTACCTAACCAAACGTGCTCCAAATCCTGCAGAGAAGTACCATTGGATTCTTTGTTGAGAGTAGATACAAAATGAGCTAAAGAACTCCCAATTTCATGCTCGGCTGAGAGAAAACCCTAACACACTGTTGAAACATCCACCAAGCTTCCATCTGTATACGAGTGCAGCAAGGTGCTCAAAGATCATGCATAAACCCTAATA
>CM055071.1:30442758-30519618 GCA_029204045.2 Tillandsia leiboldiana
CGGTGCCTGGGGACCGAGTGGAGTCTAGTAGCTGTGTCTTTAGACCATGCTAGTACTATTGGTAACCGATTCGGTGGTTTTGACGGTGTCCCGTTGTTCGTTGTTGGTTCTTTGACCATTGTGTGAGAGGTTAGCATCTTGAGTCTATCCGTTTCTGAGAGAGGAGGCATGGATTTGACTATAGCCTGCATGAGCCACTACCTCAATAGCGAGTTAGTCCGTTTGGACGACCCTACGTAATTCTGCCGTCAGCGGGAGGTGGTTGTAGGTGGGCGCAGGTTTGACTGGACCCGATGTGGCAGTCAGCTCGATTGGGTCGATTGAGCACCCTCGTGTGCGAGTGTTGCATATAGTTATCAGAGTTTCCCCATTTGAGCATTTGGATAGAGGCATGGTAGCTGTAGAGTGTTTTCTGCTTCTTCTTTAAGTCTTACTGCATCGGTTATCTTTTTGCCTCTAGTGGTCTTTGTGGTGGCAGATCGTGGGCCTAGTGGCGATACCCACTGAAACTCCCTTTTTTGCGTAGTTCTCACGCCCGTTGGGGGTTTTTTCCCCTTTTTGTCCTTTCTCCTCTTTGTTTTGCAGAGTCTTGGCGGTGTTGCCGTTCTGTGGGTTGCTGTGCGTGTGAGGGAGTAGCGAGCTAATCCAGACCCATCTTTGGAGAGTAGCGGTACCCCTTTTGAGGAGATCTTCGGTATAGTCGGTAGAGTGGTATTTATTTCCTCTTTTGAGAGACTGATGTAGTATGAAGATATGATGTAGGAGAGCTTGTACACTGATGTTTTATTTGAGATCTCTTCCCTGTTGAGCTATGAGTTTTTGTACTCGAGGTTATTGTATGATATCATTTTTGGGAGATGGAACCATTGTTGTTTTTATCTTCAGTTGTACAGTGGTTGTTTTATTTCTATAGCAGTTTTATCTTTTAGCTCTGATATCTGTTAGCTGTAGTTCTTTTTGTCAGGTAGGACGCTTCGCCTCTGGCGGTTTAGGCATAGGTGCGGATCGGTTTGGCGAGCCCTGGTCGCAGTTTCGACCCCGGGGCGTGACAGATTAGGTGGTATCAGCCTAGGGTTGATAGGTCATGGTGGACTTAGAACCCTAGGCTTGTGGTTGGACCCTAGGATACTTTCGTGAGAGTCGTGATTTGTAGCGAGATCCTGATTGAGTTTTTACATCTCTCCCAGGGACGGGATGAGTGATTGGCATGTTTATTCTCCTAAGTAGTTATGTTGGCTGCAGACAACATAACGCTATGGAATGGGTGACATGCTCTAGACTTTCGCTGTTGGGTCGAGCGTTGTTGTGTGCTGATTGTGTTTTCGTCGTGGCGAGCGGTGTCTCCCCGCGCTGGGTTTGGGACCTTTGTGCAATCCTGTCATGGCAGTTGAGCTTGAGCGGTTGGATTTTGGGCCGGATACCCGGATTGAGGTCGAAGAACTCCGAGACCCAGATGACAGGATTTTCAGAGGCATATCAGCGGCAGAGTGAGCAGCTAGTTTGGTGACGCATTTGTCAGAGCAGTGGGCAGCCCACAGTACTTTCTTCTGAGACCACCAGGATGGTAGTTACCCTCATCGCAGGATTTCTGTATTGCCAATAGAGCGATTGCCCCCTCCGTTCCAATGTTTAGTGCCAGGCACTGAGGTAGGGTGGGATTGTTGACAGCAGAGAGCGTGGGGGCATGTTTTGATTTAGTGAGCCTAGATTGGCAGATGAACCACCCCGACTCGTAAGATTGAGCTTGGAGCCTTTCTGGAGGCAGAGTCGTTGTTGGGGGTGATGGAGTGATCAATTGAGAGCCTCCCTGTGCTAGAGAGTTTATGCAGTTGTGAACTGGTCGCTCCCAGGATTTCCGTGAGGGACGAGGCACATAGGATAAGTGAGATTTGGAGTGGATTGCGCCAGGATACTCTTTAGTTTCTTTTTCGGTCCCCTCATGTTCTTGTTTTCTGGACTGTGGATATGCCTCGTCGGAGTAGGCATTGTGTTTGGAGCTGACACTGCAGTTCCTTGGATTGAGGATCTGCCGCTAGAGGCGAGTTCTGGAGGGAGGCGCTGTGGCGCTCAGGTGAGGAGGACAGATCGGGCAGGCAAGGCATTTTTGTTTTGCTTTCCTGGTGGAATGGATATCCTTGTGGATGGTTAAGTGCAAGCTTACCCACGGGAATTCTACCCCTTGTGATTTATAACTTCTGCATATCCTTTGTTGTCATATACAGGGATTGGGGTGAGCTTAGAAGGATAAGTGTATATGGTCTTTTGCATGGATCAATGTGTTTTGGTCTTATGACGGTTGCATGATGGACTTCTGAGATGGGGGGGATCGGGCGGACCCCGATGGCTATCAGTGGCTCTATATCGAGTAGCGCAACGGTAGCGTGGTTTTGTTGTCTGCGGAGGATCGTATCTGTTGCCTCAGCGTGATCAAGACAGAGGTCCGTGCTCCCTTGTGATTGATGGGTATTTTTCTCTGATGGACAAGCGACAACCGCTTGCATCGTGTGGCTGAGTTTGTGCCGCCTGTTTGGAGGGCGCCACGGCAGTGGATCGGGTCTTTGCAGTGTGATTTCATCACAGCAGTCAGAGTTAGTGCACTTCGCTTTCCCTGCATGGACTAAAGCAGAGTTGTACCACGTGCACTAGAGGCAGAATACCATCGGTGTTGTGCATGTGAGGAGGCTTGTGGTTTATGTCTAGTGTCGTTGAGACCATGAGTTATACCGGCGAACCTTTTGATATGGGTGGTAGTTCGATGTTTTGACCCAGTGCTTGGGATTGGTTGGCACGGCACCACTGGATGGTTAAGTGCAGAGAGGGTGCTGATTGTGACTTTGCGAGGCAGACAAAGGAGGCTTGTTATGGGGAGATTGTTCGAGCACACAGGGTTGAGCGACTGTGTGAGAGGAGCTTTTTGGTGGCGCCGGGACCAAAGGATATTTCTATTGCTGCGAAATCCCGGGTGTTGAGTCCACTCGAGTTGATGATTATGCCGCCTGTTAGGGAGATTTTGATTGCGGTTGACGTGGTTCTGGAAACCGCGCCAACCTCAATAGCACCCTTGGATTATCGGTAAGAGCTGGGAGATTTGATCGCACCGGTGCAGGGATCTGTTGGATAGAGGGTCTGTTTGACCTAGTGCCACGTCGTTGATACACGACGGTTGAGAGCCCTTTGGGATTAGAGTCCAGGCAGGTCCATGTATTATTTAGAACCTTTTGAAGGAGCTATATTCCGGCATTATTGTTTGATGCCTGCGCCAATTTGGAATTTCAGCTGAGGGCATTGTCTAGATGGTGTTCAGGACACAGTAGGGGCATTACGAGTACAGTGAAGCCAATGGATTGACTAATGCCCTGTTGCCTCTAGATTGAGGAATTCTGTGTTTCAGTTGGCCTTGAACGGTTTGATAGCGGCATCCTCCTGGAATATTTTGGTTTTACCCCCCTCCCTGAGTGTTTAGAGCTTGTGCAGCATTTGTATATGGTGTGACAAGGTCTGTGGGGAAGAAGCTTTTTGCCAAGTCGTTGTGGTGCAAGTTTTAGCTTCGAGAGCATATCTTCCTGGATTACTTCTTCTAGCCGAAGGGGCGGCGGTGGAAATTCGGCCAAAGTGGATGCTATTTAAGACTGGCCGAGATCGACGGTCATTGTTGGGGTGAGGAGTTTTTGGACCGGATAGTGCCAGTAGAGCTTGATGACCGGGTGATGAGATTGGTACCAGCGCCGATTCTAACCTAGTCAGTGGTGGGAGATGGATTTGTGAGTTATAGTGATACCTCCCGTAGTGGCAGTAGAGCCACCATTGGATTTTGTGAGCATCCAGTATCACCCCGACAGAGCCACTGTGGTGGCGGATGCCTGGAGCAGAAGAGCTATTTGGGAGTCGAGTTTGACGGTTCCATAGCTGGCACTGTGTGGGGCCATCCTTTTGTGCATGGTTTGAGTTGTGTCCCTGAGGATCCCTTTTGATGAAAGGCTGCGGCTGAGCAATCCGCTTGGGTTGAGTTTTGAGGGTGACTGAGTATGAACCCCCGCTTGTTAGGGCCCCTTTTCTGTGCAAGTGTTTGTGTGGATGTGTTTCGGGTCGCTTGGGTTGCGTTGGCTCTTAGGAGTGATGTTAGAGCGTGTTGCTCGGGCTATTTGTTCCTTTTCCCCCCGCCTTTTGTTGGAGTTTTTGAGGTTTTTCTGCGTCTCAGCTCTGGAGTGTCATGTTTTGGACCCCTCGCCCGTGTTTGACTCGTTCCTTTTGGGGTCTGTGAGAGTTTGGAGTACGAGGGACACCCGTTGCGAATTCCGACTCGTGAGGTGAGGGAATTGCGCAATCGGGCTATGCCGTACTGGTTGTTGCTGTTGTTGTTGCTGAGGAGTAATCACGGGGAGTGATAGGTGACTTGGGAGCTGGAGACAGCGGTGTTGAATATTGACCCCTGGTTTCTGGGACTCCTTGGGAGTTGCCTTAGTTTCGAGGACGAAACTTTCTTCTAGTGGGGGAGGATGTGGTGACCCGGATCTTTGCAGGGCTTCTACAGTGTGACCAGCAGCTTCTGGAAGCCTACGTGGCATGTCGGCAGTGTTCGCGCGCCAGTTTGGACACAAGAGATGGACTCGGGGCTTAAAATGGATCTCGTAGGTAATCGGGGGACCCCATCGGATGTTTAGAACAGTTTACGCGAGGAGTGGATATCAAATTTAGGCTCGGCGCGGAATTCGGATTAAAAATACCTTTCCGGGAGCCTCCGGCAAATTATAGGATTGGAATTTGGCAAAATGGACGCCGGATTTGGAATCAGCGTGCGGAAAACGGTCAAGATGGGCTATTTACTTGTATTTTTCGGAGCTTGCTACAGTAATTTTACTGTTCATCGCCGGAACAGTGTTTCCGGCGATCGCCGGCGGCGGCTGGCGGCGGCGGAAGGCGGCGGAAGGCGCTCGGGCAGGCGGCGCGCGGCCGCGGGTAGGCGCACAGGGGCGCGGGCAGGCGCGCGGGGGCGCGGTCAGGTGCGCGGTCCACGCGGCCGTCGTGCACCCGAGGAAGGGACACGTGGCAGGTTCTCACTGGTCGGTGTTGTGGTCTGGGTTCACGGAGCAGGCCGGTGGTGCACGGTAGACCGGGTGGACACGTGGCGTGAGGTAGTTGGTCCGGTGTTGTGCTCCCGGTCCACGCAATCGGTGGAGTTGTTGACCGGGGCAGGTGGCCGTACGGCGGGGCAGGTGGCCGTACGGGCCCGGGTCAGCCGCGACGTGCGCGGTCCACGGCGCGACGTGCGCGGTGCACGGGTTGCCGGGCCACGTGTCGCGCCGCCATTTGCGGGCGCAGGTGCACCGGGTGCAGTGGGGCCCGGGGGAGTAGTGGACTGGGCTGTGTGGTGGACCGGGCCGCACTGTGCGCGCCCGAAACTTGGCGGGCCGGGCCGCACTGTGCGCGCCCGAATTCGGGCGGACCGGACCGGGCGCCCGGAAGTTGGGACTTGATGGGAATTTTCCCATTTGTTTTCTTCAGCCTATAAATAGGCAGCCCGAGCCCTCTTTTCTGCTCTTTTTCTCTCAGCCCTTGCAAGATCTCCCCGAGCTCCCTTCTTGGAAGATTTTCATCTTCAAGTCCTTGATCTTCCTGCAGAGTTTTGGGATTTTTGGGGGCACGAATCCCGAGGTTCCCCATTTTACGGTGCGGCGCGATGTTGCTTTCTAGTGTTCTTCTTCGGCGCAGCGACAGTGTTTTGGCTCCCCTGGGCTACCCCGAGCTCCTTTTTCTGTGATTCTTGCGCCGACAGACTCCTAAGAGGTAGGGCTTCATCTTTCGTATTGATCACGCTTTCCCGTTGCGAGTTTTTGGCACGGATCCCGAGGCAACACTGTGACCCTTTTTCTGTTTGGCTTTGTGGGACAGCATCGAGGTGTTTTGGCCATATCTTTGCGCACAAGCGTCAGCCGGAAACGAGCTTATACAACTTTTTCATCTACAGATCGCAAGGAACGCGCTCGTATTTTTCTTGGATTTTTCTGAGATTTCATCAGAGGTGAAAATTACTGTTTTCTCTGTGAACAGTGTACAGTTTTAATACAGATTTTTGTATGAGTGTACCCCCTTGCCGAATTTTTATCTTGACTTACCGAACTCCGATTTGGGCGTGCAAGGTACCGTTTCGAAGCTATCGACGCAAGGATTGCTGTGATATTTTTATTGGAATTTTCTGGGCACTATCTGCAGGTGATAATTTAACAGTTCAGAATTTGAGGTTCTATGTGGTTTTAAGTGCTATATTTGGGAGCCTAGTGTAATTAGTGGACTTTGTATTGTGCCAGGAGTGTTACGGGTGTGCTGAACTTATTGGAGCAAGGGATTAGTGTTATTTGGTGTTTTCAGCTGTTGGGCTTTGGACAGTCAGCTTTTCAGGTGGGTGCCTTATTCCCGGAACCGGTGGACGGTTCTCTATATTGTTATATGTTAGCATTGCATGCAGGTGTACGGTACAATAGCTAGAATTGATCGGTAAGTTTAACAGTGAGGATTTTATGGGAATTGCAAGTGAATTCCTCATAGTATGACAATGGTATAATCAAATATTCATGTTGGTGATTAGTGGAAGCCCACCTAAGGCAAGGTTACCATATATGATTAATTATCATGCCATATTAGCACATAACCTTTTATGAGGCTGGTTTATGCATTGGGATAGGATTATGTAGTTATGTGCAGGTTCTACTCTGAGGAGCCGTTTTGGATTGAGGATTATGGACAGGTATGGTCATTGATAATTTTGGCATGAGGTTTATCTTTCTTCATTTTGCTTTGAGGACAAATGCATGCTTGTATGGACATCTAGATAGGCCATCTTTTACTGCTACACTTTCATATTGGAACTTGACTTAGGAGAAACCATGTTATTCCTTTCTCCTTCTTGTTAGTCAGGCGGTCTGTGTTGCTCGGATGCGAGCCGGGGTCTGGGGTAGTGTAGCAGGGACATTGGTGACAGGGACGGGTTGTGCTGGATTGCGGCTGGCAGGGTCTTGGCGGTGACCGCGGACTTTGGGCGGTTGACCGGAGGTCGGTTATAGTACTTTGGTTATGGACGGCAGGGTATTGCGGCAACCGCGGATATTGGGCGGTTGACCGGATATTTATTGATGTATCAAATTGGGTATTAGACTTTCCTCTAGTGGATGGAGTTTCCACCTAGCGTTTACTGTTGTATCCGTTTAGGGATCGGGTTTCCCTTTAGTGGATGAGTTTTTCCACTTTGATCAGAGTCGTGATCCAGTCCTGCTATACAGTGATACTCGACACAGAGATACTTGTGATACTGATGACAGAGTTACTTTACTCGTGTGGGTCGCTCCCCTCGAGTGCCACTCCGGAGTGTGCGACTGGACGGATCGATGCCAGTCTGTTACTTACTTTTGTGTGCGATCGGACGGTTCGATGCCGATCTGTTACTTACTTTGGGATGCGACCGTACCGGTCCGAAGTCGGTTTGTATCCCGCGATTGAGATCTGGAGTTCGACAGCAGAGCAGGCAGTACCAGTGATTACTGGTCTATCGATTGGGTTTATTCAGGCAGATACTTTGTGTTACACTCGTGCCTGGGGGACCGAGTGGAGTCTAGTAGCTGTGTTTAGACCAGTGCTAGTATTATTGGGAACCGTTCGGGGTTTGACGGTGGTCCCGTGGTCGTTGTGGGTTCTTTGACCATTGTGTGAGAGGTTGAGCATCTTGAGTCTATCCGTTCTGAGAGAGAGAGCATGGATTATGACTATAGCGTGCATGAGCCACTACTCAATAGCGAGTTAGTCCGTTTGGACGCCCTACGTAATTCCTGCCCGTCAGCGGGAGGTGGTTGTAGGTGGGCGCAGGTTTGACTGGACCCGATGTGGCAGTCAGCTCGATTGGGTCGATTGAGCACCTCGTGTGCGAGTGTTGCATATATTTATCAGAGTTTCCCCATTTGAGCATTCAGATAGAGGCATGGTGGCTGTAGAGTGTCTTCTGCTTCTTCTTTAAGTCTTACTGCATTAGTTATCTTTTGCCTCTAGTGGTCTTGGTGGGCAGATCGTCGGGCCTAGTGGCGATACCCACTGAGAACTCCCTTTTTGCGTAGTTCTCACGCCCGTTGGGGGTTTTCCCCCTTTTGTCCTTTCTCCTTTTTGTTTTGCAGAGTCTTGGCGGGTGTTGCCGTTCTGTGGTTGCTGTGCGTGGTGAGGGAGTAGCGAGCTAGATCCAGACCCATCTTTGGAGAGTAGCGGTACCCCCTTTTGAGGAGATCTTCGGTATAGTTGGTAGATTGGTATTTATTTCCTCTTTTGAGAGACTGATGTAGTGAGGATATGATGTATTGAGAGCTTGTACACTGATGTTTTATTTGAGATATCTCCCTGTTGAGCTTTGAGTTTGTACTCGAGGTTATTGTATGATTATCATTTTTGGGAGATGGACCTTGTTGTTTTATTTTCAGTTGTACAGTGGTTGATTTTATTTCTATAGCAGTTTTATCTTTTAGCTCTGATATCTGTTAGCTGTAGCTCTTTTTGCAGGTAGGACGCTTCGCCTATGCGGGTTTGGCATAGGTGGCGGATCTGTTGGCGAGCCCGGGTCGCAGTTTCGACCCCGGGGCGTGACAATGTGCAACCTCAAATATCTCAAAATAAAGACTTCAACAGCAAAACAAAGATCTCCTCTTTCATAAAAATACCTTCAAGTCCTCAAAAATCCACCATTAATCTCCCTTAACATTCAAATACAACAAATGTCACAATGCTGTCCAAAACTGCTAACATAACTTGCTAGCATTTCCAAGCTTAATTAGAGGCTTTTCCAAAGGGATTCATCCACATATCACAAAATAGAATTTGCTCACCTTGAAGTTAAGAAGAATTCCCAACTTGAATTTCTGAAAAAGGCTTTATATCCACAAAGTTATCTGCATTCCAATGTGCATTGCTCAAATCAAAACTAAAACAGGGACTGCAGTAAACCTTATAACAGCACTTGGAAATATCATTAAAGTTACCTAACCAAACGTGCTCCAAATCCTGCAAGAGAAGTACCATTGGATTCTTTGTTGAGAGTAGATACAAAATGAGCTAAAGAACTCCCAATTTCATGCTCGGATGAAGGAGAAAACCCATAAACACTTTGAACTATCCACCAAGTTCCATCTGTATACGAGTGCAGCAAGGTGCTCCAAAGATCATGCATAAACCCTAATATAAACTCAGATCTAGGGAAAATGATACATACCAATATGCTGGATCTTCGAGTCCTCGAAATTTCTCCGCAAAAATCATCCAAAAATTCCACTCCTACAATTCATAAAGGCCAAAACACTGAGGACTGTACAGGATTCCAGACTGAAATGAAGGGTTCCAAAGATGGACTTAAAACTCTGTAAAATAATGAGATTTGAGGGAAGAGTTGAATACAAAACTTGTACCCTTACCTCTTTTGAAAACGTAGAACCAAAAATGAGCTCAAAATTTCAAGAAATGAGTCCTGGAGAATTTTCGCACTGAAACGCGACGGGAAGGTCCACCAACAGCACCAATGGTGGTGCTTGCTTCATGGAGAAGATGATGGTGATGAAGCCTCTTTAGTCCATCTCTTTGCTGATGAAGATGAAGGAGGGTTGCAGATAAGTCCTCTGTAAAAATCCCCAAAGTTGGAAGCTCCAAAAGTGGGAGAAGGAGGAGGAGGAAGCTCATAAATAGAAGAAGAAGAAGAAGGAGAGAAGAAAGAACCCAAAATGGGTTCACTGTGCATAGCACAGTGCTGGGCCAGGCCCAAACCCCGGCCCAGCCCGCAGCGCCAGGGGGCACGTGGCGCCCATTCGGGCGCCCCGCCCTTGGGTGGAGGGCCCGGATGCGGCCACGCCCGACGCGGCACCCGCCAATGGCGCGGCGCCGCCTGTCCCCTGCGCGGGGACGCGCAAGGCGGCGCGCGCACGTGGGCGCGCTCTGCCCAACGCAGGCGCGCCGCGTGGCCCGCGCCCGCCTCTCCTGTTCCGCCGTGTGGAAGACCGAGCGGGCAGTGTGCCTGGTGCACGCGCGCCCCTGTGGACCGGCCGCCTGAAATAAATCCTATATGCTCCAAAAATGCCACGTTTTGCTGTTTTCGCGCGCTGAGTCCAAATCCGAGGTCCAAAATTCCAAATAATGCAACCAAATAGCCGTTTTGATTGTTTTTCCATGCTGAATCCAAATACGAAGTCTGTTTTGCAAGAATCCATTTCAAATTTTCGGCGAAACTCCACATTAGGCAATCTTGATCCATTTCTCGCACTGAGTCCGTTTCTTGGGTCCGATTTGCGCACAATCAACACTATCCACAGAAATAGGCCTCCACAAGCTGTCGATCACACTATAATGACCACAAAGATCCGGGTCCTCACATAAAGCCCGGACCGAAGATAAACCTCTGCAGGCGATCCGACAACTCCAACGGAATGCTCGAAGACTAGAGTCAAACCGTGCCAACCTAAATCAAAGATGTTGATCAGGGAACAACTCACACATACCCATTTTTAAGGTGAGCATCGCATTCAGTGACCTCAAATTAGACAGAGGCTTACTGCGGCAAACTTGCTAAGTCACTAAAACAACCCCTTAGCCAATTTAACCTATTTAAGGCTCTAACTACTAAATCTTCAAAAACTGCTTGTGCCAACCCTAAACCAACTTGAGCATCTTGCTCGGGACACCACAGAGGCTCAAGGACTTGCTCGTGCGCAACCCAAAAGCTGATGGATCCACAGATCCAAGTCATCTTGCTCTCTAATGGCCTTAGCATACTCCACACATCAATCCACTCAGCCAAGATTGGATCTAAAGTGAGCATCGAGCTCAGGGGATGGTGTGGAGTAATCTGGTAACTTACTGGATGCTTAATATTTGCCAGAATCAAATTCAGGTTCTTTGCGGCATTAACACAAACACTTGGTGGGCACAATAGCTTAACATGCAATCTCTCCAAACCCAAGCTGCAACTTCGCAAGAATGGGTTCTGGAAGCTTTTAACTTGCATGGAAATGTTTCATTAGACAGCAGGAGCATTTCCCTTGAAACTCGGGTCATCTTGCACACTCGGTTGGCCGCGGACATGATGAGGAAGATGATGAAAGCTTGCACCATGGACCAAAAATGGTAATTTTCCATTTATGGGTTCTGGGCCTCAAGCAACTGCACCACAAGGTGCTTCTCATCCCCACGAAGTCATCTGGACCCATGCCCGAAGACAGGACACGGCGGTGGCGGTGGTGGAGCAAGCTCGGCCCGAGCCTCCACCAACAATGGTGGATCTCCACCCGGGCTGCATGGATCACATGCAAATGCATGGATGGTCCCTAAATGGTCTCAGGAAGCTTCTCGGCCAAGTGGCCGGAGGTGGGGAGCGACGCCGGCGCCGGAGCAAAAAGCTCGGCCAAACACAATAACCCGAAAACTAGGGTTTCGATCTGCGACGCGCTCACTCGACCAAACTCCCTCAAATTTTGTGGAGATGATCTACAGGTCCTACAGTCCAAACCCACCATTTTGGTTCGGCGTTTGGACCAGCAGTTGCGACGCACGGCCGCAGCGGAGCCTTTTAGGGTTCCGGCGAAGAACTTTCCTCCGCCGGCAACCGGGGACATCCCAAGAGCTGGGACTTGACGTGGAGAATTCCTAGACCCTAGAGAGGTCACTTTCACGGGTCTTGGGTGCTAAAAATATAAGGAATGGGAAATCTTACCTTGCCGGAGTTGGAGAAGAAAGGTAGAAGCCGGTTCTCCTCCCCCGCGTCGCGCAGCCACCCAGCAAGCTCGGGCTCGATCTCAGGACGCAGGAGAACACTCTAGAGGGCTCAGGGACTAAGTTGGAGCAACTTGAGTGCAACCTTTCTCTTCCTCTCTCACTCTCGGATTATCCTCCAATGGCTGGTGACTCCTCGGCTACCCCCGCACCTAGGGCTTTGGCTGGAGTGATCAGGGGAGTAAAGAAAGTCCAGAGACCCATGTTGGCCCCTCGGATTCCCCCCCACGAAGACCAAAAGCCATATAGCATTAATGCATGGTTTTATGCAAAATTGCAAAGAACTCCTCACACAGCCCACCAAATGCTCCAAGACCCATACTGTAGGTAACAAATGCTACTAGGATCTTCACCTAAAACCCTTTAATTATTTGGTCCAAGAAAAATAGGGTTTCTTGCAAAAATACTCGACTTTTCGACATTTTTCATGCATTTCGAGATGCACGGGTCATCAAATCAAAAAACGGACTTCGCCACGATGTCCGGCTCGTCGAGACCTTTCAATTAGCGTATTTGCTTTCTTGATTCGGCGCTCCTGGAAACTCTCGGCCCATAAAATACATTGTATTTTACTATATTGCATGCACTTCGAGGCACCAGAGTCGTCAAATGCGAATTCCGTCAGTGCCATTGAGTTCAGAACGTCGAAATTAGATAGAATTGACTACTCATACTGCTATGTTTGGGTTTTAGATAGTGAAACGACTGACGGTTGATCGAGAGAGAACCGAAATCAGGGGCTACTATTCATTTCACTATTCACTTAAGTCGTGGGCCCCGCGACTTCTTCGCTGTTTTGCGGAAGATTCGACCGTCGGATCGAGAACATATGAATATCAATTTTTTCTTGTTTCGACGAGACGGTCGCACTGGTGATCTCAGATTTTCGAGATCAGATTCCGATCAAAAGTCGATATTTTTGGGCCACTTTTACACTACTAATAATCTATTTTTGCCAATTAATTAATTCCGAAAATTATTTAAACTTTAACAATTCAGTTTCAAAAATCATGGTTACTACACCTAGGGAGACCACTATCATCCTAACCGCACATTACTTCATCCAAGGGTAAAAAAATTCTGAATACAAAGGGTTTTATACTCATAAGAGTATAGTAGCCCTACGCTATATATATATATATATATATATATATATATATATATATATATATATATATATATATATATATATATATATATATATATATATATATATATATATATATATATATATATAAGAAATACTCCTGTAAACTTTACTATCTAGATTTTAGGCCATCAATTTTTTTTTGAATTTTAATTATTAGATTAAGATTTTAATTTTTAAATTTTCTTTCAACTTTACACCTAATAGTGGAAATGAAAATATAACTTGTTATTCGCAAGTCAGCTCATGTTCGGCTCGTTAATAAATGAGCTGAACACGAGCTGAATTTTTCAGCTCGATATTTAAACGAATCAGCTCGTGTTCGGCTCGTTTATTAACGCTTGCTCGTGTTCGGCTCGTTGACACCCCTACTTTCCACTTGTTAATAATCATAATAAATTAATAAATTAAAATATTTTGTTATAAAATATTTTAAAATTATAGTTTCAAATTTAAGTTTTATATCCAATCAAAATAATTTTTTTAAATTTATTGCAATCACTCTCAGCTATCATTTTGAAATAATATTATTTTAGAATAAGTATTTTTATTTTGTAAATGAGATTAGAATAATTGATGGTTAAATTATTAAAGTTGATACCAATTTAAACTTTACCAAATGTAGAAGTCGAATAAAAAAATCTAAGTTAAAAATAATTGAAGGATTATTTTAAAGTTGAAATGTTTTTATAAATGAGCATTTAATTATTATATAAACTTAATAGAAAGAATAAATCATTGTCAATTTATAAAAACAAACTTTAATAAGAAAAGAAAATTAATTAGTAAATTAAACTAAAAGTGTTCGACACTGCATACTAAAATAATTTTTAAATAATTTCATACATAAGAGTTACACCAAATTATGAAAAAAAAAGTAAAACTTAATATGGAAATTTGTTTGTACTATATTATTTATTTTCGTCGTCAATAATCACTTTCCGTTTACGAAGAAGAGAAATTGTCGAATTGCTAAGATTTACACCTGAAACATCTTCATCTTCTTGAAAAAAGTCTTCCAAGTCTTGAGCATTTTCTTGAATAGAATAATTTTTTTTTGTTCAATATTGTCAATATTCTCAATTGAAATGTCCGTATAGTTGTAGTTTATAAAATCATCTTTCTTGATCTTGGCAATTTTCAAAGTTAATAAGTATTGTCCTTCCAAGCAATTCTCTAACTTTTGAAGAAATTGATGAATGTTATGATCCTGTCATTGTATAATATAAAAAAGAGATATAGGTATAATTATAGTTATAATAAAGAGATGTAACCTTGAAATTAGTATTTTACCTTTATCTCTTAAAGCTTATCTACTTTATAATTTAATAACTTTTCAACGTCTTTATTAAAAAATGTCACCCATATTGAACCGTATAATCACCAACTTTTACTCGTAACATAAACATACAAGAATTTTAAATTATTAAAATATCTAAAATAGTGCACTAATATTGTAATATTAAATATTAAAAAATACATAAGTAAAAAATTATCTATAATCAACGAGATTTTTGAGCTAGGCACCTTTTGCATTTTATAATGCCATTAAGCTCCGTAGCTTTTCTCCCACAAGTTTTGCAAGCAATATACATGAATCTTGTCTCTTTTTCAACTCCTCCAATTTTTTACCCGTTTTGTTGCATTATTGATATTTGCAAATAGTTCTTGTATAATTATTTTTTCACATTTGATTCTCAAGAAATTAATTTTACTTGATCTATTCATCAATATATCCACTTCATTGTCACTGTTTTTAATCCTGCATCACAAGTTTAAGAAATGTATAGAATAAATTTTCTAGTTAAACTTTTTTGTCAATTACTTACCAGTTTCTTACATTAATAACTTCTTTTGTTGCCGGATTGACTTCTAACTTTGTGCTTGTTGTTGTTGATAATGAAATTTATGTTATTATAAATAAAAAAAAAGTTTTAAAATATTTCTTAAATATTTTTACATATATGTACATTAATGAAAAATATACATATAAACTTTTACAAAATTATGTGGACAAGAGTGTAATATTCGAGAAATTTCAAACTTTGTAATTTGAAATTTGAAATTGATTTATGGAATTCGAGTAATTTGAAAGTTCGAAATGTAATACCAAATAAAACTTTAAATCGTACATTCTGCCATGATTTTCAATTTCCTAAAATTGGTCGTAGACAACGGTTCTTCCTTTCGATTCGTCCTCTTGCGCAATCTGCAAAAAGTGGAATGTTTCCTGTCTATTCCTTTATCCCCGGGATGGAGCCGTCACAGAAAATTCGGATTAGGGTTAGACTGGGACTCCAGTTATGTCATATATATATATATATAACCTAATGTAAGGATGTTTTAATCACGTCCGTCCATCAAGGATGTGTCCAGATACATCCTAACCGATTGGATTGACTGTATCTTTAAAGATCGCATTGAATAAATCACGTGGGCCACATCCAACATTCTCCTACTTGGCCTAGTGATATATTCAATACTGTATAGGCGATGTAAAAATTTATTAGGTACCCACCAAATTATACAGTCAAAATCTCCCACTCAACCAAGAAATAATAATATTTTGATCATAGCGGTCATATTCAAAATGAACACTTCCTTCTATATATCAAAAGTATGTATTCCTTAATTAAATATCTTTATAAGTTATAACTATATGAACTTACTATAAGTTCAACTCAGAGTCCCACTTTAATGCACAATAATACTTTAATGTACAAATATAACTTTATGCGCATAAATGTGCAAAACAAAAATATGTTCTTATTCAAATAAGAATAGTCACTGAAGTCTTTATACAAAAAGAAAAATTCAAACTGTAAATGAACTCAAGATACCCATACGATCAACATGATCCTTAAATTTGTTTGTCGGCAATGCTTTAATCATAGAATCAGCGATCATCATCTCAGTCCCAATGTGTTTGATATCCACCATATTCTTCTTGTCGTATTCTTTCACAGCAAGAAACTTTATATCAATATATTTGCTGCGATCTGTAATTCGACTATTCTTAGCAAAGAACACTGCAGCAAATTTGTCATAATGAATCTTGATAGGTCTTGCAATAGAGTCGACAACTCTTAAATCTGAGATAAAATTTCTCAGCCATAAAGCCTGTGACGAAATCTTATAGCAAGCGATGAACTTCGCCTCCATAGTACGTAGATGTAGCAACTGTATCCTGCTTGGTGCTCTTCCAAGATATAGCACCGTGAACAAAAAAGAAAATATATTTCGAAGTGGATTTTCTAGAATCCACACATCCAGCAAAATCGGAGTCCGAATAACCAACCACCTCAAGATGGTCAGAATGCCTGTAGGTGAGCATATAGTCCTTTGTTCCCTGTAAATATCTCATAACATTTTTCGCAGCTTTCCCGTGATCAAGGCCAGGGTTGTTTTGGTATCTGCCCAACATCCCAACTGCATGCGCTATATCAGGCCTGGTACAGACCTGCGCATACATCAAGCTCCAAACTGCAGAGGCATAGGGTATGCTCTTCATATGCTCTCACTCTAAATCATTCCGTGGGCACTGTTTCTGATTGAATTTATCACCTTTCACAATAGGTGCAGCTGTAGGTGCACAATTTGCCATATTAAATCTTTCTAAAACTCTTTCGATGTAGGCCTTTTGAGATAGACCCAAAATTCTTCGGGATCTATTTCTGTGAATTTTTATGCCAATGACATAAGAAGCTTCACCTATATCCTTCATCTCAAAATTTTTAGAAACTTTTTTTTTAGTCTCTTTAAGCAAATTTAAATTACTACTTGCAAGCAGAATATCATCCACATACAGGACTAAGAAAATATATTTACTCCCACTAACCTTAAGGTATATACATTGATCCACGATATTTTCTACGAAACCAAATGTAGTAATTACATCATGAAATTTGATATACCACTGACGGGAGGCATGTTTCAGTCCGTATATAGATTTCTTTAGTCTGCAAACAAGGTGATTATTCTCATCTGTGCTGAAACCTTCGGGATGTTGCATGTAGATTATTTCCTCTATATCCCCATTTAGAAATGTCGTTTTCACATCCATTTGATGTAGCTCCAAATCAAAATGAGCTACCAAAGCCATGATAATTCTTAATGAATCATTCTTAGATACCAGAGAGAAGGTTTCATGATAATCAATGCCTTCTTTCTGAGTGAAACCTTTGGCAACAAGTCTGGCCTTATATCGCTCTATGTTACCTAAAGAGTTCCTTTTGGTCTTGAAGACCCACTTACAGCCAACGGCTTTGACTCCTTGTGGTAACACAACGAGATCCCAAACTCTATTTTCCGCCATAGATTTCATTTCTTCCTTCATGGCATCATACCAAAAGGAGGATTTATCCCACTGCATGGCTTCTGAAAACGTCCATGGGTCTTTATGGTGCCCAACATCATAGTCAGACTCCTGGAGATAGACTACATAATCATCAGGAATTGCTGATCTCTTTTGCCTTGAGGATCTTCTTAAGCCAACCACTCCCTTTAGGTTTTCATTATGCTGTGCAGCTGGCTCTATAATTGTCTGTTCCTCTTGGGAAAGCTCTTCATGGGGAGGTTCAACTGGTTCAGCATTTTCATGCTCTATAATTGGTTGGTCTCCAATATGGTCATATTGATCTCTGGGAAGATCAACTAAATCATCATCTTTTGATGGATAACCAGTTGAATCCATTATTTCCTCAAAATCCATCTTTTGAGGAACAACACTCCCACTAGCTTCAGAATCCTCAAAAAAGTTGGCATTCCTGGCCTCAACTATCTTGGATGAGTGATTTGGACAATAAAATCTGAATCCTTTGGAGTTTACTGCATAGCCAATGAAGTATCCACTGACTGTTCGGGAGTCCAACTTCTTTATATGTGGGTTATAGACCCTCACCTCGGCTGGACATCCCCATACATGCAGGTGATTTAAACTAGGCTTCCACCTTTTCCATAACTCAAAAGGAGTTTTGGAAACAGCCTTCGATGGAATCCTATTTAAAACATACACCGTTGTCTTTAGTGCTTCACTCCAAAGAGATGATGACAGACAAGAGTTGTTAATCATACTCCTTACCATATCCATGAGTGTTCTATTCCTCCTTTCGACAACCCCATTTTGTTGGGGCGTGCTATGCATCGTATACTGAGCAATGATGCCTTCACTTTCGAGGAATTGAGCAAATGGACCGGTCATTTGACATTTATCCGTATGTCTTCTATAGTACTCACCCCTTCTGTCGGACCTCACAATCTTGATTTTCCTATCCAATTGTTTCTCTACCTCAACCTTATAAGCTTTGAAAGCATTGAGTGCTTCAGCATTTTCAAATAAAAGATAAAGATACATGTATCTAGAGTGGTCATCAATGAATGAGATAAAATATCTCCGACCATTCAAACAAGGAATAGGAAAAGGTCCACAGGCTTGTATGTATGATCTCAAGAATTTTAGAACTCCTTCTAACACCTTTAGTGGTATTTGTGTTGGTATGCATTCCCTTTATGTATTCCACACAAGTACCAAAATCGGTAAAGTCAAGATCTTTTAGGATCTTTTCTTTCACCAATCGCTTTATTCTCTCTAAAGAGATATGAGCTGAACGCTTGTACCACAAAGAAGAAGAGTTTTCCTTAAGAATGTTCCTTTTAACACCAATGCTATGATTAATATTAAAATTATTCTCAAAAGATTGACTCAAATTAAATTTGTACAAATCATCAACCAAACAATCATTGCTAATAATAACATTATCAGAGAAAATAGTAAAAGATTTATTTTCAAATAAAGATTTAAAACCTTTATTTCTCAGTTTAGAAATGAAAACTAAATTTCTAGAAAATCTAGAAACATAAAAAGTATCATCAAGTTCAAGTACAAAACCAGTGCTAAGTTCTAAAATATAGTTTCCTACAGCTTCAACTTGAGATTTATTTCATTCTCCACTAATTAAAATCCTTTCATTTGGCTTCAGCATCTTTAGGTTGTGAAAACCCTGCATGGTATTTGAGATATGTACAGTAGTGCCAGAGTCAATCCACCATGTGGTTTTAGGAACATTAAATAAATGAGATTCATAACAAATATAGATAGTTTCAATACCTTTCTTCCCGAGCCAAACTTTATACTTCAAGCAGTCCCTTTTCATGTGCCCTCTTTTCTTACAGAAGTAACATTGATCATTCTTGCCAGAATTCTTTATTGCCAATTATGTTGGCTTCTTGGAATTGGAGGCACTTTTTCCTTTTCCCCTTTTGCGCTGAGTAGCCAAATTGACAGATTCTGTCATAATTTCCGGCTTCTCCTACTTAAGTCTCTCATCTTCTTGAACACACATGGTCAGTTATTCATTTATTGACCATTCATCTTTATGTGTGTTATATGAAATCTTAAAGGGGTCAAATTCAGACGGTAATGAGTTTAGAATCAGATGGACTAAGAAGGCGTCAGAGATATTAACTTTTAAAGCCTTTAGTTGAGCTGCTATGTTCATCTCCATGATATGCTCACGCACACCTTTGGTTCGATTGTACTTGATGCCCGAAAGTTGCTTCATCAGCGTGCCGGCCAAAGCTTTATCGGAGCTAATAAATTGCTCCTCAATGGCCTTTAGGTAATCCTTGACTTTATTACATTCTGTGATTGATCCCCTTATGCTTTTTGACACTCTAGACTTTATGAGCATCAAACTTAAGCGGTTGGATCGCTCCTATTTATTTTGCGCGGATTCCTGTTGTGGAGTTATTGGCCCCACTACCTTAGGCGGTTCCTCAATACGTAGAGCCAAGTCAAGATCCATATAGCCCAAAGTAAAAAGAATGCTTTCTTTCCAATCAGAATAGTTATCCGTAGTAAGCATAGGAATACGAGAAACATCACTAAGAAATGCAGTAGAGGAAGAAGCTACAACAATAAAATAAATATAGAACTTTATCGCATACTATGAGACAATAATCTTTAAATTAGATAAATTCAACCTTCCTGTGGGTAGAGGCGCTACAGGCATAGAATTTATCTACTTTAATAATAAGACTAGCGGAAAACTAATTCCTAATAAATAACTAGATTTCTGTACCTGCGGGTATAAAAAAACTTATTATCTAGAAATTCATTCCACTATCCTATTCCAGTCAAAAATCAAAAGAATTATAATATTATTTGACTGCAATAAATAGTTAAACTTTAATTCAATGTCAAAAATCCTTATGTGTTCTTCTCTATTTGCAGGATGCTGTGGCTAGTCCCAAATATAATGAAAAATACAAACAACTTTATATAACATTGAATAGCTATTAAAAATAAATTAGGAATCTGTATGAATTTCACTACAACAAAATTATGCTATAACGACACTTTTAAGTATTTCTAAAATCTAAAAAAAGTGCCGCTAGCAAAAATACCGATACTTGTAATTAGTGTCGCTATATGTGCCGTCGCTAGGGTGTATAGTGACACATTATTATAATGTGTCCCAAAAATGTGTCCCTATAACCTAATTTTAGATATAGATGAAACATAAATAGGACACTTGTATAAAAGAGTCGCAAAAATGTGTCCCTATAATCTAATTTTGTTGTAGTGTTTTCGGGTTAACCTTAATTCAATGTCATTTTATAAAAAATATCATAAACGATCATAAACTATGACTAGAATGATGTGACTACTTCTAAACATAGTTGATCTCACAAATCTTTATATGACATCGAATGACCCAATATTTCATATTATTCCTAAGCGCAGTGGAAAGTATAAAAATTTTATACAACTTTATGTGACTCAAATTTTATAAACTGTATGAAGTCTATATATACACTATAAATTTTCATGATCACCGTATGTGTGTTTAAAATAAAAATTAAACTAAACACACTATCTTATAATCATGAATAAATAAATAAATGAGTAGTACAAAAATCATATATAACAAAAACCAAACGTTATGCATAATTTTGATATAGATTTCGTTTACAATAATGAGTCATAATACAAAAAATTCATATATATAAATATATTCTCTTTTCCTTTTTCTTTTTATTAAAAATAATAATAACAATAATAATAATAATAACAAGATAAATTTTTTTTTCTTATTCTTTAGCTTGTCGTCCTCATGGTTGTTGTTTTTTTTTTTTTTTTTTTTTCTTCTTTGGACGAAAATCGTCCCCAACAAGTGGGGCTGCAAAGGCAGCCTCATGGGCTACCATGTATAGCTCCAAAAGGGGTATTGTACTATACGAAACCTTGAGGGTCGCTTAGCGCGACCGCGGTGGCGCCTTCATGCCGAACGCCGGTCCGATAGGATCAGTCGACACCACTGTTTTCATAATCCAATTGACGGCAAAAATTTATTATCATTATTATTATTTTTAAATAAAAAGAAAAACAAATAAAATTCTAAAGAAACGAAAATATAGCATAAGGTTTGGCTCTGATACCACATGTAATACCAAATAAAATTTTAGATCTTACTTTCTGCCATGATTTTCAATTTCCTAAAATTGGTTATAGACGTCAGTTCTTCCTTTCGATTCGTCCTCGTGCGCAATCTGCAAAAAGCGAGATGTTTCCTGTCTATTCCCTTGTCCCTGGAGATGGAGCTGTCACTTGAAATTTAGATTAGGGTTAGACCGGGACTCCCGTTATGTCATATATATATATAACCTAATGTAAGGATGTTTTAATCACGTCCGTCCATCAAGGATGTGTCCAGATACATCCTAACCGATTGGATTGACTGTATCTTTAAAGATCGCCTTGAATAAATCACGTGGGCCACATCCAACACGAAATTCGGGGGTATTCGCATGAAAAGTGCTAACCTAACCTAATTGTATTCGATCTCGATGAAGCAAATACACTACTTGAACGGTCTCGTTGAGCTGAACGAGATGGCATAATTCGATTTTCAGTTTGACGAGCCTAGGTCATCGAAAATCGTACAAAAGAGTGAATTCAACTGAATAGATGGCTTAATTGATCTAACGAAGCCCAAATGTGACGAACCAAAATCATTACTCGATAGGTCTTGTCAAGCCGAACGTCGTGGTGTCAACCGTTTTTATGTTTGATGATCCGAAAATCTCAAAAAGCATGAAAAACAATAATTTTCAGTGTATTTTTGCGAGAACCTCAATATTTTATGTGCAGAATTGGATCAAACTTTCAGGTGAGGGTCTTTCCAGCATTTTCCACTTACAGTGAAGGGCCTAAGCTTAAATAGCCATTCTAAAGGGACTAGTTAGCATTTTATCCAACTCTATATATAGCATGCTAGGGTTTCTCTTTAGAAACCCTAGCCACATAGAACCAGCATACCTGAGGAGCCCCATTGCCTGCAGCCGCCGCACGTCGCTGAAAGAGAAGGATCTCCTTCTCTTTTTTCTTCTCAGACAAAGGTAACTCCATCTCTTTCCTATTTGTTTTTCTTTGCACTTAAGGCACTCCATAGCCTTTCTCATCTCCTGGGGATGCCCCTGATGCAATCCCATGGCCTAAGTCTTCACAGTTTGCCGGCGGGAGCAAATAGCTCGCAAAAACCCTATGTTGGCCAGATCTCTGGCCGCGCTGCCTCCGGCGACTCGGGGTGGGATTCAAGGCTTTAGATGCCTTCTGCCAGACCTCAGAAGACCTTCCACGAAGTTTGGCTTCATTTGGTTCAGCCTAGAGCCCGGAATAAGGAACCCTAGATTCGGGTTCTTGCATCTTGGCCGAGTTTCCTCCGCCGCCGCTACCCGCCGCCGGTCAACCACTCAGCAAACTTCCTCTCGTCGAGAGCAAGCCGTTGGTACCCTTGCATGGATATGAAACCCCCTGCCTAACTCTTTCTCCTTTATTGCTCTTAAAGTGGCCGCAAACCCCAACTTCGGCCATTTACTGTTACCCGTCGCCGGCGCCGGACTTGGAGGCACTCCTGGCACCCTCCAACACCCTCTGCTGCTAGTGCTTACCCTAAATCCTTACCTGAACCCGATTGTTGCAGAGCTCGGCCAACTTACACTATTTTGAAGTTAGGGCTTGGCCGACCTTGCCCAGTCATTGTTCCGGCAGCCTCGCGACACCCCGAAGGTGAGCTTCTGAATCCTCTCGATCTCCTGAGCATGATGCCCACCTTAGTTTTGCAAATGATTGAGTTGTTAGGTCATAATAGCAACATCAGCCCTTGTAGCATACTTTAAGATGACCCCTAGCTCTTCTCGGGCTCCGTGCCATTGCCAAACAGTGAAGTCTTCGAATTTGTGTAAAGAGCCCAAAAACCTATAAAATATATGTTATTATGCAATTATTGGAAACCCTAGGGGTCTAAAAGCAAATGCAGCCACATAGGGTGTCTTGAGCAGCGTGCACATGATTTCTGAACTTTTCGTTCGAGGTCCGATGGCTTCTGTTGAGCGAAATTTGGTTAACGAATCGTAAATCGGCAATATTATCGGTTTATCGATGTTTCGGCGCAAATCACGCATTTCGAGACATTGGGATGACTAGTTGCTATTGCCAGGTGTCCCTGGTTGATCCCAACACTGTCTTGGCTGGTCTAGTGGCTTTAGTTTAGTGTTGGTGATTTCCGGAGCCGAAGTCGGTAATTTCGGAAGTTGGTTTCGGTAATTATGGCACCGTTTGAGTTTAGGGTTGCCCAGAGTTAGATGTTACTGCCCGAACATCTTAAATGAAGCGTTCCGAGGTAGCATATGAAGTTTCATTAAGTTTGGGAGCCTGTAGACACTAATCGGGCCATAGTTGGTCGATCGGCAGATTTTCGAAAATTCCGTCAAATTCCTGGACTTGAGGAAAGTCCACCGTATAGTCGTTCTGCACACTGTGAGTTGGTGGGATCGGTATGAGTGAGTTTATTACTAATCAGAGTTTATGATTCAGTCCCCAGCAGTCACGAGCCAGCACGTGAGTTGTCCAGCGGACATCAGGACCGCCTACACTGAGGTGGGTACTTCGATCCAAGCATCAGTATAGTATCACCTGATTGGGTACCGTACTTGATCGGACCCCTGTGATTCATGCTAGTCCTGGTCCTATCCTTGAGCTTTACATTTCTTGATTATTTACATCTAGCTGTTACACTTGGACTCTTGTCATGCCTGATTGGCCATTAGTTGGTTGCCATGCGTGATTAGACATTACTTAGATTTACTTCTGCTCAGTTATATCAGCATTTCTTTATATTCCCGTACTGTATGATATTATAGGGATCAGTTACAGTATACATCATGATTGATTATACAGTTATTAGCATCTCGATTAGGATTCCGGCTTGTTGCCGATTACCCGGTCTTTAGACTGTGAGCTTGAGCATCAGCATTATGATCGCCATAGCACCAGCTGTACTTGACGTACGCCATTGGATTGATGTGTAGAGTACTGGAGCTTCGGGCAGTGTGCCGACTCCACGTGGCAGCCTGGTATTGTGGAAATGCCTTCAGCAGATTCTATTTATATTTACAGAGAGGTTCGGGTGGTCCCGGAGCGACGCGGAAGTATTCTTGTAGAAAAGTGAGTTGGCGTCGGGTTGAGAGCTTGCGGGTCGAGCATCGGCTTCATGGATGGGTTTATTGAGAGTTGATCACTTGGGACATGTGTAATATGTTTTTACAAAGGTGTTCGGTAGGTTTCGGGGTGATGCGGAGGTCCCGAGGCGAGGAAGTGAGTTATCGGCGCGTTACTGGAAGGTTATGGCAGGTTTGGAGGAGCCTGGTGGGTGAGTTCCGGAACTGGAGAGCCAGTTCCGGAACCAGGGGTGTGTACCGGTACCCCCATGTTGGTACCGGTACACAAGCACAGGAAATGCCCAGTTTAAGTCGGATTTGCATAGTAGAGAGGTATGGTCTCTGTTCACTGTTCCAACCACCCCCGGACATATTATATACACCTGGACACCTGCTCTCTCACCCACCCTTCATTCCTTATCATCCATCTTCATCCTTTCTGCCAGAGAAGAAGAGGAGGAAGTAGAAGAAGGAAAGAAGGAAGTGTCTGTTTGTGCTGCTTGTGGGAGTTGACCGAGTCAACGTGCGCGCGCGAGGAGCCAAATTTGAGGTATGTTTTGATGGAGATTTTAAATTTAGGATTTATTGGTTTCCCTCATGGATTTTATGGATGGAATTAATTAGATTTTTGAGTTAATTTCCATCCTTTCTCTCCCTCTCTCCCTGTGCTCTCGGGTGCAAGCAGAAGGATTACTGTGCAAATTCGAGGATTTGCCTACTTCATGCGCACGTGTGAGGGACCCTCTTGAGCTGAGCAGAGGCATGCTGGGACTTTGGGGAGAGTGTTAGAGGATTGATCGGAGCTCCGTGGATTTTTTCGGGACACTCGACAGTGCGCGCGCGCGCGAGAGACACAGTGTTGTTTTCTTCAGATTTCGCCCGTTTCTTCACCGACTTCGGCGTGGCCTTCGGAAAGCATTTGAGGTGGGTTGGATTTTCTTCCAAAAATCACGGAATGCCCTATAATTCTTCAGAACGCACTTTGATCATGTCAAAACTGTATATTTTAGCTGTTAAATGATCTGATAGTTGCCTAGAAAATTACAGAAATATTATCTGAAACCCGGAATCTTTTTAGTGGACTCTTGACATCATATGACACTAGACTGTATGTTTGGTTGGCCTCATTTAAGCACCTGAACCGTTTTAAAAATCCGAATGCCCGTTTTATTGGAAAATTGACTTTTAAAAATGGTTTTAAAATGTCTGAGGGTTCTAGTGATGCTGCATGGGTTCGGGGTGCATGTTCTCTCGTGCCGGGGGGCCGAGGAGATATTTGTTGATTATTAGTGCCATTATATGATATTTGAGATCTACTAGTGTCGTTGGGGGTTCTATTTGAGCACTTCAGATTTAGTCGTGGAGTTTACTCCGACCTTGACATGAGTGTGTGTCGTCTGTTCACTGTGTTTCCGATCTATTTGATCGTGGATTCTAGCCTGCTGAGCCTGGGATTTTTATGCCAGTTATGAGATACTTGAGTTCGCGGGGTCGCTCCCCACGAGCTACGCTCCGGATGCGATGATGATACCGAGCCTGACGAGACTGCGATGTGGTTACTGAGATTGTCGTTGAGGGACACCCTACGTAAGACCAAGCCCTGTTTGGGCACGAGTGGCAGTAGATGAGCGCAGGCTTGACTGGTCCAAAGAGGGACAGTCATTGAGATTTGGGTGATATGGGTGAGTGAGTTTCATTGCATGTTCATAGATGAGTATTTTCTTTGAGCATATGTAGAGGCATATAGCGATAGATTTCTAGCTTTTCATATCTATCTATCTATCTATTTGTTTACCTTGCTTGTGCCTCCGGTGGACTTAGTGGGCATACCGTGTGCTTTGAGTACGGTACCCACTGAGAACTACCTTTGCAGTAGTTCTCACACCCGCTGCGGTGCAGGTTTTCCCGAGGCGGCTGTTCCGACTCCTTCCCGCGCGGAGTCTTCAGATCGAGGTAAGGGCGTGGCCGGCTAGTCGCTTACCCGAGTCTGTTTAGTAGAGAGGTAGCAGTACCCCTTGAGTTTCCACTTTTGTAGAGTGAGATTTTGAGAGATGTTATTTATGTATCTTGAGGACAGCTTGTATCTTTGGATTTTGGTTTACTTAGTACAGTTGTTCCGTTTCCTTTCTATAGCATGTTGTTACTTTTGCTCTGATATCTGTTAGCTATAGATTTATTTGCAGGGTAGACGCTTCGTCTGTGCGGCAGTTTCCGTACAGATGGCGGGTCTGTTAGCGAGCCCGGGTCGCAGTTTCGACCCCGGGGCGCGACATATTAGAGTGGTATCAGAGCCTAGGTTTATAGGTCATGGAGGACTTAGAGACCCTAGGCTGTTGGTTGGACAGTAGGATGACTGTCGTGAGAGACGTGATTCTAGCGAGTGTACTGATTGAGTTTCTACCTCCCCCAGAGGATTGGGGTGAGTGATCTTACATGTTATTTCTCTAAAGACGATTATGTTGGCTGCAGACAACATAATGCTTTAGAAGGGTTAACATGTTAAGACTTTCGCTTGATTGGGTCGTGAGAGTTCTTGGTCCTAATGTTTGTTCTGTTTCAGCGGCTTTCGTTACCTCCGAGACGCCGTGCAGCGGCGAGGGCTTGTTTGACCTTGGAGGAGGAGCCTGAACAGCGGGAAGCTGAATGGATTTGAGAGTTTCGGGGCTAGGTAGCCCAGAGGGTTGAGGCGATGCGGCGCCGGGAAGAGAACATAGAGCGAGTGGTGCGCATGTTGAGCTGAGAGCATCGATTGAGGTATCGCCAGTAGTACCTCCAGCCGCAACATCGTCAATTTCGACCCCGATCGCACTGTGGATAGTGCGGGAGTAGCGAGAGTTTGCTGATCGGTTGATGTGCATTCGCCAGTTCCATCCCCTATAGATTTCGGGACAGAGTTTGGAGCCTTGGAAGGCCGAGCACTGGATTGCTGCTTTGGGAGAGTCGTTTGAGGACTTATTCATCCAGGAAAAGCATCAGGTGCCCTTAGTTGCGCACTTTTGGATAAGGACGCCGAGAGAGTGTGGCGTCGAGTTCGTCCTATTGGACCACCAGGAGAATAGTTGAGGATTTGGATCGAGCTTCGTGCCTTGCTGTTTGAGGGCACTCTCCTAATAGTGCTAAGTAGAGACTGGAAGGGGATTTGAGATACCTGTAGCAGGGGAGTTGACCCCTTCCGGAGTGTGTTCGTGAGTTGATGCGACGATTGAGCAGTGTGCCCATGTTGCCTAGAATGAGGCCCAGGAGATGGATCATGTTTGAGAGGGGGGGGCTTCTTCGAGATGTTTATTATTTTGGGTATTCTCGGCAAGCGACCCTTGATACACCGATTGTGCATGCTCGATGGATAGACAGAGGATCTACGATCGCGTCCAAGAGGGACGAAGAGCGAGGGACCAGCTCCCGAGAGAGAGATGTCCAGCATCGTCGGATTTGGGATAGTTGAGCGGATCGAGGTTGTTATGATTCCAGTCCCAGGATTATGAGCCTCTGAGGAGACTTAGACTAGGGGGTTCTCGATAGTCGAGGCACCAGTGGCAGTCTCAGGATGACTATGTCTTTCGCCGGGGGCCGCATTCATCGCCATAGAGTGACTTCAGGAGGAGGGCGATGTTTTCATGTGTATAGTCAGGACATCTTCAGGCAGAGTGTTTCAGAGTAGTGCTCTTGGATTTGCTGCTTGCGACGGCACCCCACTACCCCTTCTTCAGGATGTAGAGGTTCATCCGACTTACCGGCAGGCTGATTGAGCCGAGATGCCGAGGTAGATTGAGCAATGACCACCAGCATCTAGAGGTTGAGTATATGCAGCTGGTTGAGGAAGCTAGGATAGTGGATCGCGTCTTACCAAGTGTGGTTGCTTTTGGTCATTAGAGTTGGAGCATCATGATGCCGACACCGTTTGGGTGTGTTTTAGTAGAGCAGGGATAGCTTCGTGTGAGCCAATGATGGGATTGTTGGCTTGTGCACGTGTGGATCAGGTTCTAGATCACATATAGCACATGGATGAGTGTTGCCAGTCCCGTCCAGTTCAGTAGGGCCTTGGATTTGATTTTAGAGTTGTTAGTCCTACATCAGCTCCGAGATGATGATTTGAGCTTGGATAGGGATTGGATATCCCAATGTTATGCTAACATGGATTTTCGAGAGAAGACAGTGACCTTCGGGAGCCGGGTCAGGAGGAGTATGTCTATAGGGAATGTCAGAGTGCACAGTTTGCAGTGACAGTATCTTCCGCCAGAGCCCGACAGATGTTGAGTAGAGGTTGTGTCGCTTTTCTTGCGACTGTAGTAGAGGCGCCTACGGCGATGCCCGGACTCGAAGACATTCATGTTGTCTGCGAGTATCCGGATGTTTTTCCCTCGGAGTTATCCTCTATGCCGTCGGATCGAGAGATAGAGTTGTGATTGATGTAGTCCCTGGAACTACATCAATCTCTAAAGCGCCCTACAGGATGGCACCGACAGAGTTGAGAGAGCTGAAGGCTCAGTTGCAGGATCTCTTGGATCGAGGATTCATCAGACCTAGTGTTTCTCCGTGGGGAGCGCCGATTCTTTTTATGAAAAAGAAAGACGGATCACTTAGATTGTGTGTGGATTATCGAGAGTTGAATAAAGTGACCGTTCGGAACAAGTATCCTCTCCCCAGGATTGATGATTTGTTTGATCAGCTTCAGGGAGCTACGGTCTTCTCAAAGATCGGCCATCAGTCCGGTTACCACCAACTTAAGGTGAGGGCCGAGGATGTGTCCAAGACAGCTTTCAGGACTCGGTATGGGCATTAGGAGTTCACAGTGCTACCATTTGGATTGACTAATGCCCCAGCCGCATTTATGGATCTAATGAACCGAGTGTTTCAGCCCTACTTGGATCGTTTTGTAGTGGTGTTTATTGATGACATCCTGATTTACTCCCGAAGTGACACTGAGCACGAGGAGGACTTGAGGATAGTGCTGCAGCTTCTGAGAGAGAAGAAGTTGTATGCCAAGTTGAAGAAGTGCGCTTTTTGGCTTCGGGAAGTTTTTTTTCTAGGCCACGTAGTTTCAGCCGCAGGAGTGGCAGTTGACCCGGCGAAGATTGATTCAGTTCGGGATTGGCCTAGACCCACGACGGTGACAGAGGTGCGCAGCTTCTTGGGCCTTGCTGGGTACTACCGTCGTTTTGTAGAAGGCTTTGCGAAGCTTTCTACTCCCCTCACTCGGTTGACTAGGAAGGGGATCAGGTTTGTGTGGACAGAGCAGTGTCAGCAGAGCTTCGAGGAGTTGAAGCAGAGGTTGATTACAGCGCCAGTCCTTTCTTTACCAGTCATGGGAGAGGGATTCGTGATTTACAGTGATGCCTCCCACAAAGGCCTAGGATGTGTGTTGATGCAGCATGGTAGGGTAATTGCTTATGCTTCGCGCCAGCTAAAGGACTATGAGAAGAATTACCCTACGCATGACTTGGAGCTAGCCGCTGTTGTCTTTGCTTTGAAGCTTTGGCGGCACTATCTTTATGGCGAGCATTGTGAGATCTTCACCGACCACCAGAGTTTGAAGTACTTGTTTACCCAGAAGGAACTCAACTTGAGGCAACGCCGGTGGCTAGAGCTGCTAAAGGATTATGATCTGAGCATTCAGTATCATCCCGGCAAAGCCAATGTGGTCGCAGACGCCTTGAGCAGGCGAGCGGGGCAGTCTTTGAGCTTGTTGATTACCCAGCAGATGCCCCTGAGAGAGCAGTTGAGGCGCTTGGATATAGAGGTGGTGTCCCCTGGGGTTTCTGCAAGACTTATGTCCATGGTCTTGCAGCCCACTCTGTTGGACAGGATCAGAGAGAAACAGAGTGAGGACCCTGTAGAGTCCTAGCGTTTCCTTGCCCTTGTATACCTTCTTTTTATGACGGGATCGTTAGGAAAACTTTTCACTGTGTTTTCTGCAATGGACTGGCCTGGACCGCGAGTATTTTTCGACGATTGAGCTCGAAAAACGGAGGACGGCAAAGCGAACGGATTCGGATTCCGATGTACGGATCTCCCGGAATGGGGGTCAAAGCGTTTGCCTTTGAGTGGTGCATCAGAATCCGTGCTAAGTGGCCGGCACGCTTTTCGAGGTGATCGGACGGGATCCTTCTATGATCGGACTTCTCATCTTTTTATGATTGGGTTATTTTATTTATTTTATAGTACCTCGACCTTCCGATTTTCCGTTTTGGATCCTAATTGAATCTTTTCAGTTGTTAGGGGGGTTGAAATTCGAGAATTTTTGGGCCGACCATCGGGGCTCGCGGGTATTTTTAGATGTTAGAGCTCGCGAAACGGGGAACAGAGGCGCGATCGAATTTGAATTCCGACCCCGGGATCTCCCAGAATAAATTTTTGAAGGTTGCTAGCTGTTTCGGTTGCATCGAAAGGTGATCGGGCGATTAGCACGCTTTTCGAGGTAAGTTTGGACCCCTTGGTTCGCACCCGATCGTTTAAGTGTTGAGTTTGGGGGATTAGGTTTTCTTTTCCCACTCCTCATCGTGTTGGGTTCGTGCGTTAGGGTTCTCCTGAGGAGTGCGAAAGAAACCCCAACCCTCCTTCTACCTTCTTCCCACCATCCGACACCGGGCGTGAAGAACCGAGGCGACGAGACGGGGAGAAGGAAGGACGATCGCGCGTCCTGCGGAACCCGGCAAACGGGAGCGGGAGGATCCTCCTTCTTCCTCCCTTACCGGCGAAAACGAGGTGAGCGTTTTGGGTCTTTCCGTGGTCTTACGGTATGAGGTTTCCCTTTTGTCGGGTCGCGTGCGAGGCAAGTTTGGTACTAAACGGGAGGCCGCCGCCGCTGTGGTTAAACGGGAGGCAGTCGTCGCCGTTACCGTGTTCACGGAGTCATCGCCGCAGTCGCGGTGTTCACGGGGTCATCACCGGCGCCGCGGGAGACGAAAGGGGGAGGTTACTGTTCATCCCGTACGGCTTCAGGCCACGCGGTCCACGGGACCAGGCGTGCACCCGGCGCACGCCTACACAGCCCAGAGAGGCGGACCCGGCGCACGGGCGCGTGCGCCAGCCCGGCCCAGGCCGCGCGGTGCACGCGCCAGGAGTGCACCCGGCGCACGCCCCCGCAGCCCGATGGTGCGGACCCGGCGCACGGGCGCGTGCGCCAGCCCGGCCCAGGCCGCGCGGTGCACGCGCCAGGCGTGCACCCGGTCCTCGCCATCGCAGCCGCGGGGGAGGTGGACCCGGTGCGCGCCTCCTGCTGTGCGCGGCCCGGCCCAAGCCGCGTTGGTCCACCGTTGCGGCATGCTCCCGGTCTGCGCCGTCGCCGTCTGTTTTCGTGGACCCGGTCCACGTCTGGACCCGTGCACCAGCCCCCAGCCAATGAGTCTAGAAACTCTGTTTTTGGCCCGTTTCGCCCCGTTTTTGAGTGTTTTTGACCACGACGATGTTCTTTAACAACTTTTCTTACTGTAGTTTTTAGGCACAAGGTGGGAGTGTTTTAGCGGGAGTTTCCGCACACCTTCTTCTTCGCGTTTCAGGTGGGTACACCCTTAGAACCCCGTATTGCGGAATTTTGTTATTGTTATGTTTATCATGCTGTGGGTTTTGTTTTGGGATTTAGCGTTGGGTTTCCGGCGATTGTACCTTGTTTAATATCAGTATCTAATCGTGCTAACATGGTAGCCCTTGTGGACCTTATCGTTGGATATATTTGGTACTATGGTTACTTTGCTCATTTATTTGGTACTATGGTTACTTTGTTCGTGTTTGGTACTATGGTTACTTTGCTCGAGGCTGCAGCACGCGTGTAGAGACCCTAAACCCCGTGCAGCTTTCCTGGTGAATCCACTGTTTGCAACACCTAGTGTTGGTGTATCTGGTCCATGGTGCATCAAGGGGATGCCACAGATGGACCCAGTGTGTTATCTTTTACTGTGTTGGCTTCCGGCTGCATTTGCCGAAATTTTTATAAGGATTTAGGCAAAACAGAGGTTGGAATTGGATTCAGCACGGAAAAACGCTTGAAAACGGCTATTTGCTTGTTAAATTTGGAGTCCGGTTGACCAAAAACGGGCTTCCGGAAGTTTTCGGAACTTTTTGGTGCACGGGGGTGTTGGTGGACCGCCGGCTGCCACGTGGCGGCCTGTAATTGGCCGGTTCGCGACGTTCGGTCCACGGAGCGGCGCGGCCGGGTGCATGAGCCCGGCGCAGGACACGTGGCAGGCGGGGATTTGCTGGCCTTTGTGGTGTGGTTCACTGAGTTTGACCGGCGGGTGCACTGTTTGAGCGCCGGTGCAGGAATCCTGGGCGGGACCACGTGTCGGTCTCCGATTGGCGGGCGCTGGGGGCTCGGTCCACGTAGTTCCCCGCGCGGGTGCATAGACCCGGCGCAGGGACACGTGGCGGCAGCTGAGTGGCGGGCTCAGTTCGCGCGGCGCACGCGGTGCGTGGGGACCCGCCTCGGGACAGAGGGCGCACAGGGGGGCGCTGACGCGGCTGTCGGCCGCACTCGAGTGCGCCACGCGTCGCGACGCGAGCGGTGGCCGTACTCGAGTGCGCCACGCGTCAGCGTGCGGTTGGTGGGCCGTACCTACCCCGCTGACCGCGGGACGGACACGTGGCGCTCTGCGAGTCGTCGGCACCGCTGTTCCCTGTTGCGGGGTGACGTGGCGTCACCTGGGAGTTTCGGGCGCGTCGGATGGGGTCTGTCCGACCGGATTTCCGGGCGCAAGGCGCCCGAATTTTGCGCCCGGAAACCCGGCCCACTTCAGCTTGGGCCCAGCCTATAAATAGGCTTCTTGGGCTTCTTTTTAGCTCTTTTTTCTCTTCTTTTCCCTGTGAAGCCTTCAGAGGAGTTCTTCCCCACACCGAGCTTTACTCTTTGGAGGAATTTCAGGATTTTCGGAGGCACGCATCCCGAGGCTAACTATTTTTCGGCGCGGCGCGACGCTTGTTCATCTTCGACCCGCTTCGTCCCTCTGCTGTGTTTGGGCTCTCCCGACTCACCCCGACCTCCTTTTTCGACGATTTTCGCGCCATCGGACTCTAGACAGGTAGGACTTCAACTCCTGTGTTTTGGGCTACCTCGATTTCCGTGATGATCTTAGAGTTTTCCGAGCTCCCTTTTGACCCCTTTTTCTTTGCGGATATTTGGACAGCACAGCGGTGTTCTTGCTGTAGCTTTGCGCACAGGCATCAGATCAAGACGATTCAAAAGGCAAAATTCATCTACTCTTCGCAAGGAATCTCCTGGATTTTTCTCAGATTTTTTTGGATTTTGCACGAAGGTGAGAATCTCCTTTTTCTGCGGTTTGTTGTTACAGGAATTTGGTACAGTTTGGTTTGGGGTGCTTCCCTTGCCGGATTTTTATCTCAGCGTAGAGGACTCCGTTTTGGACGTGCAGGTACTTGTTTCGAAGCTATCGACGCGTAGAACACCGGGGTATTTTATCTGGAATTTATCGAGCACTTTCTGCAGGTGAATTATTGGCATCTCTGCGGCTGAATTTTCAGCATGGTATCTCTTGGCAGATTTTGGGAGTTAAGCGTTTTAGTAACCTTGTGTTGTACCCAGGGGCTGTTGGACTGTGCTGGACCTGTTAGATTTGGAGTTGCAGTTTTCCTGGTATTATCAGCTGTAGGACTTGGACTGATCAGCGCATCAGGTGGGTGACCTCTTTTCAAGATCAGCGGACTGTGGACTAATTCTAACTTTAGGGACTTGCATATTTTAATGTTTGATGTCCAGCATGCTAGAAGGTGTGAATTGATGTTCCTGTTATAGTTAGATGATCCTGTGATTATTTTTCTCCCCTAAGCTGTTGATTATTATTATCTTGCTCCCTACAAGCTGTTGTTTATTATTTATCTTGGAACTTGACCTAGCACCACTGTCACATATTGCATGTTCAGCCAGACTGTAGAAAACCTCAACTTGGGCTAGGTTTTATTGCTCTAGACATTCCCACATCACTTTTCTGTATATCACTCTGGACTTAGAGTTCTCCTCGCCCAAGTAGTGGGTCGAGAGGTCGGATTATTGTGGGATGCTTTTACACTCGTGTCTGGGGACCGAGTGGAGTTGTTAGCAGTCTGTAGACCAGGTTTCCTTGGGAAAGTGACTTGGGTTGTAGATTTGAGATCTTGAGAGCTATTTTGAGTGACAGTGAGTCTCGGCTGTGCAGTTTTCCAGCCTGTGTGTGAGACAGTGTTCCTTTGGTTTCTGTCGATCTTGTTGATCGAGGATTTGGATTATAGCCTGCATGAGCCACATTTGAGCTCGACAGAGATGCGCGGATACTTTCCTCGGTGGGGTCGCTCCCCTCGAGAGCCACTCCGGAGTTGGGCCTGTTCTTCTATCGCGACTTGTCGACGCAGTGTTCCCTCTGGCTGGGCCAGTTAGTGGCAGTCACGGACACAGTCCCTCTGGCTGGGCCAGTTAGTGGCAGTCACGGACGCCCTACGTAAGTCCGGTCCCCCGGGACGTGACGGCAGTAGGTAGGCGCAGGTTTGACTGGACCCTATGCGGCAGTCAGTTGAGATTGGGTGATTCGAGTCGAGAGCTAGCTGTAGCATCATGTTCTTTCTGTCCCACTTTTGAGCATCTAGATAGAGGCATAGTAGCTGTAGAGATTACTTTACCAGCTTTTCCCTTTCCGCACTGCATTGTTACTTTTTGCCTCTAGTGGACTTAGTGGGCAGACCGTCGGGCTTGTTGGCGGCACCCACTGAGAACTACTTGGGACGTAGTTCTCACACCCGTCGTGGTGTTTTTCCCCAGGGACTTCTTCTTCTGCTCCAGTTCCTGCTGCACCTGTTGCTGACCCGACTGATCGAGGTAAGGGAGTCGCGAGATAGATCCCTACCAGTTGTCTCTTGAGAGTAGATGTACCTCCCTACTTTTTGAGAGTTCTTGTCGAGTGACCTTGTAGTGAGGATTGAGTTGTACTCTTCTTATTTTGAGAGATATTTGTATTTTGGTGAGGACTCTGGTTGTATATTTTGTTAGAGTTGTATTTATTTTATCCAGCTTTTACTTTCAGCTCTGATATCTGTTTAGTGTAGATCTCTTTTGCAGGTTAGTCGCTACGTCTATACGGGGCTTCCCGTATGGGCGGCGGATCTGTTGGCGAGCCCGGGGCGCAGTTCCGACCCGGGGCGTGACAGATTAGAGTGGTATCAGAGCCTAGGATGTAGGTCATTGCGGACTTAGAAACCCTAGGCTTGTGGTTGGACCCTAGGATGACTTACGTGAGAGCCATAATCTTTTAGCGAGAGTCTTGATTGGGTTCCTAACTCTCCCAGTGGATGGGATGAGTGATCGACGTGTCTTCCTTCGGTGGCAACTATGTTGGCTGCAGACAACATAGGACTATGGGAAGGGGGACATGCCCTTTGGCTTTCGCTAGATTGGGTCGTGTTTTGTTTGGGGTTCTGACTGTTTCTCTTCTTCCCTCAGGCGGGTGATGCCTCCGCGACGCACGATGTCGACGCGTTCGCAGCCTTCTTCCTCTGAGCCCGAGCCGGAGGACTCGGGGCAGGGACAGCAGAGTGAGGTTTTGGAGCTTCGTGCCCAGTTGGCACAGATGTCTGAGGCTGTTCAGCGCCAGGAGGAGACTTCCCGACGCCAGGAGGAGGCTTCCCGACGCCAGGAGGAGGCCTTGGGTCGGATGATGCTTATGTTAGAGCAGAGGTCGCAGCCTGTGGTAGCACCCCCTGAGAGTTCGCCTGTGCCCTCTTCGCCAGCTGCAGCGCCCCCTGTGGTTCCGTCAGCACCAGCTGTTCCTGTCTGAGTCGTCGGGCCCTTTTACTTCTTTTGAGCAGCAGGCAGCGGTAGATCTCTTGATGAGGTTCCGTCGGTTCGATCCATCCCGTTTCTCTGGTCTGGGTGCTGAGCCATGGGAGGCCGAGACTTGGGTTACGGCCATGGAGCGTCACTTTGAGAGTTTATTCGTCGACGATCGGTTTCGGGTCTTCTTGGCAGCGCACTATCTGGAGGGCAACGCCGAGGCTTGGTGGCGGCGTGTGCGGCCTGCTGGTCCGTCTGGGACACAGATTCTTCCTTGGGCGGAGTTCCGCAGACTTCTTCTGGGGGCCTTCTTTCCTGAGAGTGTACGTCAGAGACTGGAGGAGCAGCTGAGGAATCTCCGCCAGGGAGATAGGCCCGTGCATGTGTACATAGCTAACTTCAATCAGCTGTTGGCTAGTATGCCTCACGTGGCCAGGGATGAGGCTCACCAGGTTTACATGTTTGAGCGGGGGCTGCGCCGGGACATTTACCAGCTTGTTCGCTCCCGCAGATTGCAGACATTAGAGGCCTCGATGGAGCAGGCGTTATATGTTGAGTCTGGAGAGGTAGTTATGGATGAAGTGGCTCCAGCCCCCGTAGGGACTCCTGGGGCGAAGCGCCCGGCGCCGGTGGATGAGGGGCAGTCGAGTAGGCAGGGACCCCCGAGACCCCCACGATTCCATCCTCAGGGTCGTGGACGCCAGGGGCGCCAGAGACCTGGATCATCTCATCAGTCTTCGCAGCAGCGTCGTCCGCCTCGACCTCAGCAGTCATCTCAGCAGCAGCAGACTTCGCGGCAGCCCCGTCAGGAGCGATGTGTCTTTTGTGGAGGGCCGCACTTACCGATGCATTGTCAGCAGAGACACGGCCGTTGTTTCCGTTGTGGACAGGCCGGTCACATTCAGAGTTCATGCCCCAGGGCAGGTCCTCCAGCTCCTTCCGCGGCCTCAGCACCTTCTGCTCCTCACATGACAGCAGGGCCTTCTGTGGCTTATGGTAGGCCTGATCAGGCTTCTTCCTCTTCGCGACAGTCAGAGCGACGTCCCCCGGCGCAGAGCGGGCGAGTCTATGCCGCCCAGGTTGAGGATGCTTCAGCAGCCGATCATGTCGTCGCAGGTACTATTTTGATTTCTGCAGTTCGTACTCATGCTCTTTTTGATACCGGTGCATCGCATTCATTTATTACTAGAGCATTTGCATCCCTACATGGTATAGAGGTAGTTTCATTATCGCATGCATTAGAGGTTCAGCTTCCAGACCATGTCTTGCATGTCGAGGAGTGTTGTAGGGATTGCCCGGTACAGTTGGGACCCTGGGTCCTGCCGGCAGACTTGCTCGTCTTGCGGCAGCTCCAGGATTTCGACGTGGTACTTGGCATGGATTGGTTAGCTCGGTATTTCGCCACCATTGACTGCAGAGAGAGGACGGTGACCCTCCGCGAGCCGGGACAGGAGGAGTTCGTTTTCAGAGGCTGCCAAAGTACCTTATTTGCCATGACTATTTCTTCGGCGAGAGCCCGGCGGATGATGAGTAGGGGTTGTACCGCCTTCCTGGCGACGGTTGTGGAGGTGCCTACGGCGGCACTGGGACTCGAGGATATTCCTATTGTCCGCGAGTTCCCAGATGTGTTTCCCTCAGAGTTGTCGACCATGCCGCCGGAGAGGGAGATTGAGTTTGTGATTGATGTGGTTCCAGGAACCGCACCTATCTCGAAGGCACCCTATAGGATGGCACCTGCCGAGCTGAGAGAGCTGAAGGCCCAGTTGCAGGACTTGATGGATGTGGGCTTTGTGAGGCCCAGTGTATCTCCGTGGGGAGCGCCTGTTTTATTTGTGAAGAAGAAGGATGGGTCGCTTCGATTATGTGTCGACTACAGAGAGCTGAATAAAGTGACCATCCGGAACAAGTACCCCCTTCCACGGATTGATGATCTGTTTGATCAGTTACAGGGAGCGTATGTGTTCTCCAAGATTGATCTCTAGTCAGGTTACCACCAGTTGAGGGTGAGGGCCGAGGACATCTCCAAGACGGCTTTTAGATCCCGGTATGGGCATTATGAGTTTACTGTTATGCCTTTTGGTCTAACTAATGCCCCTGCCGCATTTATGGATTTAATGAACCGGGTATTTCAGCCGTACTTGGACCGGTTTGTCGTTGTGTTCATTGACGACATCCTGATTTACTCCCGAAGTGATATAGAGCATGAGGAGCACTTGAGGATAGTGCTGCAGCTTCTGCGAGAGAAGGAGCTGTATGCCAAGTTAAAAAAGTGCGAATTTTGGCTTCGGGAGGTTGCATTTCTAGGCCACATTGTATCAGCCGCAGGAGTGGCAGTGGACCCGACGAAGATTGATGCAGTTCGGGATTGGCCTAGACCGACGACGGTTACTGAGGTCCGTAGCTTTCTTGGATTAGCAGGTTATTACCGTCGGTTTGTAGAGGGCTTTGCGAAGCTCTCTACTCCCCTTACCAGTTTGACCAGGAAGGGGATTAAGTTTGTGTGGACTGAGCGGTGCCAAGAGAGTTTTGAGGAGCTCAAGAGGAGATTGATCTCGGCACCAGTTCTAGCACTACCAGTGATGGGCGATGGATTCGTGATTTATAGTGACGCCTCTCACAGCGGCTTGGGATGTGTTTTGATGCAGCATGGTAGGGTAATTGCTTATGCTTCACGGCAGTTAAAGGATTATGAGAAGAATTACCCTACTCATGATTTGGAGCTTGCAGCCGTGGTATTCGCGCTGAAGTTGTGGCGGCATTACCTCTACGGGGAGCACTGCGAAATTTACACAGATCATAAGAGTTTAAAGTACTTGTTTACTCAAAAGGAACTGAATTTGAGGCAACGCCGGTGGTTGGAGTTATTAAAGGACTATGATGTGAGCATCCTTTATCATCCCGGCAAGGCCAATGTAGTAGCAGATGCTTTGAGTAGGAGGTCAGCACAGAGCTTGAGCATGTTGATTACACAGCAGCCACCGCTTGTAGAGCAGTTGAGACGCCTGCAGATAGAGGTAGTATCCCCGGGGTCTCTGCTAGACTCATGTCCATGGTCTTGCAGCCCACTCTGTTGGACAGGATTAGGGAGACACAGAGTGAGGACCCCCACTTGACGAGGATTAGATCGCAGATTCTGGCCGATCAGATAGGGGATTTTGCAGTGGATAGCTCGGGAGTACTGCGGTACAGGGACCGAGTATGTGTGCCTTTGGACACTGAGCTCAGAGATCAGATTTTGAGGGAGGCCCATTATACACCTTATACCATTCATCCAGGTGGTACTAAGATGTATAAGGACCTCAAGGCACATTTTTGGTGGCCTGGAATGAAGCGGGATATTGGAAGATTTGTGGCTCATTGTTTAACTTGTCAGCAAGTGAAGGCGGAGCACCGTGTTCCTGCTGGCAAGTTACAGAGTCTTCCAATTCCCGAGTGAAAGTGGGACCACATCACCATGGACTTCGTCACGGGACTGCCGAGGGCGCAGAGTGGGGCCGATGCTATATGGGTTATCGTTGATAGACTCACCAAGTCTGCACACTTCTTGCCTGTACAGATGACTTGGTCGTTGGTAGCTTACTATGTGGATCGTGATACCCTTGTGGGGTCGATGTGGATGTTGGAATGTCTTTTAATTACCCTTGTGGGTGGTTGTTTTGCTTGTCCCGATTGGCCGCTTTCAAACTACAAAGGAAAAGAAAAGGAAAATATTTCGAAAACTGTTTTAAAAATGTGGGTGTCGTGTGGGCACCATTTTTAAAACCCTGTGGATTTATGGATTGCGAAAACCGTTTTGAAAATCTGGATGCCGTGTGGGCACCATTTCAAAACCCTGTGGATTTATGGAATTCGAAAACCTTTTTGAAAAACCTGGTTGCCGTGTGGGCACCGTTTTAAAAAAAAACTTGTGGATTTATCCTTTCAAAATTAGTCGGCCTCTTTAATACTTATGGAAAATGGTTGTATGTATCCGACTGTTGAACTAGTGTGGTTAAAGTGATGATTGTATGGTTGTTGTAGTCGGGACGCCATGAATATACAAAGGAGACTCTGCCCGTTCGCAGAGTGAATTTGTATATGCGGCGGGTCTGGGCACGTACCGGGGGAGTTTGGTTTCCAAAAAAAAATATATACGTAAATTCAAAACTTTTCAGTGGTCGTCTTCCGCTTATTGAAACCCCCGGGGCGTGACAGACCCCGAGCTTGTGAGGATTAGAGATCAACTTCAGCCTGGTCAGAGTGGGGACTTTTCTGTGGATACAGCGGGAGTACTCAGGTACAGGGACCGCTTTTGTGTGCCCGTGGACTCAGAGGTTCGAGAGCTGATTTTGAGGGAAGCTCACTATACACCTTACACCCTCCACCCTGGGGGAACTAAGATGTATAGGGACTTGAGGGCACAATTTTGGTGGCGCGGCATGAAGAGAGATATTGGAAGGTTTGTGGCCCGTTGTCTAACTTGTCAGCAAGTTAAAGCTGAGCATCAGGTTCCCGCTGGCAAGTTGCAGAGCCTTCCAATACCTGAATGGAAATGGGACCGTGTCACTATGGATTTTATTGTGGGATTGCCGAGGACTCAGAGTGGAGCTGATGCCATATGGGTGATTGTGGATCGTTTGACCAAATCAGCCCACTTTCTGCTGATGCAGTTGAGTTGGTCTTTGGAGAGGTTAGCACAGTTATATCTGGATGAGATTGTGAGACTACATAGGGTGCTTGTGTCGATTGTGTCTGTTAGGGACCCGAGGTTCACTTCACAGTTTTGGAGGAGCTTGCAGATAGCCTTGGGGACCCAGCTTCAGTTTAGCACCGCCTTTCACCCACAGACTGATGGACAGTCGGAGAGGACCATTCAGACTCTGGAGGATATGTTGAGAGCATGTGTCCTGAGCTTCAGCGGCAGTTGGGATCGAAATTTGAGATTAGCCGAGTTCGCGTATAACAATAGCTTCCAGGCGAGCATTCAAATGGCGCCCTACGAAGCATTGTACGGTCGGAAGTGTCGATCGCCTCTATTTTGGAGTGACGTGGGTGAAAGGAAGACCTTGGGGCCAGATTTGCTTGTAGAAGCCGAGGAAAAGGTCAGGATCATTCGACGACATTTAGAGACTGCTCAGAGCCGTCAGAGGAGTTATGCAGACAGGAGGCGGCGAGACTTGAAGTTTCAGGTGGGAGACCATGTTTTTCTGAGAGTCTCGCCATCTTGAGGAGTTCGCCGATTTGGAGTACGCGGAAAGCTTAGTCCGCGGTTTATCGGGCCATTTGAGGTGCTAGAGCGCATTGGACCAGTGGCATATCGAGTTGCGCTACCGCCGCGGTTGGCAGGCACCCACGATGTGTTTCATGTATCCACCTTGAGGAAATATGTGTTTGATCCCTCACATATCTTGGACTTCACATCCTTGGAGTTAGACGAGGACTTGAGCTATCGGGAGCGACCGGTGCGAATTCTTGCTCGAGAGACGAGAGAATTGCGCAACCGGATCATACCTTTTGTAAAGGTCTTATGGAGTCATCATGAGGAGCGAGAGGCCACATGGGAGCCTGAGGATGAGCTGAGAGTTTCATATCCCCACTTATTTGAGTCGCCCTCCTGAGTTTTGGATTTTTGTGGTTTCGAGGACGAAACCTTTTGAAGGAGGGGAGTGTGTAGAGTACTGGAGCTTCGGGTAGTGTGTCGACTCCACGTGGCAGCCTGGTATTGTGGAAATGCCTTCAGCAGATTCTGTTTATATTTACAGAGAGGTTCGGGTGGTCCCGGAGCGACGCGGAAGTATTCTTGTAGAAACGTGAGTTGGCGTCGGGTTGAGAGCTTGCGGGTCGAGCATCGGCTTCATGGATGGGTTTATTGAGAGTTGATCACTTGGGACATGTGTAATATGTTTTTACAGAGGTGTTCGGTAGGTTTCGGGGTGATGCAGAGGTCCCGAGGCGAGGAAGTGAGTTATCGACGCGTTACTGGATGGTTCTGGCAGGTTTGGAGGAGCCTGGTGGGTGAGTTCCGGAACTGGAGAGCCAGTTCCGGAACTGGCCACTTGGTTCCGGAACTGGCTCCTCAGTTCCGGAACCAAGGGGTGTGTACCGGTACCCCCATGTTGGTACCGGTACACAAGCACAGGAAATGCCCAGTTTAAGTCGGATTTGCACAGTAGAGAGGTATGGTCTCTGTTCACTGTTCCAACCACCCCCGGACATGTTATATACACCTGGACACCTGCTCTCTCACCCACCCTTCATTCCTTATCATCCATCTTCATCCTTGCTGCCAGAGAAGAAGAAGAGGAAGTAGAAGAAGGAAAGAAGGAAGTGTCTGTTTGTGCTGCTTGTGGGAGTTGACCGAGTCAACGTGCGCGCGGGAGGAGCCAAATTTGAGGAATGTTTTGATGGAGATTTTAAATTTAGGATTTATTGGTTTCCCTCATGGATTTTATGGATGGAATTAATTAGATTTTTGAGTTAATTTCCATCCTTCCTCTCCCTCTCTCCCTGTGCTCTCGGGTGCAAGCAGAAGGATTACTGTGCAAATCCGAGGATTTGCCTACTCCATGCGCACTTGTGAGGGACCCTCTTGAGCTGAGCAGAGGCATGCTGGGACATTGGGGAGAGTGTTAGAGGATTGATCGGAGCTCCGTGGATTTTTCCGGGACACGCGACAGTGCGCGCGCGCGCGAGAGACACAGTGCTGTTTTCTTCAGATTTCGCCCGTTTCTTCACCGACTTCGGCGCGGCCTTCGGAAAGCATTTGAGGTGGGTTGGATTTTCTTCCAAAAATCGCGGAATGCCCTCTAATGCTTCAGAACGCACTTTGATCATGTCAAAACTGTATATTTTAGCTGTTAAATGATCTGATAGTTGCCTAGAAAATTACAGAAATATTATCTGAACCCCGGAATATTTTTAGTGGACTCTTGACATCATATGATACTAGACTGTATGCTTGGTTGGCCTCATTTAAGCACCTGAACCGTTTTAAAAATCCGAATGCCCGTTTTATTGGAAAATCGACTTTTAAAAATGGTTTTAAAATGTCTGAGGGTTCTAGTGATGCTGCATGGGTTCGGGGTGCATGTTCTCTCGTGCCGGGGGGCTGAGGAGATATTTGTTGATTATTAGAGCCATTATATGATATTTGAGATCTACTAGTGTCGTTGGGGGTTCTATTTGAGCACTTCAGATTTAGTCGTGGAGTTTACTCCGACCTTCACATGAGTGTGTGTCGTCTGTTCACTGTGTTTTTGATCTATTTGATCGTGGATTCTAGCCTGCTGAGCCTGGGATTTTTATGCCAGTTATGAGATACATGAGTTCGCGGGGTCGCTCCCCGCGAGCTACGCTCCGGATGCGATGATGATACCGAGCCTGACGAGGCTGCGATGTGGTTACTGAGATTGTCCTTGAGGGACACCCTACGTAAGACCAAGCCCTGTTTGGGCACGAGTGGCAGTAGATGAGCGCAGGCTTGACTGGTCCAAAGAGGGACAGTCATTGAGATTTGGGTGATATGGGTGAGTGAGTTTCATTGCATGTTCATAGATGAGTATTTTCTTTGAGCATATGTAGAGGCATATAGCGATAGATTTCCAACTTTTCATATCTATCTATCTATCTATTTGTTTACCTTGCTTGTGCCTCCGGTGGACTTAGTGGGCATACCGTGTGCTTTGAGGACGGTACCCACTGAGAACTACCTTTGCAGTAGTTCTCACACCCACTGCGGTGCAGGTTTTCCCGAGGCGGCTGTTCCGACTCCTTCCCGCGCGGAGTCTTCAGATCGAGGTAAGGGCGTGGCCGGCTAGTCGCTTACCCGAGTCTGTTTAGTAGAGAGGTAGCAGTACCCCTTGAGTTTCCACTTTTGTAGAGTGAGATTTTGAGAGATGTTATTTATGTATCTTGAGGACAGCTTGTATCTTTGGATTTTGGTTTACTCAGTACAGTTGTTCCGTTTCCTTTCTATAGCATGTTGTTACTTTTGCTCTGATATCTGTTAGCTATAGATTTATTTGCAGGGTAGACGCTTCGTCTGTGCGGCAGTTTCCGTATAGATGGCGGGTCTGTTAGCGAGCCCGGGTCGCAGTTTCGACCCCGGGGCGTGACATCCCCCACCTTGGTGTTCTTTACTAGTAGAGTGGTCGAGAGTGAGACCCGTGAGCCTCGGATCGTACCGAGTGGTGCAGGGTTATGTCATCTAGATCGGTGCCAGACAGTGGCATTAGCATAAGGTCCTCGTGACCAAAAGTGGCAGTGATTGGGTACTTTGTTTCTATTATTGATGCATAGTTCTTACTATCTTTACTCAGCATGCTCTAGCATATTTATTTCTGTACCCTTATATGCTCAGCATTGGATTGTTATGCCTGTCAGTTATCTGCTTTCATATCTGCCTTTACCTACAGCCTTTTACTATCCTCTGATTATTGTATACCAGTAGGTACGACTTGTTGTTCCCAGGTTCGTTGTACTCACTGGGATACATTCAGTTGTATCTCATACCAATTGGTGACCCATTTTTCGGGTCCGTCGGGTGGTGGGATGTTAGGACGATGTGGTGAGGCGATTACGATAGAGCTGTCCCCATGATACTAGCTAGATAGCTAGTCTCCATCCATTTACTGTTTTATTGAGATTATGAGCATGACTTAGATACTTGTGGTTATGTTAGTTGTGGATTATTTATCTTGATGTGATGTTGGATTATTTATCAGTTATGCTAGATTGTTGAGTAGATCATTATCCATGTTGTTTACTTGTTAGTACTCTGATTGTATATTATGTACTTGCCTAGCCGTGCGTGTATAAGGGAGACTCTGTCCGAGTGGATAGAGAATTCCCTATGCACGTGGCGATCTGGTTGCGTCCTGGGAAATCGATTTCAACTCTGATTTTTTTTTTTAAAAAAAATTAGACCGCTTTTAGGCGTGACAGATTTTATGGTATTAGAGAAATAGGTATACGGTACCTAGGTTTTGGTTAGGATTGAGCCCTAGGATGACTTTGTGACTTACGTGATAGCGCGGGGTAATTGTTTAGGGGTTAGGAACTCAAGTGTATTTCCACTATTGAGATTATCCTGACCTAATTTTTGTGTTATAAATATGGCTCATCCAAGGTGTGGTGATGGTACTGGGTGTGGTGCCGGCAGTGGCCGAGGTGTCGGCCGACCCCGCAGAGTGCAGAGGGAGCCAGAGGGCTCCAACAGATTACAGCAGCTTGAGGATCAGCTCGCTGCTTTGGCTGTCCTAGTCTAGTAGCTAGTTTAGCAGAAGGCAGGTACTCCTGCCGCACCAGTCCCACCAGTTCCACTGCCAGTTGAGGAGCCTGAGGGATCGATTGATCCCCCAGTTGTCCCCGTGCCACCACCCGTGGTGATTGTTCCGGCTAACGCCATAATTTCTGGAGCCGTATCGGAAGCCGCTGCTGCTAGCGACCCTCCTACTACTGCTGTCGAGATGACATCCTTACCCTCCCGACCTGCGACGCCTGTCGCCGTTGTTGATGTTGATCAGCGGAGAAGGCCCGTGTGAAGGCTGTGCTTATCGAGTTCAAGAGATTCAAGCCGCAGATCTTCCTCGGTAAAATTGACGATTTGTGGGATGTGGAGCAATGGGTTGATCACATGGAAAAGCTTTTCCGTGACCTTTATACGGAAGAGCGTGATATGATTCATCTTGCCGCTCACTATCTCGAATGAGGAGCAAGTAAATGGTAGGGAAAGTGTCACATCCCAGCATTGAAACTGCGAACCGGGCCCACCAACAGATCCGCCGCCCATACGAGAAGCCCCGTATAGACGAAGCGACTAACATGCAAAAGATCAAACTACACTATACAGATAACAGAGCGGAAAAGTAAACTACTAAAATAAATATAGACAACTCCTAAAATAGTACATGCCAGGTCCTCACAATACATAAGTCTCTCCAAAATAATAAAACTCCCAAAATGTAAAAAGTACATGATACATCCCAAAATTACTGACATTACTAATACATCACCAAAAGGGGGTACAACTACTCTCTCTGGAAGAAGACTGGTAGGGATCTAGCTCGCGACTCCCTTACCTCGGTCAGCAGGATCAGCAACAGGAGCAGCAGGAACTGGAGAAGAGGTCCCTGGGAAAAAGTCACCACAGCGGGTGTGAGAACTACATCCCACCGTAGTTCTCAGTGGGTACCGCCAACAAGCCCGACGGTCTGCCCACTAAGTCTACTAGAGGCATAAAGTAACAAATGCAATACTAAAAGAAAAAGGGCTGGAAAAATAACTCTACAGCTACTATGTCTCTATCTAAATGCTCAAGGAGTGATACAGATGGAAACATGATGCATCTACTAACTCTCAAAATACAGTCACCCAATCTACACTGACTGCCACATGGGGTCCAGTCAAACCTGCGCCTACCTACTGCCATTACATCCACGGAGGACTGGACTTATGTAGGGCGTCCGTGACTGCCAAAACTGGCCCAGCCAGAGGGACTGCGTCGACAAGTCGCGATAACAAAATAACAAGCCTAGCTCCGGAGCGGCACTCGAGGGGCGCGACCCCACCGAGAAAAGTATCCGCGCATCTCTATCGAGCTCAATGCGGCTCATGCAGGCTATAGTACAAATCCACGATCAATAAGATCGACAGTAACCAACAATACCATCTCTCACTCACAGGCTGGAAAACCACACAGCCGGGACCCACCGTCGACTCAGATGGCTCCCAGAATAAAATACTGATCTAAACACTGCTACCAGACTCCACTCGGCCCCCAGGCGCGAGTGTAACATGCATCCCACAACAACCCGACCACTCGGCCCACTACCTGGGCGAGGAAACTCTAAGTCCAGGTGAAAGAACAGATAAAAGTGTGGGAGTGTCTAAAGCATAAATAACTAGCCCATGTTGGAGTTTTCTACTAGTCTGGTTGACATGCATCATATGACAGGGTGCTAGGTCAAGTTCCAACAATAGCAGTTTACTAACATAATTAGGAAGCAATAATCAAATACAATCATAATAACAATAAAAAGGGATCGCTATCTCCTTTTCTAACATGCATCCTAACCACATCTCACAATCATGCATGAGTATAATCAAATAGAGTTAATGAACTGTCCACCGGTTTTGAAGACGAAGCAACCCACCTGGAAGTGCAAATCGATCCAAAGTCCAAAAAGGTTGAAACTGCACGGGGATAATCCTCGGATTCCCACGATTCCAACGGGCCCAAAAATACCCAAAAACTCCTCCTGGTTACAAAGATATGGTCCAAACATTGCAATAAGTCAAAAACTCCCACAAACACATGCTGCTGTACAAACAGTCCAGAAAATGCTTAAATACCACCTGCGAGATAATCTCCAAAAATTCCAATAAAAATGTGATGGCAATCCTCGTGAAGCGTAGATGTCGATCAAGTCCTCATATGTCGAAATCCGATACTTGAGCATAGAGATAAAAATTCGACAAGGCTTTGCTATCCAAGAAAACCACCAGCAAAATAGGGGCTTAAAGATATACCAGGAACCCCTAAAAAACCTCAAATTTGAGAGGAGTGGAAAACACAAAAAACGTAGATGTACCTCTCATGAAACCGACGCCATGAAAATCGTCCAAAAATTCCTTCGGAGTAGCTCTGTGGACCTCGTGGACCGAAACATGACGGAAATAGGCCACCAAAGAAAGAACGTCGCATTGCGCTAACTCACCTAAGACGTCGATGTCGCGGCCTCCAAAAATTCTGAGACTCCTTCGCAAGATGCAGCACAAGATGATCAATAAGGTTGCTTGAGGGCTCAGTCGCAAAAGGTCCAAAGGCTCAAGAAAGGGGGCTATTTATAGCCCAAACCCACCAAAGGGAGGCCTCGGATTCGGGCGCAAGAATCGGGCGCCCGAATCCGGCCCGGCCCACGCACTGTGCGCGCCCAAAACTCCCACAATGCGACACGTGTCCCGCCCGCGCCCCACGCGCCCAGCGCACACGCGCCCAGCGCACACGCGCCCGCCAATCACGGCGCGCCGCGTGGCAATGCGGTCCACGGCGGGCGACACGTGGCCCAGCGGGGTCCACCGTGCGCCGCGCCCGGCGGGAGACGCGCGCTGTCGCGCGTGCGTTGACCCGCCAATCCTCGCACGCCATATGGCACAACGCTCCGTTGGCTGCTCCCGGTGCACGCCAAGTGGGCCGTGGACCGGCCCACCCGAGAAATCGGCCCGTTTGGCCCATTTCGCTCGAAAATAGCCGATTTTCAACATTTTCGCACGCTGAGTTCATTTTTGGCATCCATTTGACGCACAACGGGCTCGCTACACCAATATTAGGTGTTTTCTCACCGCCGACCACCTAGACAGGTCATACGGGAAAAAATCGGGACACCACAACCTCCCCCACTAAAAGAATGTTTCGTCCTCGAAACTAAGAAAACAAAACAGAGCGTCCTCAACCAGAAGCCTCGAACCGAAAAGGATAGGTATTTTTCATCACCGTCTCTAGCTCCCAAGTGGCCTCATGCTCCTCGTGATTGCTCCACAGAATCTTCACATATGGAATAGCTCGGTTGCGCAATTCCCTCACCTCACGAGCCAGAATCCGCAACGGGTGCTCCTCGTAACCAAGGTCCTCCCCGAGCTCCAGTGGGGTGAAGTCAATCACGTGCGAAGGATTGATGACATATCTCCTCAGAACTGAGATGTGGAAAACGTCATGAACTCCTGTGAGGCGCGGAGGAAGGGCAACACGGTAAGCAACAGGGCCTACTCTCTCAAGCACCTCAAATGGTCCAATAAAACGGGGACTGAGCTTCCCACGAACTCCAAATCTCCGAACCCCTTTCGAAGGCGAGACCTTCAAAAAGACATGATCACCAACTTGCAACTCTAGGTCTCGCCGTCGAGTATCAGCGTAGCTCCTCTGCCGACTCTGGGCCGTCTCAAGATGTCGCTGAACTAATCTGACCTTTTCTGCAGCCTCCAGCAGTAAATCAGGTCCCAAAGTCCTCCTCTCACCCACGTCACTCCAATATAAGGGTGACCGACACTTGCGTCCATACAACGCTTCAAACGGAGCCATCTGAATGCTCGCTTGATAGCCATTGTTGTACGCAAACACAACCAATGCTAAGTGCCGGTACCACCCTCCTCCAAAATCCAGGACGCACACTCTCAACATATCCTCGAGGGTCTGTATGGTGCGCTTAGACTGTCCATCGGTCTGTGGGTGGAATGCCGTGCTAAACTGGAGCTGCGTCCCCAAGGCTGTTTGTAGGCTCCCCCAGAAATGCGAGACAAACCTCGGGTCTCTGTCTGATACAATCGAGGTGGGTACACTGTTACGGCTTTTTGTTGGCATATTTTGTGAGTTGAGTCGGAGTCTTGAAGTGATCAAATTGTCAATCAGCAATCGAAGACTCAGAGAAGATTCAATAAGAGCTCAAGTTGACACGCAGTGTTTTGAGTCTTGAAGATTGAAGTTGAAGAATTGTGGATCATATACATCAATCTCAAGGAAAATGGATTCGGAATGATCACATACGTTTAACTAAATAGTTTTGGTGATCCGAATACATTTGTGTAGTTTAGAAACTCTTGGATAAGTTTTCTTTGCTTAAAAATAAAAAACTGGACAAATTGGATGTTCAGGATCCGGATCAGACCAATCCAGTCCGGACCCCGAACATAGTTTAGTTCATGCGTACTTTCAGTCCGGATCAGCCTTTCAGTCCGGATCGGATTCCTGTTTCAGTCCGTATCGGATTCATGTTTCAGTCCGGACCCCGAACTATTTTTTCAGGAAAATTGCTGAAAAAAAATGACAGTCCGGATCAGCCAAATCCAGTCCGGACCGTCGTGCGGGAAAAATTTTGTTAAGTCAGTTTTTGATGCTTATCTCTTTCCAAAGGTTTCTAACCTATAAATAGACACTTAGGGTTTCTCGAGAACTACCGATCAATTTAGAAACACTCGAGAGCAACCCTAGAGTCTGGTTTTTATCGTTCTTCTCTTTAGCCTCTTTTAGGTCAATTCGACTGTTCTTCCAAGATATACTTTTTGTCGAATTGATCTAATCTTTGCTTAGAGATTCCTTCCATGGTTCTTCAATGATAATCTAAGCAAAGGATCACCAACAAAGCCTATATTCTGTATCGGTTGAGTTTGCGTCGTGGATTCGACGTAGCACCGTGGATTCGGTGTGTTGAAGGCGTTTTGTGGATTCGAAACGTGTGCTCGTGGATTCGAGTGGCGTTCGTGGATTCGAACGTGTGCAGTGGACGTGCAGTCGGTGAGCGCAAGATCCGAAGAAGTTGAAGGAGGGGTTTGAGTCCGTGGAGTCGGTAATCACCTTGTTATTCTTCTTTTCTTAGTGGATTGTTATTGCGTGTTGGTCCCGTGGTTTTTCTCCTGGATTGGAGTTTCCACGTAAATCTCAGTGTGCTATTTTTATTTTCCGCATTGGTTTTTATTTTGCACTGAGATTGGTTTTTGAATATTACACCTATTCACCCCCCCCTCTAATTGTTTAATAGTACCTATTTAGATCCTTGTGGATCCTCATATAAAAACCTACAATTGGTATCAGAGCGGGTTTTAGGTTTATCTATCATGTCGGGTGAAAGTGGTAATATTTTTAGACCTCCTCTATTTGATGGGACCAATTATGCATATTGGAAAATGCGGATGAGAGCTTTTCTCATCGCAATTGATGAGCGGGTATGGCAAACCGTTGAATACGGTTTGGTGCATCCAACTGAGGAAGTAGGAAATTCTACTATTCCAAAACCTCGCTCTAGATGGTCCAAAGAGGAAATCGAAAGATCTTCTTACAATGGGAAAGGTATGAATGCTCTATTTAATTCTCTTTTCTCGACTGAGTTCACACGAATTTCCGCGTGTGAAACTGCAAAGGAGATTTGGGATATTCTCAAAATTACACATGAGGGTACTAATCTAGTAAAAATTCAAAAGCTCCAGATGCTTACAAGTCAATTTGACTCAATTCATATGGATGAGCATGAATTGTTTACTGATTATTACACTAGACTTCAAGATATAATCAATACTTGTGCTAATTTAGGAGAAAAGATCCCGGAGTCAAAAATTGTAAGAAAGATACTTCGGACTCTTCCGGAACGGTTTAGGGCAAAGGTTGCCGCCATTGAAACCGTTAGTCATCCGGATGAGATGAGAGTAGAGGAATTAGTAGGTGCTTTACAAACTTATGAGATGACTTTTCCTACTAATGAAATTTCTTCAAAGTCTTCTTCTAAGCTTACAGGCATTGCATTCAAATCAACAAAGGAAGAAGATGGCGAATCGAGTTCCGACGATGAAATCTCTTTTGCCAAATTTGAAGAACGATTGACGCGGATCATAAAGAAATTTCATCGGAAGTTTTGGAAGAATCGAACCGATGGATCTTCATCCACGAAACCATCTAAAGGATCATCGGGTTCTAAATCCTCTAATCCCAAAAGCTCTGCAAAACCTTCTAAGGAAAAAGATGAATTTGAAGGGGAAATCCAATGTTATAGATGCAAAGGCTATGACCATATTTCAACGGATTGTCCTTCTAAGAAATCATATAAAAAGAAGGCTTTGCAAGCGAAAACTTGGGACGATTCTACTTCCGATGAATCAACCTCAAGTAAAGAGGAAAAAGTTGTTGCTTTTCATGCTTCTCAAATTCCCTCTTCTAATGTTTGCTTGTCATCATTAATTACTGACTCTACTCCTTTGATTTTGTATGAAACATCAACATCCGATGGAGAGTCATCAAGTGAGGGGGAGTCGGACGAAGAAGAACTCGTTGAGGCATATCAACACCTTCTTACGGAATCAAAGAAGATGGCCAAGCGTATTAAGAAGTTGAGGAAGCAACGACTTGAGATTCAAGACGAGAATCATGCTTTAAAGATCAAACTTCATGATCTCGAGGAGGAACGAGAGCTTTTATTGGATAATAATAAAATCCTCCAAGAAAAGATAAATCAATCGGAAACGATCGTTAATTCCCATATTAACAAGATTGATTTTCTTGAAAAGCAGTTTGAGAAAATTCATGTCACCAACCAAGCTTTGACCAAGCAAGTTCATCAACTTAAATCCAACATACAAAGGCTTTCAACCGGTTCCAAGAAACTTGATTGTATGTCCGGATTAGTTCAAACAAGCAAAGTTGGTTTGGGATTCAAAAAGAACCAAACTGTGAAGGCTTCAAGTTCCACAATTAAATTGAGAGGAAGAACTTGTCACCAATGTGGACTTGAAGGACACTTGATGAAGACGTGCCCCAAAAGGAGAAAGAAGAATTCTTCGGCAACTTCATCTACGGAGCGGACTCAACGGAATCAAAAGCAACATCAATTCAATAGAGTTCACTCAATCCACCAAAGGTCCGAGCCACAACATCAATCATACAAGTGGATCATTGCAAGGCAAAGACCTAAGGTGGACCAACAGTCAAAGCTATCAACTCCCGGCCACAATGAATCAAGACAACCCAAAATCCGACGATTTTGGATTCGGAAAGGTGATATCTTTTCTTGTCTTAAGTTCTAAATAGCTTATGACTGTATGTAATGCTTTGATCGGTTTTCCTTTTATATTTTTCTTAATCTTTGCATTACATGATTTCAATGCTCTTCGTTTTTATGTTTTGTTTTCGAACAAAAGGGTTTTAACGAACGAGTGCATTGAATAAAAAGGTTTTACTTTCATTCACTCCTAATTAATTTCACAATTAATTATCAACTTTACTCCATAATCATAATGTTTGAAGATATTCCATTATAGGAGTTTTTGATAGTTATATTCATCAAATTTTAGTAATCATGTGTGATCTTAAGGTGCTTAACCTATCTCGGTTTTGTGAATTCATTGTGATAAACATGAGATAACCAATAGACTAAAATTTGGGATTTAATTCTTTCACGTAAAAGATTGCATTCTTATAAGGGTAAATAAACGAATGAAAAAGATGTGGAAAGTGTTACATCCGAAAGGAGTGTGAAAACTACCACCACATGTTGGATAGAGCTGCCACCCCGGTCGTCCGGTTTGTGTGTGAAGCTACCACATGTTTTGGATGCTTGAAAAATATTTTTGAAATTTTTTAGTTGAAGCATTCGGAGATTTATATTCAAATTTACTATATTTTTGAACAATCTCCTGGTTGGTATAAGGTGGGATAGTTGAAAGATGCTCAAAGAGCCACCCTTAGGTATTTTAGTGTTTATCTCAAATTTGAAAGGGTAAAAATCAAATTGATGCCATTTGGAAATCTCTGTAAGTCATCTTTGCAAACCCGTTACATCTTGATAGAGTTTGGATCTCTAGATTATTTTTGATGACTTGTGTTTGACAAATATAACATGAAAAACGGTTTATAATGTTTTATCTTTGTTTTTCATGATTTCGGAGTAAATCTTTTTAATTTTTGTAAAATTAATTGGATTGAATGGCATCTATGTGATCTCATTATATTTCAAAGCACTTAAATTGTTTTCTTGATGGCGCGTAAATTGGTATTTGAAAGATTTCAAAATTTGGATTTGTTTCAAGAATTTTTATGATTTTTGCTCTCGAGGTACGCAATCTGTATTTTTATTTATATACCGGAACTGAGCTTTTATCTCTCTTTCTCTATGAACTAATGCTGTTAGTGATTTCCTTTTGTCTAGTATGTTCACTGTTTGACAATTTGTGACAAAAAGGGCGAGAACAGAAATGATTAGCACGAATCAAAAAGGGGGAGAACAGAGATGATGAAAAGATATGCTCAAGATAGGGGGAGATGAAACAATGAGATAAAGAAAAGATTTGAGGACAAGAGCCGAAAAACAAAAAGAACCAAAAGGACGAATCAAATGTAGGATTCCATTTCTAACGACTAAACGTTTGATTTTGTTTGGAGTTTTTGTTTTGCAGGATATACATCACTTTAAGACTCCAAGTCCTAAGTCATAGGGAATGTTCTAGGATTATTTGGTTCAAATGTTTTTTTTATTTATTGGATCTTTCACGCAAAGAAAGTCAATGTTTTGGTGATGACATTGAGTTTCGATTTTTTGGTTTAAGATGAGTGACTTGAGCGTTTTTATGTATTTTTGGGTTTTGTCACGAAATTGCCAAAGGGGGAGATTGTTACGGCTTTTTGTTGGCATATTTCGTGAGTTGAGTCGGTGTCTTGAAGTGATCAAATTGTCAATCAGCAATCGAAGACTCAGAGAAGATTCAACAAAAGCTCAAGTTGACATGCAGTGTTTTGAGTCTTGAAGATTGAAGTTGAAGAATTGTGGATCATATACATCAATCTCAAGGAAAATGGATTCAGAATGATCACGTACGTTTAACTAAATAATTTTGGTGATCCGAATATATTTGTGTAGTTTAGAAACACTTGGATAAGTTTTCTTTGCTTAAAAATCAAAAACTGGACAAATTGGATGTTCAGGATCCGGATCAGACCAATCCAGTCCGGACCCCGAACATAGTTTAGTTCATGCGTACTTTCAGTCCGGATCAGCCTTTCAGTCCGGATCAGATTCCTGTTTCAGTCCGGATCGGATTCATGTTTCAGTCCGGACCCCGAACTATTTTTTCAGGAAAATTGCTGAAAAAAGACGACAGTCCGGATCAGCCAAATCCAATCCGGACCGTCGTGCGGCAAAAATTCTGTTAAGTCAGTTTTTGATGCTTATCTCTTTCCAAAGGTTTCTAACCTATAAATAGACACTTAGGGTTTCTCGAGAACTACCGATCAATTTAGAAACACTCGAGAGCAACCCTAGAGGCTGGTTTTTATCGTTATTCTCTTTAGCCGCTTTTAGGTCAATTCGACGGTTCTTCCAAGATATACTTTTTGTCGAATTGATCTAATCTTTGCTTAGAGATTCCTTCCATGGTTCTTCAATGATAATCTAAGCAAAGGATCACCAACAAAGCCTATATTCTATATCGGCTGAGTTTGCGTCGTGGATTCAACGTAGCACCGTGGATTCGGTGTGTTGAAGGCGTTTCGTGGATTCGAAACGTGTGCTCGTGGATTCGAGTGGCGTTCGTGGATTCGAACGTGTGCAGTGGACGTGCAGTCGGTGAGCGCAAGATCCGAAGAAGTTGAAGGAGGGGTTTGAGTCCGTGGAGTCGGTAATCACCTTGTTATTCTTCTTTTCTTAGTGGATTGTTATTGCGTGTTGGTCCCGTGGTTTTTCTCCTGGATTGGAGTTTCCACGTAAATCTCGGTGTGCTATTTTTATTTTCCGCATTGGTTTTTATTTTGCACTGAGATTGGTTTTTGAATATTACACCTATTCACCCCCCCACCCCCTAGTTGTTTGATAGTACCTATTTAGATCCTTGTGGATCCTCATATAAAAACCTCGCTGAACTAATCTGACCTTTTCTTCAGCCTCCAGCAGTAAATCAGGTCCCAAAGTCCTCCTCTCACCCACGTCACTCCAATATAAGGGTGACCGACACTTTCGTCCATCAACGCTTCAAACGGAGCCATCTGAATGCTCGCTTGATAGCTGTTGTTGTACGCAAACTCAACCAATGCTAAGTGCCGGTACCACCCTCCTCCAAAATCCAGGACGCACACTCTCAACATATCCTCGAGGGTCTGTATGGTGCGCTCAGACTGTCCATCGGTCTGTGGGTGGAATGCCGTGTTAAATTGGAGCTGCGTCACCAAGGCTGTCTGTAGGCTCCCCCAGAAATGCGAGACAAACCTCGGGTCTCTGTCTGATACAATCGAGGCGGGTACACCATGTAGCCTCACCACCTCATCCAGGTATAACTGCGCAAGTCGCTCCAATGGCCAAGTCACCTGCACGGGTAGAAAGTGAGCAGACTTGGTGAGTCTATCCACAATAACCCAGATCGCGTCAGCTCCACTCTGCGCCCTCGGTAGTCCCATGACGAAATCCATGGTGATGTGATCCCACTTCCACTCGGGGATTGGAAGACTCTGTAACTTGCCAGCAGGAACACGGTGCCCTGCCTTCACTTGCTGACAAGTTAAACAGTGAGCCACGAATCTCCCAATGTCCCACTTCATTCCAGTCCACCAAAAGTGTGCCTTGTGGTCCTTATATATCTTAGTCCCACCGGGATGAATGGTATAAGGTGTATAATGGGCCTCTCTCAAAATCTGCTCTCTGATCTCAGAATCCATAGGCACACACACTCGGTCCCTGTACCGAAGTACTCCCTAGGCATCTACTGAAAAATCCCCTATCTGCTCTGTCTGAATCTGCCATCTAATCCTCGTCAAGTGGGGGTCCTCATGCTGTGCCTCTCTAATCTTGTCCAACAGAGTGGGCTGCACGACCATAGACATAAGTTTAGCAGAGACCCCAGGAAAAACGACCTCGATCTGCAATCGCCTCATCTGCTCGACTAGCGGTGCCTGTTGTGTGATCATCATACTCAAACTCTACCTCCTGCTCAAGGCATCTGCCACGACATTGGCCTTGCCGGGATGATACAGGATGCTCACATCATAATCATTTAGTAACTCTAACCACCGGCGTTGCCTCAAGTTCAGCTCCTTCTGAGTAAACAAATACTTCAAGCTCTTATGATCTGTGTAGATCTTGCAGTGCTCCCCACAGAGGTAATGCTGCCACAACTTCAAAGCAAACACAACGGCTGCAAGCTCCAAATCATGCGTAGGGTAATTCTTCTCATAATCCTTTAACTGTCGCGAGGCATAAGCAATTACCCTACCATGCTGCATCAGTATGCAACCCAATCCGCTGTGAGAGGCGTCGCTGTAGAACACAAATCCATCACCCATCACTGGCAATGCTAAAATCGGCGCTGATATCAATCTCCTCTTCAGCTCCTCAAAGCTCTACTGGCACTGCTCAGTCCAAATGAACTTTGTCCCCTTCCTAGTCAAACTGGTCAGGGGGGTAGAGAGCTTCGCAAAGCCCTCTACGAACCGACGGTAATAACCTGCCAAGCCTAAGAAGCTTCGGACCTCAGTAACCGTCGTCGGTCTAGGCCAATCCCGAACAGCATCAATCTTCGTCGGGTCCACTGCCACTCCTGCGGATGACACTACATGGCCTAAAAATGCTACCTCCCGAAGCCAGAATTCGCACTTCTTAAACTTGGCATACAACTTCTTCTCTCTCAGAAGCTGCAGCACTATCCTCAAGTTCTCCTCATGCTCCAAATCACTCCGGGAGCAAATCAGAATGTCATCGATGAATACCACAACAAATAAGTCCAAGTACGGCTGGAATACCCGGTTCATTAAGTCCATGAATGCGGCAGGGGAATTAGTCAAACCAAACGGCATCACTGTAAACTCGTAATGCCCGTACCGGGATCGAAAAGCCGTCTTGGATATGTCCTCGGCCCTCACTCTCAACTGGTGGTAACCGGACTGAAGATCAATTTTCGAGAACACCGAAGCTCCCTGCAGCTGATCGAACAAATCATCAATCCGCAGTAAGGGGTACTTATTCCGGATGGTCACTTTGTTCAGCTCTCTGTAATCCACACACAATCTAAGCGACCCATCCTTACAAACAAAACCGGCGCTCCCCACGGTGATACACTGGGTCTAATAAAACCCCTGTCCATCAGATCCTGCAAATGTGCCTTCCGCTCCCTCAACTTAGCAGGTGCCATCCTATAAGGTGCCTTCGAGATTGGCGCGGTTCCTGGAACCACGTCAATCACAAACTCTATCTCCCTCTCCGGCGGCATAGTCATCAACTCAGGGGGAAACACATCTGGAAACTTGCGGACGATGGGGATATCCTCGAGTCCCAGTGCCACCGTAGGCACCTCAACAACAGTCGCCAAGAAAGCGGTACACCCTCTACTCATCAACCGCCTAGCCCTCGCCGAGGAAACGATCGCTGCGAACAGCGTGCTCTGGCAGCCTCTGTAGACGAACTTCTCCTGTCCAGGCTCACGGAGGGTCACAGTCCTCTCTCTGCAGTCGATGGTGGCAAAGTACCGCTACAACCAATCCATACCAAGTACAACATCAAAATCCTAGAGCTGCCGCAAGACAAGCAAGTCTGCCGGCAAGATTCAAGATCCGAACTGCATGGGGCAAGCCCTACAACACTCCTCGACATGCAAAATATGATCTGAAATCTGAACCTCTAATGCATGCGATAATGAATCTATCTCTATACCATGTAGGGATGGAAATGCTCTACTAATAAATGAGTGTGAAGCACCGGTATAAAAAAGAGCTCGAGCATGAACTGCAAAAATCAAAATAATACCTGCGACGACGTGGTCGGCCGCCGAAGCATCCTCAACCTGTGTGGCGTAAACTCGCCCGCTTGGCGCTGGTGGTCGTCGCTCTGGTTGTTGCGAAGAAGAAGCATGATCAGGCCTACCATAGGTCGCAGAAGGTCCAGCCGTCTGTAGAGGAATGGAGGGTGCTAAGGCCGTCGAGTGTGCTGGGAAGCCTGCTCTGGGGCACGACACCTGGAAGTGGCCAGTTTGCCCGCAACGGAAACATCGACCCTGCCTCTGAGTACACTGGCTCGGTGGGTGCAGTCCTCCACAGATAACACATCTGTCCTGGCGCGGCTGCCGCTGGGACTGCTGCTGCTACTAAGACTGCTGCGGCCGAGGCGGTTGGCGTTACTACTGCTGCTGAGAGTGACGGGGTGCACCTGACCTCTGGCGCCCTTGAAACCCACGACCCTGAGGATGGAATCTTGGAGGTCTCGGAGGTCCCTGCCGACTCGTCTGTCCCTCATCAACCGGTGCTGGGCGCTTCGCCTCCGGAATCACTGCGGGAGCTGGAGCCACCTCGTCCATCACTGCCTCCCCGCGCTCTACATAAAGTGCCTGCTCCATCGAGGCATCTAGCGTCTGCAGTCTGCGCGAACGGACGAACTGATAAATGTCTCGGCGCAAACCTCGCTCGAACATGTAGATCCGATGCGCCTCGTCCCTGGCCGCGTGTGGTACACTGGCCAACAACCGGTTGAAGTCTGCGATGTACGCCTGCACGGGACGGTCTCCCTGTCGGAGATTCTTCAACTTCTCCTCCAACCTCTGCCTAACACTCTCTGGGAAGAATGCTTTAAGAAGTAAGCTGTGGAACTCCACCCAGGTAAGAAGCTGAGTCCCAGGCGGACCAACAGGTCGAACACGCCGCCACCAGGCCTCGGCATTGTGCTCCAAAAAGTTCGTCGCCAGCAGAACCTGAAACCGCTCCTCGATAGACAAACTCTCAAAATGTCGCTCCATCGCCGTGATCCACGACTCCGCCTGCCACTGCTCCAAACTCTGCCCCGAGAAATGAGGCGGGTCAAACTAGCGGAATCTCACCAAACAATCTACCACCTCTCGCTGCTCTGTAGGGGTCAACTGTCCCGTCGACCCAGACGGCTGTTTGCTGGTAGCCGGCGCTATAGGGGCTGTCGGTGCCGCTGGTACAACCGGGGGTGCCACAACCGGCGAAGACGGTGCATGGGAACTCTCAGGGGGTGCTGCAACAGGCTGCGCCCTCTTCTCAAACATGTGCATCATCCGGTCCATGGCCTCCTCCTGGCGCCGAGAAGCCTTCTCCCGACGTCGAACAACCTCCGACATCTGGGCCATCTGAGACTGAAGCTCCTGTACCTCACTCTGCTGGCCCTGCTCTGACTCCTCCTGCTCGGGCTCAGAGGAAGAAGGCTGCGAACGCGTCAGCATCCTGCACCGCGGAGGCATCGCTCACACCTGAGACAAAAGAAGACAATCAGAACCAAAACAACACTCGACCCAATCTAACGAAAGTCAAAGGCATGTCCCCCTTCCTATAGCACTATGTTGTCTGCAGCCAACATAGCCGCTTACTGAGAGAAGACATGTCAATCACTCATCCCATCCCATGGGCGAGTTAAGAAACTCAATCAGGACTCTCGCTAAAAATCACGGCTCTCACGTGAGTCATCCTAGGGTCCAACCACAAGCCTAGGGTTTCTAAGTCCACAATGACCTACATCCTAGGCTCTGATACCACTATAATCTGTCACACCCCGGCGTCGAAACTGCGACCCGGGCCCCCCAACAGATCCGCCGCCCATACGGGAAGCCCCGTACAGACGAAGCGACTAACCTGCAAAAGATCAAACTACACTATACAGATATCAAAGCGAAAAAGTAAACTACAAAAATAAATATATACAACTCCTCAAATAGTACATACCAGGTCCTCACAATACATAAGTCTCTCCAAAATAATAAAACTCTCAAAATATAATAAGTACATGATACATCCCAAAATCACTGACAGTACTAATAGATCAACAAAAGGGGGTACAACTACTCTCTCTGGAAGAAGACTGGTAGGGATCTAGCTCGCGACTCCCTTACCTCGGTCAGCAGGATCAGCAACAGGAGCAGCAGGAATTGGAGAAGAGGTCCCTGGGAAAAAGTCACCACAGCGGGTGTGAGAACTACATCCCACCGTAGTTCTCAGTGGGTACCGCCAACAAGCCCGACGGTCTGCCCACTAAGTCTACTAGAGGCATAAAGTAACAAATACAATACTGAAAGGAAAAGGGCTGGAAAAATAACTCTACAGTTACTATGCCTCTATCTAAATGCTCAAGGAATGATATAGATGGAAACATGATGCATCTACTAACTCTCAAAATGTCACGCCCCGGGGTCAAAACTGCGACCCGGGCCCGCCAACAGATCCGCCGTCTGTGCGGAAACTGCCGCACAGACGAAGCGTCTATCCTGCAAAAGATCTATAGCTAACATGTATCAAAGCTGAAAAAGAACTAATAGCTATATAAATCAACTGAACATCCGGATAAATGAAAGTCCTCAATACATAGTCTGATAAGCTATGAAAAAAAACAATTCTCACAAGTCTCTCAGAATGTCCAGTACAAAAGTGGAGTCATAAAATAAAAACGGGTACATCTACCTCTGACTCTCAATGCTGGTAAGGAACTAATCGGCCACGTCCTCACCTCGATCTGCTGTTTCCGCGCGAACCAAGCCGGAACAGCTACCTCAACCTGTCACCGCAGCGGGTGTGAGATCTACTGCAGAAGGCAGATCTCAGTGGGTACCGTCCCAATATCCACGGTATGCCCACTAAGTCTACTGGAGGCAAAACAGATAGATAGATAGATAGATAAGCTGAAGGAAAACTACAGCTAATATGTCTCAAACATAATGCTCAAAAGGAAACTCTATCATAAACATGCTATGCATACTCTCGCTACTGCTAAAATGCCTCAGTATCAATGCTCTCAGGAAAAACCATCTAAGAACATAATATGTAACTACCCGCTCATAACACCCAATCTCAAAGACTGCCAAAACTGGCTCAGTCCAGCCTGCGCCTGTCGTCTAGGAACGCACCTGCCCACTACCACGCATCCACAAGAGGACGGGATTTACGTGGGGCGTCCTAAACCGACCGTCTCAATCTCACTCAAGAATCCACCTGGTAACTCGGCCAGGGGCAAGTAACCACCTGGTAACTCGGCCAGGGGCAAGTAACCACCCGGTAACTCGGCCAGGGGCATCAACACATCTACGCGTCCGGAGCATGACCCGAGGGGAGCGACCCCAACGAGTATCAAGCATCTCATCTGTCTCAAAAGCGGCATATGCAGGCTATGGTCCACGATCAAACAGATCGGCAACTCGGTGCTCAAAAGCACAACTCAGTCGGAATAAGACTCCACGACTCAACAGGAAATGCCCAAATCCTCACATAATCTGTCGGAGAACCCTCTACGACTCAATCTGATAATGCATAACCCATGGCTAAGTCGGGAAACCTCCACGACTCGATCTACCAGAACCCCCAAAACTCTCGAAGCTAAGTGGGAGAACCATCTCCACCACTAAATCCGAACACGATCCATGATCTAGAGTAAATCAATCATGGAATAAGTTCTCAATCTCTCACACGGGAGGCCTGGAGATTCTTAACGACTGCCACCTACAACCCTATCAAACAAGAACAGGCTGTAGGCATAGCCGCCTATAGCTTCCGCCCCCGAACTGGAAAATGCTAAAACTCTCACATGACACTAGAAAGTCATCTCACAATGCTCTAAAAATCTACTCGGCCCCCCGGCACGAGTACAAATGCACCTCGATCTACCTGGACCATTCATAATACTCTAAATATTTAAAAACCCTTTAAAATCTGAGTTTCACTTAAAACCGGTTACAACATTATTATGAAGGTCCAGATAGATCCCGAATCTCAAGAAAACATGTCGTCTAGTGTCGAATGGTCTCTAGATCATGCTAAAAATAATAGGGGCTCAGGAAAATATTACTATAATTTTCTAGGCAACTATCAGATTTAATTACAGAGGCAAAACATAATAAACATGATCAAAATGCATTCAGGAGCATTAAAGGGCATTCCATAAATTTTGGAGAAATTCCAACCCACCTCGGTTTGCCACCAATTGCTTGTCGACACTTGCAATTGGGCTCCGCGCGATTACCTTGCCTCCACGTGGTCCGCACGCAAAACGAAGCCAGCTGCCGGAGTCCGCACGCAAAACGGAGCACGCCGCCGGGGTCCGCACGCAAAACGGAGCACGCCCGCCGGAACACGCACGCAAAACGGAGTCCGCACGCAAAACGGAGCACGGTGCCTGAACCCGCACGCAAAACGGAGTCCGCACGCAAAACGGAGCACGGTGCCGGAACCCGCACGCAAAATGGAGTCTGCACGCAAAATGGAGCACGGTGCCGGAACCCGCACGCAAAACGGAGTCCGCACGCAAAATGCAGCACGGTGCCGGAACCCGCACGCAAAACGGAGTCCGCACGCAAAATGGAGCACGCCGTCGGGGTCCGCACGCAAAATGGTGCAGTACAACACGGTCCTTAACACACATAAGAGCAAGGGGTCAAATCCAGTGTCCAAAAGAACGCCCCAAAACTGTGCCAAAAACACCGCAAAAACAACATGCGGGACCTACCTCGACAGCGTCGCGCGGCCCAACCGGCTCCTGAAACACCTCGCGCGCTTCGCGAGGTCCACGGCGCACCGCCGCACCCCACAAAATCCCCTCCCATTCACTCTCTCTCGCTCGGTTGGAGAAGAAGAAAAAGGGGAGAAGAAATGGCGTGCGGGGAGGAAAAGGAAGAAGAAAGAGAGGAGGGGAGGGCTCCCGTGGACCGGGTCCACGGTGCACCGCCCAAGGGGCCCCGCTGCCAGGCGGTCCACCGCACAGGGGCGCGCGCGCCAGGCGCAGGCGCGCGCCCCCTGCACCACGTGGCGCGCTACACGCGCGCGGGACACCGCACCGCCACACGGGCGCGCACCCACTCCCGCGCGGGCTCCAGTGGGGGACCTGCCACGTGGCGGCCCCTCCGCGATTCCGCTGCGCTGAAGGCGCGCTTCCCCAGCGCGCCTGCAACCGCCCCCGCGCCGTACGCCCGCCTCGAGCCGCGCGCCACCTCGGGATCCGAGCCACCACCTCGGGATCCTTGCCGACTCGGAATTCGCGCACGCGCCTCGAAAAACGTGCGCGTCACCCGGGCTCCGAAAAAAGCAAGTAAATAGTCCATTCTCAACGATTTCGCACGCTGAATCCAAAAACGATGTCCGATTGGCCAAATTCTCACCCAAAATTTTGCCGAAAGCCCCGGAAAGCCCACTTGATCCGATTTTCGCGCCAGGTCCATTTCTAAAATCCGTTTTACCAAAATCCAACTCTAAAAATTCCCGATGGCATCCGGAGAGGTGATCTTTTATCCAAACTTCGCCCTGAGTCCAAATTTGACATCCGTGACGCGCGAAATCACTTCTAAACACTCGATGGGTCCACCAATTCCCACGTGATCTCTTTTTAAGCCCGAAGTCCAACACTTGTGTCCAAATCACGCACAAACACCACCGACACACCACGCAGGCCTCCAGTGATGCAAACTAAAACCCAAATTGCACCACAAATCCATTTCTTGGGCCCGACACACGCACAAACACTCCCAAAGGCCACTAATCCGACAGTAATCTCTTAAGTGGGGATTCGAGTCCTCACATCCTCCCCCACTAAAAGAAAGTTTCGTCCTCGAAACTAACACGGCTCAAAAGGGGAGTCCCAAAGCCAAAGTTAAGTATCCATCAACACCATCTCCAGCTCCCAAGTCGCTACGCACACTCCGCGAAGCGAGTCCACACGGCTAGGAGTCCAAAAGCTGGAAAACCTCAAGAATCCCAAAGGACAGAGGACAAGGAAGAACAACCAAAAGTAGCACCTAGCCCTAAACCGCTGAAGCCACAGCTGCAGGTGTTGGGTTATGTTAAGATATGGATCTAAATAGGGGAAAAACCACCTAGAGGGGGGGTGAATAGGTGTAAAAAATAAACACTCAAAAATTGTTGCGCTATAAAACCCAATGCGGAAATGAAAATATAACACGCAAGATTTTTACGTGAAAAACTCCAAAACCGGAGTAAAAAACTACGGGACCGATAACACGGCGAAATCCACTAGAATTATAACACGTACAAAGGTGATATACCGTACTCACAGACGACTCGACCTTTTTCCATACGCTCCTAGTAGATCTTCTTCGCTCGCTCCGCAACGCTCATCGAATCCACGATTAGCGTCCAACGCCGAATCCACGGCGTCCAACGTCGAATCCACGACGTCCAACCGAATCCACGGTCTTCACCCAGTAGCACGTCTCGAATCCACGAACGTACCTCGCTCCGAATCCACGAGAGCGGTAGCACCTTGAATCCACAAGGCCACGCGAGTCCACGCGTCGATTTTGGGAAAATCGTTGTTTTTGGGTGGTGATGATCCGCCGAATACTTAGATCAAAGATAGATCGGAAATACCATCTAAGTATTCATTAATTTGATTCTACTCAAAATCTGAGTATGAAAACCTAGAATCAAATTAATTAATATAGATGAAGAAACATAGATGTAATCTTGTTATTTCCTTTCTTCTCTATATGTGGATCTCTCTCTTTTTGACCGTATTTAGGTTTTTCTTTGATTACCTCGGATTCCTACGGAAAAATAAATCATAGGGTTTATTTATAGGTTAGAAACCGTTGGAAGAGGATAAGAATAAAAAACTGACCTAATCTGGAATTTTGCAGGACGACGGTCCGGACTGGAATTGGCGGTCCAGACTGTCGTGGCTTAAACAGACAATTTCCAGAAAAACATACGTTCGGGGTCCGGACTGAAATACCACGGTCCGGACTGTTCATGCAATTCCTTCAGAATTAACGTTCGGGGTCCGGACTGAAATACCACGGTCCGGACTGACCAAGCAATTCCATCAGAATTAACGTTTGGGGTCCGGACTGAGATACCACGGTCCGGACTGGAATTGCGCATGAACTACCCTATGTTCGGGGTCCGGACTGTAGTGCCCGATCCGGATCCTGAACATGTAGTATGTCCAGTTTTTTGATTTTTATGCAATTAAAAATTCATCCAAGTGTTTCTACACTATAAGAAGTATTCGGATCATCAAAATTATATAGTTAAACGTACCTGATCCTTTTGAATTCTTCTTTCTTGAGATTGAGGTATATGATCCAAACTTCTTTATCTTAAATCTTCAAGACTTAACACTTTCACGAAATACGCCAAAACAAATTCCTTAACAATCTCCCCCTTTGGCAGTTTCGCGACAAAACAGAGAATCCACTCAAGAAAATTCAAAAAGATATTTTTGTTGCTATCACCATACAACAAAAATTTACATTTGAGAACCAATGAATAAATACATGAGATAAACTCCTAAAACAGACTCTAGACTTAGACACTGTACTCTCTGCAAAAGAAATCATTCTTGACAAAAGAGATCGTTAGATACCTCAAGAATATTTAGCATTCAAAACCAAACAGAGATAGAGTTTATACTTATCATGACATTTGTGAACTCAGATATGTATTAAGATCATAATCAGAAATAGACATATCTTCTAAGCAATAAAATTCAAATGTCACAGAACATGTTAGTAATCAAACAACTTGTTAGTAATAATACATGCCCAAATAGTTAGTCAAATAGTTAGTCGAAGCATGCATGCAATCACAATACAAAACCAAAAGTTGCTTTGATACTTACCTTTCATAGTTCAAAGTTCATAGTTCTCATACCATTGTTCCAATTGTTCTTATATCTCTCCCCCTTTTTGTCACTAAAGTTGCCAAAATTACAAAAATAATAAGGAGAGGTTAAAAGTTCAAAAACTAAAGGTAAGAACTAAAACTTAAAAACCTGCAAAAGAAAAATTAAGAGTTAGAACAGCAAAATAAGGATTATTCAGAATCCTCAGAACTCGTACAGTTCAATTTGTTCAAAATTCCTTTAAGCATTCTTGATATTTTGGAACAATTCTTTTTCATCTTTCGAAGATCAGCGGACATAATTTCTTGTTCTTCAGACATTCTCTTCTGTTCTCGTTGGATAGATAATATATCAGTTTCTGTGGAGTTTCTCCTAGAGGTAGAAGGAAGTTGTGTGGATGCTGACGGTGCATTTTGACCTTCATTCCATGGATGTTCTCTAGGCAGAGAGTGTGCTCTAGCGAGGGGTTCATTAATCTGAATTCCGGTGCCCCTCGAATTCTTTCGCCTAGAGTACTGCTTTGTTGTTGAAGAAGACTTCATCAGCTTTTTGTTCTTTAAATAGAACCTATCTTCGTCATCAACAGATTGTTGTACTTCTTTACAAAATGTGTCCCAATCTTCTTCATCTTCTGATTCTGGCTCAGTTTGAGGAACATTCTTTGTTTCTTCTTGATTTGTTCCATCTTTTTCCTTTTTAACAGATGCTCGAGTCCCTACTAACGCTACAATGAGCACAATAATCCAAGCAAAAACCATCCTTGCTAGTGCGTTAGTCAAGAGCAACCTGTGAGCAACAACTCAAGAACACGAAAAATTGTTTATTTTCAAAATTTTGAAAAATTGTACCTAAACAATCATTATCGTGTAGAGAGACTAGGAATCAAATTAGTTTTGCCAAAAGAATTTTAAAAATAGATCAATCCCATGATTTTCAAAAATTCCTATTATATGCCCTAAAACCGAATTTTCAGAAATCGAAGCCTAAAAATCCGTTAATCAAGAGAATACCTAGCATATAATCAAAACTAATCTACCCACAGTTCTTATTTCAAAAGAAATTTGACCAAAAACCAATCTCAAACGAAAAAGTTACAAGATTTCCATCACGTTTTGAGCAAAATAGTGAAAACTGTGAAAAACCGAGTTTTTGATCAAGAAAACTTACTTGGAATCGAAGAACCTGAGTTGAAAAGGCTCCAAATCAGTTGATTTCTAGAGAGAGAAGCTCTGGAGACTTTGGAACAAAAGATTGTAGTAAAAAGAAATCAAAACCCTTTTGTTCTATATAAAACCCTAGCCGCGGTCCGGATCGGATCGTGAATCCAGTCCGGATTGGCTACCCGCAGGAAACTCCTGCGTTCGGGATCCGGATCGGATTATCCAGTCCGGATCGGCTCCAAACTTTTTCTTCAAAAAAATTCTGAAAAATTCTAGAAAATCCAGAAAAAGATTGTAAGCACTTATGCATGTCAACTTTAAATAAAAATCATCGTTTCATGTCAAGAGAAATAGATTATGCTAAATTTATCATTAATATCCAAATAATGAAACAGAAATTTATAAAAATTAAATCCCCTAAAGTTGAACAAGTTCAATTACATCTATCACGATCTTATGAGTAATGCCTTTATCAAATCATCAATTTGGTAAAGAAAATGAAATACCAAGATCAATAGATGTTTGAAATCCCACATAAGTTAGATAATATATCTAGTCAAATTATTGTAAGGAGTGGCTCTTTGAGCATCTTTCAATAAAATCTCCACCTTATACCAACCTTGGAATTTGACAAAGTCAAGTATTCCAAAAAGCATTTTATTTAATCAACTCGAATAACCATGCTTGGTATACATGTGGTAGCTGCACACAGTACTCGGACGACCGAGGTGGTAGCTCTTTCCTCCATGTGGTGGTAGTTTTCACACTCCTCATTGGGATGTAACTCTTTCCACATCTTTTGAGCATAACAATTTTCATTAACTCCTCCTCAAATGGCTATCAATTATTTAAAATATAAAGTATTCAACCAAAAATTGATCTCAATTTCATACTCGACTCAATTGTCAAATAAGATAAAAACTAAACCAAGAGATCATTTGAGAGAGAAATTGACTTTGATCAAAACAAAGATGATTTAATTGACATAAATGATCATTGCATCAAATTAATTATTATGATATCCAAAGCATAATAAATTTCTAAATAAACGAAAGGATGCTATTAAAGTCAATAATACTAATGCTCAATTAATGTTCTATGTCTAAGCATAGATAATGAACAAAAACACAAAAACAAAACCTAATCCTAAGCAATGATTTCAAAAGGAATTATTTCAAGGAAAGCATTCCAATTGCCTTACGCAAATGAATAGATTGTTTTTGATCCAAAGGTTTTGTTAAGATGTCAGCTAATTGATTCTCAGTTGAAATGTAGGAAATTTGAAGAATATTTGATTCAACTAGCTCTCTTAGAAAATGATATCTAAGTTCAATGTGTTTTGTTCTCGAGTGCAACACAGGGTTTTTAGAAATGTTTATAGCACTTGTGTTGTCACAAAGAATCATTACCGAAGTGGCTGAAATTCGGAAGTCGCTCAACACGCTTTTCATCCAAATGAGTTGGGTTGAACAACTACCCGCTGAAATATATTTCGCTTCGGCAGTCGAGAGTGCAATGCAGTTTTGCTTTTTACTATGCCATGCAACAAGACAATGGCCAAGATAAAAACATGCGCCACTCGTACTCTTCCGATCATCCACAGATCCTGCCCAATCGGCATCTGAATATCCTATAATGTCAAGCGTTGTTCCCATAGGATACCAAATTCCGAAATTCAAAGTTCCTTTGATGTACCGGATGATCATTTTCACCGCTTTCAGGTGAACCTCCTTTGGTGCTGATTGATATCTCGCGCAAATACCAACACTAAAGGATATATCTGGGCGACTAGCTGTAAGATAGAGTAGACTTCCTATCATGCTGCGATAAAGCTTCTCGTCTACACTCTCACTAAGAGATTCACTTCCTAATCCCTTATTGCTAGTTCCCATAGGAGTCGGAAAATCTTTAGAGTTTTCTAAATCGAATTTCTTCACCAACTCCCTTGCATACTTGGATTGACACAAATGGATGCCATCATCATTTTGTTTCACTTGCAATCCAAGAAAGTATGTCAGTTCGCCCATCATTGACATCTCAAATTTGCTTTCCATGGTTTCAGCAAATTTAGAAGCATCATTGTCTCTAGTTGCACCAAATACAATGTCATCGACATAGATTTGTGCCACAATGAAATTATCCTGATAATGCTTCACAAAGAGAGTCCGGTCAGCTCCCCCTCGAGTATAGCCCTTTTCTAATAGGTGCTTTGTCAACCTTTCGTACCACGCTCGCGGTGCTTGTTTTAGACCGTAAAGAGCCTTTTTCAAACGAAAAACATGGTTAGGTTGTTTACAGTCTACAAAACCTTTCGGTTGAGCCACATAAACTTCCTCATTTAAAAACCCATTTAAAAACGCGCTCTTAACGTCCATTTGAAAGAGTTTAATTTTAAAATGACAAGCAATAGCGAATAAAATACGAATTGACTCGAGTCTAGCTACCGGGGCGAACGTTTCATCAAAGTCTATACCTTCTATTTGAGAGTAGCCCTGAGCAACTAAGCGTGCTTTATTCCTGATGATGGTACCATCCTCGTTTTTCTTATTCTTGAAAATCCATTTAGTACCAATCACGTTGTGTTGCTTTGGAGGCTTTGTTAATTCCCAGACTTTGTTTCGTTCGAACTGATGGAGCTCTTCTTGCATTGCTTCAATCCAGTAGTCATCCTGAAGAGCTTCATCGATGTTCTTTGGTTCAATCATGGAGACGTAGCATGCGACTCCACAAACCAACTGTCTCCGAGTTCTGACTCCTTCTTGTGGGTCTCCAATAATGTTAGATTCTGGATGATCCTTGGAGATGCGTAACGTTTGCGGTAACGGAGTATTCGGAGGTACTTGTGATAATTCCTGCAAATTAGATAAACTTGAAGAACCATTAGATGCATCAACTTTATTGAAAGAGTTATTACGAGAAGATGCATTTACAGGAGTATCTTCATCTAGAGACATATCAAGGGTAGATTTATCAGATGCAAAATGGAAAGCTTCATCTACTTTAACATTTATAGATTCTATCATCGTTTTAGATTCCAAGTTAAATACCCGATATGCTCTACTGTTAGTAGAATAACCCATGAAAATCCCTTCGTCGCTTCGAGAGTCGAACTTACCAAGATTTTCGCGATCACGCAGAATAAAACATCGACTCCCAAAGATACGAAAATATTTGATATTCGGTTTTCTACTAAACCACAGCTCATATGGTGTATTTAAAGTTCCAGGGCGCAAATACACTCGATTAATTACATAGACGGCGGTGTTCACAGCTTCAGCCCAAAAATATAACGGTAAATTCCGGCTATGAAGCATCACACGCGCCATCTCTTGAACAACCCTGTTTTTTCGCTCAACTACACCATTTTGCTGAGGTGTATAGGGTGCTGAGAATTCATGTTTTATGCCATTGGAAGTGCAAAAATCAATGAATTCGGAATTAATGAATTCTCCACCTCTATCACTTCGAACACAAACGATCTTTTCATTTCTTTCATTCATAATACGATGACAAACCTCATGAAAAGATTCGAAAGTATCGGATTTCTCTTTTAAAAAAGTTACCCATGAATACCTAGAGAAATCATCAACCAAAAGAAAAATATACCATTTACCTCCCAAAGATGGTTGACGAGTCGGCCCCATTAAATCCATATGCAGTAATTCCAAGGGCCGTTTGGTACCGACGTGGTTCAAGTTCTTGTGTGCAACCCTTGATTGTTTTCCCTTTTGACAACCACCACACACAATGTTTTCTTTAAATAAAAGTCTAGGAACCCCCTTAACCACGTCTTTATTTGAAATCCTTGCTAGTTCTTTAAAATTCATGTGACCTAGTCTTTCATGCCAAACAGTTTCATTTGTTACGGAATTTAAGTTGGCGTATTTCGTGAATTCGGTTAAGTCTTGAAGATTGAAGGTAAAGAAGGTTGGATCATATAACTCAATCTCAAGAAAGAAGAATTCAAAAGGATCAGGTATGTTTAACTATTTATCTTTGGTGATCCGAATACTTCTTATAGTGTAGAAACACTTGGATGAATTTTTATTTGCATAAAAATCAAAAACTGGACATGGGACATGTTCAGGATCCGGATCAGATATTCCAATCCGGATCCCGAAGGGTGCTAGTTCATATGCAAATTCAATCCGGATCGTAGCCTCCTTTGATCCGGATCCCGAACACTGGTTTTTACCAAAATATATGATCGATCCGGATCAGGCATTTCAATCCGGATCCCGAACATTGGTGTTTGGTGAATTGTATGAACGGTCCGGATCAGGCACTTCGATCCGGATCCCGAACCTTTGTTTTTCTGGAAACTGTCTGTCTCGTTACCGCAATCCGGATCGCCGAAATTCGATCCGGATCGTCGTCCTGAAAAATTCCAGAAAAGGTTAGTTTTTGATTCTTATCTTCTTCCAACGGTTTCTAACCTATAAATAGACCCTACGATTCATTTTTTAGGGTAAGCCGTCATAATCAAATATAATCCAAAATATGGTCAAAAAGAGAAAAATCCACAGATAGAGAAGAAAGGAAATACTAGATCTAATTCTATGTTTCTTCATCTATTCTATTAATTTGATTCTAGGTTTTCCAAACTCAGATTTTGAGTAAAATCAAATTAATGAATACTTAGATGGTATTTCCGATCTATTTCTAATCTAAGTATTCGGCGGATCATCACCACCCAAAAACAACGATTTATCCCAAATCGGCGCGTGGACTCGCGTGGCCTTGTGGATTCAAGGTGCAACCACTCTCGTGGATTCGGAGCGAGGTACGTTCGTGGATTCGAAGCGTGCTACTGGGTGAAGATGTAGTGATCCGGCCTTTCGGGGTATTTTTGACTTACATGTAGTCATTTAAGCCTTTAAGTGAAATAAAATTATTCAATTCTTAAAAGTTGGGCGGTGTGTGGTGCTGATATTTTTCTGCGATAGAGCGTGGAAAAAGAAAGCCGACGGTGCGATCGGATCTGAAATCCGATACCGGGATCTCCCGGAACGGAATTCCTAGTGATACGGTGATTAGTCATGCATCGGAATCCGTGCAAAATATCTTGCACCCGTTAGAGATAAGGTGGGTTATCTCGTAGGGGATAATTAATTAGTTAATTAATTATCCATGAGGGAAAATAGAATTCTCTTACGTACTAATTAAAGAGGAAATTAATTAAAGATTTAATACGAGCTATATAAGGGATCCCGATTATCGGAAAGAAAAGAAAAGAAAATTAAAAAACCCTAATCGGTGAGGAGAGAAAAAGGAAAAGACGGAACCCTAGCCGGAAGAAAGAAAAGGAGCCCGATCTTCCCGGACATCGAACCGAAGGCAAGAACGCGACCGGACAACCTTCCCGTCGATCTTCGGTTAGTAAAATAATTGTTATAAATTATTTGGGATTTTTCCGTCGTCCTTTTTGTTTGAATTCTTGGGTCTCTCCGTTGTATCCGTCACCGTCACCATCATCGTCGCCATGCTAGGGCACGGAACGGACGGCGGAGGTGCGCGGTGCCGCTAGGGCATCGCGCGGAAGGAAGTCGCGGACGGCACCCATGCGGACTCGCAACCGCGCGGGCACCGCATGGGCGCCGCGCGGCTACCGCACGGACGGCACCCATGCGGACCTGCTACCGCGCGGGCACCGCGCGGCTACCGCACGGACGGCACCCATGCGGACCCGCTACCGCGCGGGCACCGCATGGGCGCCGCGCGGCTACCGCACGGACGGCACCCACGCGGACCCGCAACCGCACGGGCACCGCATGGGCGCCGCATGATTACCGTGCGGGCGGCACCCACGCGGACCCGCAACCGCGCGGGCACCGCATGGGCGCCGCGCTGCTACCGCGCAGACGGCACCCATGCGGACCCGCAACCGTGCGGGCACCGCATGGGCGCCGCGCTGTTACCGCGCAGACGGCACCCATGCGGACCCGCAACCGCGCGGGCACCGCATGGGTGACGCGCTGCTACCACGCAGGCGGCACCCGCGCGGACCCGCAACCGCGCGGGCAACCCCGCGCACGGGTGCCGTGCGGGGCCGCACCCGCACGGGCGCCGTGCGGCCGCCGCACGGGCAGCACCCGCGCGAGGCACCGCGCCGTGTGGGCGTCGCCCGCGGAGACACGCCGCGCGGTTCTGAACCGCGCGGGGCTCCGGCGGACGGCGACGGCGGCGCGGGAGTTCCGGTTTTCGTCAACCCGGACGGTGTTGGACTTTTCCGTCGAAAAGAGTAAATTGGGTCTTTTGTTTTCGGATGTTAGTACACGTTTTTGACTATAGTTATCCTTGCGGACTTTCTTTAGGTCCAAGTGCGCAGCGGGGGTGCGCGAAGGATTCAGGTATTCCAATTTCTCTTCAAATAGGTGGGTACGGTTGCGATAAGTGCAACAAGTGCAGTAAGTGCATCTATCGTCATTAAAATGCTCTTAATTTGTCTAACAAAGTAGATGGACAGTTTAACCTTTCGCATAATTGTATTTTATCTAACAATTGAAGCGGCTACGGTCGCGGTGCTCACTACACGCCGATCTCGGTAAATCCGTTTTCGGATGCTGCACGTACACAGGCGGATTGGCCTCCGCATGGGTGTACTTTTCCGAAGAAGTGGTCTCTTTTGACCCGTGTACCTCACAAAGGGGTGGGAGCCGTGAGGACCTCTTCGCGCCCGCTGAAAATAGCACACCAGCACCGTGAAGAGGTTAAATGCATCAAAGAGGTGTTTGCGCACGAGGGGAGACTTTAGTCCCCCCGACAGGTACTCTGGGGTTGGTGCCCAACTTAATTGATAAATCTGGGGTTGGGGCCCAGCTTAATTATGTGCAGGGTTTTAGCGAAAGGTTCCGGTGTATTCGGTTTGCTCCTTATTCCTTATTGATATTAGACATCTACTTTGTTTGTCACTGACATTACCCACTCCGTGACAGGTGTTACGAGGTGCGTTAGCCGGGAGGGCGGTGAGACTGCGTCGCGAGGACCGTAGTCAGATACTTGGGTTTATTATCTCATTTCCCTTATGCCTTATTTAGTTAATTTGCTTGTGGATCGTATTAGCCGTGGACACGTATTACTTAGCGCTGTGGATGAGGTGTACATTTATACTTTGATGCTTTTAGTGATGTTTCCGTATGCGGCACGTTTTCATGATGAACCAAATGATTTCGAAAATGTTTTCTCAAAACGAAGTGCCGTGTGGGCACGGGTCTTGCAACCGTTGGTTTTATCCTTTCTAAACACTGATGCCGCTTTAATATTCCGCTTGAAAATAAAACAACAAGGTGTCGAGTGGACACCAGTCTTTTTAAACATTAGTTAAACTACTGTACTCTGTTTGACGATGTATGTCTATTGTATGGTTGATGGTTGATGTATGTTGTTGTAAATGAGACGCCGTGCATATACAAAGGAGACTCTGTCCGTGGGCAGAGAGAATTTGTGTATGTGGCGGTCTGGCACGCACCGGGGATGAGGTTTAAGTTACCTTGTTAAGAAGAAAAAAATAATACACGCAATTTTTCGCTTTGATAGACTCAAAAACCCCCGGGGGCGTGACAGAAGACCGTGGATTCGGTCGGACGTCGTGGAGTCGACGTTGGACGTCGTGGATTCGGCGTTGGACGCAGATCGTGGATTCGAGAAGCGTTGCGGAGCGAGCGGAGAAGATCAACTAGGAGCGTATGGAAAAAGGTTGAGTCGTCTGTGAGTACGGTATATCACCTTTGTACGTGTTATAATTCTAGTGGATTTTACCGTGTTATCGGTCCCGTGGTTTTTTACTCCGGTTTGGAGTTTTCCACGTAAAAATCTCTGCGTGTTATTTATTTTTCCGCATTGGGTTTTATATCGCAAAGATTTTTGAGTGTTTATTGTTTACACCTATTCACCCCCCTCTAGGTGTTTTTTTCCCTATTTAGATCCAATTATACATAACCCAACAAGTGGTATCAGAGCGGGAATAGGGTTGTAAACAATGGTTGAAGGTGGAAACATCAACAGACCTCCGTTCTTCGATGGAACAAATTATGCGTGCTGGAAAGTACGGATGAAAGCCTTTTTAATTTCCATCGACGAACGGGTGTGGCAATCAATTGAATTAGGATGGTCTAATCCAACTGAATTTATTGGTGATGTTCGCACCATCAAACCTAGGTTGAAATGGACCAAGGAAGAGATAGATTTTTCTTCTTACAATGGCAAAGGGATTAATGCTCTATTTAATGCTTTGTCTCAAACTGAGTTCTCTCGCGTCTCGGCATGTGAGGCTGCGAAAGAAATCTGGGATGTTCTTCAAGTTACACATGAGGGAACTAACCTTGTGAAGATTCAGAAACTGCAAATGTTTACGAGCAAGTTTGACTCTATTTTCATGGCAGAAAATGAATCTTTCACAGATTACTATACACGATTGCAAGACATCGTAAACACATGTGCTAACTTGGGAGAGAAGATTCCAGAATTTAAAGTTGTAAGAAAAATATTAAGAACTCTTCCTGAAAGATTTCGTTCCAAGGTTACGGCCATTGAAACTATTAAACACCCGGACGAAATCCGTGTAGAAAAATTAGTTGGTTCTTTACAAACATATGAAATGACATTTCCTACTAACTATTCTTCGGGAAAGGCATCCTCTTCTAAGTCTTCAGGTTATGCTTTGAAAACAACAAAAGAAGAAGACGCGGATTCATCCTCCTCAGACGATGACGAGAATCTATCTATGGAGGACTTTGAGAAGCAGTTTGCTCTCTTGACAAGGAAGTTTCGCCGAAATTTTCGAAGGGGTAATTCAAGCAAAACTCCATCCTCCGGAAAGTGGAAGAAAGGCAAAGGTTTTTCAAGCCAAAAGTCAAGAAAGCAAGAAAGTTTTTCAAAGGATAAGAAAAGCTCAGAAGGAAAAGTCCAATGCTTCAAGTGCCGAGGATACGACCATATCTCAACGGAATGTCCAAATAAGAATCCGTCCAAGAAGAAGGTGACGCAAGCCGTCACTTGGGATGACACCTCATCGTCAAATGAGTCATCGTCAAGTGATGAAGAAGATAACGCAACGGCGTTCCACGCGTCCACATCTTCACCCTTCATGTGCTTAATGGCAAGTACATCCGAGTCATTGTCCAACTCCACTGTTGAAAAGATTGCAACGGACGATGAATCGGATAATTCGGAAGGTGAAGATTTTGCTCTAGCCTACCACAGACTTTTGAGGGATTCAAAGAAACTGGCTAAGCAAAACAAGGGATTGAAAGGGAGATTGCAAGATCTCGAAGAAGAAGTAAAAAGGGTAACTTCTCTCTCGACCGATCTTGAAGTGGAAAGGGATAATCTGATAAAAGCAAACGCTTCACTTCAAGAGTCCAATGAGCAATTCGAGAAGAATTATGTAGATATGGTGAACAAATTAAGCGAATTACTTCTTGAAGCTCAATGGCGAGGCTCGACAGGAAAAATTGGAAATGACAGCGA
>CM055071.1:30519718-30542664 GCA_029204045.2 Tillandsia leiboldiana
TTAACAGTTAAGAACCAAAAGTTTGAGAGCTAAAACTAACAATAACCTGCAAAAGGGGCTATAAAAGTTTAGAGCATCACAAAGATCAAGCCAAACAGAACTTGTCTAGCTAAAAAAAGTATCTCTATCTTGTCAAAATCCCTTTCAGCATTCCGTGATATTTTGGAACATTTCTTTCTTCTCATCTGTTTGTGTTCACAGCGCCATTTGCGAGCCTAATGCCATTTTCTCTTGGTCAGCCAGATTCTTTGGCCCTGATGAAATGGAGGCCATACGATAGCTTCTAGAGCTTCTCTTTGAAGTTTGCTGGACGAGCTGTAGGCAGATGATGCATGCTGTCGTCAGCCCACTGAGGCTTCTCTAGGACCCGAGTGGCTCTAGAGAGGGAATTCAGTGATTTGAACTTCCACTTCCCATTGACATTTTCCTGATCAGTGTAGTATTTGGTAACTTCTTGGAGCTTTTTGTTCTTGGAACAGACAATTCGTCTTCCTCATTGCAGCAATATCCTGCTCCTTTTTCTTTAGAGGTTTCAGCAAGTGCTTTCCCTGTTGGAAGGAGTAGGAACTGTCGCTTCAACCACCAACGTCATCCCCGTGATTGATTCTTTTTTGATTCCGTCTCGGATCATCGCGAGTTTTCTTGCCTTCTTACGCCTCTAGGCTCGGTCGTTGCTTTCGCGGAACCATGCCGAAAGAAAGAAATATGATCCAGGTATTACCATTTCTACAGTTTTTCGTGGTAGAGACAAGGTCCTGTGAAACAACAACTCAAGAACACCAAAAATGTTTATTTTCAAAAATTTGAAATTGCACCTACCAACAATCATTATCATGTAGAGAGACGAGGGAATCAAATTCTTTGTAAAAAGAATTTTAAAATAGATCAATTCCCCCATGAGTTTCGAAATTCCTTTAGGTCCTAAAACCCAATATTTTTAGAAATCAAAGGCCTAAAAATCTGTGTATCAAGAGAAACTAGCATATAATCAAAACTAATCTACCCAGAGTCTTATTTCAAAGAAGTTTGATCAAAACAAATCACAAACGAAAAAGATATGAGATTTGCATCATGTTTTGAGAAAAATGATAGAAAACCCGTGAAAAACGATTTTGATCAGAAAACTCACTTTATTTGGAGAAAACGAGTTGGAAGGCTCCAAAGTAACTTGAGTTCTAGAGAGAGAATCTCTGAGACTTTTGACCAAAGATTTAGTAAAAGAATCAATCCCTTTTGTTCTTAATAACCCCTAGCCGCGGGCCGGACTGCCTGAAGAATCCAGTCCGGTCGGCTACCACCCGCAGGTTTTCCTGCGTTCGGGGTCCGGAACTCAACGTTTATGGGGATCCAGCCGGACCGCTCCCAACTTTTTTTTCAGAAAAATTCAAAAAATTCCAGTAACTCTGAAAAAGATGTAAGACTTTTGTGTATCAACTTTAAATAAAATCTCATTTCATACAACAAGAAATAGATTAAATGCAAAAATCTTTCAATAATATCGTTACGGAATTTGAGTTGGGCGTATTTCGTGAATTCGGTTAAGTCTTGAAGATTGAAGATAAAGAAGTTGGATCATATAACTCAATCTCAAGAAAGAAGAATTCAAAAGATCAGGTATGTTTAACTAATTATTTTTGGTGATCCGAATACTTCTTATAGTGTAGAAACACTTGGATGAATTTTTAATTGCATAAAATCAAAAACTGGACATGGGACATGTTCAGGATCCGGATCAGACTTTCAATCCGGATCCCGAAGGGTGTTAGTTCATACGCAAATTCAATCCGGATCGTAGCCTCCTTTGATCCGGATCCCGAACACTGGTTTTACCATAATTTATGAACGATCCGGATCAGGCATTTCAATCCTTATGATATTAGAACATTGTTTTGGTGAATTGTATTAACGATCCGGATCAGGCACTTCGATCCGGATCCCGAACCTTTGTTTTTTCTGAAACTGTCTGTCTCGCTACGCAATCCGGATCGCCGTCCTGAAAAATTCCAGAAAAGGTTAGTTTTTTATTCTTATCCTCTTCCAATGGTTTCTAACCTATATAGACCCTTTAATTCATCTTTTAGGGTAACCACGAAAAGGAAAATGACGACCGAAATAAAAATCCACAAATAGAGAAGAAAGGAAATACTAGATTTAATTCTATGTTTCTTCATCTATTTATTAATTTGATTCTAGGTTTTCCAAACTCAGATTTTGAGTAGAATCAAATTAATGAATACTTAGATGGTATTTCCGATCTATTTCTAATCTAAGTATTCGGCGGATCATCACCACCCAAAAACAACGATTTCCCCAAATCGGCGCGTGGACTCGCGTGGCCTTGTGGATTCGGAGCGAGGTACGTTTTCGTGGATTCGAGACGTGCTACTGGGTGAAGACCGTGGATTCGGTCGGACGTCGTGGAGTCGACGTTGGAACGTCGTGGATTCGGCGTTGGACGCAGATCGTGGATTCGAGAAGCGTTGCGGAGCGAGCGGAGAAGATCAACTAGGAGCGTATGGAAAAAGGTTGAGTCGTCTGTGAGTACGGTATATCACCTTGTACGTGTTATAATTCTAGTGGATTTTACCGTGTTATCGGTCCCGTGGTTTTTTACCTCCGGTTTGGAGTTTTTCCACGTAAAAATCTCTGCGTGTTATTTATTTTTCCGCATTGGGTTTTATATCGCAAAGATTTTTGAGTGTTATTGTTTACACCTATTCACCCCCCTCTAGGTGTTTTTTTCCCTATTTAGATCCAATTATACATAACCCAACAAGTGGTATCAGAGCGGGAATAGGGTTGTAAACAATGGTTGAAGGTGGAAACATCAACAGACCTCCGTTCTTCGATGGAACAAATTATGCGTGCTGGAAAGTACGGATGAAAGCCTTTTAATTTCCATCGACGAACGGGTGTGGCAATCAATTGAATTAGGATGGTCTAATCCAACTGAATTTATTGGTGATGTTCGCACCATCAAACCTAGGTTGAAATGGACCAAGGAAGAGATAGATTTTTCTTCTTACAATGGCAAAGGGATTAATGCTCTATTTAATGCTTTGTCTCAAACTGAGTTCTCTCGCGTCTCGGCATGTGAGGCTGCGAAAGAAATCTGGGATGTTCTTCAAGTTACACATGAGGGAACTAACCTTGTGAAGATTCAGAAACTGCAAATGTTTACGAGCAAGTTTGACTCTATTTTCATGGCAGAAAATGAATCTTTCACAGATTACTATACACGATTGCAAGACATCGTAAACACATGTGCTAACTTGGGAGAGAAGATTCCAGAATTTAAAGTTGTAAGAAAAATATTAAGAACTCTTCCTGAAAGATTTCGTTCCAAGGTTACGGCCATTGAAACTATTAAACACCCGGACGAAATCCGTGTAGAAAAATTAGTTGGTTCTTTACAAACATATGAAATGACATTTCCTACTAACTATTCTTCGGGAAAGGCATCCTCTTCTAAGTCTTCAGGTTATGCTTTGAAAACAACAAAAGAAGAAGACGCGGATTCATCCTCCTCAGACGATGACGAGAATCTATCTATGGAGGACTTTGAGAAGCAGTTTGCTCTCTTGACAAGGAAGTTTCGCCGAAATTTTCGAAGGGGTAATTCAAGCAAAACTCCATCCTCCGGAAAGTGGAAGAAAGGCAAAGGTTTTTCAAGCCAAAAGTCAAGAAAGCAAGAAAGTTTTTCAAAGGATAAGAAAAGCTCAGAAGGAAAAGTCCAATGCTTCAAGTGCCGAGGATACGACCATATCTCAACGGAATGTCCAAATAAGAATCCGTCCAAGAAGAAGGTGACGCAAGCCGTCACTTGGGATGACACCTCATCGTCAAATGAGTCATCGTCAAGTGATGAAGAAGATAACGCAACGGCGTTCCACGCGTCCACATCTTCACCCTTCATGTGCTTAATGGCAAGTACATCCGAGTCATTGTCCAACTCCACTGTTGAAAAGATTGCAACGGACGATGAATCGGATAATTCGGAAGGTGAAGATTTTGCTCTAGCCTACCACAGACTTTTGAGGGATTCAAAGAAACTGGCTAAGCAAAACAAGGGATTGAAAGGGAGATTGCAAGATCTCGAAGAAGAAGTAAAAAGGGTAACTTCTCTCTCGACCGATCTTGAAGTGGAAAGGGATAATCTGATAAAAGCAAACGCTTCACTTCAAGAGTCCAATGAGCAATTCGAGAAGAATTATGTAGATATGGTGAACAAATTAAGCGAATTACTTCTTGAAGCTCAATGGCGAGGCTCGACAGGAAAAATTGGAAATGACAGAGACCATTCTCCAACTCAAGGATGACTTACAGCGATTTTCATCAGGAAGGAGTAAGTTGGATAAGCTTCTTGGTCTTGGTCAATCAAACAAATTCGGCCTCGGATACAATCGAACTGAAGACAATTTTAGTTCGGTTGGGACAGTCTTTGTGCCCCAGTCGGTATCTCCTCCTCCGACACCGGAATTAACGACAAACAACGACAACAAACCTACTTCCCCCTCTTCAGAATCGTCAAGCACCAAGGTATGTTTTCGTTGTGGTATTGCAGGGCACATAAGGAGAAATTGCAAGATGGGAGCCAAACGCTCAACTCAAGCACTTCTTGCAACGACTACCAAAAGGGTGATTACTCGGAAATCAAATGCAAATTATTCGAAGGAAAAGAACCTCGGTAGTTCATCAAACAAGACGACGACGTCAAGGAAAAGCGATGGATCACACAAGACCCTTTCACCAAAGGTATCAACTTCACAATCATTTCCGACGTACACCAAAACTAGAAAGGTTTGGGTACGCAAAGGTGAAATATTCCCTTGTCTTGTTACAAATATTTCCTTGCATGCTTATGATAATTCGTCTTGGTATCTGGATAGCGGTTGTTCCCGTCACATGACCGGTGACAAAAACTGCTTTCAAAATTTTGAGAAAATCTCCGGAGGACTTGTAGTTTTCGGAGACGGTCAGTCTTCCAAAATTGTTGGAAAAGGAACAGTAGCTATTCCAGATGGCCCGATTCTGAATAATGTGTTATTTGTTGATGGCCTTAAGACTAACCTCATAAGTATCAGTCAACTTTGTGACAATGGTTTTTCAGTTAATTTTTCATCTGTTGAATGCATTGTAACTGATAAGGACCATATTTTCTTTTTAAAGGGGGTTAGATCTGAAAACAATTGTTATGTTGTTCCCAATAAAATTTCTGAAAATTGTAACTTAGCCTCTTTGAATAATGAAACACTTTGGCATGAAAGGCTAGGTCACATAAATTTTAAGGAACTTGTTAGAATTTCAAACAATAACGTGGTCAAGGGGGTTCCAAAACTTTCACTTAAACAAAACGTTGTGTGTGGTGGTTGTCAAAAGGGAAAACAATCCAGGACTGCACACAAGAACTTGAACCACGTTGGTACCAAACGGCCCTTGGAATTATTGCATATGGATTTAATGGGGCCGACACGTCAACCATCCTTGGGAGGTAAATGGTATATTTTCTTATTGGTTGATGATTTCTCTAGATACTCATGGGTAGCATTTTTAAAAGAGAAAGCTGATACTTTTGATTCTTTTCACGAGATTTGCCTTCGTATCATGATTGAAAAGAATGAAAAGATCATTCGTGTTAGAAGTGATAGAGGTGGAGAATTCATAAATTCTAAATTCATTGATTTTTGCACTTCCAATGGCATTAAACATGAATTCTCAGCACCCTATACACCTCAACAGAATGGTGTAGTCGAGCGCAAAAACAGGGTTGTATAAGAGATGGCACATGTTATGCTTCACAGCCGGAATTTATCGCTATATTTTTGGGCTGAAGCTGTGAACACTGCAATCTATATTATTAATCGAGTTTATTTGCGCCCGGGAACTCTAAATACACCATATGAACTATGGTTCTGTAGAAAACCAAACATCAAATATTTTCGTATCTTTGGGAGTCGGTGTTACATTTTACGTGACCGCGAAAATCTTGGAAAGTTTGACTCTCGAAGTGACGAAGGGATTTTCTTGGGTTATTCTACAAACAGTAGAGCATATCGGGTATTTAACTTGGAATCTAAAACGATTGTAGAATCCATAAATGTTAAAGTAGATGAAGCTTTCCACTTTGTATCTGATAAATCTACCCCTGATATCTCTCTTGATGATGATACTCCTGTAAATGCATCTTCTCATGATAATACTTCCAATATTAATGATGCATCTAATGGTTCTTCAAGTTTATCTGATATGCAGGAATCATCTCATATACCTCCGAGTACTCCATTACCTCAAACGTTACGCATCTCCAAGGATCATCCTGAATCAAACATTATTGGAGACCCACAAGAAGGAATTAGAACTCGGAGGCAGTTGGTTTGTGGATTCGCTTGTTACGTTTCCATGATCGAACCAAAGAATGTCGATGAAGCTCTTCAGGATGACTACTGGATTGAAGCAATGCAGGAAGAGCACCATCAGTTTGAACGAAACAAAGTCTGGGAATTAACGACGCCTCCGAAGCAACACAATGTGATTGGTACTAAATGGATTTTCAAGAACAAGAAAAATGAGGATGGTACCATCATCAGGAACAAAGCACGGTTAGTTGCTCAAGGCTACTCTCAAATAGAAGGTATAGACTTTGATGAAACGTTCGCCCCTGTAGCTAGACTCGAGTCCATTCGTATCTTATTCGCTATTGCTTGTCACTTTAAAATAAAACTCTTTCAAATGGACGTTAAGAGCGCATTTTTAAATGGGTTTTTAAATGAGGAAGTTTATGTGGCTCAACCGAAAGGTTTTGTAGACTGTAAACTACCTAACCATGTTTTTCGTTTGAAAAAGGCTCTTTACAGTTTAAAACAAGCACCGCGAGCGTGGTACGAAAGGTTGACAAAGCACCTTTTGGAGAAGGGCTATACTCGAGGGGGAGCAGATCGGACTCTCTTTGTGAAGCATTATCAAGATAACTTCATTGTTGCACAAATCTATGTCGATGACATTGTATTTGGAGCAACAAAGGATAATGATGCTTCTAAATTCGCAGAAACCATGGAAAGCGAATTTGAGATGTCTATGATGGGCGAACTGACATACTTTCTTGGATTGCAAGTGAAACAAAATGGTGAAGGCATCCATCTGTGTCAATCCAAGTATGCAAAGGAGTTGGTAAAGAAATTCGGATTAGAAGATTCTAAAGATTTTCCTACTCCTATGGGAACTAGCAATAAGGGATTAGGAAGTGAATCTCTTAGTGATAGTGTAGACGAGAAACTCTATCGAAGTATGATTGGAAGTCTACTCTACCTCACAGCTAGTCGCCCGGACATATCCTTTAGTGTTGGGATCTGCGCGAGATATCAATCAGCACCAAAGGAGGATCACCTGAAAGCGGTGAAACGGATCATCCGGTACGTCAAAGGAACTGTAAACTTCGGAATTTGGTATCCTATGGGAACAAGTCTAGACATTATAGGATATTCAGATGCCGATTGGGCAGGATCAGTGGATGATCGGAAAAGTACGAGTGGTGCATGTTTCTATCTTGGCCATTGTCTTGTTGCATGGCATAGTAAAAAACAGAACTGCATTGCACTCTCGACTGCCGAAGCGGAATATATCTCAGCGGGTAGTTGTTCAACTCAATTCATTTGGATGAAAAGCGTGTTGAGCGACTTCCGGATTTCAGCAACTTCGGTAACTGTTTTATGTGGCAACACTAGTGCTATAAACATTTCAAAAAACCCTGTGTTGCACTCTAGAACAAAACACATTGAACTTAGATATCATTTTCTTAGAGAGCTAGTTGAATCAAATATTCTTCAAATTTCCTACATTTCAACTGAAGATCAATTAGCTGACTTTTTAACAAAACCTTTGGATCAAAAACGTTTTATTCATTTGCGTAAAGCAATTGGAATGCTTTCCTTGAAATAACCTCTTTTTGAAACTCTTGTTTAGGTTAGGTTTTGTTTTTGTGTTTTTGTTCATTATCTATGCTTAGTCATAGAACATTAATTGAGCATTAGTTTTATTGACTTTAACTGCATCCGTTTATATATTTAGAAATTTATTATGCTTTAGATATCATAATATTTCATTTGATGCAATGATCATTTATGTCAATCAAATCATCTTTGTTTTGATCAAAGTCAATTTCTCTCTCAATGATCTCTTGGTATAGTTATTATCTTATTTGACTATTTAGTCGAGTATGAAATCGAGATCAATATTTGGTTGAATACTTTATATCTTAAATAATTGATAGCCAATTGAGGGGGAGTCAAAGAAGTGTTATGCTCAAAAGATGTGGAAAGAGTTACATCCTAATGGGGAGTGTGAAAACTACCACCACATGGAGGAAAGAGCTACCACCTCGGTCGTCCGAGTACTGTGTGCAGCTACCACATGTATACCAAGCAAGGTTTTTCAAGTTTGATTAAATAAAATGCATGATGAAATACTTGACTCTGTCAAAATTTCAAGGTATAAGGTGGGAATTTTAATGAAAGATGCTCAAAGAGCCACTCTCTTCAATAAATTGACTAGATATATTATCTAACTTATCTGGGATTTCAGACATCTATTGATCTTGGTATTTCATTTTCTTTACCAAATTGATGATTTGATAAAGGCATTACTCATAAGATCAAGTTAGATGTAATTGAAGTTGTTCAACTTTAAGGGATTTAATTTTTATAAATTTTCGTTTCATTTGTTGAATATTTTTGATAGATTTGGTATAATCTATTTCTTGTTGTATGAAACGATGATTTTCGTTTAAAGTTGATACACAAAAGTGCTTACAATCTTTTTCTGGATTTTCTAGATTTTTTCTGAATTTTTCTGAAGAAAAAGTTGGAGCCGATCCGGATTGGACAAGCCGATCCGGATCCCGAACGCAGGTATTTTCTGCAGGTAGCCAATCCGGATCGGAATAACGAACTGATCCGGATCGCGGCTAGGGTTTTATATAGAACAAAAGGGTTTTGATTTCTTTTTACTTCAATCTTTTGTTCCAAAGTTTCCAGAGCTTCTCTCTCTAGAATTCATCAATCTTGGAAGCTTTCAAACTCAAGTTCTTCGATTCTAAGTAAGTTTTATTGATCAAAATCTCGATTTTTCACAGTTTTTCATATTTTTTCTCAAAACGTGATGAAATTTCTGTATCTTTTTCATTTATGGATGGTTTTTGATCAAATTTCTTTTGAAATAAGAACTCTGGGTAGATTAGTTTTGATTATATGCTAGGTATTCTCATGATAAACGGATTTTTGGGCTTCGATTTCAAAAATTTCGGTTTTAGGGCATATAATGGGAATTTTCGAAAATCATGCGATTGATCTTCTTTTAAAATTCTTTTTGCAAAACTAATTTGATTCTTAGTCTCTCTACACGATTATGATTGTTTGGGTACAATTTTTCAAATTTTTGAAAATTAACAATTTTTGTCGTGTTCTTGAGTTGTTTCCCACATGATCTTATTTCTCACAAAAAACTAGTAGCAATGGTGATCACTTGGATCATTTTTCTTCTGGCTGCTATGGTTCATACAAGAGATACTATCAAGCCCAAGAAAGCTAAGAAAGCGAAGAAAACAAAGGATGATTCCGATACGGAATCTTGAACGGAATCGATCGATTGGGATGAGCTTCAAATTGAAGCAACTAATCCCATTGCTTCGAAAGGGAAAGCCCCTGCAGAGACATCAAAGGCAAAGGCTCCGCCCACTGCTGCTGAAAAAGGAAAAGCCCCAATGGAAGAAACACCTGTGAAAACAAAAAGAAAAAGTGTTGCCCGCAAGAGAGGGAGTGCTCGAGGAATTTCCATTGAGCAACCAGTTGCTAGCCAGCCTCCTCCACAAGATTTTATCAGCTCTGCTAGGATAAAGGATTTTGAGAACAGGGAATGCATTGGCGAAAGACATGTTAATGTCAAAGCCTTGAAGGAACGATCTCCGCTATTTGGGACTCTGTATGACCAGACAGGTCTTGCTCCCATTTGCAATTTCCCCGAGACCACTGGGTATTGTCTTCACTCAGTAAGGATGTTTTATCAAAATGCTTGCTATCTAGTTGATCAGGAGAGCGGACGTTGAGAATTTCAAACATTGGTTAAGAATGTTAAGATTAAAGTAACCCCTCAACTGATTGGAGAGGCGTTAGGGATGAAGGCCCGAGCTGATGGCGCTCATTATTTGAAGAGTCAAACCTTCACCACCAACTCCTGGAGAGTGGTAGTTGATGGAATCTGTCTTCCAGATACTCTGTCGGCAGGAAACTCCGTCTTTTCAAAAGAGCTTCGACCAGAGTATCGCTACTTGAACTTCATTGTTTGTTATAACGTCCTTCCAAATATGAATACAAAGGTTCTTCGGTGGGATAGGATGTTATTCCTTTATCTTCTTGGAAACCCCACAGCGGCAATGGGAGCAAACTTAAACATTCCTTACGTCATCTGGACAAGGATGGCACGCTATGTGGAACATGCTCACCCTTCAGAGAGACTTCCCTATCCAATGATCATTATGCGCATTTTTCAAAAATTTAAAGTTGACACAAGTGCGAGTTCCTACATGCACAGTCTAGGAACGATCAATGAAACAACTATTGTAAAGTCTCTCTCAACAAAACAAGATGAGCCCCCATCACCTCCTCACCGATGAAGAGCACAACAACAAGCAACAACCTCTGCACCAGCAGCACCACCTCCAGTCCTACCGGCACATGCAGCACAACAAGCACCTCCATCAACACCCGATGATGATGCATCGGTTACCTCTATTTATAAAGAACAGCAACGGCTCTCCAACGAGCAAGAACGCATATCGAATGAACTTATTGAAGTAAAGGAAGAAATAAAAGAGGTCAACAAGAAGCAGTCCTCTATGAACAAACGATTAAAGAAAATCTTCCATATACTCGGCTGCATCAGTTCGGATGAATCTGAGTAATCCTTATCCTTCTAATTCCTTCCTTTGTGCAGGTATTAATTTTTGCTTTTAGTTCTCAAACTTTTGGTTCTCGAACTTTTTAACTCTCCCTATTATTCTTGTAATCTTGGCTAACTTTGTGACAAAAAGGGGGAGAGAATATTAGAACAGTTGAACAATGAAACTATGATCGATTGTCCAGTTGTGAACCATGAAGGTAAGTATAACTTCAACTTTTGGTTTTCATTTGTGATTGCATGCATGCCTCGACTAATTATTCGATTAACTATTTGGGCATGTAATATAACTAACAAGTTGATGTTCACTAACAATTTTGTGACATTTGGATTTTGATTGCATAGAAGATATGTTGGTTTGTTAACTATGATCCAATTACATATCTGAATGTATAAATGTCATGGTAAGTATAAATGAGTATAAACTTCATCTCTGTGTGGTTTTTGAATGACATAAAATTCTTGAGGTATCTAACGATTTCTTTTGTCAAGAATGATTTCTTTTGCAGAGAGTACAGATGTCTAAGTCTAGAGTCTGTTTTAGGAGTTTAACTCATGTATCTATCTTTATTTGGATCTCATTGTAAATTTTTGTTGTATGGTGATAGCAACAAAAATATCTTTTTGAATTTTCTTGAGTGGATTTGTGTTTTGTCACGAAACCGCCAAAGGGGGAGATTGTTACGGAATTTAAGTTGGCGTATTTCGTGAATTCGGTTAAGTCTTGAAGATTGAAGGTAAAGAAGGTTGGATCATATAACTCAATCTCAAGAAAGAAGAATTCAAAAGGATCAGGTATGTTTAACTATTTATCTTTGGTGATCCGAATACTTCTTATAGTGTAGAAACACTTGGATGAATTTTTATTTGCATAAAAATAAAAAACTGGACATGGGACATGTTCAGGATCCGGATCAGATATTCCAATCCGGATCCCGAAGGGTGTTAGTTCATATGCAAATTCAATCCGGATCGTAGCCTCCTTTGATCCGGATCCCGAACACTGGTTTTTACCAAAATATATGATCGATCCGGATCAGGCATTTCAATCCGGATCCCGAACATTGGTGTTTGGTGAATTGTATGAACGATCCGGATCAGGCACTTCAATCCGGATCCCGAACCTTTGTTTTTCTGGAAACTGTCTGTCTCGTTACCGCAATCCGGATCGCCGAAATTCGATCCGGATCGTCGTCCTGAAAAATTTCAGAAAAGGTTAGTTTTTGATTCTTATATTCTTCCAACGGTTTCTAACCTATAAATAGACCCTACGATTCATTTTTTAGGATAAGCCGTCATAATCAAATATAATCCAAAATACGGTCAAAAAGAGAAAAATCCACAGATAGAGAAGAAAGGAAATACTAGATCTAATTCTATGTTTCTTCATCTATTCTATTAATTTGATTCTAGGTTTTCCAAACTCAGATTTTGAGTAGAATCAAATTAATGAATACTTAGATGGTATTTCCGATCTATTTCTAATCTAAGTATTCGGCGGATCATCACCACCCAAAAACAACGATTTATCCCAAATCGGCGCGTAGACTCGCGTGGCCTTGTGGATTCAAGGTGCAACCGCTCTCGTGGATTCGGAGCGAGGTACGTTCGTGGATTCAAAGCGTGCTACTGGGTGAAGCCCGTGGATTCGGTCGGACGTCGTGGAGTCGACGTTGGACGTCGTGGATTCGGCGTTGGACGCAGATCGTGGATTCGAGAAGCGTTGCGGAGCGAGCGGAGAAGATCAACTAGGAGCGTATGGAAAAAGGTTGAGTCGTCTGTGAGTACGGTATATCACCTTTGTACGTGTTATAATTCTAGTGGATTTCACCGTGTTATCGGTCCCGTGGTTTTTTACTCCGGTTTGGAGTTTTCCACGTAAAAATCTCTGCGTGTTATTTATTTTTCCGCATTGGGTTTTATATCGCAAAGATTTTTGAGTGTTTATTGTTTACACCTATTCACCCCCCTCTAGGTGTTTTTTCCCCTATTTAGATCCAATTATACATAACCCAACATCATTATCCAAAGAAACTAGGTTATATTTTCCAGAAACTTTGTTTGAAACAACATAGCAATTATTTTCCGATCTAACCCCTTTTAAAAAGAATACCTGGTCCTTATCAGTTACAACACATTCTACAGAAGAAAAATTAACTGAGAACCCATTGTCACAAAGTTGATTTATTCTAATGAGGTTAGTCTTTAGGCCTTCAACAAATAAAACATTGTACAAAACCGGGCCTTCTGGAATAGCGATTGTTCCCTTTCCAACAATTTTGGAAGATCGACCGTTTCCGAAAACAACATGTCCTCCGGAGATTTTCTCTAAAGTTTGAAAACTGTTTTTGTCACCGGTCATGTGACGGGAACAACCACTGTCCAGATACCAAGACGAGTTGTCATATGCGTGTAGAGAAGTATGAACAACAAGACAAGGGAAAATTTTACCTTTGCGCACCCAAACCTTTTTGGACTGCGTTGGCAATGAATGTGAAGTTGATACCTTTGGTGAAAGCGTCTTGAATGATCCATCGCTTTTCCTTGACGTCGTCGTCTTGTTTAATGTACTACCAATGTTCTTTCCTTTTGAAAGATCCTTCTTTGATTTGCGGGGAGTGAACTCATTGGTAGTAGTTGCAAGATGTGCTTGATTTGTTCTTTGCGCTCCATCCTTGCAATTTCTTCTTATGTGCCCTGCATAACCACAACGAAAACATACCTTTGTTCTTGACGATCCCGAAGAGGGTGAGGTAGGGTTGTTGTCGTTGTATGCTGTGAATTCCGTCGTCGGAGGAGGAGTTACCGACTGGGGCACAAAAACTGTTCCACTCGAACTAGGAATGTCTCCAGTTTGAGTGTATCCGAGGCCGAATCGGTTTGTTTGACCAAGACCAAGCAATTTATCCAACTTGCTCCTTCCAGAAGAAAATCTCTTTAAATCATCCTTGAGTTGGAAAATGGTCTTTGTCATCTCTATTTTTTCTTGTCGGGCCTCGGTGTAGAGCTTCAAGAAGTAACCAGCTTTGTCAATCATTGTTACATGTATCTTCTCGAAATGCTCATTTTTCTCTTGAAGTGAAGCATTTGCTTTTATCAGGTTATCCCTTTTCACTTCAAGACCGGTCGAGAGAGAAGTTACCCTTTTTACTTCTTCTTCGAGATCCTGCAATCTCCCTCTCAACCCCTTGTTTTGCTTAGCCAGTTTCTTTGAATCCCTCAAAAGTCTATGGTAGGCTAGAGCAAAATCTTCACCTTCAGAGTTACTCGATTCGTCGTCCGTTGCAGTTTTTTCAACCTGGGAGGAGTTGGACAATGAATCGGATGTACTTGCCATTAAGCATATGAAGGGTGAAGATGTGGACGCGTGGAACGCCGTTGCGTTATTCTCTTCATCACTTGAAGATGACTCATTTGACGTTGAGGTGTCATTCCAAGTGACGGCTTGCATCGCTTTCCACTTGGACGGATTCTTATTTGGACACTCCGTTGAGATGTGGCCGTATCCTCGGCACTTGAAGCATTGGACTTGTCCTTCTGAGCTTTTCTTATCCTTTGAAAAACTTTCTTGCTTTCTTGACTTGTGGCTTGAAAAACCTTTGCCTTTCTTCCACTTTCCGGAGGATGAAGTTTTACTTGAATTACCCCTTCGAAAATTTCGGCGAAAATTTCTTGTCAAGAGAGCAAGCTGCTTCTCAAAGTCCTCCATAGATAGGTTCTCGTCATCGCCTGAGGAGGATGAATCCGCGTCTTCTTCTTTTGTTGTTTTCAACGCAAAACCTGAAGACTTAGAAGTAGATGCTTTTCCAGAAGAATAGTTAGTAGGAAATGTCATTTCATATGTTTGTAATGAACCAACTAATTCTTCTACACGGATTTCGTCCGGGTGTTTAATAGTTTCAATGGCCGTAACCTTGGAACGAAATCTTTCAGGAAGAGTTCTTAAGATCTTTCTTACAATTTTAAATTCTGGAATTTTCTCTCCCAAGTTAGCACATGTGTTTACGATGTCTTGCAATCGTGTATAGTAGTCTGTGAATGATTCATTTTCTGCCATGAAAATAGAGTCAAATCTGCTCGTAAGCATTTGCAGCTTTTGAATCTTCACAAGGTTAGTTCCCTCATGTGTAACTTGAAGAACATCCCAGATTTCTTTCGCAGTCTCACATGCCGAGGCGCGAGAGAATTCTGTTTGTGATAAGGCATTAAATAAAGCATTAATTCCTTTGCCATTGTAAGAAGATAAGTCTATCTCTTCCTTGGTCCATTTCGACCTAGGTTTAATGGTGTGAACATCAACAATAACTTCAGTTGGATTTGACCATCCTAACTCGATAGATCGCCACACCCGTTCGTCGATGGAAATAAGAAATGCTTTCATCCGTACTTTCCAGTAGGTATAATTTGTTCCATCGAAAAACGGGGGTCTGTTGATGTTTCCACCTTCAGCCATTGTTTACAACCCTATTCCCGTTCTGATACCAATTGTTGGGTTATGTTAAGATATGGATCTAAATAGGGGAAAAACCACCTAGAGGGGGGATGAATAGGTGTAAACAATAAACACTCAAAAATCGTTGCGCTATAAAACCCAACGCGGAAATGAAAATATAACACGCAAGATTTTTACGTGGAAAACTCCAAAACCGGAGTAAAAAACTACGGGACCGATAACACGGCGAAATCCACTAGAATTATAACACGTACATAGGTGATATACCGTACTCACAGACGACTCGACCTTTTTCCATACGCTCCTAGTAGATCTTCTCCGTTCGCTCCGCAACGCTCCTCGAATCCACGATTAGCGTCCAACGCCGAATCCACGGCGTCCAACGTCGAATCCACGACGTCCAACCGAATCCACAGTCTTCACCCAGTAGCACGTCTCGAATCCACGAACGTACCTTGCTCCGAATCCACGAGAGCGGTAGCACCTTGAATCCACAAGGCCACGCGAGTCCACACACCGATTTTGGGAAAATCGTTGTTTTTGGGTGGTGATGATCCGCCGAATACTTAGATCAAAGATAGATCGGAAATACCATCTAAGTATTCATTAATTTGATTCTACTCAAAATCTGAGTATGAAAACCTAGAATCAAATTAATTAATATAGATGAAGAAACATTGATGTAATCTTGTTATTTCCTTTCTTCTCTATATGTGGATCTCTCTCTTTTTGACCGTATTTAGGTTTTTCTTTGATTACCTCGGATTCCTACGGAAAAATAAATCGTAGGGTTTATTTATAGGTTAGAAACCGTTGGAAGAGGATAAGAATTAAAAACTGACCTAATCTGGAATTTTGCAGGACGACGGTCCGGACTGGAATTGGCGGTCCGGACTGTCGTGGCTTAAACAGACAATTTCCAGAAAAACATACGTTCGGGGTCCGGACTGAAATACCACAGTCCGGACTGTTCATGCAATTCCTTCAGAATTAACGTTCGGGGTCCGGACTGAAATACCACGGTCCGGACTGACCAAGCAATTCCATCAGAATTAACGTTCGGGGTCCGGACTGAGATACCACGGTCCGGACTTGAATTGCGCATGAACTACCCTATGTTCGGGGTCCGGACTGTAGTGCCCGATCCGGATCCTGAACATGTAGTATGTCCAGTTTTTTGATTTTTATGCAATTAAAAATTCATCCAAGTGTTTCTACACTATAAGAAGTATTCGGATCATCAAAATTAAATAGTTAAACGTACCTGATCCTTTTGAATTCTTCTTTCTTGAGATTGAGGTATATGATCCAAACTTCTTTATCTTCAATCTTCAAGACTTAACACTTTCACGAAATACGCCAAAACAAGTTCCTTAACAGCAGGAAGGATACCCCGGTGATCTGTGAAAATGAACTCCTCTAGTCCAACTCGCGGAAAGGTCATTGATCTCCTTCCACTATCTGCAGTTGCACGATACCGCACCAACTGGTCCATCCTGTGTGCTCTATCTAAGTCGTGGAGTTGTCACAGAACCGTAACACCTGCCGGTATAATTCCAAGTCTCAACTGTACTGGACACGATCCACAAGGCTCCCCCACATGCACCACACCAACAGGAATCTGTACCTCTAGTGCACGTGGTAACAACTCTACCTCCAGTCCATACAGGAAAGCCAAAAACACTCAACTCAAACTGCTGTAAAGAAAGCATGCCCGCGACAACCTAGTCCAGTGCCGTAGCGCCCTCCAACCGGGCGGTACAGACTCATCCGCTCGATGTAGGTGGTCGTCGCTCAGTCGGCCTCTGCTCACACTGGGGTGACAAATGCGGTCCTACGTAGACAACCAATCCATGCTACCGCCGCGCCACTCTGATGTAGGTGCTGATGCTGCCATCGGGATCCTCCCGATCTCTGGCATCTCTGAAATCCGCTATCCTGGAAAGAATTCAGAAATGCCTCTGCCGACCGATCTATGCTCCATCCCCCGTCACGAGCTCAAAAATCCAGAACTCGCCTCTGGCGGCAGGTCCCTATCCAATGGAACTGCAACGCCACGCTCCATACACCACGCCAACTCCATCGAAGCGTCAATATCCGTAATGGAGGGACCAACTAAACTGAAAGGTATCCTGGCACAATCCACTCCCAATCACACATATCCTATGCGCCTCGTCCCTCGAAACCTGGAGCGCGCAGTTCGACCACTGCATAAACTCCCTAGCACAGGGAGGCTCTCAAATAGTCTCTCCATCACCACCAACCCCAATTCTGCCAACAAGGGCTCCCACTCAAACCTATGAATCGGGATGGTTCAGACTGCCGGGGCTGACTTCATCGATCGATGATGTCCCAAAACTCATCTACTATCCGCTATCCACCCTGCATCGGTGCCTCGGCACTACTCGTCAGCACGGAGGGGGTTGCTCGCTCCATCGGTGCCACTGGTACAACTGAATATGTCACTGCATAGGAAGAAAGTGCTGGAGGACTCTCAAGCGGTACTGCAACTGGCTATGCTCTCTGCTCCAACAGGCGCATCAAACGTTTCATGATCTCCTCCTGGCGTCGGGCAGCCTCCGACAACTGTGCCATCTGGATCCATGAATAACTCAATTCTCTCTCTCTATCGCTGGCAACATCTACATCAAAGCTGGTATCCTCCTCAGCTTTATCTCTTCCAAGCTACACTGGCCTTGCATAGTCCAAGAGCTTTGACCTCTGTCGCTAACATAGGCTAGGAACAAAACCTTCCGAAGTCAGAAGGCATACTCTCTCAACTTGGCCAACAACTTCTTCTCTCTTAGAAGTTGCAGCGTTATCCCCAAGTGCCCTCATGCTCTAGATCACCTCGGAAATAATCCAAGCATCCACGACGGGTACGACCACCAACCCGTCCACACATAGCTGGCGTATACACAATTTATCCAATCATAAGGGCGGCAGGGCATTAGTCAATCCCATCGACCTCACCGTGAACTCATGATGCACCTGCCGATTCCTGAACACCATCAGGGCACAGCCCTCGGCTGCAAGGTTCCAGAAAGCTATCTATCTCACAAAGGGGCATTTGCCGAAAAACAACCCCAAACCTGTCTGTGCTCGAGCCATCATAGAACCCTCACCGTTGTGTACTCACAACGTGGCATCACTGCCGTGTACCAACGGCGTGGCATCATATTCCAGTATCAAACTCTAGGATCCTCACGGTCATATACCTACGACGTGGCTCTGGGTCATTCAGGCCCGCTTGATCCATCAGATCCCGCAACTGCGCTATCAGCTCTCTATCTGACTCTGTCTTACGGGTGATACTCCAAGAGGTGCTGTCGAAGTCGGCGCGGTCTCCAAAACCACGTCATCAATTCCTCAATCTCGGTCACACTAAACGGCGGCTTCAATATCAGACCAGGTAGACACTCTCCCGGGATCACACGGCGATAAGGATATTCCTTAGTCCCGGTGCCGCCGTAGGCATCTGCTCTAGAATTACTAGCAAAACGATGCGACCACAACTCAACCTCTGTCGTGCTCTAGCATCCTCTAAAAGCACACTCCTCCTGCCCTAGTCCACGGAGGGTCATTGTCCTCTTTCGACATTCCACGATAGCAAAACAACGGGATAACTAATCCCTATCCAACCACGTAACAACATCTCTAAACTGATGTAGGACTGGCAACACTCATCCATGTGCTATACGTGATCTGGAACCTGATCCTCACGTGCATAAGCCAACAGTCTCATATTTAGTCCATGCGAGGCTACCCCTGCTCTACTGAAGCAGACACAAGCGGTGCCGGCATCAACATGCTCTAACTTCGATGACCACAAGGAAAAACCACACTAGGTAAGACGCGATCCACTATCCATGCGTCCTCTAACCGGCTGCACAAACTCATCCACTAGATGCTGGTGGCCATCGCTCAATCAGCCTCGGCATCACGGCTCTGACATACTCACCCTGGCACTGATGCTGGTGCCTCTACTGTCGAGAACCTCCTAGTCTCTGTCTCCCATGAGGACAATGATCCTGAGACTGGAATCATGGCAACCTCGATCCACTCACCTATCCCAAAATCCGACAATGCTAGACGTCTCTCACTGAAACTGGTCCCTCGGTCTTCGTCCCTCCTAGACGTGATCACTGATCCTCGGTCAACCCATCGAGCATGTCCAAACGCTGCATCTAAAGTTGGCACTTGCCAAGAATATACAAAGAGATAGATATCCCGATGCAGTCCCCTCTCGATCAGATCAACCTCCAAACCTCATCCTGGGCAGCAAGGGGGGGGGTACACTGCTCAACCGTCGTAGAAACTCGCCCTAGAACATCCACTGCGCTCCCGGTGGTCCAACAGAACGAACTCGACGCCACCAACTCTCGGCGTTTTTATCCAAAAGTGCATGACCAAGCGCCCTGATGCTTCTCCTGGATGAACAAATCCTCGAACAGCTCTTCTATAGCAGCGATCCAGTTCTCGGCCTCCCAAGGCTCCAAACTCTATCCCAAAATCTGCAGGGGATGGAACTGGATGAAGTAAAACAACATGTCAGCAACCTCTCGCTGCTTCTGCACCATCAATGGTGCGATCAGGGTCGAAATCGACAATGTCGCGGCCGGAAGTACTACTGGCGATACCCCGGGAGATGCTCTCAGCTCAAACATGCGCATCACGCACTCCATGTTCTTTTCCTGGCGCCGCATCGCCTCAAACATCAGGGCTACTTTGGCCCGTAACTCCTAGACCTCTCTCTGGTCTGTCCAATAGCCTCCCGTCGTTAGGGCTCCTCATCCAAGGTCAAACACGCCCTTGCCGTTGCACGGCGTCTCGGAGGCAACGAATAACTGCAACAGAACAAACATTAGGACCAAGAACTCTCTCGACCCAATCAAGCGAAAGTCTAGAACATGTTACCCTTACTAAAGCATTATGTTGTCTGCAGCCAACATAATCATCTTTAGAGAAATAACATGTGAGATCACTCGCCCCAATCCTCTGGGGGAGGTACAAACTCAATCAAGACTCTCGCTAAAGTCACGTCTCTCTCGACAGTCATCCTACAGTCCAACCAATAGCCTAGGGTCTCTAAGTCCTCAATGACCTATATACCTAGGCACTGATACCACCTAATCTGTCACGCCCCGGGGTCGAAACTGCGACCCGGGCCCGCCAACAGATCCACCGTCTGTGCGGAAACTGCCGCACAGACGAAGCGTCTATCCTGCAAAAGATCTATAGCTAACATGTATCAGAGCTGAAAAAGAACTAATAGCTATAGAAATCAACTGAACATCCGGATAAATGAAAGTCCTCAATACATAGTTTGATAAGCTATGAAAAAAAACAATTCTCACAAGTCTCTCAGAATGTCCAGTACAAAAGTGGAGTCATAAAATAAAAACGGGTACATCTACCTCTGACTCTCAATGCTGGTAAGGAACTAATCGGCCACGTCCTCACCTCGATCTGCTGTCTCCGCGCGAACCAAGCCGGAACAGCTACCCCAACCTGTCACCGCAGCGGGTGTGAGATCTACTGCAGAAGGCAGATCTCAGTGGGTACCGTCCAAATATCCACGGTATGCCCACTAAGTCTACTGGAGGCAAAAAAGATAGATATGCAGATAGATAGATAGATAGATAAGCTGAAGGAAAACTACAGCTAATATGTCTCAAACATAATGCTCAAAAGGAAACTCTATCATAAACATGCTATGCATACTCTCGCCTACTGCTAAATGCCTCAGTATCAATGCTCTCTGGAAAAACCATCTAAGAACATAATATGTAACTACCCGCTCAAAACACCCAATCTCAAAGACTGCCAAAACTGGCTCAGTTCAGCCTGCGCCTGTCGTCTAGGAACGCACCTGCCCACTACACGCATCCACAAGAGGACGGGATTTACGTGGGGCGTCCTAAACCGACCGTCTCAATCTCACTCAAGAATCCACCTGGTAACTCGGCCAGGGGCATGCAACCACCTAGTAACTCGGCCAGGGACAATGTAACCACCTGGTAACTCGTCCAGGGGCAAGTAACCACCTGGTAACTTCGGCCAGGGGCATCAACACAATCTACGCATCCGGAGCGTGACCCGAGGGGAGCGACCCCAACGAGTATCAAGCATCTCATCTGTCTCAAAAGCGGCATATGCAGGCTATGGTCCCACGATCAAACAGATCGGCAACTCGGGCTCAAAAGCACAACTCGTCGGAATAAGACCGCCCGACGACTCAACAGGAAATGCCCAAATCCTCACATAATTCCTGTTCGGAGAACCCGCTACGACTCAATCTGATAATGCATACCCATGGCTAAAGTCGGAAACCTCCACGACTCGATTCCTGCCAGAACCCCCAAAACTCTCGAAGCTAAGTGGGAGAACCATCTCCACCACTAAATCAGAACACAATCCATGATCTAGAGTAAATCAATCAGGGAATAAGTTCTCAATCTCTCACACGGGAGGCCTGGAAATTCTGAACGACTGCCACCTACATCCCTATCAAACAAGACAGGCTGTAGGCATAGCCCCCATAGCTTCCGCCCCGAACTGGAAAATGCTAAAACTCTCACATGACACTAGAAAGTCATCTCACAATGCTCTAAAAATCTACTCGGCCCCCCGGCACGAGTACAAATGCACCTCGATCTACCTGGACCATTCATAATACTCTAATATTTAAAAACCCTTTAATATGAGTTTCACTTAAAACCGTTTACAAAATTATTATGAAGGTCCAGATAGGATCCCGAATCTCAAGAAACATGGCGTCCTAGTGTCGAATGGTCTCTAGATCATGCTAAAACTAACAGGGGCTCAGGAAAATATTACTATAATTTTCTAGGCAACTATCAGATTTAATTACAGAGGAAAACATAATAAACATGTCAAATGCATTCAGGAGCACTAAGGGCATTCCATAAATTTTGGAGAAATTCCAACCTACCTCGGTTTGCCACCATTGCTTGTCGACACTTGCAATTGGGCTCCGCGCGATTACCTTGCCTCCACGTGGTCCGCACGCAAAACGAAGCCAACTGCCGGAGTCCGCACGCAAAACGGAGCACGCCGCCCGGGTCCGCACGCAAACAGGCACGCCCGCTTGGAACCCGCACGCAAAACGTAGTCCGCACTCAAAACGGAGCATGGTGCCGGAACCACACGCAAAACGGAGTCCGCATGCAAAACGGACGACGGTGCCGGAACCCGCACTCAAATGGAGTTTCTCGCATCGCAAAACGAGCACGGTGCTGGAACGCCGCACGCAAAACGAGTCCTCACGCAAACGGAGCCGCCGTCCGGGTCTGCACGCAAAACTGTTGCATTACAACACGTTCCCTAACACACAGTAAGAGCAGGGTCAATCCAATGTCCAAAATAACGCCCCAACAACTGTGCCAAAATTACCGCAAAAACACACGCGGGACCTACCTCGACAGCGTCGCGCCGCCCAACCTGCTCCTGAAACAGCTCGCGTAGCCCGTTCGCGAGGTCCACGGCGCACCGCCGCAACCCCACAAAATCCCCTCCCGTTCAC
>CM055071.1:30542764-30757748 GCA_029204045.2 Tillandsia leiboldiana
TAAGATAGATCGGAAATACCATCTAAGTAGCAGTAATTGATTTACTCAAAATCGAAGTATGAAACCTAGAATCAAATAATTAATATAGATGAAGAAACATTGATGTAATCTTGTTATTTCCATTTCTTCTCTAGATGTGGATCTCTCTCTTTTGACCGTATTTAGGTTTTTCTTTGATTACCTCGGTTCCTACGGAAAAATAATCGTAGGGTTTATTTATAGGTTAGAAACCGTTGGAAGAGGATAAGAATAAAACTGACCTAATCTGGAATTTTGCAGGACGAACGGTCGACTGGAATTGGCGGTCCGGCCTGTCGTGGCTTTAACAGACAATTTCCAGAAAAACATACGTTCGGGGTCCGGACTGAAATTCCACAGTCGGGACTGTTCATGGCAATTCTTCAGAATTAACGTTCGGGGTCCGGACTGTGAATACCACGGTCCGGACTGACCAAGCAATTCCATCAGAATTAACGTTCGAGGGTCCGGACTGAGATACCACGGTCCGGACTTGAATTGCGCATGAACTACCCTATGTTCGGGGTCCGGACTGTAGTGCCCGATCCGGATCCTGAACATGTAGTTGGTCCAGTTTTTTTGATTTTTATGCAATTAAAAATTCATCCAAGTGTTTCTACACTATAAGAGTATTCGGATCATCAAAATTAAATAGTTAAACGTACTGATCCTTTTGAATTCTTCTTTCTTGAGATTGAGGTATATGATCCAAACTTCTTTATCTTCAATCTTCAAGACTTAACACTTCACGAAATACGCCAAAACAAGTTCCTTAACAGCAGGAAGGATACCCCGGTGATCTGTGGAAAATGAACTCCTCTAGTCCAACTCGCGGAAAGGTCATGATCTCCTTCCACTATCTGCAGTTGCACGATACCGCACCAACTGGTCCATCCTGTGTGCTCTATCTAAGTCGTGGAGTTGTCACAGAACCGTAACACCTGCCGGTATAATTCCAAGTCTCAACTGTAACTGGACACGATCCACAAGGCTCCCCCACATGCACCCACACCAACAGGAATCTGTACCTCTAGTGCACGTGGTAACAATCTACCTCCAGTCCATACAGGAAAGCCAAAAACACTCAACTCAAACTGCTGTAAAGAAAGCATGCCGCGAAACACCTAGTCCAGTGCCGTTAGCGCCCTCCAACCGGCGGTACAGACTCATCCGCTCGATGTAGGTGGTCGTCGCTCAGTCGGCCTCTGCTCCTCACTGGGGTGACAATGCGGTCCTACGTAGACAAACAATCCATGCTACCGCCGCGCCACTCTGATGTAGGTGCTGATGCTGCCATCGGGATCCTCCCGATCTATGGCATCTCTGAAATCCGCTATCCTGGAAAGAATTCGAAAATGCCTCTGCCGACCGATCTATGCTCCATCCCCGTCACGAGCTCAAAATCCAGAACTCGCCTCTGGCGGCAGGTCCCTATCCAATGGAACTGCAACGCCACGCTCCATACACCACGCCAACTCCATCGAAGCGTCAATATCCGTAATGGAGGGACCACTAAACGAAAGGTATCCTGGCACAATCACTCCCAATCACACATATCCTATGCGCCTCGTCCCTCGAAAACTGGAGCGCGCAGTTCGACCACTGCATAAACTCCCTAGCACAGGGAGGCTCTCAAATAGTCTCTCCATCACCACCAACCCCATTCTGCCAACAAGGGCTCCCACTCAAACCTATGAATCGGGATGTTCAGACTGCCGGGGCTGACTTCATCGATCGATGATGTCCCAAAACTCATCTACTATCCGCTATCCACCCTGCATCGGTGCCTCGGCACTACTCGTCAGCACGGAGGGGGTTGCTCGCTCCATCGGTGCCACTGGTACAACTGAATATGTCACTGCATAGGAAGAAAGTGCTGGAGGACTCTCAAGCGGTACTGCAACTGGCTATGCTCTCTGCTCCAACAGGCGCATCAAACGTTTCAGATCATCCTCCTGGCGTCGGGCAGCCTCCGACAACTGTGCCATCTGGATCCATGAATAACTCAATTCTCTCTCTCTATCGCTGGCAACATCTACATCAAAGCTGGTACCCTCCTCAGCTTTATCTCTTCCAAGCTACACTGGCCTTGCATAGTCCAAGAGCTTTGACCTCTGTCGCTAACATAGGCTAGGAACAAAACCTTCGAAGTCAGAAGGCATACTCTCTCAACTTGGCCAACAACTTCTTCTCTCTTAGAAGTTGCAGCGTTATCCCCAAGTGCCCTCATGCTCTAGATCACCTCGGAAATAATCCAAGCATCCACGACGGGTACGACCACCAACCGTCCACACATAGCTGGCGTATACACAATTTATCCAATCATAAGGGCGGCAGGGCATTAGTCAATCCCATCGACCTCACCGTGAACTCATGATGCACCTGCCGATTCTGAACACCCATCAGGGCACAGCCCTCGGCTGCAAGGTTCCAGAAAGCTATCTATCTCACAAAGGGGCATTTGCCGAAAAACAACCCCAAACCTGTCTGTGCTCGAGCCATCATAGAACCCTCACCGTTGTGTACTCACAACGTGGCATCACTGCCGTTGTACCAACGGCGTGGCATCATATTCCAGTATCAAACTCTAGGATCCTCACGGTCATATACCTACGACGTGGCTCTGGGTCATTCAGGCCCGCTTGATCCATCAGATCCCGCAACTGCGCTATCAGCTCTCTATCTGACTCTGTCTTACGGGTGATACTCCAAGAGGTGCTGTCGAAGTCGGCGCGGTCTCCAAAACCACGTCATCAATTCCTCAATCTCGGTCACACTAAACGGCGGCTTCAATATCAGACCAGGTAGACACTCTCCCGGGATCACACGGCGATAAGGATATTCCTTAGTCCCGGTGCCGCCGTAGGCATCTGCTCTAGAATTACTAGCAAAACGATGCGACCACAACCTCAACCTCTGTCGTGCTCTAGCATCCTCTAAAAGCACACTCCTCCTGCCCTAGTCCACGGAGGGTCATTGTCCTCTTTCGACATTCCACGATAGCAAAACAACGGGATAACTAATCCCTATCCAACCACGTAACAACATCTCTAAACTGATGTAGGACTGGCAACACTCATCCATGTGCTATACGTGATCTGGAACCCTGATCCTCACGTGCATAAGCCAACAGTCTCATATTTAGTCCATGCGAGGCTACCCCTGCTCTACTGAAGCAGACACAAGCGGTGCCCGGCATCAACATGCTCTAACTTCGATGACCACAAGGAAAAACCACACTAGGTAAGACGCGATCCACTATCCATGCGTCCTCTAACCGGCTGCACAAACTCATCCACTAGATGCTGGTGGCCATCGCTCAATCAGCCTCGGCATCACGGCTCTGACATACTCACCCCTGGCACTGATGCTGGTGCCTCTACTGTCGAGAACCTCCTAGTCTCTGTCTCCCATGAGGACAATGATCCTGAGACTGGAATCATGGCAACCTCGATCCCACTCACCTATCCCAAAATCCGACAATGCTAGACGTCTCTCACTGAAACTGGTCCCTCGGTCTCGTCCCTCCTAGAGTGATCACTGATCCCTCGGTCAACCCATCGAGCATGTCCAAACGCTGCATCTAAAGTTGGCACTTGCCCAAGAATATACAAAGAGATAGATATCCCGATGCAGTCCCCTCTCGATCAGATCAACCTCAAACCTCTACTCCTGGGCAGCATAGGGGGGGGTACACTGCTCAAACCGTCGTAGAAACTCGCCCTAGAACATCCACTGCGCTCCCGGTGGTCCAACAGAACGAACTCGACGCCACCAACTCTCGGCGTTTTTACCAAAAGTGCATGACCAAGCGCCCTGATGCTTCTCCTGGATGAACAATCCTCGAACAGCTCTTCTATAGCAGCGATCCAGTTCTCGGCCTCCCCCAAGGCTCCAAACTCTCTATCCACAAAATCTGCAGGGGATGGAACTGGATGAAGTAAAACAACATGTCAGCAAACTCTCGCTGCTTCTGCACCATCAATGGTGCGATCAGGGTCGAAATCGACAATGTCGCGGCCGGAAGTACTACTGGCGATACCCCGGGAGATGCTCTCAGCTCAAACATGCGCATCACGCACTCCATGTTCTTTTCCTGGCGCCGCATCGCCTCAAACATCAGGGCTACTTTGGCCCGTAACTCCTAGACCTCTCTCTGGTCTGTCCAATAGCCTCCCGTCGTTAGGGCTCCTCATCCAAGGTCAAACACGCCCTTGCCGTTGCACGGCGTCTCGGAGGCAACGAATAACTGCAACAGAACAAACATTAGGACCAAGAACTCTCTCGACCCAATCAAGCGAAAGTCTAGAACATGTTACCCTTACTAAAGCATTTATGTTGTCTGCAGCCAACATAATCATCTTTAGAGAAATAACATGTGAGATCCACTCGCCCCAATCCTCTGGGGAGGTACAAACTCACTCAAGACTCTCGCTAAAGTCACGTCTCTCTCGACAGTCATCCTACAGTCCAACCAATAGCCTAGGGTCTCTAAGTCCTCAATGACCTATATACCTAGGCACTGATACCACCTAATCTGTCACGGCCCACGGGGTCGAAACTGCGACCCGGGCCCGCCAACAGATCCACCGTCTGTGCGGAAACTGCCGCACAGACGAAGCGTTCTATCCTGCAAAAGATCTATAGCTAACATGTATCAGAGCTGAAAAAGAACTAATAGCTATAGAAATCAACTGAACATCCGGATAAATGAAAGTTCCTCAATACAGATAGTTTGATACGCTATGAAAAAAAACAATTCTCACAAGTCTCTCAGAATGTCCAGTACAAAAGTGGAGTCATAAAATAAAACGGGTACATCTACCTCTGACTCTCAATGCTGGTAAGGAACTAATCGGGCCACGTCCTCACCTCGATCTGCTGTCTCCGCGCGAACCAAGACGGACAGGCTACCCCCAACCTGTCACCGCAGCGGGTGTGAGATCTACTGCAGAAGGCAGATCTCATGTGGGTACGTCCAAATATCCACGGTATGCCCACTAAGTCTACTGGAGGCAAAAAAGATAGATATGCAGATAGATAGATAGATAGATAAGCTGAAGGAAAACTACAGCTAATATGTCTCAAACATAATGCTCAAAAGGAAACTCTATCATAAACATGCTATGCATACTCTCGCTACTGCTAAAATGCCTCAGTATCAATGCTCTCTGGAAAAACCATCTAAGAACATAATATGTAACTACCCGCTCAAAACACCCAATCTCAAAGACTGCCAAAACTGGCTCAGTTCAGCCTGCGCCTGTCGTCTAGGAACGCACCTGCCCACTACCACGCATCCACAAGAGGACGGGATTTACGTGGGGCGTCCTAAACCGACCGTCTCAATCTCACTCAAGAATCCACCTGGTAACTCGGCCAGGGGCATGCAACCACCTAGTAACTCGGCCAGGGACAAGTAACCACCTGGTAACTCGGCCAGGGGCAAGTAACCACCTGGTAACTCGGCCAGGGGCATCAACACATCTACGCATCCGGAGCGTGACCCGAGGGGAGCGACCCCAACGAGTATCAAGCATCTCATCTGTCTCAAAAGCGGCATATGCAGGCTATGGTCCACGATCAAACAGATCGGCAACTCGGTGCTCAAAAGCACAACTCAGTCGGAATAAGACTCCACGACTCAACAGGAAATGCCCAAATCCTCACATAATCTGTCGGAGAACCCTCTACGACTCAATCTGATAATGCATAACCCATGGCTAAGTCGGGAAACCTCCACGACTCGATCTGCCAGAACCCCCAAAACTCTCGAAGCTAAGTGGGAGAACCATCTCCACCACTAAATCAGAACACAATCCATGATCTAGAGTAAATCAATCAGGGAATAAGTTCTCAATCTCTCACACGGGAGGCCTGGAAATTCTGAACGACTGCCACCTACATCCCTATCAAACAAGAACAGGCTGTAGGCATAGCCGCCCATAGCTTCCGCCCCCGAACTGGAAAATGCTAAAACTCTCACATGACACTAGAAAGTCATCTCACAATGCTCTAAAAATCTACTCGGCCCCCCGGCACGAGTACAAATGCACCTCGATCTACCTGGACCATTCATAATACTCTAAATATTTAAAAACCCTTTAAAATATGAGTTTCACTTAAAACCGGTTACAAAATTATTATGAAGGTCCAGATAGATCCCGAATCTCAAGAAAACATGCCGTCTAGTGTCGAATGGTCTCTAGATCATGCTAAAACTAACAGGGGCTCAGGAAAATATTACTATAATTTTCTAGGCAACTATCAGATTTAATTACAGAGGAAAAACATAATAAACATGATCAAAATGCATTCAGGAGCACTAAAGGGCATTCCATAAATTTTGGAGAAATTCCAACCTACCTCGGTTTGCCACCAATTGCTTGTCGACACTTGCAATTGGGCTCCGCGCGATTACCTTGCCTCCACGTGGTCCGCACGCAAAACGAAGCCAACTGCCGGAGTCCGCACGCAAAACGGAGCACGCCGCCGGGGTCCGCACGCAAAACGGAGCACGCCCGCTGGAACCCGCACGCAAAACGGAGTCCGCACGCAAAACGGAGCATGGTGCCGGAACCAGCACGCAAAACGGAGTCGGCATGCAAAACGGAGCACGGTGCCGGAACCCGCACGCAAAATGGAGTTCGCACGCAAAACGGAGCACGGTGCCGGAACCCGCACGCAAAACGGAGTCCGCACGCAAAACGGAGCACGCCGTCAGGGTCTGCACGCAAAACGGTGCAGTACAACACGGTCCCTAACACACATAAGAGCAAGGGGTCAAATCCAATGTCCAAAAGAACGCCCCAAAACTGTGCCAAAAATACCGCAAAAACAACACGCGGGACCTACCTCGACAGCGTCGCGCCGCCCAACCGGCTCCTGAAACAGCTCGCGCGCTTCGCGAGGTCCACGGCGCACCGCCGCACCCCACAAAATCCCCTCCCGTTCACTCTCTCTCGCTCGGTTGGAGAAGAAGAAAAAGGGGAGAAGAAATGGCGTGCGGGGAGGAAAAGGAAGAAGAAGAGAAGAAAGAGAGGAGGGGAGGGCTCCCGTGGACCGGGTCCACGGTGCACCGCCCAAGGGGCCCTGCTGCCAGGCGGTCCACCGCACAGGGGCGCGCGGGCCAGGCGTAGGCGCGCGCCCCCTGCGCCACGCGGCGCGCGCCCCGCGTGCCACGCGGGCGCCGCACCCGTGCGCTACACGCGCGCGGGACACCGCACCGCCACACGGGCGCGCACCCAATCCCGCGCGGGCTCCAGTAGGGGCCTGCCACGTGGCGGCCCCTCCGCGATTCCGCTGCGCTGAAGGCGCGCTTCCCCAGCGCGCCTGCAACCGCCCCTGCGCCGTACGCCCGCCTCGAGCCGCGCGCCACCTCGGGATCCGAGCCACCACCTCGGGATCCTTGCCGACTCGGAATTCGCGCACGCGCCTCGAAAAACGTTCGCGTCACCCGGGCTCCGAAAAAAGCAAGTAAATAGTCCATTCTCAACGATTTCGCGCGCTGAATCCAAAAACGATGTCCGATTGGCCAAATTCTCACCCGAAATTTTGCCAAAAGCCCCCGGAAAGCCCACATGATCCGATTTTCGCGCCGGGTCCATTTCTAAAATCCGTTTTGCCAAAATCCAACTCTAAAAATTCCTGAAGGCATCCGGAGAGGTGATCTTTTATCCAAACTTCGCCCAGAGTCCAAATTTGACATCCGTGACGCGCGAAATCACTTATAAACACTCGACGGGTCCACCAATTCCCACGTGATCTCTTTTTAAGCCCGAAGTCCAACACTTGTGTCCAAATCACACACAAACACCACCGACACACCACGCAGGCCTCCAGTGATGCAAACTAAAACCCAAATTGCACCACAAATCCATTTCTTGGGCCCGACACGCGCACAAACACTCCCAAAGGCCACTAATCCGACAGTAATCTCTTAAGTGGGGATTCGGGTCCTCACACAAAATACAGTCACCCAATCTACACTGACTGCCACATGGGGTCCAGTCAAACCTGCGTGTCACGCCCCGGGGTCGAAACTGCGACCCGGGCTCGCCAACAGATCCGCCGACTGTACGGAAACTGCCGTACAGACGAAGCGTCTACCCTGCAAGTCAGATCTATAGCTAAACATGTATCAGAGCTGAAATAAAAGTAGAAGCTATAGAGATCAACTGAACATCTGATATAATTAAAACCTCGATACAAAGTCTCTCAGCTATAAAACCATATACAAAAATCCTCACAAGTCTCTCAGAATGTCCAGTACAAAAGTGAAAACATAAAATACACCGGGTACATCTACCTCAGACTCTCAATGCTGGTAAGGAACTAAACGGCCGCGTCCTCACCTCGATCTGCTGTCTCCGCGCGAACCAAGCCGGAACAGCTGCCTCAACCTGTCACCGCAGCGGGTGTGAGATCTACTGCAGAAGGCAGATCTCAGTGGGTACCGTCCCAATATCCACGGTATGCCCACTAAGTCTACTGGAGGCAAAACAGATAGATATGCAGATAGATAGATAGATAGATAAGCGGAAGGAAAACCACAGCTAATATGTCTCAAACATAATGCTCAAAAGGAAACTCTATCATAGACATGCTATGCATACTCTCGCTACTGCTAAAATGCCTCAGTATCAATGCTCAAAGGAAAAACCATCTAAGAACATAATATGTAACCACCCGCTCATATCACCAAATCTCAAAGACTGCCAAAACTGGCTCAGTCCAGCCTGCGCCTGTCGTCTAGGAACGCACCTGCCCACTACCACGCATCCACAAGAGGACGGGATTTACGTGGGGGGTCCTAAACCGGCTATCTCACTCTCACACAAAGTGACCCCATGGTAACTCGGCCAGGGGTATCAAGCGACCACTAGTATATGAACTAGGCGCATATCCACATCGTAGCCTCGTCAGGCTCGGTATCATCATCGCACCCGGGGCGTAGCTCCAGGGGAGCGACCCCACCGAACTCAAGTATCACATCTGTCTCACTGTCTCAATATACGGCACATGCAGGCTATAATCCACGATCAAACAGATCGGTATCCCAAAGCTCGAAAACACAACTCAGTCGGAAAAGAACCTCGACTCAAACACGAACAGCCCGAACACTCTCACAGCTATGTCGGAGAACCCTCAACGACTCAATCTGATAATGCACGACCATGGCTGAGTCGGGAAACTTCTACGACTCGATCTGCCGGAACCCCAAAATCCTCGAAGCTAAGTGGGAGAACCACCTCCACCACTAAATCAAAATACGACCCATGATCTAGAGTAATTCCACTATCCCATAAGGAAGCTCAAATATCAAATGACACTATAATTAATCTCAAAACTCAACCAAAGAGACCCCTCGGCCCCCAGGCGCGAGGTCTAATGCACCCTGAATCAATGCCATACCTCTGGCGAACTCATAATTAAAAAACTACCTTGAAAATGATGTTTTTTTTCCTTAAAACGGGCTTTCTCGATTTTTAAAACGATCAGGGTGCAAAAATAATGTCCACAGAACATGCAGCCTAGTGTCATATGATAACAGGAGTATACTAAAAATAATCTGGGGTTCTAAATAATTTTTTAAAAATTTCCAAGCAACTATCAGATGTAAAAACTGTGAGGGTAACATGATAAACATGATCAAAATGCATTCAGGAGCATTAAAGGGCATTCCATAAATTTTGGAAAAATTCCAACCCACCTGGGTCGCATTCCGCAGGCAATGCTGAAGTCGGTGAAGTGCCGAAACCTCGAACTGACGAAACCTCGAAAAACATGCCGCGCGCGCGCACACTGCCGCGAGTCCGGAAAAATCCTCGGAAGTTCGAGTAAAACCACCAGAGTCTTCACAAAAAAAAATCCTGTGCGCCACGGCTCGCTCCTCGGCCACCATACAAAACACACCGAAGCTCCCGCACCAACTACGTAGATAAATCCAAGTCTAGCATCAATAGGTAACTCACTGCACACTTAAAAGCTCCAAACAGCACATTAATAAATTAATGCTCACCCAACAAACTGCTCACATACCCAAATTACAGAAGTCCAACTATAACACCACAACACCCTCAACATAGCACCTCCTACAGCTCCAAGGCACATAACTAGTTAATATTTACTTAACCAAAATTCCATAATTTCCACTTGTATCTTGCAGGTTCACATACACATCAACACTCACCCACAGCACACAGTCCACACCCAAGCTCCAGCATCGAGCATCTGACCATAATAAGTCCACCACAACATCAAAGTTTACTCTCAAAATACAAGCTTCAATGGACACATCCATAATCCACAGTGCATTTAAAAGCTCTGGTTCACCTACTCACCAATCACACACCAAAACACTTACACAAAGCTTCAGCCCGAATAAATATTTGCTCCCATTGCACAACAAATAAAATGTTCAGTTAACCACCAACTCACTACCTTGCTCTGCTGCACTTCCAAAAACCCAACCACACCTGCATGCTCAAATGCACTTCCAAAAAAATAAAATACTGGCACACTCTCTATCACAATCAGAAAAACATCCAACTTGAAAGGACCGCGAGCCATGCAAATGATCCGGCTCCGCACAGCACCAAGCCAATCTCCGTCACAAAGGCGCCGTCCTGTGAGAGCAAAGAAACAGAAGCCGCATCAAAACGGTCAACAAAAAGGTCCACGCGACACCCGGGCACCCCACGGCCACGGCGTGAGCGCTTGCGGCCCAACGGCAGACGAAAACGCCGCTCGCCCACGTGAGAAATGCCCACGCTTGCGTCGCGGCGCGCGGCGCTGTCGACGTAGCATCAGCGCGGCTGCTACTGCCGCTGCGCTGCCCGGGCCCGCCGTGCAGCTTGCTGCGCGCTGTGCGCAGCGCGCGGTGCGCAGCGCGCACCCGCTGCGCGCGGTGCGCCGCACGCACCCTCCGCGCGCGGCGTGCGCTCTCCCCCCAGCCAGCGGCCCCTGTTGCTCCCATGGACAGCAAGTCCAAGCAACAATTCGAGAACACACACAAAAAAATTCAAACTGAAACCCAACTAAACCTCCAAGCCGAAAAAAAACAACCAAGCTCCAAAGAAAACTGCCCTTACCTCATCTACAATCCATCGCGCGCTCCGCTCACCGCTCGCCGTGCTCACCGCTCGCCGCGCTCACCGCTCGGCCCCCTCGGCTCAAGGAGGGAGTTCCCACATCAAGGCTCAATCCCCATTTCTCTTTTCCTTATTTTCTTCTTCTTCTTTCTTATTCTTTTCTCTCCTTTTTCTCCTCTCTTTCTTTCCTCCGCTTTCTTCCAAATCCTCTGTTTCACAGGTGGAGGAGATGAAGATGACGTGGAAGAAAATTAATTAAGGGAGTTAAAGCAACAGTGGGGGGTAGTTGGCTATAATAAATGCACCTCAATAAAAATCTCAACCAATTAATTCACTTTCCAATTAATTCACTTTCCATTAATCCAATCTCTTCTAATTAATTCACTTTCACTAATGCCTTCACAGGCAACAATTCCACAATTAACTAATTAAAATAATTAATTAATTAACCCCCTTTTAGCCAACTCCAAGACACTTTTTGCCCTCGGGGCCTCCGCTCCAGTCCGAAACCCCCCGAACCCCGCTGTAAATAGAAAATACACGTGTCCAAGGCTTTTCCAACTCAAAAAACTCCACTGTGGAGTCGATGCTTCCCCGAAACCAGTCCTCTATCGGCGCACAAAGCCCGAAAAACTCCGAATCAAATCGAACTCATCAGTAACCCAAATTGGAACACGCGCCGACGATTTATCCACACCACGCTATCCCATGAGGTCGGTGCGCTATCCGAAATCTCGGTACTCTACACTGCGCCTACCTACTGCCAATACATCCACGGAGGACTGGACTTACGTAGGGCGTCCGCGACTGCCAAAATTGGCCCAGCCAGAGGGATTGCGTCGACAAGTCGCGATAACAAAGTAACAGGCCTAGCTTCAGAGCGGCACTCGAGGAGCGCGACCCCATCGAGAAAAGTATCCGCGCATATCTGTCGAGCTCAATGCGGCTCATGCAGGCTATCGTCCAATTCCACGATCAACAAGATCGACAGTAACCAACAATACTATCTCTCACTCACAGGCTGGAAAACCACACAGCCGGGACCCACCGTCGACTCAGACGGCTCCCAGAATAAAATACTGATCTAAACACTGCTACCAGACTCCACTTGGCCCCCAAGCGCGAGTATAACATGCATCCCACAACAACCCGACCACTCGGCCCACTGCCTGGGCGAAGAAACTCTAAATCCAGGTGAAAGAATAGATAAACGTGTGGGAGTGTCTAAAGCATAAATAACTAGCCCATGCTGGAGTTTTCTACTAGTCTGGTTGACATGCATCATATGACAGGGTGCCAGGTCAAGTTCCAACAATAGCAGTTTACTAACATAATTAGGAAGCAATAATGAAATACAATCATAATAACAACAAAAAGGGATCACCATCTCCTTTTCTAACATGCATCCTAACCACATCTCGCAATCATGCATGAGTATAATCAAATAGAGTTAATGAACCGTCCACCGGTTTTGAAGACGAAGCAACCCACCTGGAAGTGCAAATTGATCCAAAGTCCAAATTGGATGAAACTGCACGGGGATAATCCTCGGATTCCCACGATTCCAACGGGTCCAAAAACACCCAAAAACTCCTCCTGGTTACAAAGATATGGTCCAAACATTGCAATAAGTCAAAAACTCCCACAAACACATGCTGCTATACAAACAGTCCAGAAAATGCTTAAATACCACCTGCGAGATAATCTCCAAAAATTCCAATAAAAATACGACGGCGATCATCGCGAAGCGTAGATGTCGATCGAGTCCTCACATGTCAAAATCCAATATCGAGCGCAGAGATAAAAATTCGACAAGGCTCTGCTGTCCAAGAAAACCACCAGCAAAATAGGGGCTTAAAGATGTACCAGGAACCCCTAAAAAAACTCAAATTTGGGAGGAGTGAAAAACAAGAAAAACGTAGATGTACCTCTCATGAAACCGATGCCATGAAAATCGTCCAAAAATTCCTTCGGAGTAGCTCTGTGGACCTCGTGGACAGAAACGTGATGGAAATGGGCCACCGAAGAAAGAACGTCGCACTGCGCTAACTCGCCGAAGACGTCGATGCCGCGGCCTCCAAAAATTTCGAGACTTCTTTGAAAGATGCAGCACAAGATGATCAACAAGGTTGCTTAAGGGCTCAATAGCAAAAGGGCTCGGGAAAAAGGTCCAAAGGCTTAAGAAAGGGGGCTATATATAGCCCAAGCCCACCAAAGGGAGGCCTCGGATTCGGGCGCAAGAATCGGGCGCCCGAATCCGGCCCGGCCCACGCACTGTGCGCGCCCGAAACGCCCATAATGCGACACGTGTCCCGCCCACGCCCCGCACGCCCAGCACACACGCGCCCGCCAATCACTGCCCGCCGCGTGGCAGCGCGGTCCACGGCGGGGACCATGGGCCGCGGTTCACGTCGGCCCAGCCGGGTCGCTGCGCCCGCCAATGGGCGGGCGACACATGGCCCGGCGGGGTCCACCGTGCGCCGCGCCCGGCGCGAGACGCGTGCTGTCGCGCGTGCGTTGACCTGCCAATCCTCGCGCGCCACGTGGCACAACGCTCCGTTGGCTGCTCCCAGTGCACGCCAAGTGGGCCGTGGACCGGCCGACCCGAGAAATCGGCCCGTTTGGCCAATTTCGCCAGAAAATAATCGATTTTCAACGTTTTCGTGCGCTGAGTCCATTTTTGGCATCCGTTTGACGCACAACGGGCTCGATACACCAATAATAGGTGTTTTCTCACCGCCGACCACCTAGACAGGTCGTATGGAAAAAACCGAAACACCACAGAAAGCATATGAGAAACCACTATGAGGGATTGCCCGATCCCTCGTGGCGGGAGTTCAAGGAGGTGATATACCATCGCTACCTGAAGGACATGACGAATGAGGGACTTGGGCGCGATCTGGAGAATATCTGTCAGTGTGACCATTCAGTGCACGAGTATGAATAGGAGTTCTCCCGCATCGCCGATTTGATCCCGTAGGCGGTGCGCGAGAAGAGGCATAAGGTTCGGCTATTCTCCCAAGGGCTGCGACCTGAGATACGGCGCCAGCTTTCCTCCAACTTGATGGCTGACTTCGATAACTGTGGCGAGCGTTGCCTCTCTATTAAGGCTGATGTTGTGATTTCCCGCGCTGAGCGGAATGCTGCCGAGAAGGGCAAGGAGAAGAAGCGATTGTTCTCCGGAGAAGGGGGTGGATCCTCGAACTGCAGGAAGCCGCCCAAACACCCTTGATTCCGGCGATCGACCAGGAGTACACCCGCTGGCAGTCAGTAGCGGGGATCAACTTCTGCTGGCAGTCAGCAGTGTGAACCTTGGCCCTGCATTTTCTGCGGCGGGACTCATCACGCGAACACCTGTGACCAGCGCCACGGCCGATGTTTCAGGTGTGGCCGGGCCGGGTATGTTACGGCCAACTGCCCACAGGGATCAGCTCCAGCGCAGTCTGCGGCCTCTGCACCAGTTGCTCCACCTCGTCGTCATGGATCATTTCCTAGCACTGTTTTCTCTGGGCGTCCCCTTCTCCATCGCCAGTCCGAGGGGGCGCGCCAGACTTCTGGTGGACGAGTTTACGGCTTGACTCATCGTGAGCTCACTCCCGAGGAGAACTTGGCAAGTACAAATGTTATTTTTGGTAGACAGGCTAGAACTTTATTTGACACGGGAGCTTCACACTCCTTCATATCTACCCATTTTATTACCACCCACGACTTCACTGTTCAGCCGACTAGACATAAATTCTGGGTGGAGATACCTGGCCATAGTGTGTTGATTGACGAGGGGTTTCGTCATTGCCCAGTTCGTTTGGGCGAGAGGAGGTTTCCTATTACTCTATTTGTTCTTAAGCATCGCTAGTATGATATTATTTTGGGGATGAATTGGCTGACGAAGTACAGAGCCATGATTGATTGCGCCTTCCGGAGGCTGACGCTAGCACCGCCTGGTGAGGCAGAGTTGATCCATTCAGGGTTTGAACCCTCAGCATATTTGGGGATGTGCTCAGTATCCCGGTTCGATGGATCGTGAATGGGTGTGTGGTGTATCTTGCCATGGCTGTCGACACTCGTGCTGTGGCACTAAGGATTGAGGATATTCTGGTGGCGCAGGAGTTTCCTGATGTATTTCCAGCTGAGCTTCCGGAGAAGCCTTCTGAACGGGAGATCGACTTCGTCATCGACTTAGTCCCCGTCACTACACTTATTTCTCGAGCGTCGTACCGCTTGGCGTTCGCCGAGATGAAGGAGCTGAAGACTCAGCTAGATGACCTGTTGGCACTAGGTTTCATTCGACCTAGTGTGTCCCCATGGGGTGCTCCTGTACTCTTTGTTAAGAAGAAAGACGGTAGCCTCCGACTCTGCATCGACTATCGAGAGCTGAACAAGGTTACTGTCAAAAATCGGTATCCCCTTCTGCGGATTGACGATCTTTTCGATCAGATTCAGGGATCGGTGGTATTTTCTACGATCGATCTACAGTTGGGATATCACTAGCTGCGGATTAAAGCGGAGGATGTTTCGAAGGCCGCCTTTCGGACTCGTTACGGCCATTACGAGTTTACCGTGATGCCGTTCGGGCTCACCAATGCCCCGACGACATTTATGGATATGATGAATAGGGTTTTCAAACCCTTCCTTGATCGCTTCGTCGTGGTCTTCATCGACGACATCTTTATTTATTCACGGAGTGACGAGAAGCACCGGGACCACTTGCGACAGGTTCTCCAAGTTCTGAGGGAGAACAACTTATATGCTAAGCTCAAAAAGTGCGATTTCTGGCTCCGAGAGGTGGCTTTTCTGGGACATGTTATCTCAGAGGCAGGAGTTGCGGTGGACCCGAAGAAGATTGAGTCAGTTGTGGACTGGTCACAGCCGACTAATGTGACCGAGGTCCGCAGTTTCCTTGGTCTTGCTGGCTATTATAGGCGATTCGTCGAGGGGATTTCCAAAATCGCCGCTCCAATGAATCGTCTGACGAGAAAGGTGGAAAAGTTTGTTTGGACTCCTGAGTGCCAAATCAGCTTCGATGAGCTAAAGTGCCGACTGACTGTGGCGCCGATCTTGACCCTACCGACCCCGGGTGAGAATTACGTCGTTTATTGCGATGCTTCTCGGATCGGTCTGGGTTGTGTCCTAATGTAGAAGGACAAAGTTATAGCATATGCGTCGTGATAGTTGAAGCCCTACGAGCAGAACTATCCCACACATGGCTTGGAGCTCGCGGAAGTGGTGTTTGTCCTTATGCTGTGGAGACACTATATTTACGGCATCCACTGCGAGGTGTACACTGATCACCAGAGCCTTAAGTATCTCTTTACCCGGAAAGAGTTGAACTTGAGGCAGCGACGATGGCTCAAGCTTCTGAAAGATTATGACCTGACTATTCAGTACCACCCTGGTCAGGCGAATGTAGTGGCTGACACATTGAGCCAAAAGCATGTCTCGGCTAAGCTTATGATGATCACCGAGCAGGATCGCTTGGTGGAGGAGTTCGAGAGATAGGATCTAGTGTAGAATACCGGGTTTTCGGATGGCGCGCTGACCTCGCAAGATGGCGTGAAGCGGAGGAATTGCCTCGGGCATGTTGCTTGTGTGTTTACAGATGATGTCGGGTTGATTCGGATCAACGTGGAAGGCCCAGGTCGATTCGGGGTTTTCCGGGCATTGTCCGCCGTTAGAGGACTGGTTGCGGGGAAGCTTCGACTTCACAGTGGAGTGCCGAAAAATTGGAAATAATTGGAACAGGTCTACTTTATGATTACAGCGGGGTTCGGGAGGTTCCGGACTGACGCGGAGGACCCGAAGACGAAAAGTGAGTCGGAACTGGCAATTTTGGAACCGATTTTTGGATTGAGCACCCCGGCTCAACGGTTGAGCTTTTTGAGGAGAAAAAGCTGGGAACATGTGTATTTTCAGATTACAGCGGAGTTCAGGAGGTTCCGGACGGAGGCGGAGGCCCCGAAGGCAAAAAGTAAGTTATTGGGGCTTTATGGACTATTTAATTAAATTTGTTAATTAATTAGTGGGTTTTGGGGGCTTTGGTCTGGGAGGTTTGAAGGAAGGAATTGGTGATGTGAATTGGGTTAGGTGTGAGTTGGATTTTTTTTGGGGTGCAATTAATGCTCCCAACCACTCCCTGCCCCTCCCCTTAATTAGCCTGTAGCTAATTAAAAAAGACCACCTCACCACTTCTTCTTCTCCTGCTAGCAGAGGAAGCAAATGAACAGAGGAAAAGTAAGAAGGGATGAAGAAGAAGAGAAGGAAGGGAAGAGAGGATTGAGAAATGCTTTGGGTGGTCCTGCGGCTTCGACCCAAGTGGAGCCGAGCTGTGGCGCGCGCCGAGCGTCAAGCGGTAAGTTCAGTTTTTTTTTTCTCTTTTGGAGAGCTCGGTTTTTGGTGTTTTGTGGGTTTTGTTGGTTTGTGGACTTGCTGTCCTTGTGCGTGGGTGTAGCGCGCCCCAGGCGGGCGCGCGGCGCTGCGCTGGCAGGCAGCCAGCGCCCATGCGGGCGCGCGTCGCTGCGCTGGCAGGTAGCCAGCGCCCATGCGGGCGCTGCCTAGGCAGCCAACGCCCATGCGGGCGCTGCCCTTGCGGGCGCGCGGCGCTGCGCTGGCAGGCAGCCAGCGCCCATGTGGGCGCTGCACTGGCAGCCAGCGCCCATGCGGGCGCTGCCCAGGCGGGGGCGCTGCGCTGCGCTGGCAGGCAGCCAGCGCCCATGCGGGCGCTGCCCAGGCAGCCAGCGCCCAGGCGGGCGCTGCCCAGGCGGGCGGGCGGCACTGCGCTGGCGGGCGCGCAACGCCCATGCGGGCGCTGCCCAGGCAGGCGCGCAGTTTGCGAACGGCGCGCAGCGGCAGCGGCAGCGCGTTCGGCTGCTGCAAGCGAGCGGCCGGCGAGCGAGCGGGGCTGGTTTTGCCCAGTGAGTAGTGTTTTTTTGGTGTGGCCGTAAATGACTGATTTTGTGCGGTTTTTCCCCCTTTTTCTCTCCCTCAGGTGCCGTCGTCGTAGCAGTTTCGGCGTGGTGCAGTTTTTGATGTGGCTTGGCCGGATTGGAGTGTTTGTGCCACGCGGGGCCGGGGAGCTAGGTGGCTCGGAGGTGTGCTGCTTGTGAGTGTAGTGAGCAGAGAATTGCTTTTGGGATCTTTGTTTTGTGGAGTTAGTTTCAGCTTGTGAACTTATATTGTTTCTAGTGAAAGCAATGATGTGTGGTGGACTTTTGTTGAATGTAGTAATGGTTGTATGTGGTGTGTGCAATTGCAACTTGAGAGAGAGTTGGTGGATTTGAATAATTGAGATGGTGCTGTGAGTGTGGGTTTTGTAAGTTTGCTAGTGAGCAATTTGGGTTGAGTTAAGATGTGCTTTGGATGTATTTTATTGATGGAGTTTTTATGTGGACTTAAGTGAATGGTGGTTGTGAACATTTATTTATTAGTAAGCTGATGTTGAGGGGGATCTTGAAGTATGCTGTGATTATGTGAAGTGTGTGTTATGTGAACCTGTTGGGTGCAAATGGAATTATGTAATTTAATGATGTGAGCTGGTAATTTAATTGTGAAGTGAGCATGAAGTTTGTGAGGTGGACTTATTTTGTGCTGGAGCTTTGGGTGTGTTGCATGTTGGCTGAGGAGCGAGCCGATGGCGCGCGAGATTTTTGTAGAGGATTCTAGTTTTTTTATTCGAACTCCGAGGATTTTTCCAAGTACGCGACAGGGTGCGCGCGCGGTGCGATTTTCAAATTTTTCGTCAGTTGAGGATCCGGCTCTTCACCAACTTCAGCATTTGCCTGCGGAAAGCGTTCCAGGTGGGTTGGAATTTCTCCAAAATTTATGGAATGCCCTCTAATGCTTCTGTAAGCATATTGATCATGTTCAGCTTATTTATCATATATTGATCATGTTTAGCTGATTTATTATATATTGATAATCTGATAGTTGCCTAGAAAATTGTAGAATGACATTCTTGAGCCCCATACCTTTTTAGTATGATCTAGAGGTTATTTGACACTAGACTGCAAGTTCATTTGAAATCCAGGCTGCATCTGGACCTTCATATATTTTTAGCACCCCGTTTTAAGTACAACTCCATTTTAAAGGGTTTTTAATTATTGAGAACACTATGAATGGTCCAGATTGTTCGAGTTGTTTGTGTACTCGCGCCAGAGGGCCGAGGGTATTTTTAGAGCATCGTCTGTCGAGTTCTAGTGTCATGAGAGTTCTTCTTCCTTATTGGGATCATGGGTTTTGTTTATGATTTAGTCGTGGAGGTAGTTCTCCCACTTAGTTTTGAGGATATTTGGGGTTCTGGCAGATCGAGTCGCGGAGGTTTCCGACTCAGCCATGGTCGTGCATTATCAGATTGAGTCGTTGAGGGTTCTCCGACATAGCTGTGAGAGTGTTTGGGCTATTCATATTTGAGTCGAGGTTCTTTTCCGACTGAGTTGTGCTTTTGAGCTCGTGATACCGATCTGTTTGATCGTGGATTATAGCCTGCTGAGCCTGGCTTTTTATGCCAGTTATGAGATACTTGAGTTCGCGGGGTCGCTCCCCGCGAGCTACGCTCCGGATGCGATGATGATACCGAGCCTGATGAGGCTGCATGTGATTACTGAGTTAGTCCTTGAGGGACACCCTACGTAAGTCCGTTCCTCCGGGATGTGCGGCAGTAGACGAGCGCGGGTTTGACTTTGACTGATCCAAAGTGGGACAGTCATTGAGATTTGGGTGATTTGTGTGAGTGAGTTTCATTGCATGTTCATAGATGAGTTTTCCTTTGAGCATAGTACTTGAGGCATATTATTTAGCAGCGAGAGTGTATGCATAGCAGGGTCTGAGTAGAGTTCCTTGGGCATGATGATGCATGTTAGCTGTAGTTTCCTTCCTGCTTACCCCTTTTTTATCTATCTATCTGCTTACCTTTCGGTGGTGCCTCCAGTAGACTTAGTGGGCATACCGTGGACATTGGGACAGTACCCACTGAGATCTGCCTTCTGCAGTAGATCTCACACCCGCTGCGGTGACAGGTTTCCTGAGGCTGTTGTTCCGGCTTAGCTCGCGCGGAGACAGCTGATCGAGGTGAGGACGTGGCCGAGTAGTTCCTTACGAGCTTTTTAGTCAGAGGTAGATGTACCCCGTTAGTTTTTTTTTTATTCCACTTTTGTACTGAGAGGGTGAGGCTTGTAGTTTTCTTATTTCTTTGAGGGACCTGTACTGAGGATTTATGTGTTAGTGGAGCTTATTTATTTTCTTTGAGGCGTGTTGCGCAGGCGCGCCTGGCGCGGGTCAGCGGGGGCCACGCCACGTGGCGGGCCCGCATTTGCGCGTGCGCGCCCGAGAGGGGCGCGCGGGGCCGCGCGCCCGTGTGCCGCGCGGGGGTGCGCGCCCGTGCGTCGCGCACCGTGTCCCGCGCGCGTGTAGCGCGCGGGTGCGCGCCCGCGTGGCGCGCAGGACGCGCGCCACGTGGCGCGGGGGGCGCCGCCTGGACCCGGTGCGCGCCCCCCTTCGTGGTGAACCGCCATTTGGCGGGTCCCCATTGGGGGGACCCGTGGACCCGGTCCACGGGCCACCCCCCCCCTCTCCCTTCTCTTCTCCTTTTTTTTCTTTTCTTCTTCTCCTTCTTCCTCCCCGCACGCCATTCTCCTCTCCTTCTTCCTTTTCTTCTCTACCCGAGCATGAACGAGAGAGAGAGAGAGAGAGAGAGAGAGAGAGAGAGAGAGAGGGGATTCGTGGGGTGCGGGATGCTCCAAACAGTCTGGTGATCCCGTGTATACGCGTGGGGCGGCGCGACGCTGTCAAGGTAGGCTCCGTTCGTCGTTTTTTTTTCGGTATTTTTGGCACAATTTGTAGGGTTCCTTTTTGGACATTAAATTTAACCCCGTGCCGTTTTGCGTGTTAGGGACCGAGTTCTACTATACCGTTGCTGCACGGACTGTCGCGAGTATTTTTGGCGCGTCTCGTTTTGCGTGTAAGTTGTAGAAAAATGCACCGTTTTGCGTGCGGATTCGGCAAAAATACGCAGTTTTGGGCGCAAACTCGAAAAACGTGCACCGTTTTGCGTGTAACGTTGGAAAAGAAAAGTGCACCGTTTTACGTGCCAAACCGAGGTATGTGCTCCCTTTTACGCGCAGACTGAGTTGTTTTGCACCGTTTTACGTGCAAAGTCTAATATTTGCATCGATTTGCATGCAGGACTAGAAGAATGTGCACCGTTTTGCATGTAACCCTACAGTGAGGCGTGCACCGTTTTGCGTGCAGATCTGAGGTACGTGCACCGTTTTGCGCGCCGATCGTGTTGTCGCGCACCGTTTTGCGTGCCGACCCTAATATTATGCATCGTTTGTCGTGCAGGGTTAGAAAAGATGTGCATCGTTTTGCGTGCAACTTTAAGAGAAGCATGCTCCGTTTTGCGTGCAAATTCGAGGTACGTGCACCGTGTTGCGTGCAGGTTGAGTTGACGCGCATCGTTTTGCGTGCCGACTGAAGTGGCGCGCACCATTTTGCGTGTGGGTTTTACTGACGCGCACCGTTTTGCGTGCAGATTTGGTGGACGAGCACCATTTTGCGTGCAAGCTCGAGGAGACAAGTGGAATCGCGCGGAGACCAATTGCAAGTGTCTACAAGCAATTGGGTACACCACGAGGTGGGGAATTCTGCCGAAATTGGGTGACCTCTCCCCTTGCTCCCTTGCTTTTTGATTCGAAGCATGATAGTAGCCTGTTAGAGGCGTTAGGTAATTATGATATTGATTGCCTGTATAGATGGATTCAGATGAAAAATAGCAACTGTTGGTTGCCAGAGATAGGGGAATAGTTGTGTATGTGCAAAGAGACACAGAGGAAAAGTGCAACTGTTGGTTGCCAAACATATATGATGAATATGCATGCGTAGAGATAACTATTATTTTATGAATGAGATGAAAATAATTGCATGCATGAAAATGATTAGCTATTCATGATTATGAGTATGTTAGGGTATAACCCTAGGAATCACGTGACATAAGGGAACAACAGTTGTTGGTAGTAAGACTAGGAGAAAACCTAGTATAGGGGTTTGACGAGTGACATCAACTTAGGAGTTATCCTAGGGAGGACGAGTGGCATGGTCTTAGGTGACAACCTAAGGACACTGGATAGAGTGATCAACATAGAGTCAGAGAACTGTAGGATGTATATGACATGGAACTTAGGTAAAGGAAACCTAAGGAGAACTAGTGATCAACATAGAGTTAGGGAACTCTAGGATGTATATGACCTGGAACTTAGGTAAAGAGAACCTAAAGTGAACTAGTGATCAGCATAGAGTCAAGGAACTCTAGGACAAGTATGACATGGAACTTAAGTAAAGGGAACCTAAGTTGGGCTAGAAGAGTTTAAACTCACAGACAGAAAAAAGTAGAGTCAAGTTGACTCTAGGATTCAGTAAGGAATCAAGAGAATGGAAAAAGGGATCAAGTGTGGAGATATGAAAGGAAAAGAAAATGGAAATAGGGTTAATAAACTCTAAGTTGATAAAATTGAAAGCGACTAGTGTCCTTGTGACATAGTGCAAACCTTAGGGTAATTGAAACAGAGGGCTGTGAATCGAGAACAAGATGTTCCAACCTGAATAGGTGCTAGAGACACCCAGATTATCCTAGAGTAAAGAGCTTAGGATAAAGGAAATGGAGCTTAAAAGAAAGCCAAAAGTGGCTTAATAAGCAAGACAAGCAAATTGCTTAAGGTAGAGCTGAAAATGTGATTAATAAGCAAGACAAGCAAATTGCTTAAGACAAAGAGAACAGAAAGAGAAATGGTATGAGTCCAAGTGGCTCCTAGTTATCCTTATGGCGAGACCTAGGATAAGAGATAAATTGTTATAAAAAGGGCTTAAAGTTAAAAGCAAGCTAAAAGTGGTTAAAAAGTATAAAGAGAATATAAATGGCGCATTCGAATTTGAGACTCGTCAGTGAAGCAGGACTCCCTGGGCAGTGACCCGTCGGACGAGGTACTTTCGAAAGGCTAAAAGTGAAAGTAAAGAGCTAGATGCTCAAAGGAAAGAGAAAGAGATTTGCCAGTGGCAAAAAGGGAGCTATAAGCTCGAATAAGAAAGAAAAGCAAGTGTTCTAAGGCAAAGAGGCTAAGAACTAAAGTAAAAAGAGAAAGAAAAAGAAAAGAAAAGAAAGAAAATATAAAGATAAAATGGGCGTACCTGCGGGGAGGAAACGTGACCCTTGTTGGAGGAGCGGCAGGATCCCTCTCCCGGGCAGTGACCCGTCTGGCACGTTTCTCCCATAGGACGGGGTAACACTTGCGAGTGTTATCGGCAACCTTAGAAATCTTATCTTATGGTAGCAGGACTACCGGGCTGGGGCCCGTTGGAGAAGAATTTCTGAGGGTTAACTTGAACTAAAGCACCAGAATTTAAAGAAATAAAGAGAAATTAGAGTGGCCAAGGTGGCCGGGTTAGTTTGACCCTGTATACAGCGGCATAGTGGCCGAGTTGGTGCTTAGCAGCCTAGTGTGGCTGGACAGAGTAGTGCTGGGTCGATGAGTATACACAGATAGGGTAGTAACATGTATATTGCATAGCCGCATTTTGATATTGAGGATTTTTGTTTCCTAGCACTATTATTATTGCTTCCATTGGACCAAGTGGTGTAGGACACTTTATCTCGGTGGTTGAACCCACTGGGAACTATGTTGTAGTTCTCACACCCCTTGGGTGACTCCCCCCCACAGGTTCAGGTATGGATGAGGAGATCGCGACGGTTCAGAGGCAGACGGCGAGGTATACGACAGGGGCAAGGGCCCAACAGCATAGAGACCTAGAGGGTCTAGCAGAGGTATCCCATTTATATATTTCTTGAGTGAACCTTGTATGGTGAGAAATTTATGTAAAAGAATTGTAATAATTTTATATTGCAAGTTCAGAAATGTAAAGTGTAATAAAGTAATGCATGGTTCACTCTTGTATGCTTTCATTTCCGCATTAACTGTCGTTATTGAATGAAAGTTTTAAATTTGTAGTGATTTTTAGTACTCTGATATTGAGCTTCCGCATACACTTGTTGTGTTATTATGGATGTTACCGTTCCTTTCGGGTAGGAAAAGGTCTTACCCGATTGGCGGGTCTGTTGGCGTGCCCGAACCGTACAAATTGGCGAACTCGGGGCGTGACACATGGTTGACCTTGGATGAGGAACTCATATAGCGGGAAGCTAAATGGATAGAGCCAAGAGAGGCCTGAGAGATTCAGACCCAAGCAGTCCTGATATTTGAGGCGATACGGCGCCAGGAAGAGAACTTGGAGCGCGTGATGCGCATGGTTGAGCTGAGAGCATCACCTGGGGTATCGCCAGTAGTACTACCGGCTGCGGCATCGTCGATTTCGACCCTGATCGCACTGTGGATGGTGCAGAAGCAGCGAGGGGTTGCTGACCGGTTATTTACTTCATCCAGTTCCATCCCCTGCAGATTTTGGGATAGAGTTTGGAGCCTTGGGAGGCCGAGAACTGGATCGCTGCTAGGGAAAGTTATTGGAAGTTTTGTTCATTCAGGAGAAGCATCTGGTGCACTTGGTTATGCACTTTTGGCTAGGGACGCCGAGAGTTGGTGGCGTCGAGTTCGTCCTGCTGGACCACCGGGAGCGCATAGGATGACCGGGAGTAAGTTTCTGCGATTGTTGAGCAGAGTACCCCTTGTCGCCCAAGATGAGGCCCAGAAAGTTGATTATGTTTGAGAGCAGACTACATCGAGACATCTATGATTCAAGGCATACTCGGCGGGCGCCGACCTTTGATGTAGCGATTGTGCACTCTCGATGGATTGACCAAGGATCAGTGATCACGTTCGAGAGGAACGGTGAGCGAGGGACCAGCTCCTGAGAGGGACGTCGGGTATCGCCAGATTTGGAATAGTTCAGTGGATCGAGGTCGCCACGGTTCCAGTTTCAGGAGCATGGGTCTCAGAGGAGACAGAGACCGGGAGGGTCTCGACAGTCGAGAGATCAGCAGCAGTGCTTATGGATCTGCCGCTTGCGACGCACCCCCACTACCCCTTCAGGATGAAGAGGTTCATCCGACTTATCGGCGGGCCGACAGAGCCGTATTACCGAGGTAGATAGAGCATGTTGATGCCGACATAGCTTGTGTGCGTTTTAGTAGAGCAGGGGTAGCTTTGTGTGGGCCAGAGATGTGATCGTTGGTTTGTGCACGTGAGGATCAGGTTCCAGATCACGTTTAGCACATTGTTGAGTGTTGCCAGTCCTGCCCAGTGCAGATAGGACTTTGGATTTGACCACTGGGTATTGGTCCTCCAACGGTTTAGAGATGTTGTTACGTGTTGGATAGAGATTGGTTATCCCGTTGTTAGGCTACCTTGGATTGTCGAGAGAGGACTTTGACCCTCCGTGGACCTGGTCAGGAGGAGTGTGTTTGTAGAGGGTGTTAGACCACGGCGGAGTTGAGTCGTGGTCGTATCGCTTTGCTAGCGACTGTAGAGGAGTTGCCTACGGCGGCACCAGGATTAAAGAATGTCCTTATCGCTGTGTGATCCAGTGTGAGTCCACCTGATCTGTTATTGAAGCCGCCGCTTAGTGGAATTGAGATCGAGATAGTGGTCGACATAGTTTGGGAACTGCACCAAATCCGTTAACATCTCTTGGAGTATCACCCGTGAAACAGTGAGCTGATAGCACAGTGCGGATTTTGATGGATCGAGGGGTCTATGTGACCGATACCATGTCGTGGGAATACGACAGTGAGGATCTGAGAGTTTAATACTTGAGTATGATGCCACGCCGTTGGTACACGGTAGTGAAGCCACGTTGTGAGTACACAACGGTGAGATTTCTTGGATTGGTTCAAACACAGGCAGATTTGGATTGTGCTTGGCTGATGCCTTCGAGAAATTGTTAGCATTATGGAATCGTATAGCCGAGGGCTATGCCCTAATAGTGATCTGGAACCAGTGGGGGTATTATGAGCTTTTGCGGGGTCAAGTGGATTGACTAATGCCCTACCGACTTTAGGAATTGTGCTTTTCCAGCTGTGTTTGGACGGATTGGTGGTAGTACCCGTCGTGGTTATTTGGATTCATTTTCGAAGTGACTTAGAGCATGAGGGGCACTTGAGAGTAGTGCTGCAACTTCTGAGAAAAAGAAAAAAAAAGAAAAAAAAAAAGGGTCATATGCCAAGTTATTAGAGTATGCTTGTCGACTTCGGAAGGTTGTGTTGTTAGGCCTGTTATTTCAGCTACAAGAGTGATTGTGAACCCAACGAAGAGTAATGCCGTTTGGGTTTGGCCTAAACCTATGATAGTGACTGCGGTTAGAAGTTTTTGGACTAGGCAGGGCCAGTGTAGCTATGAGGAAATAAGCTGAGGAGGATACCAGCATTGTTGTAGATGTTGCCAGAGATAGAGAGAGCGTGAAGTTATTCTTAGACCCTTGAACCTGAAGTACTTGGTTACTCAGGAGGATTTTGGTTGAGGCAACGCCGGGGGTCAGAGTTACCAGAATTGTAAGATTGATCTTATGGCATATCATTATCCGGCAAGGACTTTTGGTCAGCACGCCTTGGATAGGCGAGCAGTGCAACCTTGGAATGGGGTGATCGAATCTGTGGATGCCTATTGGAGGCTTAGAGTTTGGTTTTGAGGACCTTATGTTGTGGAAGCCACTGTCCGCGAGGATGTGTAGATTCGATGTTTACGCGGGGAGTTTGGACCACGAGTAATTACCTGGCTGGAGGAACAGTATTTGATCCCTCGCATGTTTTGGATTTCACGTCTCTGGAGTTGGACGAGGAATGGAGCTTTTAGGAGCGACCGATATAATTTTTTTGCTGGTGAGGCAGAAGAGTTTTGTAGACGGATTATACCTAGGAACAGGGTCTCTGGGAGCTTTTGTTGAGTGAGAACGGCCACCTGAGAGCCTGATGATAATTTAGGGATCCCCTACCCCCCATTTGATTGAGTCGCCCTCCTGAGTCATGGATTTATTTTGGTTTCGGGGACGAAACCCTTTTAAGGAGGGGAGAGTGTAGAATACCGGGTTTTCGGATGGCGTGCCGACCTCGCAAGATGGCGTGAAGCGGAGGAATTGCCTCGGGCATGTTGCTTGTGTGTTTACAGATGATATCGGGTTGATTCGGATCAACGCGGAAGCCCCAGGTCGATTCGGGGTTTTCCGGGCATTGTCCGCCGTTAGAGGACTGGTTGCGGGGAAGCCTCGACTTCACAGTGGAGTGCGGAAAATTTGGAAATACTTGGAACAGATCTACTTTATGATTACAGCGGGGTTCGGGAGGTTCCGGACTGACGCGGAGGACCCGAAGACGAAAAGTGAGTCGGAACTGGCAATTTTGGAACCGATTTTTGTATTGAGCACCCCGGCTCAACGGTTGAGCTTTTTGAGGAGAAAAAGCTGTGAACATGTGTATTTTCAGATTACAGCGGAGTTCTGGAGGTTCCGGACGGAGGCGGAGGCCCCGAAGGCAAAAAGTGAGTTATTGGGGCTTTATGGATTATTTAATTAATTTTGTTAATTAATTAGTGGGTTTTGGGGGCTTTGGTCTGGGAGGTTTGAAGGAGGGAATTGGTGATGTGAATTGGGTTAGGTGTGAGTTGGATTTTTTTTGGGGTGCAATTAATGCTCCCAACCACTCCCTGCTCCTCCCCTTAATTAGCCCGTAGCTAATTAAAAAAGACCACCTCACCACTTCTTCTTCTCCTGCTAGCAGAGGAAGCAAATGAACAGAGGAAAAGTAAGAAGGGATGAAGAAGAAGAGAAGGAAGGGAAGAGAGGATTGAGAAATGCTTTGGGTGGTCCTGCGGCTTCGACCCAAGTGGAGCCGAGCTGTGGCGCGCGCCGAGCGTCAAGCGGTAAGTTCAGTTTTTTTTTTTCTCTTTTGGAGAGCTCGGTTTTTGGTGTTTTGTGGGTTTTGTTGGTTTGTGGACTTGCTGTCCATGTGCGTGGGTGTGCCACGCCCCAGGCGGGCGCGCGGCGCTGCGCTGGCAGGCAGCCAGCGCCCATGCGGGCGCGCGGCGCTGCGCTGGCAGGCAGCCAGCGCCCATGCGGGCGCGGCTGCCCATGCGGGGGCGGCTGCCCAGGCAGCCAGCGCCCATGCGGGCGCTGCCCAGGCAGCCAGCGCCCAGGCGGGCGCTGCCCAGGCAGGCGCGCAACGCCCATGCGGGCGCTGCCCAGGCAGCCAGCGCCCAGGCGGGCGCTGCCCAGGCGGGCGCGCAACGCCCATGCGGGCGCTGCCCAGGCAGGCGCGCAGTTTGCGAATGGCGCGCAGCGGCAGCGGCAGCGCGTTCGGCTGCTGCAAGCGAGCGGCCGGCGAGCGAGCGGGGCTGGTTCTGCCAAGTGAGTAGTGTTTTTGTGGTGTGGCCGTAAATGACTGATTTTGTGCGGTTTTTCCCCCTTTTTCTCTCCCTCAGGTGTCGTCGTCGTAGCAGTTTCGGCGCGGTGCAGTTTTTGATGTGGCTTGGCCGGATTGGAGTGTTTCCGCCACGCGGGGCCGGGGAGCTAGGTGGCTCGGAGGTGTGCTGCTTGTGAGTGTAGTGAGCAGAGAATTGCTTTTGGGATCTTTGTTTTGTGGAGTTAGTTTCAGCTTGTGAACTTATATTGTTTTTAGTGAAAGCAATGATGTGTGGTGGACTTTTGATGAATGTAGTAATGGTTGTATGTGGTGTGTGCAATTGCAACTTGAGAGAGAGTTGGTGGTTTTGAATAATTGAGATGGTGCTGTGAGTGTGGGTTTTGTAAGTTTGCTAGTGAGCAATTTGGGTTGAGTTAAGATGTGCTTTGGATGTATTTTATTGATGGAGTTTTTACGTGGACTTAAGTGAATGGTGGTTGTGAACATTTATTTATTAGTAAGCTGATGTTCAGGGGGATCTTGAAGTATGCTGTGATTATGTGAAGTGTGTGTTATGTGAACCTGTTGGGTGCAAATGGAATTATGTAATTTAATGATGTGAGCTGGTAATTTAATTGTGAAGTGAGCATCAAGTTTGTGAGGTGGACTTATTTTGTGCTGGAGCTTTGGGTGTGTTGCATGTTGGCTGAGGAGCGAGCCGATGGCGCGCGAGATTTTTGTAGAGGATTCTAGTTTTTTTATTCGAACTCCAGGGATTTTTCCAAGTACGCGACAGGGTGCGCGCGCGGTGCGATTTTCGAATTTTTCGTCAGTTGAGGATCCGGCTCTTCACCAACTTCAGCATTTGCCTGCGGAAAGCGTTCCAGGTGGGTTGGAATTTCTCCAAAATTTATGGAATGCCCTCTAATGCTTCTGTAAGCATATTGATCATGTTCAGCTTATTTATCATATATTGATCATGTTTAGCTGATTTATTATATATTGATAATCTGATAGTTGCCTAGAAAATTGTAGAATGACATTCTTGAGCCCCGTACCTTTTTAGTATGATCTAGAGGTTATTTGACACTAGACTGCAAGTTCATTTGAAATTCAGGCTGAATCTGGACCTTCATATATTTTTAGCACCCCGTTTTAAGTAAAACTCCATTTTAAAGGGTTTTTAATTATTGAGAACACTATGAATGGTCCAGATTGTTCGAGTTGTTTGTGTACTCGCGCCAGAGGGCCGAGGGTATTTTTAGAGCATCGTCTGTCGAGTTCTAGTGTCATGAGAGTTCTTCTTCCTTATTGGGATCATGGGTTTTGTTTATGATTTAGTGGTGGAGGTAGTTCTCCCACTTAGTTTTGAGGATATTTGGGGTTCTGGCAGATCGAGTCGCGGAGGTTTCCGACTCAGCCAAGGTCGTGCATTATCAGATTGAGTCGTTGAGGGTTCTCCGACATAGCTATGAGAGTGTTTGGGCTATTCATATTTGAGTCGAGGTTCTTTTCCGACTGAGTTGTGCTTTTGAGCTCGTGATACCGATCTGTTTGATCGTGGATTATAGTCTGCTCAGCCTGGCTTTTTATGCCAGTTATGACATACTTGAGTTCGCGGGGTCGCTCCCCGCGAGCTACGCTCCGGATGCGATGATGATACCGAGCCTGACGAGGCTGCGATGTGGTTACTGAGTTAGTCCTTGAGGGACACCCTACGTAAGTCCGTTCCTCCGGGATGTGCGGCAGTAGACGAGCGCGGGTTTGACTTTGACTGATCCAAAGTGGGACAGTCATTGAGATTTGGGTGATTTGTGTGAGTGAGTTTCATTGCATGTTCATAGATGAGTTTTCCTTTGAGCATAGTACTTGAGGCATATTATTTAGCAGTGAGAGTGTATGCATAGCAGGGTCTGAGTAGAGTTCCTTGGGCATGATGATGCATGTTAGTTGTAGTTTCCTTCCTGCTTACCCCTTTTTTATCTATCTATCTGCATACCTATCTGTGGTGCCTCCAGTAGACTTAGTGGGCATACCGTGGACATTGGGACGGTACCCACTGAGATCTGCCTTTTGCAGTAGATCTCACACCCGCTGCGGTGACAGGTTTCCTGAGGCTGCTGTTCCGGCTTAGCTCGCGCGGAGACAGCTGATCGAGGTGAGGACGTGGCAGAGTAGTTCCTTACGAGCTTTTTAGTCAGAGGTAGATGTACCCCGTTAGTTTTTTTTTGATTCCACTTTTGTACTGAGAGGGTGAGGCTTGTAGTTTTCTTATTTCTTTGAGGGACCTGTACTGAGGATTTATGTGTTAGTGGAGCTTATTTATTTTCAGATTTTCAGTATTTATTCCTTGCCCTTTTAAATTTTTAGTCTCAGCTCTGATACATGTTGTAGTTTTAGATCTTCTTGCAGGGTAGATGCTTCGTCTGTGCGGCAGTTTCCGTACAGATGGCGGATCTGTTGGCAAGCCCGGGTCGCAGTTTCGACCCCGGGGCGTGACATCTAGAGATTGTCCCTGCGGGATCGGCTGCTCGACTTTCAGTGATGGTGGTACAACCCACCTTACTGGATCGCATAAAGGAGGGACAGCAGTCGGATCATTTTCTCCAGAAGATTCGTGAGATTATTACTCTAGGACAGACGGACGACTACCAATTGCATGCCGATGGCTCTATCTGATTTAGGGGTCGTTGGTGCGTTCCGAAGAATGACGACTTGAGGAACGAGATCCTTACCGAGGCACACAGATCCTTGTACATAGTACATCCTGGTGGAACCAAAATGTACAAGAACCTAAAGCAGCATTATTGGTGGTCTGGAATGACGGCAGATGTGGCGAAGAATGTAGCTCAGTGCTTGGTGTGTCAACAGGTGAAAACAGAGCATCAACGACCGGTAGGAAAACTACAACCATTTCTTATGCTAGTGTGGAAGTGGGAGCATATCACGATGGATTTTGTCATCGGTGTGCCTCGATCCCAGCGAGGCCATGACGCCATATGGGTCATAGTGGATCGACTCACCAAGTCGGCCTACTTTTTGCCGATCCACACAACTTGGTACAGAGATTGACTTGCACAACTTTACATCAATGAGATTGTCCGACTTCATGGTGTGCCGGTGTCGATCGTCTCGGACCTAAACACTCGATTTGTGTCTCACTTCTTGAGGAACTTGCAGCAGTCCGTGGGGCACCAAGCTGAATTTCAGCACTGCTTTCCACCCACAGAGTGATGGGCAGTCTGAGCGAGTCATTCAGACTCTAGAGGATATGTTACGTGCTTATGTACTGGACTATGGAGATGGTTGCTATAGATACCTGCCTCTGGTGGAGTTCGCCTATAACAATAGTTATTAGGAGAGTATTGATATGGCGCCTGAGGAATGCGAAGGCACTTTGGAGCGCGAGTCTGATATGCAAGAGCAGTTTCCTCATTTGTTTGGTTCTTAGTTGTATTTAAGTTTCGGGGACGAAACTTTTTATAAGGAGTGGGTGATATAATTCTCGAGAATTTCAAACTTTGTAATTTGAAATTTGAATTTGATTTCTGGAATTCGAGTAATTTGAAAGTTCGAATTTCGGGGGTATTCGCATGAAAAGTGCTAACCTAACCTAACTGTGTCCGATCTCGATGAAGTAAATACACTACTTGAACGGTCTCGTCGCGCTGAACGAGATGGCGCGATCCGATTTTCAATTTGACAAGCCTAGGTCATTGAAAAGCATGCAAAAGAGTGAATTCAACTGAATAGATGGCTTAATTGACCTACTCGATAGGTCTTGTCGAGCCAAACGTTGTGGTGTCAACCATTTTTATGTTTGATGATCCGAAAACCTTGAAAAGTGTGAAAACAAAATTTTTTAGTGCATTTTTGCGAGAACCTCAATATTTTATGCGCGGAATTAGATCGAACTTTCAAGTGAGGGGCTTTCGAGCATTTTCCACCTATAGTGAAGGACCCAAGCTTAAATAGCCATTCTAGAGGGACTAGTTAGCATTTTATCCAACTCTATATATAGCATGCTAGGGTTTCTCTTTGGAAACCCTAGCCGCACATACCCAGCACACCTCTATAGCATCCCTTCGCCTCCCTCTCTTCCTGTGCCACCTTCTCCGTGCGTTACACCGCCGGCCGCAGCCTCCCCTCGCCAGAAAAGCATCTAGATCCAAGATCTCACCTGGATCTCGGGTTTGGGATAAGAAGATTGTACCAAATTGTAGCAAACTGCCCCAGAGCCCTCTTGCGGCCATTAACACCCTCAGGAGAACCAACCTAAGGAGCCCCATCGCCTGCAGTCGCCACAGGTCGCCGGAAGAGAAGGATCTCATTCTCTTTCTTCTTCTCGGACAAAGGCAACTCCATCTCTTTCCTCTTTGTTTTTCTTTGCGCCTAAGACACTCCATAGCCTTTCTCATCTCCTGGGGATGCCCCTGATGCAATCCCGTGGCCTAAGTCTTCACGGTTTGCCGGCGGGAGAAAATAGCTCGCCGGAACCCTATGTTGGTCGGATCTCCGCGCGCGCTGCCTCCGGCGACTCGGGGTGGGATTCAAGGCTTGAGATGCCTTCTGCCAGACCTTAGAAGACCTTCCACGAAGTTTGGCTTCGTTTGGTTCACCCTAGAGCCCGGAATAAGGAACCCTAGTGTAGTGCACTAAACTTTAGCAAATTGCAGAGTTCTAGTGTCACGCCCCGGAGGTTCTAAAAGAGCGGAAAACGTATTCATTTTTTTTCTTAAATGAACCTCGCCTCCGGTGCGCACCAGACCCGCCGCATATACAAATTCACTCCCCAAACGGGCGGAGCCTCCTTTGTATATGCACGGCGTTCCAAGCACGACAACTACTTTAACCATGCAAACCATGAAAGACAAAGAGGAGAGACTATACTTAACCATACAGTCACCACTATCACATACAGACTATAGCATAAACCCATAGGTTTGAAAGTCGGTGTCCACTCGACACCCGGTTTTGCCAAAACGTTTTCGCAAACTCTTTTAAGCGGCACTACACTTGAAAGGATAAATCCACGGGTTCTGAAATCAGTGCCCACACGACACTCGATTTGAAAATACTTTTGAAACCATGTTTGCATTTGAAAACGAGCCGCAATTACACATCTTAACAATCACAGATAAGAGAACATAGTCCTACACGAAGTCCTCATTCCAACATCCACAACAAACCACACATGTAAAAATCACGGTTAAACTAACCAACATTTAAGGAAATAACCAGGAAAACGTATCGTTTACTAGCCACCATGGCTAGGGTCCTCTAACCGATGCCTCACCGTCGTCCCGGTTCCCACCCCTGCTTGGACCTGTCACAGTGTGGGTAGTCAGTGACTGATAAAGTAGAGACCAATAAGTAAATGCGATAACTGAAAAGAACAAACCGATACACCGGAGCATTTACTTCCCCCCCTCATGTACCGCTAAATCCCTGTCAAATGTCACACTGGGCACCTACCCCAGCTTTTAAAATATGTTGGGCCCCAACCCCAATTACCGTACTCATCTTCTTGGTGCCACCAACCCCTCGGCTGCACAAGTAGCAGCCGCCTCTCCTTGAGGGGTCCCCATCATCACAAGTATGGGGTACACGGGTAAACTTACCATCTTTTCGAAAAAATACACCCTGTGCGGTGGCCAAACCGCCGGTGTGCGTGTAAGCAATATGAGTGTAAAACAATGTTGCGACCTCAGCCGCTTTGGTCAGATTAATAAAACGATCTTGCGACCGCAGCCGCCTCAATTAGAATAGTAAACAGGATTTACATGCAATGGGGTTAGTTAATTTACCAAAAACATCTACTTTATCAAACAAAGTACTCGGGAATGACCCTACACCGAAAAATAATCAAAGGTACCCACCTCGATTGTGCGGACCGGAACACCGGAGACCGAACCTCGCTCCCAATCGGCACTCGGACCTAAAAATAGTCCCCAAAAGTACCGTGGTTAGATCAGAAATACTACTGTAGATAAACCAAGTCCAAAATCCCAAAAACACCACTAACAATGACTCGGCGTGTCGGTAGCGGTGACGCGTGGCGGGCGACGCGGCCACCCCAGCGTCGCCGCACGCCTTACGGTCGCGCGGGCACCGGCCCCGGGCGGCACTTGCCGCGGCCGCGCGGGCTGCAAGCTCCGCGAGGCTGCATACCATGGCCGCGCGGCGCTTGCCCCGCGCGGCTGCATGCCGCGGCCGCGCGGGCTGCAAACTCCGCGCGGCTGCATGCCGTGGCCGCGCGGCGCTTGCCCCGCGCGGCTGCATGCGGCCGCCCGGGCTGCAAGCCCCACGCGGCTGCATGCCGTGGCCGCGCTGGTTGCTAGCCCCGCGCGGCTGCATGCCGTGGCCGCGCGGCGCTTGCCCCGCGCGGCTGCATGCCGCGGCCGCGCGGGTGCAAGTCCCGCGCGGCTGCATGCCGCGGCCGCGCGGGCGCCAACCCCGCGTGGTGCGGCCATGATGCGGCGACGGCGGTGGTGCCCTAGGGCCGTAAGGCGGCGATGATAACCAAACAACAACGAAACACCGCGAAACGAAACCGAAAAGAAACCTCGCTTACCGCGATTCGTCGGAGAAGGAGATCCGTTCGCACTCCTGGCTTCGGCACGTTCGTCGGGGATGATCGGGTCCCTCCGCTTTCTCCTTCTTTCTTCTCTTTTTCTTCCGGTTAGGGTTTCACCTTTTTCCTCTTTCTTTTCTCTCCGGCTAGGGTTTCTTTCTTTTCGGGAGAAGTCAAAATCATTTGATTGTATGTACAACAAAACCACATCGGGTATTTTTAAAACTCTAATTAATTAATTATTTAATTAATCCTTGGAGATAATTCCTTAAAGATAAATCCCTAAAGATAATTCCTTATCTCCTCGAAAAGCGTGCACAATCACTTGCACGGATTTCAATGCACCTCCCGGCTACCGCGATCCTTACACCCCCTTTCTGGGGGTTCCGTAAGTCGAAATCCGGATCCGGTCGCACCGCCGTTTATCATTTTTCGAGCTCTATCACAGAAAAATACCCGCACCTCAAGATTATCAACATGAATAAACTCATTAATTAACTTTGCCATAACTTAAACTTTATTAGCAGGAGGGTAAAACATTACAAGGAAATTGTGATATTACATCTAGTGTGTGGATTGGTGTAGGATACCCTTCGCTTGTTTTGGTAAGCTTCCGGAATGTTCTAAAAGATTTCCGGAAAGTTTTGGCGCGAATCGAGAATTTTTGAAAAAATCTGAAAGTTTAAAGTTTTGGCTTCGGGGTCCAGACCTTGGGGAAAAAGTCCGGACCTTCCACGCGAATTTGTGGATCCCAGCTTCGGGGTCTGAAATTTTTGGAAAAAGTCCGAACTTTTTCCGCGAAGCTGATGGGGACTCTTCGGGGTCTGAACTTTTTCGGGGAGAAGGTCCGGACCTTTTTGGTCTGGACAACCCAGTAAGAAAAGCAATTTCTTTTCTTGCAGGGGCCTTTGGAGATATTGTTACAATAGGATTTTTAACATCCTTCTTTCCCTCTTCTCCTCTCATTTGGAGAGTGCAAGAGAGAGTGAAAGAGAGAGCTCCATTGTCACGCCCCGGGGTCGAAACTGTGACCCGGGCTCGCCAACAGATCCGCCGCCTATGCAAAACCCCGCATAGGCGAAGTGTCCTACCTGCAAGAAAGGGGCTACAGCTAAACAGATATCAGAGCTATAAAATAAAAAATGCTGTAAAACTAAAACCAACCATCTGTATAACTGGAATAATGATACAATATCCATCTCCCATAAATGATAATCATACAATATCCTCAAATACAATAAACCAGAACTCAACAGGGAGGTAACCTTAAAATAATACATCAGTGTACAGGCTCTCAGTACAAGTCAGATCCTCACAATACAATAATCTCTCAAAAGCGGAAAAATAAATAATCTACTGACTGTACTCAGAATCTCCAATGTAGGGGTACCGCTACTCTCCACAGACGGGTAGGGATCTAGCTCGCGACTCCCTCACCTCGCACAGCAACCGCAGAATCAGTAACACCTGCTAAGACTCTGCAAAACAAAGAAGAGAAAAGAAAGAGGAGGAGGGGGGGGGGGGGGGGGGGGGGGGGGGGAACCCCCAATGGGTGTGAGAACTACACAAAAAGGGAGTTCTCAGTGGGTACCACCGCCAAGTCCGACGATCTGCCCACGAAGTCTACTAGAGGCATAAGATAACGAAGCAGTAAAAACTGAATAAGAAAGCTGGAGATACTCTACAGCTACCATGTCTCTATCTAAATGCTCAAAAGGGGAAAAACCAATGAAAGGTATGCAACCACTCGCACGCGAGGTGCACAATCGACCCAATCGAGCTGACTGCCACATCTGGTCCAGTCAAGCCTGCGCCTCCCTAGTATATCAACGTAGGGTGTCCAACTGGACTAATTCGCTATCGAATAGTGGCACATGCAGGCTATAGTCGAAATCCACGCTCTCTCTCTTAGAACGGAAAGACTCAAGATCCTCAACATCTCGCACAATGGTCAAAGTACTCACAACGACACGGGATCACCGTCAACCCCAAACGGCTCCCAACAACACTAGCACTGGTCTAATCACAGCTACTAGACTCCACTCGGGCCCTAGGCACGAGTGCAATAATAAAAGTATCTATCTGAATAACCTAATCAATGGACCAGTATAGAACCCGGCACTGCCTGCTCTGCTGTCGAACTCAAGAACTCATCTGCGGGAATACTGACCGACTACTGACCGGTACGGTCGCATCCCAAAATAGGTAACAGACCGACTACTGCCCGATACGGTCGCACCCAAAATAAGTAACAGACCGACTACTGCCCGGTACGGTCGCACACTCCGGAGTGGCACTCGAGGGGAGCAACCCACACGAGTAAAATGTCACTGTAACAAGTATCACTGTAACAAGTATCACGATATAGCAGGACTGGATCACGACTCTGATCAAAGTGGGAAAACCCATCCACTAAAGGGAAACCCGATCCCCAATCTGATACAACAGTAAACAATAAATGGGAAACTCCATCCACTAAAGGGAAACCCGATCCCCAATCTGATGCACAAGTATATATCCGGTCAACCGCCCAATATCCGCGGTCGCCGCAACACCCACAACCCACAATCAAGTCCAACCTGCCCCAGACTCGAAGTCTCGACTACACTATCCCAAACCCCTGCTCAACTCGAGCAACAAGAATCGCCTGACTAACGAATAAGGAGAAAAGAAGCAAACATGGTTTCTCCTAAGTCAAGTTCCAACATGATAGTGTAGCGATAAAAGATGACCTATCTAGATGTCCATACAAGCATGCATTTGTCCTCAAGGAAGATACAAGATAATAACAAATAGCAGCTCCACATAAGTATAAGCACATGCCAGAATCACTAATGAACTACACCTGTCCAATATCCATGATCCATAATCCATAATAACTCCTCAGAGTAATATCCGCATATATATGCCAAAGGGTAATCGAGCATGAACTCTATCTCATCTAGTATAACATGAACATAGCCATCAAGAATACTAGATCTCAAATCCTCTAAAGCATGTACAATAATCAAGTAATTATTAATCCACATGATCTAGGCCACTTTCCACGCTTACATCTCAATTCTAATAGTTGCACCATAAACATGCATGCTATAAGTCACAGAGGGTAGCAATCCCTTAGGTAAGCTTTCCCTAATCACCAACATGGATATCCGAATCATGCAAGTCCTCATAATATAACATGAATATTAATCTTGCAATTCTCTTAGACAATCAGCATTACTAAACTTACATCTCAATCACAAACACTGTACCCTAAACATGCATGCGTTCTATTAAATAGAATTAGAGAACCGTCCACCGGTTCCGGGGACAAGGCAACCCACCTGAAACGCTTTCCACAGGCAAAGCCGAAGTCGGTGAAGTGCGTAGTCACACGCTAACCAAAAATCCGCTGAAACTGCACCCTCGGTACTTAGTCGCGCAAGCCTCAGCTCCGATCAACCTCACAACAACAACACACTAATCAAATACCCCAAAACGCACCCGCTGTTTTGCAAAATAGCACAAAGAAGAGGGTTTTTCACCTGCGTATAGTCCTCCGAAAAATCCAGAAAAATCACAGTTGCGATCCTCGCGACGAGTAGATCCAAATTGAGTATTTATACACCCCGTTCCGACACCTGTAGGCCAAGATATAAATACAACAACGCGGTATGTCGAAATATCCACAAACAAAATCCTGTAGAAAACCAGTCCGAAAGGAGCATAATTATCACCTTTGAAGATTCCTCCAAAAATTCCTATAAAAATACGAGCGCGTTCCGCTCGAAGTGTAGATGTCGATCGAGTCCTCGTACGTCGAAATCCGATACCCGAGTGCAGAGATAAAAATCCGACAAGCTTCCATTGTCCAGAAAACCACCAGCAGAAAAGGGGGTTCAAAGATGCCTTGTAAATCATGCCAAGAACTCAAAATGAGGCAAAATGATCAACACAGAAATCGAAGGCGTACCTCTCGTGAACATGCTTCTACAAAAATTAGCTCAAAAGTCCAACGGGGTAGCTCAGGGGGTCTCGCGCACTGAAATGCGATGGTAGAAGCCAAAATCCAAGGAGCGTCAAAGTGCGCCGCGTCGCAGTAAACGCCGATGCCGCGGCCTCCAAAAAATCCGGGGATCCACCGAAGGGTGGAGGAGAGGGAGAGGAACAACCTTCCTTAAAAACTCAGCCCAAGAGGAGCTCGGGAAAGCCCTAAAAAAGAAGCCCAAAGGGGCTATTTATAGCCCAAGCCCAACACAAAGGGATTCCGGATTCGGGCGCCCGAATCCGGCCCAAACCCGTTACTGTGCGCGCCCGAATCAACCACGAAGCGCCACGTCACCCGCTCTGCGCCCTGCGCGCCCGCCAATCGCGGCGCGCAGCGTGGCAGCGCGGTCCACGGCGGGGACCGTGGGCCGCGGTTCACGGCGGCCCAACCGGGTCGCTGCGCCCGCCAATGAGCGGGCGACACGTGGCCTGGCGGGGTCCACCGTGCGCCGCGCCCGGTGCGCTGTCGCGTGTGCGTTGACCGACCTATACCCGCACGCCACGTGTCCATCGCCTCAGCTCGCTGCGCCCGGTGCACGCCAGAACCCGTGGACCGCCTTGCCCGCCGCCGCGCACGCGCTTGCCTGCGCCCGTCGCCGCCGCGCTCCGCCGCTGCCCGTCGCCGCCGGTGCTGCCCTGGACTGCCGGAATAGTAAACCTTGCCTCGAAATCCGTGTTTTGGCATCCGGGCTCTGAAAAATACAAGTAAATAGTCCATTTTCATCGTTTTCGCGCGCTGAGTCCAAATCCGATGCCCGTTTTGCCAAATTCCACTTCTAAAATTTGTCGAAGGCATCCGGACAGGTAAACTTAATCCAAATTGAGTGCTGGGTCCAACCTTGAGGCCTGATTTGTGCACAAACACCTCCATCACACTGAAATAAGGGTCCAGAAGGTTCTGATCACACTGCGAAAGCTCTGCGGAGATCCGGGTCATCACATCCATGGTGGGTTTTCTTGAATTTCCTTCTCCAACTTCTCTCTCACATTGGCTTCTCCTTCATCCTTCTTCTTTCCACCATTGGTGCTTGCTACAAGGTCTTGGAGGGAGGCAAGAGCTTGAAGAAGAAGGAGTGTTGGAGCCCTAATTCCCCTTCCTTGCAACTTCAAGGTGGGATTTGAGCTTAAAAGAGGTTAGGAACTCATCTTTTCCTTCTCTCTGAGGTTTTTATTGTTGGAAACCTAGTTTTTGGAAACTAGGTTTATTTTGGGTCTTTTTGATTTAGAGCTTTTGGGGTGGAATTGATGGGTGTAGAACACTCTTGTAGGTTGGTTTTAAAGCTTTCCTTGCTTTGATTTCAAGATCTTGCAAGAATTCTTGAGCTAAGATATTTTTTACCCATTTTTCTTATGATTTTTATGAAATTTCGTGATTAGGTTTTTGTGATGTTTTAACCCTTTTAAAACTTCTCTTAGGGCATAAGAGGAAGTGTGGGCAACTTGGTTGGGATCCTTCACAAGGGTTTGGCCACTATCCGGTGGGTTTGACCTCACCGAAATGGGTGAACTCCCCCCTATATCTCCTATAGACTTTTAGGGCATCATTGTTATATTAAACATGCATCGTTTGATTTATCATGATTTATGATCATGCATTTGAACCCCTTTATGTGTAGAAAATTTCATATTTTATGTAGTAGAGGTAAACATTACATGTGCATGGGCACTTTATGTCACGTCCCGGGGTCGAAACTTCGACCCGGGCTCGCCAACAGATCCGCCATCTGTACGGAAACTGCCGCACAGACGAAGCGTCTACCCTGCAAGTCAGATCTATAGCTAAAAACATGTATCAGAGCTGAAATAGAACTAACAACCAAGAGCTATAGAAATCCACTGAACATCTGATATAAATAAAATCATCCTCGATACAACATCTCAAAACTGTCAAAATATACAAAAGCCTCACCAATCACTCAGACTGTCCAGTACAAAAGTAGAAACATAAAATACAGGGTACATCTACCTCTGACTCTCAATACGGTAAGGAACTACTCAGCCTCGTCCTCACCTCGAATCAGCTGTCTCCGCGCGAACCCAGCCGGAACAGCTGCCTCAGGAACCTGTCACCGCAGCGGGTGTGAGATCTACTGCAGAAGGTAGATCCTAGTGGGTACCGTCACCAAAATCCACGGTATGCCCACTAAGTCTACTGGAGGCACAAAAGATAGGTATGCAGATAGATAAATAAATGAAAGCAGGAAATGAGCTACAACTATATGCCACAACCATATGCTCAAGGAAACCTCTACTATGATCCTGCTATGCATACACTCTCACCACTAGATGCCTCAAGTACCATGCTCAAAGGAATACTCATCTAAGAGCAAGCTATACACCACTCGCACACCAGGTGCTCTCAAAACCCAAATCTCAATGACTGTCCAAAACTGGCACAGTCAAGCCCGCGCCTGTCGTCTAGGAACGCACCTGCCCACTCTACGTGGGGCGTCCTATCGACCACTATGGACGCACCTGCCCACTCCCCGTGGGGCGTCCAACGCACCTATCCACTGCGTGTGGGGCGTACTACGCACCTGCCCACTCTCTGTGGGGCGTACTACGAACCTACCCACTCCGCGTGGGGCGTACTACTGACTACTATGGATGCACCTGCCCACTCCACGTGGGGCGTCCCGGTCTGTCTATCTCAATCATCATCACGCATCCAGAGCGTACTCGAGGGGAGCGACCCCACCGAGCTCTAGTAACTAGTCAGTCTCAACTGTCTCATAATGGCACATGCAGGCTATGATCCACGATCAAACAGATCGGATACCCAAAATCCAAATACATATCACAGTCGGGAACTCTCCACGACTGGATCAGGGAATGCCCAAACCTCTCACAGCTATGTCGGAGAATCCTCTACGACTCAATCTGATAATGCACATCCCATGGCTAGTCGGGAAACCTCCATGACTCAATCTGCTAGAGCCCAAACCCTCGAAACCAAGTCGGAGAACCATCTCCACTACCAATTAGAATATACCAACCATGATCTAGAATAATCCCACCGGGGATCACAACTCACCTGACACTAGAAACTCATCCCACAGAGTTCTAAAAATTCTCTCGGCCCCTTGGCACGAGAACATAAGCATCCTGAACCTATCCAATCTCTCTGGAAGCTCACAATAATTCCCAATCTATTTTTAAAGCTCGGTTTTTATTTAAAATCGATCCGTCGATTTTTAAAACGGTTCAGATGCCAATCTAATGCCAACTAACCATGCAGTCTAGTGTCATGTCATTCCTAGATCACGCTAAAAATACCTGGGGCTCATAAATGTCTTCCTATAGTTTTCTAGGCAATTATCAGATTTACCAGCTATATAAATACTGAGCTAAACATGATCAACATGCATACAATAGCTTTAGAAGGCATTCCATATATCTTGAATAAACTCCAACCCACCTGGATCGCTTTCCGTAGGCAACGCTGAAGTCGGGGTCGCGCCGAAACCACGATCTGTCGAAAATGCCCTCGCGCGTGCGCACACTGTCAAGAGCCCCAAAAACTCCGCCGAAGCTCACAGCAGCCTCACAAGCAGCTCAGCGCAACCTCCGTGCGCTCCGATCCTCCCCGCGGCCAACTCACAGCACGGACACACACTCCCGCACACACGCACGCACGCCTCGACACGGTTCCGCGTGGTGAAAATCCAAAGCTCGTAGCACAAAAGAGAAGAGTTACAACCAAAAATCCACTCAAAATCTCCATCTAAAACCATCAACAATCCAAAACTCAAGCTTGAAGAAATCTGACCACTTACCTCATGTGCGGCCGACACGCGCGCGCGGCTCCGCTCGACTCCAAGCTGCAGGAACACCAAGCTGCATCATCAACTCCCTCTCAACCACTCTCACTCTCTTTATCTTCTTCTCTTTTCTTTTCCTTACTTTCTCTCTTTTCTTTCTTTCTTTCTCTTTTCCTTTGTTCTGTCGTGGAGAGAAAACAGGCAGCTGGGGGGCTCTTATAGAGCGTGGGATGCATGGGAAGAGAAATTACCAAAATGCCCTTGCTCAAAATCCAGAATCTTCTTAATCTGGGCATTCTGGGAGGCTGGGTACCGGTACTTCTAATTGAGTACCGGTACAAGCAGTCCGGTTCCGGAACACGGGGTCTGGTTCCGGAACCAACCCTCTAGTTCCGGAACCAATATGCCAGTTCCAGAACTCCAGCCTTCCAAAACTGAAAATCAAGTCTGAAGCTCCAATTTCCTCGCCGTCAACTCGCTTTATGCCTCGGAAGCTTCCGCATCGCTCTGAAGTCTCCCGAACCCCACTGTAAACATAAAGTACACATGGTCCAAACTTTTTCCCACTCAGAAAGCTCATACATGGAGTCGGTGTGCCTAATCCAGAAAACCGGCATTCCTACAACAAAATCCTTTATTCTTTTCTTTACTTGCCCAGTCCAACTCACTTTTCACTTTCGAGGCCTCCTCAGCAAACCAAAACCTCCCGAGCTCCGCGGTAACCTGAAAATACACGTGTTCCAACACTTTCCAATTCCTCGTGCACAATCACGGAGTCGGTTCTCTATCCAAACCAGTACTCTATAAGCACAAAATGCCCCGAAATCACTGATTCAACGGGGCTCCCAAGTTTCGACGCTGCTAACTCACTCTCCATCCCAATGGATTCTGTGTCGATCCGAAATAATCAGAACTCATCTGTAAACCCAAATGGAACACGCCCGAGGCGATTTCTCCGCACCACGCCAACTTGCGAGGTCGGTACACTCTACAAAGTTCCCGTACTCTACACTTTAAGAGGGGATTGAATAGTAATTATCGTGAATTTAAGAGTTTGGATATAAATAAATGACATCTATACTTGCTATAGGATGATTGAGACATGTTATGCATATGATCATATACAAATGGACATTATGATATTAGTGCCATCTAGTATAGTGAGATACAAGTAGAAAACTTCTAAACTTGTATAACCAAGATGAAATTGTGAGATTTCATGTTTGAGACATGATGACAACTTGTAAATGCTTTACTCTTTCATTATGCAAGATAATGCTAATATTGTGTATGAAACATTGACACTATGACATTGTACCCGACCTAAAGGTCGAAGATGCTATTCCGTGTTTTAGACACGATGATTGCTATTCCGTGTTTAAGACACGATGATTGCTATTCCGTGTTTAAGACACGATGATCGGGACTTGCTTGCTTGCCGTTTGTACTCGTTCGCACGTGCTTGGTAGGGTCGCTCCCTCCAAGCCGCACTCCGGAGTTGGCCATTTGCGACATATGCTCGCCGTGCGGGATTGGGTGCCGATTGGGACGCCGTTGGATAGGCATAGCTCCGTTGGGGGGTGCCACCACGGGACCATGAGGCATGGCTCAAGCTAAGACTCAAAGAAAGTATTCAAGAGGAAATGATTAAAGTTAACTAAACTTGACATTGAACATCAAATAGATAATGCATTCATAGTAGTTGGACTAACTAAACTTGACATTAAACATCACATAGATGATACATTCATAGTAGTTGGACATTATGATAGCATGATAGTTTCATATCGTTATCACCTTGTACTTGAGTATAGAGGCATGACAGTAGTAGAGTTACTTTAATCCAGTTGTTTATTATCTGCATTTTATTTCAGCAGTTATACTATCTTTAGCCTCAGTTGACCTAGTAGTGTATTTCGCTTCTCTCGGCAGCTTACCCATTAGGAACTATTGACTAATAGTTCTCACTCCCATTGGTTTGTTATTTTTTTTTCAGAGCCATCCATAGCGGGAGAGGCTCGGGATCATGGCAATGGGGTTTTGCGTAGTTAGAGTATCTCTGGGGCCTTGCGAGGTAGTTACAGAATACCTTTCATTTTTATTAGTTGTGAGAGGTGTTGTTGTTGTTTTTTTTGTTATAGAGACCACCCATGTATTTAGTAGGATATACTTGAGAGAACTACTTTTGTATATTTGTTTAGTTCTAGTATGATTGTAGTTATCTACTCTTCTTTTATACATAGTCTAGCTGTACTTGTGCTCTGATTACTAGTAGGATGTGTATATCGCTTTCTTTCCACTTTATTGTTGTAGATGCCTTGTGTGTACCGGGGGGTGTGTCACGCCCCGGGGTCGAACTGCGACCCGGGCTCGCCAACAGATCCGCCACCTATACGAAAACCCCGCATAGGCGAAGCGTCCAACCTGCTAAGAAAGATCTACTACAGCCAAACAGATATCAGAGCCGTAAAATAAAAAGCAGTAAAACTCTATCAAACACTGTACATCTAGAAATAAAGATACAATATCCATCTCCCAAAAAAAATCGAATCAAATACAAAATCCTCAGATACAATAACCCAGAACTCAATAGGGAGGGTAACCTGAAATAATACATCAGTGTACAGGCTCTTAGTACAAGTCATATCCTCACTACAATAATCTCTCAAAAGCAGAAATAAAACTAATCTACTGACTGTATTACAAATCTCCAATGTGGGGGTACAGCTACTCTCCAAAGATAGGTAGCGATCTAGCTCGCGACTACCTCGCCTCGAACAACAACAACAGAATCAGCATCTCCCACAGATGACTCTGCAAAACAAAGGAGAGGAAAGAAAAAGGAGGGGGAGAACCCCCAACGGGTGTGAGAACAACATCAACACGTAGTTCTCAGTGGGTACCGCTGTAGGTTTTTATATATTAAGGATCCACACGGATCTAAATAGGTACTATCAAACAACTAGAGGGGGGGTGAATAGGTGTAATACTTAAAAACAAATCTCAGTACAAAATAAAAACCAATGCGGAAAATAAAAAATAGCACACCGAGATATACGTGGAAACTCCAATCCAGGAGAAAAACCACGGGACCAACACGCAATAACAATCCAATAAGAAAGGAAGAACAACAAGGTGATTACCGACTCCACGGACTCAACCCCTCCTTCAAGTTCTTCGGACCTTGCGCTCCACCGATTGCACGTCCACTGCACACGTTCGAATCCATGAACGCCACTCGAATCCACGAGCACACGTTTCGAATCCACGAAACGCCTTCAACACACCGAATCCACGATGCAACGTTGAATCCACGATGCAAAATCAGCCGATAAGAATATTGGCTTCGATGGTGATCCTTTGCTTAGATTATCATGGAGGAACCGTAGAAGGAATCTCTAAGCAAAGACTAGATCAATTCGACAAAAGATAGATCTTGGAAGAACCATCGAATTGACCTAAAAGAGGCTAAAGAGAAGAACGATAAAAACCTAGCCTCTAGGGTTGCTCTCGAGTGTTTCTGAAATTTATCGATAGTTCTTGAGAAACCCTAAGCGTCTATTTATAGGTTAGAAACCTTTGGAAAGAGATAAGCATCAAAAACTGACTTAACAGAATTTTTCCCGCACGACGGTCCGGACTGGATTGGCTCGTTCAGGACTGTCGTTGTTTTTCAGAGAATTCCTGAAAAAACAAGGTTCGGGGCCCGGAACGAAATCCTACGGTCTGGACTGTTCATGCGATTTCAGCAAAATCCACGTTCGGGGTCCGGAACGAAACAGGGATGTTCAGGACTGGATTTGTGCATGAACCAACCAACGTTCGGGGTCCGGACTGTAGTCCCCTGTTCCGGATCCTGAACATATACCATGTCCAGTTTTTTATTTTTATGCAATTAAAAATTCATCCAAATGTTTCTACACTATAAGAAAGTATTCGGATCACCAAAATTATTTAGTTAAACATACCCGATCCTTTTGAATTCTTTCTTCTTGAGATTGATGTAATTGATCCACAATTCTTCATCTTCAAGACTCAAAACACTGAGTGTCAACTTGAGCTCTTGTTGAATCTTCTCTGAGTCTTCGATTGCTGATTGACAATTTGATCACTTCAAGACTCCGACTCAACTCACGAAATATGCCAACACAAAAAGCCGTAACAATCTCCCCCTTTGGCAATTTCGTGACAAAATCCAAAAATACATAAAACGCTCAAGACACTCATCTTAAACCAAAAAATCGAAACTCAATGTCATCACCAAAACATTGATTTTCTTTGCGTGAAAGATCCAATAAACAAAAATTACATTTGAACCAGTCTTAGAACAAACTCTATGACTTAGGACTTGGAGTCTTAAAGTGATGTAGATCCTGCAAAACAAAACTCCAAACAAAATCAAAAGTCAGTCGTTAGAAATTAAATGTAAATCCTACATTTGATTCGTCCTTTTGGTTCTTTTTGTTTTTCGGCTCCTTTTTCATCATCTCCCCCTATCTTGACGATATCATCTCCGTCTCCCCCTATTTCTCTTCTCCCCCTTTTTGTCACAAATTGTCAAACAGTGAACATACTAGACAAAAGGAAATCACTAACAGCATTAGTTCATAGATAGAGAGAGATAAAAGCTCAGTTCCGGTATATAACAAAAACACAGATTGCATACCGGTACTCGAAAGCAAAAATCAAATAATTTTTTGAAACAAATCCAGATTTTGAAATCTTTGAATTACCGATTTGCGTGCAATCAAGAAAATCAATTTAAGTGCTTGAAAATTGTGAGATCACATAGATGTCATTCAATCCAATTAATTTTACAAAAATTAAAAAGATTTACTCCGAAATCATGAAAAACAAAGATAAAACATTATAAACCGTTTTTCATATTATATACGTCAAACACAAGTCATCAAAAGTAATCTAGAGATCCAAACTCTATCAAGATGTAACGGATTTACAAAGATGACTTACAGAGATTTCCAAATGACATCAATTTGATTTCTACCCTTTCAAATTTGAGATAAGCACTAAATTACCTAAGGGTGGCTCTTTGAGCATCTTTCAACTATCCCACCTTATACCAACTAGGAGATTGTTCAAAATAAGAACTTTGAATTTAAATCTCCGAATGCTTCAACTAAACAAAATTTCATAAATATTTTTCAAGCATCCATAACATGTGGTAGCTTCACAAACTAACCGGACGACCGGGGTGGCAGCTCTTTCCAAACATGTGGTGGTAGTTTTCACACTCCTTTCGAATGTAACTCTTGCCACATCTTTTGTAATTCATTTCATTACCCTTGTAAGAAAATACAATCTCTTATGTGAAAGAATTAAATCCCAAATTTTAGTCTATTGGTTGTCTCATGTTTATCACAAAAAACTCACACAACCGAGATAGTTTAATCATCTAAAGATCACACATGATTACTAAAATTTGATGAATATAATTATCGAAAACTCTTATAATGAAGTATCTTCAAGAATTATGATTATGGAGTAAAGTTGATAATTCATATAAAATTAAAATGGAGTGATTGAAAGTGAAACCCTTTTTATTCAATGCACTTGTTCGTTAAAACCCTTTTGTTTAAAAACAAAACATAAAAACGAAGAGCATTGAAAACATGTAATGCAGAGATTAAGAAGAATATGAAAGGAAAATCAATCAAAGCATTACATACAGTCATAAGCTATTTAGAACTTAAGACAAGGAAAGATATCACCGTTCCGAATCCAAAATCGTCGGATTTTGGGTTGTCTTAATTCATTGTGGTTGGGAGATGATAGCTTTGACTGTTGATCCACCTTAGGTCTTTGCCTCGCAATGATCCACTTGTATGATTGATGTTGTGGCTCGGACCTTTGGTGGTTTGAGTGAACTCCTTTGACTTGATGAGTCTTTTGATTCCGTTGAGTTCGCTCCGTAGATGAAGTTGCCGAAGAATTCCTCTTTCTCTTTTTCGGGCACGACTTCATCAAGTGTCCTTCAAGTCCACATTGGTGACAAGTTCTTCCTTTTAATTTAGTTGTGGAACTTGAAGCCTTCACAGTTTGGTTCTTTTTAAATCCCAAACCAACCTTGCTTGTTTGACCTAATCCGGACATACAATCAAGTTTCTTCGAACCGGTTGAAAGCCTTTGTATGTCGGATTTAAGTTGATGAACTTGCTTGGTCAAAGCTTGGTTGGTGACATGAATTTTCTCAAACTGTTTTTCTAGAAAATCAATCTTGTTAATGTGGGAATTAACGATCGTTTCCGATTGATTTATCTTTTCTTGGAGGATTTTATTATTATCCAATAAAAGCTCTCGTTCCTCCTCGAGATCATGAAGTTTGATCTTTAAAGCATGATTCTCGTTTTGAATCTCAAGTCGTTGCTTCCTCAACTTCTTAATATGCTTGGCCATCTTCTTTGATTCCGTAAGAAGTTGTTGATATGCCTCAACGAGTTATTCTTCGTCCGACTCCCCCTCACTTGATGACTCTCCGCCGGATGTTGATGTTTCATGCAAAATCAAAGGAATAGAGTCAGTGATTAAAGATGATAAGCAAACATTAGAAGAGGAAATTTGAGAGGCATGAAAGGCAACAACTTTTTCCTCTTTACTTGAGGTCGATTCATTAGAAGTAGAATCGTCCCAAGTTTTCGCTTGCAAACCTTCTTTTTATATGATTTCGGAGAAGGACAATCCGTTGAAATATGGCCGTAGCCTTTGCATCTATAACATTGGATTTCCCCTTCGAATTCATCTTTTTCTTTAGAAGGTTTTGCAGAGCTTTTGAAGTTAGAGGATTTAGAACCCGATGATCCTTTAGATGGTTTCGAGGATGAAGATCCATCGGTTCGATTCTTCCGAAACTTCCGATGAAATTTCTTTACAATCCGCGCCAATTGTTCTTCAAAATCGGCAAAAGTGATTTCATTGTCGGAACTTGATTCACCATCTTCTTCCCTTATTGATTTGAATGCAACACCTGTAAGCTTAGAAGAAGACTTGGAAGAAACTTGATTAGTAGGAAAAGTCATCTCGTAAGTTTGTAAAGCACCTACTAATTCCTCTACTCTCATCTCATCCGGATGACTAACGGTTTCAATGGCGGTAACCTTTGCCCTAAACCGTTCCGGAAGAGTCCGAAGTATCTTTCTTACAACTTTCGACTCCGGGATCTTTTCTCCTAAATTAGCACAAGTGTTGATTATATCGTGGAGTCTTGTGTAATAATCAGTAAATAATTCATGCTCATCCATATGAATAGAGTCAAATTGACTTGTAAGCATCTGGAGCTTTTGAATTTTTACTAGATTAGTACCCTCATGTGTAATTTTGAGAATATCCCAAATTTCCTTCGCGGTTTCACACGCGGAAATTCGTGTGAACTCAGTCGAGGAAAGAGAATTAAATAAAGCGTTCATACCTTTCCCATTGTAAGAAGATCTTTTGAATTCCTCTTTGGACCATCTAGAGCGAGGTTTTGGGGTAGTAGAATTTCCTACTTCCTCAACAGGATGCACCCAACCGTATTCCACGGATTGCCATACCCACTCATCAATTGCGATGAGAAAAGCTCTAATCCGCACTTTCCAATAAGCATAATTAGTCCCATCAAAAAGAGGAGGTCTATAAATATTACCACTTTCACCCGACATGATAGATAAACCTAAAACCCGCTCTGATACCAATTGTAGGTTTTTATATATTAAGGATCCACACGGATCTAAATAGGTACTATCAAACAACTAGAGGGGGGGTGAATAGGTGTAATACTTAAAAACAAATCTCAGTGCAAAATAAAAACCAATGCGGAAAATAAAAAACAGCACACCGAGATATACGTGGAAACTCCAATCCAGGAGAAAAACCACGGGACCAACACGCAATAATAATCCAATAAGAAAGGAAGAATAACAAGGTGATTACCGACTCCACGAACTCAACTCCTCCTTCAAGTTCTTCGGACCTTGCGCTCCACCGATTGCACGTCCACTGCACACGTTCGAATCCACGAACGCCACTCGAATCCACGAGCACACGTTTCGAATCCACGAAAAGCCTTCAACACACCGAATCCACGATGCAATGTCGAATCCACGACGCAAACTCAGCCGATAAGAATATTGGCTTCGATGGTGATCCTTTGCTTAGATTATCATTGAGGAACCGTAGAAGGAATCTCTAAGCAAAGACTAGATCAATTCGACAAAAGATAGATCTTGGAAGAACCGTCGAATTGACCTAAAAGAGGCTAAAGAGAAGAACGATAAAAACCTAGCCTCTAGGGTTGCTCTCGAGTGTTTCTGAAATTTATCGGTAGTTCTTGAGAAACCCTAAGTGTCTATTTATAGGTTAGAAACCTTTGGAAAGAGATAAGCATCAAAAACTGACTTAACAGAATATTTCCCGCACGACGGTCCGGACTGGATTGGCTCGTTCAGGACTGTTGTTGTTTTTCAGAGAATTTCTGAAAAAACAAGGTTCGGGGTCTGGAACGAAATCCTACGGTCCGGACTGTTCATGCGATTGCAGCAAAATCCACGTTCGTGGTCCGGAATGAAACAGGGATGTTCAGGACTGGATTTGTGCATGAACCAATCAACGTTCGGGGTCCGGACTGTAGTCCCCTGTTCCGGATCCTGAACATATACCATGTCCAGTTTTTGATTTTTATGCAATTAAAAATTCATCCAAGTGTTTCTACACTATAAGAAAGTATTCGGATCACCAAAATTATTTAGTTAAACATACCTGATCCTTTTGAATTCTTTCTTCTTGAGATTGATGTAATTGATCCACAATTCTTCATCTTCAAGACTCAAAACACTGAGTGTCAACTTGAGCTCTTGTTGAATCTTCTCCGAGTCTTCGATTGCTGATTGACAATTTGATCACTTCAAGACTCCGACTCAACTCACGAAATATGCCAACACAAAAAGCCGTAACAACCGCCACCAAGCCCGACGGTCTGCCCACTAAGTCTACTAGAGGCATAAGATAACAATGAAGTAAAAACTGAACAAGAAAAGTTGAAGATACTCTACAGCTACCATGCCTCTATCTAAATGCTCAATGGGTGATACAGATGAAAAGATATGCAACTACTCGCACCCAAGGTGCTCAATCGACTCAATCGAACTGACTGCCTCATAGGGTCCAGTCAAGCCTTCGCCTACCTACTGCCAGTACATCCACGGAGGAATGGACTTACGTAGGGCGTCCGTGACTGCCAAAACTGGCCCAGCCAAAAGGACTGCGTCCGTGACTGCTTAAAAAAGGCCCAGCCAGAGGAGCAGCATCGACAAGTCGCGATACGAAAGTAACAGGCCCACTCCGGACGGGGCACTCAAGGGGCGCGACCCTACCGAGGAAAATGGTATCCGCGCATCTCTGTCGAGCTCAAGGTGGCTCATGCAGGCTATAGTCAAAATCCACGCTCACTCTCAGAACGAAAGGACTCAGGATCCTCAAGCATCTCGCACGACGGTCGGAGTACTCTCGACGACTCAGCTAACCAACTCTCACGAATCTCGAGACACTAACGAACTCAACCAACTCATGGCGCTAAACACACAGGCTGGAGATACTCCACAGCCGAGATCGACCCACAACTCAGGGCTAACAAAACTGGTCGGACGACACTCAACGACCCGGGACCACCGTCAACCCTAACGGTTCCCAACAACACTGGCCGGAAGATACTCGACGGCCCGGGACCACCGTCTACCCAAATGGCTCCCAACAACACTAGCACAGGTCTAACCTCAGCTACCAGACTCCACTCAGACCCCAGGCACGAGTGCAATAATGTCCCACCATAACCTGACCACTCGGCCCACTACCCGGGCGAGGAAAATCTATGTCCAGGAAAAGATGCAAAGTGTGGGATGTCTAAAGCATAAAAGAACCTAGCCCAAGTGAAGGTTCTCTACTAGTCTAATTAAACATGCATCATATGACGGGGTGCTAGGTCAAGTTCCAAGAATAGCATTTAAATAAACTGATTCATAAGCAGGGAACATTAACAGATATGATCACCAAAATCAATCAAAATAAGCCTCATCCCCCTAAGCATGCTCTCAACTAGCATAGGTGAATACAACCATTAAATATATAATATCTCGAAGGTATCTAACGTGTACCATAAATCATGTAAGCCTCAATCCACATGAACTATATCATTCTTATGCTCACAACTCAAAGCTATAGGTTGTACATTAAATTATGCATGCTCTCAATCTCATAGGGGAACACTACACCTATGTAAGCTCTCAATTACTATAACATGGATAGCAACATCATGCAATCTCTCATTAAATACAACATGAATATCTTATCTTGCAAGTTTCCATTAGGCATACCTGAATATCATATCTTGCAATTTCTCAAACAAAATACCCTTACTAAGCTTACAATTCAACCATATATCGGTACACTAACATGCATGCATTCTATCAGATAGAATTAGAGAACCGTCCACCGGTTCTGGAGACGAAGCAACCCACCTGAATCGCTTTCCACAGGCAAAGCCAAAGTCGGTGAAGTGCGTAGCCACTTGCTAACAAAATCCGCCGAAACCGCACCCTCGGTACTCGGCCGCACAAGCCTCTGCTCAAACCAACATCACATCCACAACACACTAATCAATACCCCACACATACAAAACAGCGCTTGCTATTTTTACAGTCCAGCAAAGAGAAAGGGGATTTTCACCTGTGTGCAGTCCTCTGAAAAATCCAGAAAAATCACGATTGCGATCCTCACGACAATTAGATCCAAATCGAGTATTTATACTCCTTATTCCAACACCTGTAGGCCAAGATACAAATAGAACATCGCGGTACGCCAATCAATCCACAACTCGCATCTCTGCATAATTCAGTCCCAAAGAAGCTTAAATATCACCTTCGAGGAGTCCTCCAAAAATTCTGTCAAAAATATAGGTGCGTTTCTCTTGAAGAGTAGATGTCGATTGAGTCCTCATACGTCTAGTTCCGATACTCGTAGGCCGAGAAATCCTAGCAATACTCCACCGCTGTCCAAAACCTCGCAGCGGTACAAGGGGTCAAAAGATACCTCAGGAACCATGCCAAAAACCCAAAATAAGGCGAAGTGATCAACACGGAAATCGAAGGCGTACCTCTCATGAACGTGCTATCATAAAAATTAGCTCAAAAGTCCATCGGGGTAGCTCAGGGGGTCTCGTGCACTGAAATGCAACGGTAGAAGCCAAAATCGAAGGAGCGTTGCAGTGCGCCGCGTCGCAGAAAACGCCGATGACGCGGCCTCCAACAAATCCGGGAATCCTTCAAGAGTTGCAGCACAAGATGAAGAACAAGTCATCTTAAGGGCTCTGTCGCAGGGGAGCTCGGAAAAAGGCTCAAAAGAACGGCCAAATGGGGCTATATATTGCTAAAACAGAACAATTCACTTAATTCCATCTGGGTCCCCACATTCGGGCGCCCCAAACAGTTTCGGGTGCAAACAGTGCCGCACAGTAGCCCAAAATGTACCCCGAACCATTAGCGCCCGAATCCTCCACGTTGCGACACGTGGCCCCGAACAACAAACAGAGAGTTCGGCCAACCCGCTCGCGACACGTGGCGGCGCCCCTGCGCTGCTCCACCCGCGTCAACGCCTCGATCGGCGCGCCCACGCCGCGCACGCAGCACGACGCACCTGCCACCCTGCTCCGTGGACCGCGCCAGTGCACCATCCAATCCAAAGCTGCAACGTGTCCACACCGCACCAATAGGAAGACGCCACATGGCACACCACCCTCGCTGCACCGCGCCAGCCGCTCCTCGCGTGGACCGGGCGCACGTGGACCGGCCAACCAGCGGCCGTCACGTGGCCCCGCCCTGGTCCACGGCTCCCCGCGCGCTTCCGTAGACCGCGCCCCGCGAGCCGGCCAACCGGGAGCCGCCACGCGTCCTCCCCCCCGGTGCACGCCATGCCCGTGGACCAAGCGGCCCGCGCCTCTGCCCGCAACCGCTGCCCACCGCCGCGCCGCCGTGCTCCGCCGCCTGCCCCTCATCGCTGGCTCTGTCCCGGCCGCCAGAACAGTAGCCTAAGCCTTAAAATCCGTATTAGGTCATCCGGGCTCAGAAAAAAAACAACTAAATAGTCCATTTCCATCGTTTTCGCGCGCTGAGTCCAATTCCACTTATAAAATTTGTGGAAGGCATCCGGTTAAGCAAACTTGCTCCCGTTTTCCACACCGAGTCCAATTTTAGGGTCCGATTCGCGCACAAACACCTCTAACAGAAAGCAAAAGCCTCCAGAAGTTGCCAGACACGCTACAAAAGCTCTGAGGAGATCCAGGTCATCACATCCTCCCCCACTAAAAGAAAGTTTCGTCCTCGAAACTAACACAACTCAAAAAGGGAGTCTCCAATGCAAAAGGGTAGGTACTCATCATCACCGTCTCCAGCTCGCACGTCACCACTCACTCCCCGTGATTACTCCTCAATAACAATAACTGGTACGGCATGGTCCAATTGCGCAATTCCCTCATCTCACAAGCCAGAATTCGCAATGAGCGTCCCTCGTACTCTAAACACTCACATATCTCAAATGGGGCGAGTCAATCATGGGCGAGGGATCCAAAAGTATAACACTCCTGAGCTAAGACGTGGAAAAAACATCAGGGACTCCAACAAAGAGACTGGGGGAAAGGAACGAACAACCAGTGCTACGCGCACCAACACCACACCCTTGTGCCAACTCAATTAGGGCGACCCGGAACACACCCCCACAAACATCCAAGAAGTAAAGAAGCCCTAAAAAGCCGGGGTCCTCACTCAGTCACTCTCGGATCCTGTCCATCCGAGTAGACTGCCCAACCGCAGGCTACAATCAAAATGGGACCCCCAGGGACACAACCTCAAGCCCTGTTCGCCTCAACAACACCACACAGCGCCAGCTGTGAAATCATCAAACTCAACCCCAGACAGCTCTCCCGCTCAAGGTATCCGCCACCACAGTGGCCTTGTCGAGGTGATACTGGATGCTCATCCATAATCCAACAGTAACTCCACAGACGCTAAGGGAGACATCACTATAACTCTCAAATCCATCACCCATCGTCAAGCTAAAATCGGCGTAGGTATCAGTCTCAACATCCATTCGTCAAGCTCTCCTGGCACTGCCCAGTCCAAGAAGCTCTTCACTTCAATAATAAATGTCGATCTCGGCCAATCTCGTATAGTATCCATTTTGGCCGGATTTCCACAGCCGCTCCTACGGCTAGAATAATGTGGCCCAATAAGGTATGCTCCTGAAGCTAAAACTCGTACCTCAACAACTCGGCATACAGCTTCTCCCTCACAGACGTTGTAGCACCATCCACAAGTGCTCCTCATGATCCAAGTCACTCTGGGAGTCAATTCAAATATCTATGCAGAACACTTTTACCAATCCATCCAAGTATAGCTGGAACACACAATTCCACAAATCATAAAGGCAGCAGGGTATTAGTCAATCCTCTTGGCCTCACTAAGAGCGCATAATGCCCATACCGTGTCCTGAACACCGTCTTGGCAAAATCATCGGCTGTAAGATTCCAAATAGATATATGGCTCATAGAAGAACAACTGCCGGAGTATAACTCAATCAATGGTCCTAAATAAAACCCGGACCTGCTAGTGCTCAAACCACAAAAGAACCCCTCACAGTCGTGTACCAACGACGTGGCATCACCACCGTATATCAACGGCGTGGCACTAGGTCCAATAGACCCCTCGATCCATCAGATCCTGCAACTGCGGTATCAGCTCTCTCAGCTTTACTGGTGATATCCAATGAGGTGCTGTCGAGGTTGGCGCGGTTCCCAAAACCACGTCAATCTCAATCTCAATCTCCCTAACTGGCGGCATCAACATCAGCTCAGGTGGACTCACACCCGGGATCTCACGAGCATCAACATCCTCTCCCTCTCCGCAGTCAAACATCATGTGGTACTGTGCCAACCAATCTCAGGCACTGGGTCAAACACCAACTACCACAAAAGCCAATAAGTCTGCTGGTATAGCTCGTGGTCTCAACTGCACTGGACATGATCCACAAGACTCCTCCACATGCACAACACCGATAGGAACCTGTACCTCTAGTGCACGTGGTAACGACTCCGCCTCTAGTCCATGCAGGAATGCACAATGCTCTAACTCAGACTGCTGTAATGAAATCACACTTGCGACAATCCGATCCACTGCCGAGGCGCCCTCCAACCAGGCAGCACAGACTCATTCGCTCGATGCAAGTGGTTGTCGCTCAGTCTGCCTCGTCATCAAAGTCCAGTCTGCCAGAGAATATCTATACCAATCACACAGGGAGCACGACCTCTGCCTCTGCTCACACTGAGGCGACGAATGTGGTCCTCCGCAGATAGCACATCCACGCTACCGTCGCTGCTGATACTAATACTGGTACTGCTATCGGGGTCCACCCGACCTCTGGCGTCTCAGAAATCCACGATCCTGGGGAAGGAAATCGGGAATGCCTTTGCCGGCCGCTCTGTCCTCCATCACGTAGCGCCAAGCGCCTCTATCCAGAACTTGCCTCTGGCGGCAGATCCCTATCCAAAGGAACTATAGCGCCACGCTCCACTCAACGCCTACTCTAACGAGGCATCCAAAATCTGAAATGGAGGGACCGAATGAGCTGAAAGATATCCTGGCGCAATCCACTCCCAGACGCACATATCCTATGCGCCTCGTCCCTCTAAACATGGAGCGCGCGGTTCAACAACTGCGTAAACTCTTGACACAAGGAAGCTCTCAAGTAGTCTCTCTATCACCACCAACCACGATTCTGCCTCCAAAGGTTCCAAACTCAAACCTATGAATCGGGGTGGTTCATCTGCCGAAACTGGCTCACTGATCGATGATATCCCATAGCTCATCAGCTGTCAGCTATCCACCCTGCCTCGGTGCCTCGGTACTAATCGTTGGCACGGAGGGGGCTACTCGCTCCATCGGTGCTACAGAAATCACTGCCACTAAGGATACTGCAACCGGGTGGTCTAAGGAGGAAAGCATTATCGGGCTCCCCGCTGTTCCGACAACTGTGTCACCTAAACCAGCTGCTCACTCCACCACTGATATATCTCAGACAATCCTGTCATCTGGGTCCGGAGCTCTCTGACCTTAATCCGGGTGTCCGGCACAAAACTAACCGCTCAGGCTCAACTGCCGCGACAGGGTGCACACAGGTCAAAACCCAGCGTCGGGGAGACACTGCTCACTATGACAAAAACCACAAACATCACACAACAAACACTTGACCCAATCCAGCGAAGGTCTAGAGCATGTCACCCATTCCACAGCAATATGTTGTCTGCAACCAACATAATCACTTAGGAGAATAAACATGCCGATCACTCGTCCAATCCCTTGGGAGAGGAATAAAACTCAATCAGGACTCTCGCTAAAAATCACGATTCTCACGAAGTCATTCTAGGGTCCAACCACAAGTCTAGGGTTTCTAAAGTCCACAATGACCTATATCATAGGCTCTGATACCACTCTAATCTGTCACGCCACGGGGCGAACTCCGACCCGGGCTCGCCAACAGATACGCCACCTATACGAAAACCCCGCATAGGCGAAGCGTCCAACCTACAAAGAAAGATCTACTACAGCTAAACAGATATCAGAGCCGTAAAATAAAAAGCTGTAAAACTCTATCAAACACTATACATGTGAGGACCTGGATCCCCACGACGAGATTACTGGATCATCTACAGCTCCCGGAGGCCTATGTGGTGTGTTGGTGGGATCTGTGCCCCAATTGGACATTAGTGTTGGGCTCAGTGTGTTATATGGATCACGTGGGTGATTAGCGGACTCCGTCGGAGTTCCAGAAGTGGTTTCGCGCGCCAAGGATATTTAAATTGGACTCAGTGCGAAGTTTGGACCAAGGATTACCTTTCCGGATGCCTTCGGCAAATTTTGGAGTTGGAATTTGGCGAAATGGACATCAAATTCGGATTCAGCGCGCGAAAACGGTTAAAACGGACTACCCACTTGTCATTTTTGAGCTTCGGGTACTGTTCACGCCGGAACAGTGTTTCCGGCGGCGGCGGCAGCGGCGGAGCGGCCGCGGGCAGCGCGGCGGACGGTGGCGCGGGCCGCCCGGTCCACGCGGCAGGCGTGCGCCGGGGGCGGGACGCGTGGCGGCTCGGGAGTGGGCCGGTCCGCGGGGCGCGGTCTACGGGGGAGTGCGGGGCGCACGGTGGACCGGGGGTGACACGTGGCATCACCCTAGAGGTGGGTTCACGGCGGATGGTCTACGCAGTTTTCGGGATGGCTCATGGTTTACGGTGCACCGGGCTTGGACACGTGGCAGGTTTGCATTGGTTCGGTCCACATGATTGCGTGCACCGGGTTCACTAGGCAGAGGCTTGACACGTGGCATTCTCCTATTGGTGGGGCTACTGTGCGCGGCAGGGTGGCAGGCGGCGGCGTCAGGCGGGCACGTGGGCGCGGCAGGCGGGCGTTGACCGGGTTGCGTGCCACGTGTCGTCGTCCGCGGGTGGCCACGTGGCGCGACGCGTGCGGCGGGTTCGGCTGTTGCCTGTTTGGCGGGCGACGTGGAGGCCCAGGAAGGTTTCGGGCTGCTACAGTGATCTTTCGGGCTGCTACAGTACGCGCCCGAAAGTTCCCAGCGCCCGAAAACGGGGACATGTTGGGTATTAAGTGATTTGTTTTTCCCAGCTTATATAGAGGCCGAGTTCTTTTGCAGAGAGCTTCTTCTCCGCGCGGAATTTCACTGTGCAACCTTCACAAGAAATCTTCCTCTCCCAGTGGCGATTCCATCTGCAGATTTCCAGATTTTTCAGCGGCACGCATCCCGAGGTTACCATTTTTACGGCGCGGCGCGACGCTCGTTCGTTTGTGTTCTTCTTCGTCGCATTTCGGTGCGAGGACTCCCCCGGCTTACTCCGACCTCCGAATGAGGCGATTCTTGCGCCGTTGGCTTCACGACTGGTAGGGCTATGTTTCCCACGTTTACTGGTTTTTCCCATTCCGAGTTTTTCATGGGTCTTTCGGATCATCTTGTAACCCCTTTTTCTGGGCGGAGTTTTGGGACAGCGGTGCGGTATTTTGGCGATATCTTCGCGCACAGGCATCGGATTGGGGCGATTCAAGAGGCGATTTGCATCTACACATCACGAGGAATATGCCCAAATTTTCTTGGAATTTTCTGAATATTTCTCGAAGGTGAAGATTATCTGTGAACAGTAATTGTTGCTACAGTTTTTGAGTGTAGTTTGATTCGGGGTGGTTCCCTTGTCCGAATTGTTTCTCAGTGTAGGAAGCTCGGAATTGGACGTGCAGGTACTCGTTTCGAAGGTATCGACGCGAGGATTACTGTGGTATTTTTATTGGATTTTTCTGGGCACTTGCAGCAGGTGAAATATGCGCGGCTTTGGGACTGATTTTCAGATTGTGTATGTTTGGTTGATTTTGGAATAAAAGTGTAATGTTAAGCCTTATTGTTGTACTCAGGGGTGTTTTCAGCTGTTTGGAGCCAAGGCTTGTGCGAATTGTACCGAGGGTGTTTTGTTGGCAAATTTTGGACCGCGGGCCTCTACCCACTTCACCGACTTCAGGTTTGCCTTGGGTTAAGCGCTTCAGGTGGGTAAGCTTAATTTAGTAACTGTATAAGATTTTTATATCATGGTGAATGTAAGTGCACATGTGGGGTTATCATCCCTCTATGATTGATAACAGGCGTATTTGATGTACAACCGGTATGAGCGAGAGGTAAGCAAGGAATGGCTCACTTGGGTGAGAATGGTATACCATAGCAGGAATGTTTTAGCATGCTTTACTAATTTATGCTTTACCCACTTTTATTATTTCTGAGAACAAAGCATGCGTGCATGGACATGTAGTTAGGCCATCTTTTACCGCTGCACTAGTTTTGGAACTTGACTTAGGAGAAACCATGTTATCCTTTTCTCCTTCTTTGTTAGTCAGGTGGTCTGTGTTGCTCAGGTTCGAGCAGGGGCTCTGGGTAGTGTAGTCGGGACTTGGTGTCTGGGACAGGTTGGATTAGTTGTGGGGCTTTGCGGCAACCGCGGATATTGGGCGGTTGACCGGACATTTATTTATGCACCAGATTGGGTATCCGATTTCTCTAGTGGATGGGTTTTCCCACTTTGATCAGAGTCATGATCCAGTCCTGCTGATTATGATACTTTTGTTACTGAGATACTTTACTCGTGTGGGTCGCTCCCCTCGAGTGCCACTCCGGAGTGCGCGGCAGACAGACTTTGAGTCCTTGAGACTCCTTTGCTTCGGTGTTATGCGTAGGCTGGCATACCCGTCGCGGCAGGCAGAGCAGGCAGTACCAGTGTCTACTGGTGGCATTAGATTGGGCTTATTACAGGCTTTTGTTTTGTTTTGTTGCGCTCGTGTCAGGGGGACCGAGTGGAGTTTAGTGGCGGTGTTTGGACCAGTGCTAGTGTTGTTGGGAACCGTTTGGGGGTACTGTGGTCCCTAGGTCATTGTGGGTTGTTGACCGTTATAGGCAGGCATGGCAGGCATAGTAGACATAAGCGGGCATAGTAGGCATAGGCAGGCAGGGCAGGCATAGGCAGGCAGAGCAGGCATGGTAGGCATAGGCAGGCAGGGCAGGCATAGGCAGGCAGGGCAGGCATGGCAGGCATGGCAGGCATGGCAGGCATGGCAGGCATAGGCAGGCATAGCAGGCATAAGCAGGCATAGGCAGGCATAGCAGGCATGGCAGGCATAGCAAGCTTAGTGGCTTGGTAGCTGTTGTGAAGGTCCAGCTTCTTTTTATACATCTTTACGGCTTTGGTTAGCTTTTTGTCTTTTGAGGACTTGGTGGGCAGACCGTCGGTCCTGGCGGTGATACCCACTGAGAACTCCCTCCTTTGGTGTAGTTCTCACACCCTCTGGGGGGTTTCCCCCTTCTTTTTCCTTCCTCTCCTTTGTTTTGCAGAGTCTTAGCGGGTGTTGCTGATTCTGCGGTTGTTGATCGAGGCGAGGGAGTCGCGTGCTAGATCCCTACCCATGTTTTGGAGAGTAGCGGTACCCCTTCAGAGGAGAGCTTCAGTAGATTAGTTATTTTATTTCCTCTTTTGAGAGACTGATGTAGTGAGGATATGATTTGTATTGAGAGCCTGTACACTGATGTATTTATTGGAGATACCTTCCGGTAGAGCTATGAGTTTTGTGTCTGAGGATGTTGTTCTTTTATCCGTTTGGGAGGTGGACATTATTGTATTATCTTCAGTTGTACAGTGGTTGTTTTTAGTTATACAGCAGTTTTATCTTTTAGCTCTGATATCTCTTAGCTGTAGCACTTTTCTTGCAGGTAGGACGCTTCGCCTATGCGGAGTTTGGCATAGGTGGCGGATCTGTTGGCGAGCCCGGGTCGCAGTTTCGACCCCGGGGCGTGACAATACAACTAGAAATAAAGATACAATATCCATCTTCCAAATAAAAGCGAATCAAATACAAAATCCTCAGATACAATAACCTAGAACTCAACAGGGAGGGTAACCTGAAATAATACATCAGTGTACAGGCTCTCAGTACAAGTCATATCCTCACTACAATAATCTCTCAAAAGCAGAAATAAAACTAATCTACTGACTGTACTACAAATCTCCAATGTGGGGGTACAGCTACGCTCCAAAGACAGGTAGCGATCTAGCTTGCGACTACCTCGCCTCGAACAGCAACAGCAGAATCAGCATCTCCCACAGATGACTCTGCAAAACAAAGGAGAGGAAAGAAAAAGGAGGGGGATAACCCCCAACGGGTGTGAGAACTACATCAACACGTAGTTCTCAGTGGGTACCGCCACCAAGCCCGACGGTCTGCCCACTAAATCTACTAGAGGAATAAGATAACAATGCAGTAAAAACTGAACAAGAAAAGCTCGAGATACTCTACAGCTACCATGCCTCTATCTAAATGCTCAATGGGTGATACAGATAAAAATATATGCGACTACTCGCACCCAAGGTGCTCAATCGACCCAATCGAATTGACTGCCTCATAGGGTCCAGTCAAGCATGCGCCTACCTACTGCCAGTACATCCACGGAGGACTGGACTTACGTAGGGCGTCCGTGATTGCCAAAACTAGCCCAGCAAGAAGGACTGCGTCCGTCACTGCCTAAAAAAGGCCTAGCCAGAGGAACAGCATCGACAAGTCACGATACGAAAGTAACAGGCCCACTCCGGACGGGGCACTCAAGGGGCGCGACCCCACCAAGGAAAAAAGGTATCCGCGCATCTCTGTCGAGCTCAAGGTGGCTCATGCAGGCTATAGTCAAAATCCACGCTCACTCTCAGAACGGAAGGACTCAGGATCCTCAAACATCTCGCACGACGGTCGGAGTACTCTCAACGACTCAGGTAACCAGCTCTCACGAATCTCTAGACACTAACGAACTCAACCAACTCGTGGCGCTAAACACACAGGCTGGAGATACTCCACAGCCGGGATCGACCCACAACTCAGGGCTAACAAAACTGGTCGGACGACACTCAATGACCAGGGACCACCGTCAACCCTAACGGTTGCCAACAACACTGGCCGGAAGATACTCGACGGCCCGGGACCACCGTCTACCCAAACGGCTCCCAACAACACTAGCACAGGTCTAACCTCAGCTACCATACTCCACTCAGCCACCAGGCACGAGTGCAACAATGTCCCACCGTAACCTGACCACTCGGCCCACTACCAGGGCGAGAAAAATCTATGTCCAGGAAAAGATGCAAAGTGTGGGATGTCTAAAGTATAAAAGAACCTAGCCCAAGTGAAGGTTCTCTACTAGTCTGGTTAAACATGCATCATATGACGGGGTGCTAGGTCAAGTTCCAAGAATAGCATTTTAATAAACTGAATCATAAGCAAAGAACATTAACAGATATGATCACCAAAATCAATCAAAATAAGCCTCATCTCCCTAAGCATGCTCTCAACTAGCATAGGTGAATACAACCATTAAATATATAATATCTCGAAGATCTCTAACGTGTACCATAAATCATGTAAGCCTCAATCCACATGAACTATATCATTCTTATACTCACAACTCAAAGCTATAGGTTGTACATTAAATTATGCATGCTCTCAATCTCACAGGGGAACACTACAATTATGTAAGCTCTCAATTACTATAACATGGATAGCAATATCATGCAAGCTCCTTAAATACAACATGAATATCTTATATTGCAAGTTTCCATTAGGCATACCTGAATATCATATCTTGCAATTTCTCAAACAAAATACCCTTACTAAGCTTACAATTCAACCATATATCGGTACACTAACATGCATGCATTCTATCAGATAGAATTAGAGAACCGTCCACCGGTTCTGGAGACGAAGCAACCCACCTGAATCGCTTTCCACAGGCAAAGCCGAAGTCGGTGAAGTGCGTAGCCACTTGCTAACAAAATCCGCCGGAACCGCACCCTCGGTACTCGGACGCACAAGCCTCTGCTCAAACCAACATCACGTCCACAACACACTAATCAATACCCCACAAATACAAAACAACACTTTCTGTTTTTACAGTCCAGCAAAGTGAAAAGGGATTTTCACCTGCGTGCAGTCCTCTGAAAAATCCAGAAAAATCACGGTTGCGATCTGTGAGGACCTGAATTTCCGCAAGAGGATTACTGTTGGATCAACGGAGCTTCTGCAGTGTGTTTGGCAGCTTTTGGAGGCCTTTACTGTGTATTGGAGGTGTTTGTGCACTAATTGGACACAGGTGTTGGACTTAGGGAGTAAAATGATCACGTGAGTGATCGGAGGACCCCGTTGGATGCTTAGAAGTAGTTTCGCGCGAAGCGGATATTAAAAATGGACTTAGTGCAAAATTCGGGTTAAAAACACTTGTGTGGAGGCATTCGGCAAATTTTGGAATTAGAATTTGGCAAATCGGACGGCGGATTCGGATTCAGTGCGCGAAAACGGTGAAAATAGGCTATTTACTTGTATTTTTTAGAGCCCGATGACCCCGCACGGATTTCGAGGCAGTGGTACTATTCCGGCACCGACGGGCGGCGGCGGAGCGCTGCGGCGCGGGCTCAGGCAGGCGGCGGAGTGACCGAGTGCAGGCCCGCGGGCGCGGGCAGGCGCGCCGGCGCGCGGGCAGGCGCGCGGTCCACGGCGCCGGCGTGCACCGGAGGGTGGACACGTGGCGGCTTGCGGTAGGTGCGGTGTAGCGTGCTCGGTGCACCGAGCTGGTGCGGCTCGCCTCGGGGCGCGTGCCTGGCAGAGAGCGCAGGCGGCGCTGGCAGGCGCGCTGACCGCGTGTAGTGATCCGGTCTTTCAGGGTATTTTTGACTTACGTGTAGTCATTTAAGCCTTTAAGTGAAATAGAATTATTCAATTCTTGAAGTTGGCCATTGTGGGACGCTAGTATTTTTCCGCGATTGTGCGCGGAAAAAGAAAGCCGACGGCGCGATCGGATCTGAAATCCGATATCGGGAACCCCCTGAACGGGATTCAAAGTGATACGGTAATTAGTCGTGCATCGGAATCCGTGCTAAATATCTTGCACCCGTTAGAGATAAGGTGGTTTATCTCGTGGGGGATAATTAATTAGTTAATTAATTATCCCAGACGGAAAATTAATTAATTCTCTTACGTACGAATTAAAGAGGAATTAATTAAAGGTAAAGTACGACTATATAAGGGATCCCGAATATCGGAAAGGAAAAGAAAAGAAAATAAAAACCCTAATCGGAGAGAAGGGAAAAAAGGAAAAGACGAAACCCTAGCCGGAAGAAAGGGAAAGGAGAAAGAGAAGGAGCCCGATCTTCCCGGACGCCGAACCGAAGACAAGAACACGACCGGACAACCTTTCCGTCGATCTTCGGTTAGTAAAATAATTTATTTAAATTATTTGGGATTTTGTTCGTTGTCTTTTTCGTTGAGTTCTTGGTTTCTTGCTTTCTCCGTCGTATCCGTAAACGTCGCCGACGTCGTCTCCTTGAAAAGGCGCGGAACGGACGGCGGAGGCGCGCGATGCCGCTAGGGCATCGTGCGGAGGAGGGTCACGGACGGCACCGCACGGGCGCCGCGCGGCCACCGCGCGGACCCGCAACCATGCGGGTACCGCGCGGACGCCGCGCGGCTGCCGCACGGGAGGCACCCGCGCGAGCCCGCAATCTTGCGGCACCGCGCGGGCGCCGTGCGGCTGCCGCGCGGGCGGCCCCCGCGCGGGCCCGCATCCATGCGGGCACCGCACGGCTGCCGCGCGGGCGGCCCCCACGCGGGCCCGCATCCATGCGGGCACCGCGCGGGCGCCGCGGCCGCCGCGCGGGAGGCACCCGCGCGGGCCCGCACCCGTGCGGGCACCGCGCGGGCGCCGCGCGGCTGCCGCGCGGGCGGCCCCCGCGCGGGCCCGCACCCGTGCGGGCACCGCGCGGGCGCCGCGCGGCTGCCGCGCGGGCGGCACCCGCACGGACCCGCAACCGCGCGGGCGCCGTGCCGGGCCGCACCCGCGCGAGCACCGTGCGGCCGTCGCACGGGCAACCCGCGCGGGGCACAGCGCCGCGAGGGCATCGCCCGCGGAGATACGCCGTGCGGTTCTGAACCGCGCGGGGCTCCGGCAGACGGCGACAGCGGCTCGGGAATTCCGTTTCGTCAACCGGACAATGTTGGACTTTTCCGTCAAAAACAAAGGAGTAAATTGGGTCTTATGTTTTCGGATGTAAGTGCACGCTTTTAACTATAGTTATCCTTGCGGACTTTCTTTAGGTCCAGATGCGCAGCGGGGGTGCGCGAAAGATTCGAGTGTTCCGATCTCTCTCCAAATAGGTGGGTACGGTTGCTGTAAATACAACCAGTGCAGTAAGTGCATCTATCGTCATTAAAGTGCTCTCAATTTATCTAACAAAGTAGATGGACAGTTTAACCTTTCGCATAATTGTGTTATTATCTAACAATTGAAGCGGCTGCGGTCGCAATGTTCATGACACGCCGATCTCGGCAAAAACCGTTTTGGGATGCTGCACGTACACAGGCGGATTGGCCTCCGCATGGGTGTACTTTTTCGGAAGAGTGATCTTGTATGACCCGTGTTCCTCACAAAGGGATGGGAGCCGTGAGGACCCCTTCGCGCCCGCTGGGAATAGCACACCAGCACCGTGGAAGGGGTTAAATGCATCAAAGGAGTGCTTGCGCACGAGGGGAGACTTTGGTCTCTCCGGTAAATATTCTGGGGTTGGTGCCCAATTAAATTGATAAATCTGGGGTCGGGGCCCAGCTTAATATGTGCAGGGTTTTTAGCGAAATGGTTACGCTGTTTCCGGTTTGCTCCTTATTCCTTATTGTTGTTAGACATCTACTTTGTTTGTCACTGACTTTACCCACTCCGTGACAGGCGCTACGAGGGGCGTTACCCGGGAGATTGTTGAGACTGCGTCGCGAGGACCATAGTCAGAACGCTTGGTTATTATCATTATCTCATCTCTTTTATGCATGTTAGTTAATTTGCTTGTGAGTAGAAATATTCGTGGACATGTATTACTTGGCACTGTGGATGAGTTGTACTTTTATAGTTTGGTTCTTCTGATGATGTTTCTTATGCGGCATGTTTTCATGATAAACCAAATGATTTCGAAAAGGGTTTTCTCAAAACGAAGTGCCGTGTGGGCACGGGTTTTGCAATTGCTGGCTTTATCCTTTCTAAACATTGATGCCGCTTTAATATTCCGCTTGATGTTGAATGTCTATTGTATGGTTAATGGTTGATGATTGTTGTATGTTGTTGTAAATGAGACGCCGTGCATATACAAAGGAGACTCTGTCCGCGGACAGGGAGAATTTTGTGTATGTGGCGGTCTGGCACGCACCAGGGATGAGGTTTAATGTACCTTGTTCAGAAAAAAAAAAGATACACACGAATTTCCGCTTTGATAGACACAAAAACCCCCGGGGGCGTGACAGATTAAATGGTATCAGAGAGAAACAACCATAACCGTAGTAGACGTGATCCACATCCACAGTGTAGGGTACCACAAGCAAATTAGACATGAGATAACCAAGGTATAAGTGCGTAGTACGTGAGAGTACGGGGAATAGGGGAACGTAATGTAGGTGTAATCGTAAGGCAGGGTATTAGGGTTATAACCTTAGGGTTAACGTGGTTTCTTTGTATTACAGCGGACAACGGCCAGGATCCGGCCACCGAGTGCTAACCATTCTCAATGGACAGGATGGATTCCATAGCTGCAGCCAACCGCATACTCCGCAACCAGCTACGCGACATAGCGGGGCAAATGCTAACTCTCACAGAGCGCCTAGGCATACTGACTCAGGATTTTGAGGGTGTCGACCGCATCCGGCAAGACGCCAGGAACGACGCCTATCGGGGAATGCCGCCGACAGGATTCCCTACTTTTAATGAAGTGGTTATATTGGCCCAGCGGGCAGAGCAAGAACTGGCCGAGACACGCGCTCGGCAGTGTTATCCCTATCCCAGACCGGCAGAGAACCCCTTCCAGCAGGGCCCGGCAGTCAAACGTCCGAGGACAGAGGGAACCTTTGGAAAGGTAAGGAAAGGAGGATCCAAACCGCAGGGGAAACCGTGTCCCATATGCAGCGGGGCGCATCAGGTGACTGACTGTCCATAGAGTCACGACCACTGCTACCGGTGTGGCAAGCCAGGACACGCACGCTTCGAGTGCCCACGGAAACCGGGCACCACCAGGCCTCCGGCACCGCGACCGGAGAGGACGGGGAAGACTGCTGCACCCGTTCCACGAGGGGGCCCCGCCCCGGAGGGCCAAGGAGGAAGACGACCGGAGAAAGCGCGGGAGGACGAACCGACACCAGCAAGGGACGCGAAACCACTTCAGGGACCGTGCGTAATCTGCAAGGGAGCTCACCCGGTGGCAGAATGTACGTGGAGGTACCACTACTGCAATCAGTGCGGCTTACCGGACCACTCCCGTGCCTTCTGCCCTCAGAGGCCCACTTCCGCCGCCGCCGCGCCACCACAGCAGGAAGGACCAGAGAATGCCGCGGCCCCCGTTCAGCCAAAGGATTCGCCTGACGACCAGCAATCTGCAGACTCCTCAGACGACAAGTCCCTTCCCCAGCACGCCGTACGACGCTGGCCCAGGGGCTGTGGACGGGCTTCCCGGGATACTACGGTGGAGGACGCCACGTCCCAGACCTAGTGACGGCAGGTAAACTTTTGGTTCCACTTTTTCCTTCTTAAATTAGGAGCACCGGCCACACCTTAGCCTGCTACCCCTATTAGACGCTCTCTCTCTCTTGCTCTCTTTAGAATCCTTAAGTATTAGGCGAAGCCTCCCCCGGCCGATGTGCGCGGGCGGGCTTCGAAGCATAGGAGAACCTTGTGTACTCGGGGCCCGTTAAGGGCCATGCAAGGAACAAATAGGCTCCACCCTATGCCTTGCAGCCGAGGACCCAATGGGCCGATAGGTAGTTAAGGGCCGCTCCCCGGATAAGGATCAGCGGTCCCGTGGTAAGGGAATTTCCGGACGTATTTCCGGCAGAGCTCCCCGGAGCGCCGCCGGAACGAGAAGTCGACTTTCCCATTGAACTACTTCCCGGCACCAAACCCATCACCAAGGCACCGTATAGGATGGCCTTCGCAGAGTTGAAGGAACTCAAGGCACAGTTGGAGGACCTTTTGGATAAAGGCTTCATCAGACCTAGCGCGTCACCCTGGGGCGCGCCCGTCCTGTTTGTGAGAAAGAAGGACGGAAGTCTCCGGTTGTGCATCGACTACCGGGAGATAAATAAGGTCACCGTTAAGAACAAGTACCCCCTGCCAAGGATCGACGACCTCTTCGACCAACTACAGGGGGCGACGGTGTTTTCAAAGATTGACCTGCAGTCGGGCTATCATCAGGTCCAGGTCAAGGGGGAGGACATTCCCAAAACGGCTTTTCGGACTCGCTACGGTCATTACGAATTTACAGTAATGCCGTTCGGGCTCACGAATGCCCCGGCAGTGTTCATGGACATGATGAACAGGGTATTCAAACCCTACCTGGATTTATTCGTGGTGGTCTTCATCGACGATATCCTCATCTACTCCCGTACAGACGAGGAACATGAAGAACATCTGCGCACAGTCCTCCAGACCCTACGGGAACAGAAACTCTACGCCAAACTCAAAAAGTGTGAGTTTTGGCTCCGAGAGGTTGGCTTCTTGGGGCACGTAATCTCAGCGGCTGGAGTCGCAGTCGATCCGAAGAAGATAGATTCGGTGACGGACTGGTCCCAACCGACGACGGTAACAGAGGTTCGAAGCTTTCTAGGATTAGCCGGGTACTACCGGCGCTTCGTGGAGGGTTTCTCCAAGATAGCCACCCCCTTAAACCGTTTGACTAAAAAGGGGGAAAAGTTCATCTGGACGGACAAATGTCAGAGGAGCTTCGAGGAGCTCAAGGATAGATTGACGCGAGCTCCGATTCTCGCCCTACCGGAACCAGGGGAGGATTATGAAGTGTATTGCGATGCGTCGCGAAATGGACTGGGTGGAGTGCTCATGCAACGGGGAAAGGTTATAGCCTATGCGTCAAGGCAGCTCAAAGAATACGAGCGAAACTACCCCGTGCACGATTTGGAACTCGCAGCAGTTGTGTTCGTCCTCAAGCTTTGGAGACACTACCTGTATGGGGCACACTGCAATGTGTACTCAGATCATAAAAGTCTTAAGTACCTCTTCACCCAAAAGGAGTTAAATTTGCGACAAAGACGGTGGCTCGAGCTATTGAAGGATTACGATTTAACGATCCACTACCACCCGGGAAAGGCAAACGTGGTGGCCGACGCCCTGAGCCGTAAGGGACAGGCCGAGAAGGCAGGGGTAAGTGCCATCACCCAGCAAGATGGTCTGATTGCGGAATTTTTCGCGATTAAGACTAGAAGTAGTACCAGTGGGTACAGTCGAACGACTTCTGACACTGGTGGTCAGACCTACCCTGCTTGACAGAATTCTCGAAGGGCAGTCGACTGATGACCAACTCCAGCTGGTGCGAGGTAGAGTAACTGCCGACCCAGGAGGTGATTTCACAGTAAACTCCGACGGCACCATACGATTTCGGGGACGAATCTGCGTGCCGGATCTACCAGAACTCAAAGAGGAAATCCTGCGGGAGGCGCATACAGCTCCAAATACAGCGCATCCCGGGGGAACGAAGATGTACAAGGACGTCAAACAGACCTTCTGGTGGCCCAAAATGAAGGGAGACGTGACTCGATTTGTGGCACACTGCCTGGTGTGCCAACGAGTGAAGGCCGAGCTCCAGCGTCCAGCAGGAAAATTGCAACCCTTACCGGTGCCCGTGTGGAAGTGGGACATGATTACCATGGATTTTGTGACCGGGTTCCCGAGATCGTCACAGGGACACGATGCAATATGGGTAATCGTGGACCGTCTGACGAAATCGGCCCACTTTCTGCCCATACACACGACGTGGGCGCGGGAACGACTGGCGCAAACCTACATCAACGAGATAGTAAGGCTGCATGGGGTGCCGACGTCCATCACGTCGGACAGGGACACGCGATTTGTGTCAAACTTTTGGCAGAGCCTGCAGCGAGCAATGGGAACCAAGTTGCACTTCAGTACGGCTTTTCACCCGCAGACCGATGGACAATCAGAGCGGGTGATACAAATTGTGGAGGACATGCTTCGGGCATGCGTTTTAGACCTGGGCGAAGGATGGGCACGGTGCTTGCCCCTAGTGGAATTTGCCTACAATAATAGCTACCAGGCCAGCATTCAGATGGCACCATACGAGGCCCTGTACGGGCGCCGCTGTCGGTCTCCAATATGCTGGGACGACCTGGGTGAGCGTAAGTTTCTGGGCCCAGATTTGGTGGAGGAGACCGAAGCAAAAGTGCGATTGATTAGACAGAGGCTACTAACCGCCCAGAGCAGACAGAAAAGCTACGCGGACAACAGACGTCGGGACTTAGAGTTCATGGTGGGTGAGCACGCGTTACTCTGAGTTTCGCCCTCCAAAGGGAACCGACGCTTCGGCATAAAGGGAAAGTTAAGCCCGAGGTACGTAGGACCGTTCGAGATCCTAGAACGCGTAGGACCGGTGGCGTACCGATCAGCCCTGCCGCCGAATCTCGAACGAGTCCATAACGTATTCCATGTCTCAATGCTCCGGAAATACTTAGCTGACCCCTCTCATGCCTTGGATGCCTCCACCATCGAGTTGCGAGAGGATTTAAGCATCGAGGAGACGCCGGTGCGGATTTTGGCAAGAGAGGACAAGAAGTTGCGCAATCGAACTATCCCCTATGTGAAGGTCCAGTGGAGCAACCACGAAGAGCGCGAGGCGACGTGGGAACTGGAATCGAAGATGAGGGAATGTTTTCCCGAATTAATTAGTGGGGTTTGTATTTAAGTTTCGGGACGAAACTTTTTATAAAGTGTGAGTGGTGTAGTGATCCGGTCTTTCGGGGTATTTTTGACTTACGTGTAGTCATTTAAGCCTTTAAGTGAAATAGAATTATTCAATTCTTGAAGTTGGCCATTGTGGGACGCTAGTATTTTTCCGCGATTGTGCGCGGAAAAAGAAAGCCGACGGCGCGATCGGATCTGAAATCCGATATCGGGAACCCCCTGAACGGGATTCAAAGTGATACGGTAATTAGTCGTGCATCGGAATCCGTGCTAAATATCTTGCACCCGTTAGAGATAAGGTGGTTTATCTCGTGGGGGATAATTAATTAGTTAATTAATTATCCCAGACGGAAAATTAATTAATTCTCTTACGTACGAATTAAAGAGGAATTAATTAAAGGTAAAGTACGACTATATAAGGGATCCCGAATATCGGAAAGGAAAAGAAAAGAAAATAAAAACCCTAATCGGAGAGAAGGGAAAAAAGGAAAAGACGAAACCCTAGCCGGAAGAAAGGGAAAGGAGAAAGAGAAGGAGCCCGATCTTCCCGGACGCCGAACCGAAGACAAGAACACGACCGGACAACCTTTCCGTCGATCTTCGGTTAGTAAAATAATTTATTTAAATTATTTGGGATTTTGTTCGTTGTCTTTTTCGTTGAGTTCTTGGTTTCTTGCTTTCTCCGTCGTATCCGTCACCGTCGCCGACGTCGTCTCCTTGAAAAGGCGCGGAACGGACGGCGGAGGCGCGCGATGCCGCTAGGGCATCGCGCGGAGGAGGGTCACGGACGGCACCGCACGGGCGCCGCGCGGCCACCGCGCGGACCCGCAACCATGCGGGTACCGCGCGGACGCCGCGCGGCTGCCGCACGGGAGGCACCCGCGCGGGCCCGCAATCTTGCGGGCACCGCGCGGGCACCGTGCGGCTGCCGCGCGGGCGGCCCCCGCGCGGGCCCGCATCCATGCGGGCACCGCGCGGGCGCCGCACGGCTGCCGCGCGGGCGGCCCCCGCGCGGGCCCGCATCCATGCGGGCACCGCGCGGGCGCCGCGCGGGAGGCACCCGCGCGGGCCCGCACCCGTGAGGGCACCGCGCGGCTGCCGCGCGGGCGGCCCCCGCGCGGGCCCGCACCGGTGCGGGCACCGCGCGGGCGCCGCGAAGCTGCCGCACGGGCGGCCCCCGCGCGGGCCCGCACCCGTGCGGGCACCGCGCGGGCGCCGCGCGGCTGCCGCACGGGCGGCCCCCGCGCGGGCCCGCACCCGTGCGGGCACCGCGCGGGCGCCGCGCGGCTGCCGCGCGGGCGGCACCCGCACGGACCCGCAACCGCGCGGGCGCCGTGCCGGGCCGCACCCGCGCGGGCACCGTGCGGCCGTCGCACGGGCAACCCTTGCGGGGCACCGCGCCGCGAGGGCATCGTCCGCGGAGATACGCCGCGCGGTTCTGAACCGCGCGGGGCTCCGGCAGACGGCGACGGCGGCTCGGGAATTCCGTTTCGTCAACCGGACAATGTTGGACTTTTCCGTCAAAAACAAAGGAGTAAATTGGGTCTTATGTTTTCGGATGTAAGTAACGCTTTTAACTATAGTTATCCTTGCGGACTTTCTTTAGGTCCAGACGCGCAGCGGGGGTGCGCGAAAGATTCGAGTGTTCCGATCTCTCTCCAAATAGGTGGGTACGGTTGCTGTAAATACAACCAGTGCAGTAAGTGCATCTATCGTCATTAAAGTGCTCTCAATTTATCTAACAAAGTAGATGGACAGTTTAACCTTTCGCATAATTGTGTTATTATCTAACAATTGAAGCGGCTGCGGTCGCAATGTTCATGACACGCCGATCTCGGCAAAAACCGTTTTGGGATGCTGCACGTACACAGGCGGATTGGCCTCCGCATGGGTGTACTTTTCCGGAGGAGTGGTCTTGTATGACCCGTGTTCCTCACAAAGGGGTGGGAGCCGTGAGGACCCCTTCGCGCCCGCTGGGAATAGCACACCAGCACCGTGGAAGGGGTTAAATGCATCAAAGGAGTGCTTGCGCACGAGGGGAGACTTTGGTCTCTCCGATAAATATTCTGGGGTTGGTGCCCAATTAAATTGATAAATCTGGGGTCGGGGCCCAGCTTAATATGTGCAGGGTTTTTAGCGAAATGGTTACGGTGTTTCCGGTTTGCTCCTTATTCCTTATTGTTGTTAGACATCTACTTTGTTTGTCACTGACTTTACCCACTCCGTGACAGGCGCTACGAGGGGCATTACCCGGGAGATTGTTGAGACTGCGTCGCGAGGACCGTAGTCAGAACGCTTGGTTATTATCATTATCTCATCTCTTTTACGCATGTTAGTTAATTTGCTTGTGAGTAGAAATATTCGTGGACATGTATTACTTGGCACTGTGGATGAGTTGTACTTTTATAGTTTGGTTCTTCTGATGATGTTTCTTATGCGGCATGTTTTCATGATAAACCAAATGATTTCGAAAAGGGTTTTCTCAAAACGAAGTGCCATGTGGGCACGGGTTTTGCAATTGCTGGCTTTATCATTTCTAAACATTGATGCCGCTTTAATATTCCGCTAAATGTTGAATGTCTATTGTATGGTTAATGGTTGATGATTGTTGTATGTTGTTGTAAATGAGACGCCGTGCATATACAAAGGAGACTCTGTCCGCGGACAGGGAGAATTTTGTGTATGTGGCGGTCTGGCACGCACCGGGGATGAGGTTTAATGTACCTTGTTCAGAAAAAAAAAAGATACACACGAATTTCCGCTTTGATAGACACAAAAACCCCCGGGGGCGTGACACCGCGGGTTCCCGCGCTCGTGCGCTTCACGCGTCGGCAGCAGGTTGGGCCACATGGCGCACGGGCGTTGGCTGGTTTGGCTGTTGTGTGTTTGGTTATGACGTGTCGCAACCAGAGCGATCCGGACGCGCGATCGACGACTGGGATGGATTTACTGTAGCGGCCCAAAAAGTCCGGGCGCCCGGAAGTGGGGACTTAAGCGTCATTTTCTGATTTGTTTCTTCCAGCCTATATATAGGCCTAGAACATCAGCAGAGAACTCTTTTCCTGCTCCTCTTCTCACAGTGCGGCCTTCACAAGAATTCCTCCTCTCCCAGAGCTAGTTCCATCTACAGATTCCCAGATTTTTCCGCGACACGCATCCCGAGGATTTCATTTTTACGGCGCGGCGCGACGCTCGTTCGGTTGTGATCTTCTTCGTCGCGTTTTTGTCCGAGGACTCCCCCGGCTTACTGCTACCACCGTTTTCGCCGATTCTTGCGCCGTTGGCTTCTCGACAGGTAGGGCTACGATCTTAGTGATTTGAGTTTCCCCACGTTTCGAGTTTATCTTGGAGTTTCCCGAGCTTTGATTTGACCCTTTTTCTTGGGCGGAGTTTTGGACAGCACTGGGGTATTTCGGTGATAACTTTGTGCTCATGCATCGGATTGAGACATGCCAGTAGTCATTTTGTATCTACACATCGCAAGGAATGTCCTCGAATTTTTCTGGAATTTTTGGAGGTAGGCCCGAAGGTGAAAAATCCCATTTTCCTGAGTTTAGTGCTACAGATTTTGTTCTTGGAAATTTTGGGATGGTTATTTTGTTGAATTTGTAACTCGGCCTACTGGTATCGGATTTGGGCGTGCGAGTACTCATTTTGATCGTCTCGACGCGAGGATCGCAGCGGCAATTTTTCGGGAATTTTTGGTCCCCATCTCGCAGGTAAAAATAGGGCATCTTTGGGATTGAATTCTGGGACAGCATGTATGTGGCTACTTGTGTGTTTATCTGTGTGTTTGGGGGTATTGACTAGTGAGTTGTGTTGTTTGCTGTTTGTTTGTGGTCTCATGTTGTGGTGATGTTGTTTGTAGCCGAGGCTTGCGCGACTTGTACCGAGGGTGCAGTTATGGCAGATTTTTGGGATTGTGAGCGTCTAGACACTTCACCGACTTCGGCTTTGCCTGCGGACAGCGTTTCAGGTGGGTGCTTTGTTTCCAGAACCGGTGGACGGTTCTCTAATTCTGTATGTTAGGATGCATGCATGTCTAGGGTACAAGGCATATAATTAAGAGGTAGGTAAGCATGATAATGATAATTGTATGATTAATTGCAAGAATAATATCTATGTTGATGATTAGTATGAGCTTACCTAGGATAATGCTACCCTAAGTGATTATGTAGCATGCCATGTCAGCACATAGCCATCATGTGGTTGGTTTATGCGATAGGGCAAGATTATATAGCTATGTGCGGATTTTTACTCTGAGGAGTTATTATGATCGAGGATTATGGACAGGTGTAGGCATTGGTGATTTTGGCATGTGGTTTACTCTCTTATATTCTTCTTGAGAACAAATGCAGGCTTGTATGGACATATAGTTAGGCCACCTTCTATCGCTACACTACTTATTGGAACTTGACTTAGGAGAAACCATGCTTTTCCTTTCTCCGTCTTTATTAGTCAGGCGGTCAGTGTTGCTCGGGTTTGAGCAGGGGTTTGGGTAGTGTAGCCGGGACATTGGTGTCAGGGACGGGTTGTGCTGGATGGCTGTTGGCAGGGTTTTGCGGTGACCGCGGACTTTGGGTGGTTGACCGGAGGTCGGCTATAGGACTTGGTTATAAACGGCAGGATATTGCGGCAACCGCGGATATTGGGCGGTTGACCAGTGCTAGTGTTGTTGGGAGCCATTTGGTTTGACGGTGGTCCCGTGTCGTTGTGAGTACTTTGACCGTTGTGTGAGAGGTTGAGCATCTTGAGGCTATCCGTTCTAAGAGAGAGCGTGGATTCCAACTATAGCCTGCATGAGCCACTACTCGATAGAGAGTTAGTCCGTTTGGACGCCCTACGTAATTCCTGCCCGTCAGCGGGAGGTGGTTGTAGGTGGGCGCAGGTTTGACTGGACCAGGTGTGGCAGTCAGCTTGATTGGGTCGATTGTGCACTTCATGTGCTAGTGGTTGCATACCATTCTTTGGTTCTCCCCTTTTGAGCATTTAGATAGAGGCATGGCAGCTGTTGAGAGTCTCCAGCTTTCTTATTTCAGTCTTTACTGCTTTGGTTATCTTATGCCTCTAGTGGACTTAGTGGGCAGATCGTCGGGCCTGGTGGCGGTACCCACTGAGGACTCCCTTTTTAGGTGTAGTTCTCACACCCATTGGGGGTTTTCCCCCTCCCCTTCTTTTCTCTCCTTTGTTTTGCAGAGTCTTAGCGGGTGTTGCTGATTCTGCGGTTGTTGATAGAGGCGAGGGAGTCGCGTGCTAGATCCCCACCCGTCGTTGGAGAGTAGCGGTACCCCTTGAGAGGAGAGCTTCAGTAGATTAGCTATTTTATTTTTCCTCTTTTGAGAGACTGATGTAGTGAGGATATGATATGTATTGAGAGCCTGTACACTGATGTATTTATTGGAGATATCTCCCTGTTGAGTTCTGGATTGTGTATCTGAGGATATTGTATGGTTATCATTTTTGGGAGATGGACATTGTTGTATTATTTCCAGTTGTACAGTGATTGATTTTAGTTTACAGCAGATTTTTATTTATAGCTCTGATATCTGTTTAGCTGTAGCACTTTTCTTGCAGGTAGGACGCTTCGCCTATGCGGGTTTGGCATAGGTGGCGGATCTGTTGGCGAGCCCGGGTCGCAGTTTCGACCCCGGGGCGTGACAGATTAGGTTGGTATCAGAGCCTAGGTTGTAGGTCATGGTGGATTTAGTAACCCTAGGCTTATGGTTTGACCATTGGTTGACTTCGTGAGAGTCGTGATTTTTAGCGAGAGTCCTGATTGAGTTTTATACATCTCCCAAGGGACGAGAAGAGTGATTAGCATGTTTATTCTCCTAAGTGATTATGTTGGCTGCAGACAACATAATGCTGTGGAACGGGTGACATGCTTTAGACTTTCGCTGGATTGGGTCGAGCGCTGTTGTGTGCTGTTTTGCAGTTTCGTCGTGGCGAGTGGTGTCTCCCCGACGCTGGATTTTGACCCGTGTGCATCCTGTCATAGCAGTTGAGCTTGAGCGGTTGGTTTTGGGCCGGATACCCGGATTGAGGTCAGTGAGTTTCGGACCCAGATGACAGGATCGTCAGAGGCATATCAGCGGCAGAGTGAGTAGCTGGTCTGGGTGACACAGTTGTCGGAGCACTGAGTAGCCCCCTCCGTGCCAATGTTTAGTGTCGAGGCACCGAGGCAGGGTGGATAGTTGACAGCTGGTGAGCTGAGGGGACATGATCGATCTATTGAACCAGATTTGGCAGATGAACCACCCCGACTCGTATGATTGAGTCGGAGCCTTTGGAGGCAGAGTCGTGGTTAGTGGTGATGGAGTGATCAAGTGAGAGCCTCACTGTGCTAGAGAGTTTTTGCAGTTGTTGAACTGCATGCTCCAGGTTTCGAGGGATGAGGCGCATAGGATGTGTGTGTCTGGTAGTGGATTGCGCCAGATACCTTTCAGTTTATTCGGTCCCTCCTGTACAGATTTTGGATCTTGGATGCCTCGATAGAGTAGGCGTTGTGTATGGAGCATGGCACTGCAGTTCCTTTGGATAGGGATCTGCCGCCAGAGGTGAGTTCTGGATATTGGTGCTTGGCGCCAGGTGATGGAGGACAGATCGGCCGGCAGAGGCATTCCTGATTTCTTATTCCAGGACGGCGGATTCCTGAGACGCAAGAGATCGGGTGGACCCCGATGGCTGTATCAGCGTCTTTATCAGAGTGGCGCAGCGGTAGCGTGGATTGGTTATCTGCGGAGGACCCTATTCGTCGCCTCAATGTGAGCAGAGGCAGAGGTCGTGCTCCCTATGTGAATAGTCGTGATTTTTCTGGCAGACTGAGCGACGACCATTTGCATCAAGCGGATGAATCTGTGCCGCCCGGTTGGAGGGCGCCACGGTAGTGGATTGAGCTGTCGCAGGTGTGATTTCATCACAGCAGTCGGAGTTAGAGCACGTTGCATTCCTGCATGGACTAGAGGCAGATTTGTTACCACGTGCACTTGAGGTACAGGTTCCTGTTAGTGTTGTGCATGTCGAGGAGGCTTGTGGATCATGTCCAGTGCAGCTGAGACTGCGAGTTACCGACAGATTTATTGGTAATTGTGGCAGTTCGGTATTTTGACCCTGTGCTTGAGATTGATTGGCACAATGCCACAGGATGTTTTGACTGAGGAGAGAGAGGACTTTGACCTTCTGCGAGGCAGACGAGAGAAGGCTTGGTTGTTGAGACTGTTAGAGCACACAGGTTTTAGCGACAGTGTGAGAGGTGGTTACGGCGGCACCGGGACTCAAGGATATCTCTGTTGCCCACGAGATCCCGGGTGTGATTTCACCTGAGCTGTTGGCGATGCCGCCAGTTAGGGAGATAGAGATTGCGTTTGACGTGGTTCGGGAAACCGCGCCACCCTCGATAGCACCTCATTGGATATCGCCTGTAGAGCTAAGAGAGCTGATGGCGCAGTTGCAGGATCTGATGGATCAAGGGGTTTTGTTTGACCCAGTGCCACGCCGTTGATGTACGGTGGTGATGCCACGTCGTTGATATACGACGGTGAGGTTTTACTGCGGCTAGAGTGCAGGCAGGTCCGGGCTTTGTGTAGGACCTTTGGATGGAGCTATACTCCGGCATTTATTGTATGATGCGAGTACCTACTTGGAATCAGACAGCCGAGGACTTTGCCTAGATGGCATTCAGGATCCGGTAAGGGCATTATGAACTCATAGTGAGGCCAAATGGAATTATTAATGCCCTGTTGTCTTCAAGATTTGAGTAATGGTGTGTTCCAGTTGTACTTGGACAAATTGGGAGTGGTGTTCCCCAAGGATATTATGATTTACTCCCTGAGTGATCAGGAATAAGAGGAGCACTTATGGATGTGCTACAATGCCTGTTTGGATGAAGCTGTATGCCAAGTTATTGAGATACAAGTTTTAGCTTCAGAAGCTTATTTCTTGGGTCACATTGTGTTAGCCGTAGGGGCGGCGGAGGAAAATCCGGCCAATATGGATACTATTTGGGAATTGGCCGAGATCAATATTTATGGTCAAGGTAAGGAGCTTCTTGGACTGGGCAGTGCCAGGAGAGCTTGGCAATCGGATAATGAAACTGATACCAGCACCAATGCTAGTATTACCAGTGTTGGGAGAAGGATCTGCGAGTTATAGTGATGCCTCCCATAGTGACTGTGGAGTTACCGTTGGGTGATTGTTGAGCATTCTGGATTACCCCGACAGGGCCACTGTGATGGCGGATACCTGGAGCCGGAAAGCTGTCTAGGGTTGAGTTTGATGATTCCACAGCTGGCGCTGTGTGGACTGTTGAGGCAAACATGGCTCATGGTTGGGTCCCTGAGGGTTTCTTTGGATGATAGACCGCGGCTGAGTAGTTCAGTCGGATGGTCAAGATTCGGGAGTGACCGAGTGAGGACCCCTCCTTGTTAGGGCTCTTTTCCTTATTGGAGTTGTCTAGCATGTCACCAGTTCGGGAGTTGAGGACACAACTCCAGGATTCTATGTTTTGGGAATGTTGTCAGACCAAGTGTGTCGCCTTTGGGGGCGCTGGTGCTATTCGAGATGTGGAAGGTTGGTTCACTTCGGCTTTGTGTGGATCCCCGGGAATTAGGTGAAGTGACCATCTGGAGCTAGCACCCTTGTTGGGCATGGAGGATTTGATTTACCAGCTGTAAGGGTCCCGGGTCTTCCTGAAGGTGGATTTGTAATCTGGTTTTCTCGACTGCATATGGCTGTGTGTTGATGACGGAGAGTTGGGGAATTGCTTCTACATCCCGACGGTTTAAAGATTAGAGATCGGAGTCTACGTGACCAGTTGGGGGACTTATATTGGATACCTCGGGGGTACGGAGGTACTCGGATCGAGCGTTTGTGCCGATGGACTTGTGGTTGGATTATCGGGGGCCCTGGGAGGAGCGGATGCTTTTGCCGATGTAGGCTACTTGGTCACTCAAGCGGTTAGCCCAGCTGTACTGGGATGAGGTGGTGCGGTTTTCTGGAATGCCCGCCTCTATTTTGTTCTAGTTAGAGACCCGAGGATTGTATCGCGTCTCTGGAGGAGGTATTAGACAGCCTTGGGAGCTTGAGTGGAGATGATTGGATATTTACACCCTCTATTTGGTTGAGGTTCCGGGTTGAGGAATAACTTTAGTTTCGAGGACGAAACTTTCTTTTAGTGGAGGAGGATGTGAGGACCTGAATTTCTGCAAGAGGATTACTGTTGGATCAACGGAGCTTCTGCAGTGTGTTTGGCAGCTTTTGGAGGCCTTTACTGTGTATTGGAGGTGTTTGTGCACTAATTGGACACAGGTGTTGGACTCAGGGATTAAAATGATCACGTGAGTGATCGGAGGACCCCGTTGGATGCTTAGAAGTAGTTTCGCGCGAAGCGGATATTAAAAATGGACTTAGTGCAAAATTCGGGTTAAAAACACTTGTGTGGAGGCATTCGGCAAATTTTGGAATTAGAATTTGGCAAATCGGACGGCGGATTCGGATTCAGCGCGCGAAAACGGTGAAAATGGGCTATTTACTTGTATTTTTCGGAGCCCGGATGACCCGGCACGGATTTCGAGGCAGTGGTACTGTTCCGGCACCGGCGGGCGCGCGGGCAGCGGCGGAGCGGGCAGGGGCAGGTGGCGGAGCGGCCGCGGGCAGGCGTGCGGGGAGGCGCGCGGGTGCGCGGGCAAGCGCGCAGGCACGCGGGCAGGCGCGCGGTCCACGGTGCCGGCCTGCACCGGAGGGTGGACACGTGGTGGCCTGCGGTAGGTGCGGTGTAGCGCGCTCGGTGCACCGAGCTGGTGCGGCTCGCCTCGGGGCGCGTGCTTGGCAGAGAGCGCAAGCGGCGCTGGCAGGCGCGCTGACCGCGGGTTCCCGCGCTGGTGCGCGCCACGCGTCGGCAGCAGGTTGGGCCACGTGGCGCACGGCCGTTGGCTGGTTTGGCTGTTGCGTGTTTGGTTATGATGTGCCGCAACCAGAGCGATCCGGATGCGCGATCGACGGCTGGGATGGATTTACTGTAGCGGCCCGAAAAGTCCGGGCGCCCGGAAGTGGGGACTTAAGTGTCATTTTCTGATTTGTTTCTTCCAGCCTATATATAGGACGAGAACATCAGCAGAGAACTCTTTTCCTGTTCCTCTTCTCATAGTGCGGCCTTCACAAGAATTCCTCCTCTCCTAGAGCTGGTTCCATCTGCAGATTCCCGGATTTTTTTGCAGCACGCATCCCTAGGTTTTCATTTTTACGGCCGGCGCGACGCTTGTTCGATTGTGACATTCTTCGTCGCGTTTTGGTCCGAGGACTCCCCCGGCTTACTCCAACCACCGTTTTCGCCAATTCTTGCGCAGTTGGCTTCTCGACAGGTAGGGCTACGCTATTTGTGATTTGAGTTTCCCCTCGTTTCGAGTTTATCTTGGAGTTTCCTGAGCTTTCATTTGACCCTTTTTCTTGGGCGGAGTTTTGGACAGCACTGTGGTATTTCGGCGATAACTTTGCACTCAGGCATCGGATTGAGACGTGCCGGTAGTCATTTTGCATCTACACATCGCAAGGAATGTCCTCAAATTTTTCTGGAATTTTTAGAGGTAGGCCCAAAGGTGAAAAATCCCATTTTCCTGAGTTTAGTGCTACAGATTTTGTTCTTGGAAATTTTGGGATGGTTATCTTGTTAAATTTGTAACTCGGCCTACAGGTATCGGATTTGGGCGTGCGAGTACTCATTTCGATCGTCTCGACGCGAGGATCGTAGCGGCAATTTTTCGGGAATTTTTGGTCCCCATCTCACAGGTAAAAATAGGGCATCTTTGGGATTGAATTCTGGGACAGCATGTATGTGGCTACTTGTGTGTTTATCTGTGTGTTTGGGGGTATTGACTAGTGAGTTGTGTTGTTTGCTGTTTGTTTGTGGTGGCATGTTGGGGTGATGTTGTTTGGAGCTGAGGCTTGCGCGACTTGTACCGAGGGTGCAGTTCTGGCAGATTTTTGGGATTGTGAGCGTCTACACACTTCACCGACTTCGGCTTTGCTTGCGGAAAGCGTTTCAGGTGGGTGCTTTGTTTCCAGAACCGGTGGACGGTTCTCTAATTCTGTATGTTAGGATGCATGCATGTCTAGGGTACAAGGCATATAATTGAGAGGTAGGTAAGCTTGATAATAATAATTGTATGATTAATTGCAAGAATAATATCTATGTTGATGATTGGTATGAGCTTTCCTTTCTCCGTCTTTATTAGTCAGGCGGTCAGTGTTGCTCGGGTTTGAGCAGGGGTTTGGGTAGTGTAGCCGGGACATTGGTGTCAGGGACGGGTTGTGCTGGATGGCTGTTGGCAGGGTTTTGCGGTGACCGCGGACTTTGGGCGGTTGACCGGAGGTCGGCTATAGGACTTGGTTATAAACGGCAGGATATTGCGGCAACCGCGGATATTGGGCGGTTGACCGGACGTTTGCTTTTGCATCAGATTGGGTATCAGTTTTCTCTAGTGGACGGAGATTCCCACTATTTGAGTACTTTTGCATCTGATTGAGGACCGAGGCTTTCTTTAGTGGTTGAGCTTTCCCACTTTGATCAGAGTCATGATCCAGTCCTGCTGATTTATACTACTTATTATTCTTATCACTGAGATACTTTACTCGTGTGGGTCGCTCCCCTCGAGTTCCACTCCGGAGTGTGTTACAGACAAACTTTGAGTCCTTGAGAGTCATTTTCATCGGCGTTATGCGTCGGCCAGCATACCCGATACAGGCAAGGCACAGCAGGCAGTACTAGTTTTACTGGTGGCACAAGATTGGGTTTATTACAGGCAGTTACCTTATTGTTGCACTCGTGTCAGGGGGACCAAGTGGAGTCTAGTAGCTGTGTTTAGACCAGTGCTAGTGTTGTTGGGAGCCGTTTGGTTTGACGGTGGTCCCGTGTCGTTGTGAGTACTTTGACCGTTGTGTGAGAGGTTGAGCATCTTGAGGCTATCCGTTCTGAGAGAGAGCGTGGATTCCGACTATAGCCTGCATGAGCCACTACTCGATAGCGAGTTAGTCCGTTTGGACGCCCTACGTAATTCCTGCCCGTCAGCGGGAGGTGGTTGTAGGTCGGCGCAGGTTTGACTGGACCAGGTGTGGCAGTCAGCTCGATTGGGTCGATTGTGCACTTCATGTGCTAGTGGTTGCATACCATTCTTTGGTTCTCCCCTTTTGAGCATTTAGATAGAGGCATGGTAGCTGTTGAGAGTCTCCAGCTTTCTTATTTCAGTCTTTACTGCTTTGGTTATCTTATGCCTCTAGTGGACTTAGTGGGCAGATCGTCGGGCCTGGTGGCGGTACCCACTGAGGACTCACTTTTTAGGTGTAGTTCTCACACCCATTGGGGGTTTTCCCCCTCCCCTTCTTTTCTCTCCTTTGTTTTGCAGAGTCTTAGCGGGTGTTGCTGATTCTGCGGTTGTTGATCGAGGCGAGGGAGTCGCGTGCTAGATCCCCACCCGTCGTTGGAGAGTAGCGGTACCCCTTGAGAGGAGAGCTTCAGTAGATTAGCTATTTTATTTTCCTCTTTTGAGAGACTGATGTAGTGAGGATATGATATGTATTGAGAGCCTGTACACTGATATATTTATTGGAGATATCTCCCTGTTGAGTTCTGGATTGTGTATCTGAGGATATTGTATGGTTATCATTTTTGGGAGATGGACATTGTTGTATTATTTCCAGTTGTACAGTGATTGATTTTAGTTTACAGCAGATTTTTATTTATAGCTCTGATATCTGTTTAGCTGTAGCACTTTTCTTGCAGGTAGGACGCTTCGCCTATGCGGGTTTGGCATAGGTGGCGGATCTGTTGGCGAGCCCGGGTCGCAGTTTCGACCCCGGGGCGTGACACGATCCTCGCGACGAGTAGATCCAAATCGAGTATTTATACTCCTCATTCCGACACCTGTAGGCCAAGATACAAATAGAACATCGCGGTACGCCAATCAATCCACAACTCGCATCTCTGCAGAATTCAGTCCCAAAGAAGCTTAAATATCACCTTCGAGGAGTCCTCCAAAAATTCCGACAAAAATACGTGTGCGTTCCTCTCGAAGCGTATATGTCGATCGAGTCCTCATATGTCTCGTTCCGATGCTTGTAGGCCGAGAAATCCCAACAATACTCTACCGCTGTCCAAAACCTCGCAGCGGTACAAGGGGTCAAAAGATACCTCAGGAACCATGCCAAAAACCCAAAATGAGGCGAAGTAATCAACATAGAAAACGAAGGCGTACCTCTCGTGAATGTGCTGCTACAAAAATCAGCTCAAAAGTCATACGGGGTAGCTCATGGGGTCTTGCGCACTGAAATGCGACGGTAGAAGCCAAAATCGAAGGAGCGTCGCAGTGCGCCGCGTCGCAGAAAACACCTATGCCGCGGCCTCCAAAAAATCCGGGAATCCTTCAAGAGTTTCAGCACAAGATGAAGAACAAGTCATCTTGAGGGCTCTGTCGCAGGGGAGCTCGAAAAAAGGCTCAAAAGAACGGCCAAATCGGGCTATATATAGCCAAAACAGAACAATTCACTTAATTCCATCTGGGTCCCCACATTCGGGAGCCCGAAACAGTTTCGGGCGCAAATAGTGCCGCACAGTAGCCCAAAATGTACCCCGAACCATCAGCGCCAGAATCCCCCACGTTGCGACACGTGGCCCCGAACAGCAAACAGCGGGTTCGGCCAACCCGCTCGCGACACGTGGCCGCGCCCCCGCGCTGCTCCACCCGCGTCAACGCCTCGGTCGGCGCGCCCACGTGCGTGTACGCCGCGCTGTCGGCGCCCACGCCACGCACGCAGCCTGAGGCACCTGCCACCCTGCTCCGTGGACCGTGCCGGTGCCCCATCCAATCCAAAGCTGCCACGTGTCCACACCGCACCAATAGAAAGACGCCACGTGGCACACCACCCTCGCTGCACCGCGCCAGTCGCTCCTCACGTGGACCGAGCGCACGTGGACCGGCCAACCAGCGGCCGCCACGTGGCCCCGCCCTGGTCCACAGCTCCCCGCGCGCTTCCGTAGACCGCGCCCCGCGAGCCTGCCAAACTGGAGCCGCCACGCGTCCTCCCCCCCGGTGCATGCCAAGCCCGTGGACCGAGCGGCCTGCGCCTCTGCCCGCAGCCGCCGCCCGCCGCCGTGCTCCGTCGCCTGCCCATCGCCGCCGGCGCTGCCCCGGCCGCCGGAACAGTAACCCAAGCCTCAAAATTCGTATTATGGCATCCGAGCTCCGAAAAAAACAAGTAAATAGTCCATTTCCATCATTTTCGCGCGCTGAGTCCAAATCCGATGTCCGTTTTGCCCAATTCCACTTATAAAATTTGTCGAAGGCATCCGGTTAAGCAAACTTGCTCCCGTTTTCCACACTGAGTCCAATTCTAGGGTCCGATTCGCGCACAAACACCTCTAACACAAAGCAAAGGCCTCCAGAAGTTGCCAAACACACTACAAAAGCTCTGAGGAGATCCGGGTCATCACAGGGTGCCTTGTGCACACGGCGGGTTTGTGCACGTGTCGGGTAGGCTTCCACTGGGGCCCGGGGCCCGGGGCCCGGGGCGTGACACCTAGATTCGGGTTCTTGCATCTTGGCCGAGTTTCCTCCGCCACCGCTCCCCGCCACCCGTCAACTACTCAGCAAGCTTCCTCTCATCGAGAGCAAGACATTGGTACCTTTGCATGGATCTGAAACCCCCTGCCTAACACTTTCTCCTTAATTGCTCTTAAGGTGGCCGCAAACCCCAACTCCGGCTATCTACTGTTACCCGTCACCGGGCCGAACTTGGAGGCGCTCCTGGCACCCTTCAGCACCCTCTGCTACTAGTGTTTGCCCTAAATCCTCACCTGAACTAGATTGTTGCAGAGCTCGGCCAACTTTGTGAATACCCGAATCCCTGCGAATGTTTACAGCATGATCAGCAGCTTGTGGAGGCCCATTTCTGTTTGTTAGAGTTGGTTGCGCGCAAATCGGACCCGAGAAATGAACTCAGCGTGAAAAATGGATCAAGATTACCTATTTGGGTGTTTTCGTCGAGTGATAGAAGTGGTTTCGCGTAAAACGGACACCAGATTTGGATTCAGCACGGAAAAACGATCAAAATTGGCTATTGGGATGTATTTTTCTGGATCCGAAAGCCCAAAAATGGAAATCGGGCACAATTACTGTAGCTTGGGCAGCTCGGGCAGGCCGGGCAGGGCCGGCGGCCGCGGGCAGGCGCCGGAGCGCGGTGGGGCAGCCGCGAGTAGGCGCGGGGCAGTCATGGGTAGCAGCGCGGGCAGGCACGCGGGCAGCGGGCGCCATATGTCAGTTTGTGATTGGGCGCCGGGCGGGGGGGCGGATTGGATAAGGAGTGCCATGTGTCAGCCCCTGATTGGACGAAGCCGATTGCGCTGTCAGGCTCCCATTGGATAGGGTTGGCCATGTGGTTCGCTCTCATTGGTGGAGGCGGATCGCGTTATTGGCGCGCGATTGGATAGGGGGGCCACGTGGCGCGACGGCATTGGTTGGCCGGTTGACCGAGGGAGCGGCACGGATCGAGCGACATGTGGCAGCATCGGACGGTCTAGGTTGATTCGCGCACTCTTGGGATGATGACCGTGGGGAGTTTCGAGGCCCCGAAAGTGTACCCAGAACCAAAAAATTTGATTTTTCTTGGACTATAAAAGGGATCCTGTGAGGACCCGAATCCCCACGAGAGGATTACTGTTGGATTAGCAGCTTCTGGAGGCATTTTTGGGTGTTGGAGGTGTTTCTACGTGTATCGTACTGATGAAAGAGACTCAGTCCGTGAAATGGATCACGAGTATGTTCGGATGCCCACGTCAAATTTTAGAAGTGGTTTCGCGCGAAACGGACATTGGATTTGGATTCAGCGCGCAAAAACGATGGAAATCGGCTATATGGATGTATTTTTCTGAGTCCGGACGCTCGAGAACGGACACCCGAAAGTTTTTAGTGTTTTCGGGTGCACGGGAGGAGCCGTGGACCGCCGGGTGCCACGTGATGGAGCCGGATTGGCCGGCGCAGAGCGCGCGGCCTGCGGAGTCGCGCGGCCGGGTGCATGGACCGGCGCGGGGACGCGTGGCGGCACGGGAGTGGCCGGCTCACGCGGCCCGGTCCACGCAGCGCTGCGGGATGGCGCGGTCCATGGCACGGGCGTGCACCGGGCGCAGCGAGCGGAGGCGATGGACGCGTGGTGGCTGCGGATTGGGCCGGCCGCTGTGCGGGTCGTGCGTGGAGTGGCATGGGGCAGGTGGCCGTACCGCGGGCAGGTGGACAGCGCGTGGGCGCGCCACGCGTCGGCGCGTGGTTGGCCACCCGTGCGGTGGGCGCGCGCCACGCGGCGGAGCGCGGGTGGCCATTTCGCTGTCTGCTGTGCGGGGTGATGTGGCGGACCGGGGGTGTTTCGGGCGCTCCTCAATTGGGGGTTTGGGGGTGTGAGGTCCCGAAATCCCCCGCGTAGGGTGTGCTGGATTGTTGGGCAGCTTTTATTGGCCGTTGGGTGTGTTTGTGCGCAATTTGGACACAAGGGGTGGACTTTGGGCTTAATAAGAGATCATGTGGGGAATTGGAGGACCCGTCGAGTGTTTAGGGGTTATTTCGCGCGACGCAGATGTCAAATTTGGACTCTGGGCGAAGTTTGGATAAAAGATTACCTCTCCGGTTGCCTTCGGGGATTTTTAGAGTTGGATTTTGGCAAATCGGATTTTTGGAATGGACCCGGCGCGGAAATCGGATCAAGTGGGCTTTCCGAGGGCATTCGGCAAATTTTTGGATGAGAATTTGGAGAATCGGACATCGTTTTTGTATTCAGCGCGCGAAATCGTTGAGAATGGACTATTTACTTGCTTTTTTCGGAGCCCTGAAGATGTGCGTGTTTTTCGAGGCGTGGCGAGGCGACACGGATCCCGAGGATCGCGGCGCGCGGATCGAGGCGCGCGCGTACGGCGCGGCAGGCGCGTTGGGGAAGCGCGCCTCGTGTGCGGGTCAACACGGGGCCGCCACGTGGCGGGCCCCCGTTGGCGCCCGCGCGGGCGCGGAGGCACACGCCCGTGTGGCGCGAGGGTTTCCCGCGCCTGGGGTGGCACGGGTGTAACGCGCCCGTGTGGCGGGCGCGTTGCCGCGTGCCGCGTGGCGCTGTGGGCGCGCGCGTGGACCGGGCGCGCGCGCCCATGGGCCGTGGACCGCGGTTGGAGGCTCCCCATTGGCTGGCGCCGTGGACCGGATCTGTGGACCGGCGGCCGTGGACCCCCCTTTCTCTTTTTCCTCTTATTCTTCTTCTTTCTCCCCCGAGCGCCATTTCTCCTCCTTTTTCTTTTCTTTCTTCTCCACCCGAGCGAGAGAGGGAGTGAGGAGGGGATTTTTGTGGAGTGTAGCAGTGCGTCGTGGACCTCGTGGAGCGCGCGAGGTTTTCCAACGGGGCGACTGGGCGGCGCGGCGCAGTCGGGTAGGTCCCGCACTTGTTTTTACGGTATTTTTGGCATAGTTTTGGGGCGTTCTTTTGGACAGTGAATTAACCCCTTGTTCTTATTTGTGTTAGGGACCGTGTTCTACTGCACCGTTTTGCGTGCGGTCTCTGGTGGCGTGCACCGTTTTGCGTGCGGACTCCATTTTGCGCGCGGGTTCCGGCACCGTGCACCGTTTTGCATGCGAACTCCGTTTTGCGCGCGGGTTTCGGCACCGTGCTCCGTTTTGTGTGCGGACTCCGGCACCGTGCACCGTTTTGCGTGCGGACTCCGTTTTGCGTGCGGGTTTCGGCATCGTGCTCCGTTTGGCGTGCGGACTTCGGTGGCGTGCATCGTTTTGCGTGCGGACTCCATTTTGCGCGCGGGTTTCGGCACCGTGCTCCGTTTTGCGTGCGGACTCCGGCACCGTGCACCGTTTTGCGTACGGACTCCGTTTTGCGCGCGGGTTTTGGCACCGTGCTCCGTTTGGCGTGCGGACTCCGGCGGCGTGCATCGTTTTGCGTGCGGACTCCATTTTGCGTGCGGGTTTCGGCACCGTGCTTCGTTTTGCGTGCGGATCGCGTGGAGGCCAATTGCAAGTGTCTACGAGCAATTGGTGGCTTACCGAGGTGGGTTGGTTTTTATCTCCAAGTCTGCGGACTTCTCTCTAATTCTATTATGATAGGATGTTGCATGCTAGTTTAAGTGTTTCATTGGAACTTTGACTAGCACCCCCATCATATGTTGCATGTGTAACCAGACCAATAGAGAACCTTAATCTGGGCTAGGTTCTTTTATGCTTTAGACATCCCACACAGTGCATTTCTTTCTGGACTTAGAGTTCCTCGCCCGGGTATTGGGCCGAGTGGTCAGGATTTTGTGGGACATATGTTGCACTCGGGCCTGGGGGCCGAGTGGAGTCTGGTGGTTAGAGCTAGTTGTTTAGTTCTGGCGGGAGCCGTTCGGGTAGACGGTGGTCCCGAGGCATTGTGTTCTTGAGTTGGTTGTCACTACAGTGGTAGTGGCAGTGGCGTACGAGTGACAGCAGGACCTTAAACCCAGAACCTTTGTTGGACGCACGCATGATTTTAGTCAGCCAATGTTTTCTTCCAAGCCTCGCAGGGGCGCCTGAGTCTGTTCTTGTTTGATAGGACGAGGGCATTAGCTCTTCGAGGTTTGGACATAAAACTCGTTTGCAAATTGTTTTCCTAAAAAGACTAAAAATCATTAAAAAGATGGATTTCTCTCAGATCAAATGGTTTTCTGTAATAAGTTTCACTGTTTCTTATAAACTTATCCACCCGAGATGATTCGAGTGGTCTGGGTTCTAAGGGCTGATTCTTTCTTGGGCCGAAAACAACGGGAGGCTACGCCTATAGCCTGTTCTTGATTGATTGGGGCCGTAGGTACTAGTCTCCCGGGGTTTTGGGACCCTTCGCGGTTCTGGCTGTTGAGCGTCTCCAGCCCCTGAGTTTGGTGTGTGAGTTGGTTTCCCACTTTAACCGAGAGGGGCCGAATCCCTGAACGGTAAAGGATCGAGAACGTCGATAGGCTGAGCCTAGAGTCTGTTCTTGTTTGATTGGGGTTCTAGGCACCGGCCTAAATGGATTCTCGGGCCTTTGCTACGTCAGTCGGTTCTTCTCACCTATGAGTGGGGTGTCTTTTGGGAGCCGTTTTGAGTGACGGTGGTCCTAGCTGAGTAGTTTTCCCTTTTAGCGAGCAGTGTGCGAGTTGAGTCGTGGAGGGTTCTCCGACAGAGTTGTGATTTTAGCATCGAGATACCGATCTGTTTGATCGTGGACTATAGCCTGCAGGAGCCGATTATGAGACAGTGATACAGATGTGATACTTGAGTTCGGTGGGGTCGCTCCCCTCGAGCTACCACCCGGGTGTGTGTGTGATGATGCCGAGCCTGACGAGGCTGCGATGATGCGACTAGTTGATACACTAGAGTTCGCTTGTGATAGTCCGTGTGGGACGCCCTACGTAAGTCCGTTCCTCCGGGACGTGCGACAGTAGGTTCGGCGCAGGCTTGACTGGACCCTATGAGGCAGTCATTGAGATTGTGTGACACTGAGAGAGTGATGGCATAGCATGTGTCATAGTAGAGTTTCCTATTTGAGCATGGTACTTGACATATTGTCAGTAGTGAGTGGTTGCATACCATCATCTGTGTTTTTCCCCTTGAGCATAGTAGATAGAGGCATGATAGCTGTTGATACTTATCCAGCTTTGTTTCCTATCCCAGTCTTTTCTGTTATCTTGCCTCTAGTAGACTTAGTGGGCAGACCGTGGGTCTTGGAGACGGTACCCACTGAGAACTACTGTAGGATGTAGTTCTCACACCCTCTGTCGGTGACAGGTTGCTGAGGCTTTTCTTCCTTTCCTGCCCGAGCTGGCTTGACGGACCGAGGACAGGGAGTCGCGTGATAGTTCCCTACCAGCATAGTTCCTTTAGAGTGTGGTAGATGTACCCTTTTTGTATATTGAGAGTTTCTTGTTGAGAGACCTTTGTTGTGAGGTATAGAGTTGTATTTTATTTTACAGTTTGAGAGACTGATGTAGTGTCCCCCAAACCGTCCCTTTATGGAGTTTTTGCCTATAAATAGGAAATGGGGTGCCCATTTCGGGATTTTTGGAGTTCTTCTTGGAGCCCCCCCTTGGCAGAGCTCTTCTTCACCAAGTCCTCCACCTTTTTATGGATTGTGAGATTTTTTGGAGGCCGCGACATCCGCATTTTCTGCGACGCGGCGCACTTCGACGGTCCTTCGTTTTTGGCTTCTACCGTCGCATTTCAGTGCGCGAGGCCCCCTGAGCTGCACCGATAACGTTTTGAGCCGATTTTTGTGGCAACGCGTTCACGAGAGGTACGCCTTCGATTTCCATGCTGATCACTTCGCTTCATTTCGAGTTTTGGTAGGGTTTTCGAGGCATCTTTTGACCCTCTTTTTCTGCGACGATGTTTTGGACAGCGGAGCTTGTTGGATTTTTATCTTGGTGCCCGGTTGTCGGATTTCAACCTGTGAGGACTCGATCGACATCTACGTTTCAAGAGAAACGCGACTGTATTTTTATCGGAATTTTTGGAGGTATTTTCGAAGGTGATATTTAAGCTTTTTTGGGACTGATTTCCGCAGACTTGTGATTGTGAGGGAATTTGGCTTACCGCGATGTTTCGTGTGTATCTTGGCCTACAGGTGTCGGAATGAGGAGTATAAATACTCGATTTGTATCTACTCGTCGCGAGGATCGCAACCGTGATTTTTTTGGATTTTTTGGAGGACTACAGATAGGTGAAAATCCCATTTTCTTTGCTAGCTTGCAAAACAGTAAATGCTGTTTGCGGTATTGATTGTCTTGTTGGCTGTGATGCTGGTTTGAGCAGAGGCTTGTGCGACCGTGTACCGAGGATGCGGTTTCGGCGGTTTTTGGTAGCGAGTGGCTATGCACTTCACCGACTTCGGCTTTGCCTGCGGAAAGCAATTTAGGTGGGTTGCTTCGTCTCCAGAACCGGTGGACGGTTCTCTAATTCTATCTGATAGAATGCATGCATGTTAGTGTATCGATATATGGTTGAGGTGTAAGCTTGGTAATGGTATTTCGTTTGGAAACTTGCAAGATAAGATATTCATGTTATATTAAATGAGAGCTTGCATGATATTGTTATTCATGTTATGGTAATTGAGAGCTTACATAGGTGTAGTGTTCCCTTATGAGATTGAGAGCATGCATAATTTATTGTAGAACCTATAGTATTGAGATGTAAGCATATGAAATGTTATAGTTCATGTGGATTGAGGCTTATATGGTTTATTGTACATGTTGGGTACCTGCGAGATCTTATACATATTTAAATGGTTGTATTCACCTATGCTAGTTGAGAGCATGTTTAGGGAGATGAGGCTTATTTTGATTGATTTTGGTGATCATATCTGTTAATGTTCCCTACTTATGATTCGGTTTATTTAAATGCTATTGTTGGAACTTGACCTAGCACCCCGTCATATGTTGCATGTTTAACCAGACTAGTAGAGAATCTTCACTTGGGCTAGGTTCTTTTGTGCTTTAGACATCCCACACCTTGCATATTTCCTGGACTTAGTTTTTTCCTCGCCCGGGTAGTGGGCCGAGTAGTCAGGTTATGGTGGGACATTGTTGCACTCGTGCCTGGGGGCTGAGTGGAGTCTGGTAGCTGAGATTAGACCTGTGCTAGTGTTGTTGGGAGCCGTTGGGGTCGACGGTGGTCCCGGGCCGTCGAGTATCTTTCGGTCAGTGTTGTTGGGAACCGTTTGGGTTGACGATGGTCCCGGGTCGTTGAGTGTCGTCCGACCAGTTTTGTTAGCCCTGAGTTGTGGGTTGATCCCGGCTGTGGAGTAGCTCCAGCCTGTGTGTTTAGCGTGGCGAGTTGGATGTTTCGTTTTGGGAGCCGTTGGGGTCGACGGTGGTCCCGGCTGTGGAGTATCTCCAGCCAGTGTGTTTTGTGCCACGAGTTGGTTGAGTTCGTTAGTGTCTCGAGATTCGTGTGAGCTTGTTAGCTGAGTCGTTGATAGTGCTCCGACTGTTGTGCGAGATATTTGAGGATCTTGAGTCCTTCCGTTCTGAGAGTGAGCGTGGATTTTGACTATAGCCTGCATGTGCCAATGTTCGATACTCTATGCCGCGCCGTTTTCCTCAGTTGGGGTCGCGCCCCCTGAGATGCCGTAGTGGATGCGATGGTTGGCCTGTTGAGGCAGTTTTCCGCAGTGGATGCGATGATGGGCCTGTTGAGGTAGTTTTGCGCGAGGGGTGAGTTAGTCCATGTGGGACGCCCTACGTAAGTCCCGTCCTCTTGTGGATGTGTGGCAGTAGGTGGGTGCAGGCTTGACTGGACCCTATGAGGCAGTCAGTTCGATTGGGTCGATTGAGCACCTTGGGTGCTTGTGGTGGCATATCTTTCATCTTTATCACCCTTTGAGCATTTAGATGGAGGCATGGTAGCTGTAGAGCATCTCCGACTTTTCTTGTTCAATTTTTACTGCATTGTTATCTCATGCCTCTTGTAGACTTAGTGGGCAGACCGTCGGGCTTGGTGGCGGTACCCACTGAGAACTACGTGTTGATGTAGTTCTCACACTCGTTGGGGGTTGTCCCCTTCCTTTTTCTTTCCTCTTCTTTGTTTTGCAGAGTCATCGGCGGGAGATGCTGATTCTGCTGTTGCTATTCGAGGCGAGGGAGTCGCAAGCTAGATCTCTACCTGTCTTTGGAGTGTAGCTGTACCCCCCCCCCACATTGGAGATCTATAGTACAGTCAGTAGATTATTTTATTTCCACTTTTGAGAGATTGTTGTATTGTGAGAATCTAACTTGTACTGAGAGCCTGTACACTGATGTATATTTATTTTAGTTATCTCCTCGTTTGGGTTCTTGGATTTTTGTATTAGAGGATATTGTATGATTCGATTCTTGGGAGATGGATATTGTATCTTTATTTCCAGTTGTACAGTGTTGGATTTGAGTTTTACAGCTTTTTATTTTACAGCTATGATATCTGTTTAGCTGTAGTAGATCTTTCTTTGCAGGTTGGACGCTTCGCCTATGCGGGGTTTTCGTATAGGTGGCTGATCTGTTGGCAAGCCGGGGTCGCAGTTTCGACCCCGGGGCGTGACAGATTAGATTGGTATCAGAGCCTAGAATGTAGGTCATGGTGGACTTAGAAACCCTAGGCTTGTGGTTGGACCCTAGGATGACTTCGTGAGAGTCGTGATTTTAGCGAGAGTCCTGATTGAGTTTTATACCTCTCCCAAGGGACGGGATGAGTGATCGGCATGTTTATTCTCCTAAGTGATTATGTTGGCTGCAGACAACATAATGTTGTGGAATGGGTGACATGCTCTAGACTTTCGCTAGATTGGGTCGAGTGTTTGTTTTGTGCTGTTTGCAGTTTTTGTCGTGGTGAGCGGTGTCTCCCCGACACTGGGTTTTGACCGTGTGCACCCTGTCGTAGCTGTGGAGCTCGAGTGGTTAGTTTTGGGCCAGATACCCGGATTGAAGTCAGAGAGCTCCGGACCCAGATGACAGGATTGCCTGAGATATATCAGCGGTGGAGTGGGCTGCTGATTTGGGTGACACAGTTATCGGAGCAGCGGGCAGCCCGATAGTTCTTTCCTCCTGAGACCACCAGGTTTCTGTATCCTTAGTGGCAGTGATTTCAGTGGCGTCGATGGAGCGAGTAGCCCCCTCCGTGCCAATGATTAGTGCCGAGGCACCGAGGCAGGGTGGATAGCTGACAGCTGATGAGCTGTGAGACATCATCGATCAGTTGAGCCAGCAGATGAACCACCCCGATTCAAAGGTTTGAGTTTGGAGCATTTGGAGGCAGAATCGTGGTTGGTGGTGATGGAGAGACTACTTGAGAGCCTCCTTGTGTCAAAGAGTTTATGCAGTTGTTGAACTGCGCGCTCCATGTTTAGAGGGACGAGGCGCATAGGATATGTGTGTCTGGGAGTGGATTGCGCCAGGATACCTTTTAGCTCATTCGGTCCCTTCGTTACAGATTTAGGACGCCTTGCTGGAGTAGGCGTTGAGTATGGAGGGTGGCGCTGCAGTTCCTTTGGATAGGTATCTGCCGCTAGAGGCGAGTTCTGGATAGAGGCGCTTGGCGCTAGGTGATGGAGGACAGATTGGCCGGCAGAGGCATTCCCGATTTTCCTTTCCCAGGTTGTGGATTTTTGAGACGCCAGAGGTCGGGTGGACCCCGATAGCAGTATCAACATTAGTAGAGCAGCGGCGGTAGCGTGGACGTGTTATCTGCGGAGGATCACATTCGTCGCCTCAGTGGGAGCAAAGGTGTAGAGTCCTGGCGTTCCCTTGCCCTTGTATGCCTCCCTTTTATTTTGACGGGACTTAGGACAACTTTTCACTATGTTTCTGCAATGGACTGGCCTGGACCGTGAGTATTTTTCTGCGATTGAGCTCGAAAAATGAAGGACGACAAAGCGAACGGATTCGGTTTCCGATTTACGGATCTCCCGGAATGGGGTCAAAGCGTTTGCTTTGAGTGGTGCATCGAAACCCGTGCTAAGTGGCTGGCACGCTTTTCGAGGCGATCGGACGGGATCCTGCGGTGACCGGACCTTTCATCTTTTTATGTCAGTGGATTATTTTATTTATTTGGTGGTACCTCGATCTTACGGTTTCCGTTTCGGGTCCTAATTGAATACTTTTTGTCAGTTGATTAAGGAGGGGTTGAAATTCGAGAACTTCTGGGTAGACCGTCGGGACGCGCGGGTATTTTTAGGTGTTAGAGCTCGCGAAACGGAGAACGGTGGCGCGATCGGATTTGAATTCCGACCCGGGGATCTCCCAGAATTTAATTTTGAAGTTTGGACCCTTTTAGGCGCTCCGGGATCCGTGCGGGCGATTGACACGCTTTTCAAGACAATCTTAGCCGCCGGTTGTTTTTAGGGTTTCCTTGAAACCGGGGGCCGTAGGTTTTTCCCCCTTGGTTTTCTCTCTCTTGACGGCTAGGATTTAAGGCGGCGCTTTTAAGAAAGAAAAAGGGGAACCCCAATCCATATTTTCCTCTCTTTTCAAGAAGCAGCGCAGGAAACGAGACGAGAGATGGGGAGATGCCTTTCTGCGAGATTGATGGAGCGAGGAACGGGCGACCCTCTTTCCTCCTTCTCCCCCACCGGCAAAAACATGGTGAGCGGTTCGGGTCTCCCCGGTTATTTTTTCGATATGAGGTTTTCCTTTTGTTGTTGTCGTGGGTAATACAAGGTGTTGAACGGGAGGCCGCCGCCGCCGTTATCATGCCCACGGGGTCGTCGCCGAAGTCGCACGGGAGCGAAAACGGAGTTGAAATCGCAAAACCGGAGCCGCGAGGGGGCGAAAATAGGGTTTACTGTTCCCTTCCGTACGGCTTCAGGCCGAGCGGTCCACCAGGCCACCCGTGCACCCGCTGCACGCCCACACGGCCAGGAGGGGCAGACCCGGCGCACGAGCGCGTGCACCAGCCCAGCCCAGGCTACGCGGTGCACGCGCCAAGCGTGCATCCGGCGCACGCCCCCGTAGCCCGGTAGTGAGGACCCGGCTCATGGGCGCGTGCGCCAACCCGGCCCAGGCCGCGCGGTGCACGCGCCAGGCGTTAACCCGGCGCTGCCGCCGCGGCAGGGAGCGCGTGAGCCCGGTGCGCGCTCTGTCGTGCACCGGCCCGGCCCATTCCGATTGGTGCACGCCCCCGGGGTGAGCCTGGTTTATGCTGCCGCTTCCTCTGAGCCGTGAACCCAGTCCACGCCTGGACCCGTGCACCAGACTGCAGCCGGAGAGCCCGGAAGCTCCGTTTTTGGCCCGTTTCGCCCCGCTTTTGAGTGTTTTTGACCATGACGACATGTTTAACATTATTCCTTACTGTAACTTTTTCGGGCACAGGGTGGGAGTGTTTTAACTGGAATTTTCTGCACACCTTCTTCTCCTTCGCGCTCCAGGTGGGTACCCCTTGGAATATCTTTGTGCATGTTTCCGTTATTGTTATTTATATCTTGTAAGGGGTGACGTGGACCTCCGGGTTTAATGAACGTCGTGGTGGGAGACTAGATGGGCAGATTGCCCCTCCGAACAACAGTAGGATTGTTCGGAGCATGCGAGCGATGAGGACGACGAACAGTGTGACCAGTCGGACGTCGAAAGGTGGGTTCCTTTCCCCGACAGTTATTGAGTCGGGAGACGAGGACAATTGGTAAGAGCAAAGGTTTGACACGTTAAAAGGGTACTAACCCCATTTATGCTTACGTTTTTATTATCACCACGTTTATGACGACTAAGGGTCGCTATGCTCGACGACACACCATGATCTGGGAGATGGCCGAGGCTGGTGCTCGGTCTGGTTTATCGAGGTGGGTGCTCGGTTTGGTTAACCGAGGTTGGTGCTCGGTCGAGGCTCTTGTTTTGCTACACGCACACCGGCGGTTTGGCCACCGCAAGGGTGTGCTTTTTCGGAAAAGTGGTACGTTGACCCGTGTACCCCACGCAGCGGTGGCGTTAGGAATGGGGGCCCCCGTGGGTGGGGGGTGTGAGCGGTGATGCCGAGGTGGGTGCTCGGCGGCCGAGGCAGGTGCTCGGCAGGGGTTCCGAGGCAGGTGCTCGGTGTGGTTGCCGGGGGAGGTGCCCGGTTTTGTGTGCACAAGGTTCTGCATCGTATTGTCTGCACGAGGTTCTGCATTGTATGGTTTGCACAGGGTGGTTTATTGTCGATTGCTCTGGTTTTTATCGTGGTTTGCCTTACTCTAGCCCTTATTGCTTTTATTATTGTATCTGGTCACTGACTCCCCACTCTGTGACAAGTTCGCCCAGTCCGTCCAGGGTCGAGCGCTAGGTCGTTGGTGAGGCCACGTGAGCGATCTTCTGTCCTTTAGAGGCTACAGTACGGTATACTTTACTTTCTTTGTTCATTTCATTACGCATTGTAGCTAGTTGTGGATCGCGATACCCCCGTGGGATCGATGTGGATGTTGGGCTATTCGATAACTCTTTTGGATGGGTATTTTGTTCTTACTTCTTGGTTTGGCCGCTTTCAAACTACAAACGAGGAACAAGGAAATTGTTGTGAAAACTGTTTTAAAAATATAGGTGCCGTGTGGGCACCGCTTTCAAATTCTGTGGATTTATGTGATTTCGAAATTAGTTTTATTAAACCTGGTGCCGGGTAGGCACCGATTTCAAATTCTGAGGATTTATGTGGTTTCGAAAATAGTTTTATTAAAATCAGATGTCGAGTGGGCATCGCTTTCAAAACCCTGTGATTTTATCCTTTCGAAAATAGTCGGCCTCTTTATTACTTGTGGAAATTGAGTGTATGTTGTTGAGAATGGTTGTATGTGATTGGCAATCGGTCTAGTGTGGTTAAAGGCATGTTTGTGTGAACTTTGTAATCAGGACGCCGTGCATATACAAAGGAGACTCTGCCTAGCTGCAGAGTGAATTTGTATTTGCGGCGGGTCTGGGCACGCACTGGGGGAGATTTGTTTCAAAAAATATATATATGTACAAATTTGGGAGCATCGGCGGCTTCCCTTCCGCGCGTGAAAAACCCTCGGGGCGTGACAGATTAAGATGGTATCAGAGAAAAACAACTTTAACCACAGTAGACACTGTCCAACATCCATGGGGTACATCATCACTAGCTACTAACCAATGAAATGATCAAGGTGTAGATGCGTAGAGGTGCAAGAGTGCGGGATTGTTAAGTTTGTTATTTTTTGTTTAGTTCGGGTGATGTGCTGGGGTAGTCGAGTTAACTTGGAGGTTGGGGTCAGGGCCGGTTGCCACCGAGGCCTTGATGGTTGGTGTGAATCAGTGGATTGGCAACCAGTACAGGACACGGTGGGTCTGCTGACGGTGTTCGTGCACTTGCTGCGGCTGTTAGTACCGCAAATCGTTGCGCCGGCTTTCGTTTTCCCGAACCCCTTTCCTCCGCCGACGTTCTGGTCATCGTTAGTAACGGTGGCGGGGGGTAGTGTAACCCACCGGTGTTTGTTAGTGTGTCGGCCGTCTTGTCGGTCGTGAGTAACTGGATAGCCATTTGTCTAAACTTGTACCTTCTGGGTCTTCGGGTGTTAGGCTACAGAGGCTAGTCGACCGATTCGTTTTGCATCTTGGACAAGGTAGGGGTGGGAACGAGGACTCTTCCCCTACGGTTGTTACCCATAGTTCGGCTTTTTACTGTAGACACTGCGATGGTGGTAGAGATCGACATGATGGGGGTCTTGGGGTTCCCCTTTGGATTGAGAAAGGAGACCCCCAGGGCTAGTAAATCTTGTTCGTTTGGGCTCGATTTTGGTTGGAGAGGCTGTGTCTCGCTTTACACAAGTGCGCGTAAGTGGCGACTTTTTATTAGGGGGTTTAGCTTTGGACGCTGGGTGATGCCCGGTAGCTCTGGGTCGAATTCCTGCGTTCTGCACAAGAGGGTCGGTTAGGTTGTCCTACGGGCGGGTGAGCGCGTGTTCCCTCGAGTGCGCTTGGAAAACCTAGGCAACCTTTTTGGACAGGTCTTTCTCGCTGTTTTCGTTGCATGTTTTCTTTTCGACCCGTTAGGTCTCGGATGGGTAGTCGATTGTACCCGGAGGCCTCTGTTTTAGTGGGCTTTGAGCTTAGAAGTTCCCTGGTGGGGGTGTCGCTGTTTGGTTTGGAGTTTTATCGCTTGATTCGATGCCCGGTGCTTGGAGGGGCAACGGATTGGGACCGAGCGTTAGTGGTTTATCAGAGTGTCACACCCCGTCGGTGCCGGGACGGAGGTAGGACCTGACCTTGTGAGTTTTGTCGCCAGCTTCCCGTGACCAAGGCATAATCATGAGGCTTAGTTGTGAGCATTTTGGGTCGATGATCTTGAGAGGCAGGTGTGGGTCATGGGGATCTGTCGATTGCACTGGTCACTTCGGCTAGGATGCCTTGTACGCAGCCCTTTCTGTGGGGTAGACCTTGTGGTAGGCCTTAGAGCTGAAGCCTAAATTTAGTTTTGACCGTCGCCCCGATCGGACGGCCCGTCGGAGCGGGTAATCCGGGACGGTGGATATGCTCTGAGCTTGTGACTCGTGTTGGTGACGGGTGGAGGTGGCCCGTGTTGGTGGCGGTTGGGTGCGGGTGAGTTCGTTGCTCTCAGGGGAGATATACTGGTTGTTAGTAACCCAGTCGATTTAGCTGGCACCTCTTGGAGCCTCGTAAGGGTGTTAGTGTGGTCTTTCCCTTATTATCGGGTTAGTTATGTTGGACTTTTAGGGTCTCTTCGGTGTGGGTTGGGAGGTATGACTGGGGTACCTCGACGCATCGCGAGACCTTTGTTGCTGATTGCTCAGCGCCGGCAGAGGTGGCTTGCGAACCGGTGGCGTCGTGACGGGGAACTCCAAGTCGGGAAACAGGAATGCGACGTGGTGCCGGGCATGGTTTGGTTTACGAGGCATCAGGCAGAGGTGTAGTTACCTAGTTTCTTTGGGCCTAGCGACTCGACCCTCTGCATCGCTCAGAGACACCCCAGTTGTAAGGATTACTTCCAACGTTTTCCCGACTGAACTGCCGGGGATACCCCCGAGCGAGGGGTCGTCCTCCCTTTCGAGCTTCTACCAAGCACGCAACCTATCACTTAGGCGCCTTACTGAATAGGTTTTGCAGAATTAAGGGGACTTAAGGCGCAACTGGGAGACATTCTAGACAAGGAGTCCATCAGGCCGAGGGTGTCGCCTTGGGGGGCGCACCCGTTCTCTTCGTGCGAAAGAAGGACGGAATCTTACGCCGGCACACCAACAACAGGAAGATGAATAAGGATACATCGAAGAACAAGCCCAGGATCGGTGACCTCTTCAACCCACCGCGAGAAGCTGTTTGCTAGTCTAAGAATTGTGAGATTCGACTTCGCGGAGTGGACATTTTGGGGCCCCTTGTGTCAGCAATGGGAATCGCAGGGAATATGAGCGATGCCCGACCCGCGATTCGGAATTGGCAGCAGTCGTCTTCGCTTTAAAGCTTTGGACGCACCACCTTTTGGAAACCATCGTGATGCGTTTCGGGTCGCCTGAGCCTTAAGCTTAGTTCACATAGGAACAGTTGTTTTGTGACACGTTGGTTGGAGCTGCTGAAGGACTACGACTTGTCCATTTAGTATTACCCTGGAAAAGTAAATGTAGTAGCTGATGCTTTGAGCAGGAATGGTTAAATCGAGGAGGAACCGATGAGCGCGATTACGCAGCGGGACGGGTACGATCGCGCGACTGTTGTCCTTGATGGTCAAGCCTACCCTATTAGAGAAATCTTGGAAGGCCAGAAGACGGGCGCACAGATACAGCTTATTCGAGACAATATCTCCCCGGACCACGCCAGCGACCTTTCGGCGAGTGCGAACGACGCAACACGTTTCCGGCGGCGGATTTGCGTGCCCGAGCTGCCAAAGTTAAAGGAAGAGATACTGTCAGAGGCGCACTGCGCTCCCGTTGCGGCGCATCCGGGTGACACGAAGATGTACAATGACCTCAAGCAGAATTCTTGGTGGACTAAACTGAAAGGGGATGTAACACATTTCGCTGCTCGCTGTTTGGTTTGTTAACAAGTAAAGGCCGAACATCAGTGCCCGGCGGGAAAACTACAATCTCTACCTGTACCAGAATGGAAATGGGAACGAATCACCAAGGAATTCGTCACGGGTTTCCGCATCGCACCAAGGACACGATGCGGATTGAGTTACAGTAGATCGATTGACGAAGTCGGCTCTTTCCCCACCCATCCATACGACGTGGATTAGGGACACTCGGCTCGTGTCAAACCTTTGGTAGAGTCCACAACGAGCTCTAAAACTAAACCACACTTCAGCACGCCGTTTCACCCCCATACCAACGGACAACCCGAGCGAGTGATCCGAATTCTTGAAGATATGCTCCAAACCTGCGTGCTTGATTTGGGTGATGGAGGGTCACTGCTATCGAGCACAGAGAGGACCTGGGCTCCGATGAAATACCAGTGCGGATCTTAGCACGAGAGGACAGAAAGGTTGCGCAACCAGACGATCCCCTATGGGAAGGTGCTGTGAAGCAACCAGGAAGAATGTGAAGCGACTTGGGAACTGGCGTCAGAGAGGAGGGAGTGCTACCCTGATTTACTCTTGGGGGACCAGGATTAAGTTTCGAGGACGAAACTTCTTTTAAGTGGTGAGTGATGTAGAGTCCTGGCGTTCCCTTGCCCTTGTATGCCTCCCTCTTATTTTGACGGGACTTAGGAAAACTTTTCACTATGTTTCTGCAATGGACTGGCCTGGACCGTGAGTATTTTTCTGCGATTGAGCTCGAAAAACAAAGGACGACAAAGCGAACGGATTCGGTTTCCGATTTACGGATCTCCCGGAATGGGGGTCAAAGCATTTGCTTTGAGTGGTGCATCGAAACCCGTGCTAAGTGGCTGGCACGCTTTTCGAGGCGATCGGACGGGATCCTGCGGTGACCGGACCTTTCATCTTTTTATGTCAGTGGATTATTTTATTTATTTGGTGGTACCTCGATCTTACGATTTCCGTTTCGGGTCCTAATTGAATACTTTTTGTCAGTTGATTAAGGAGGGGTTGAAATTCGAGAACTTCTGGGCAGACCGTCGGGACGCGCGGGTATTTTTAGGTGTTAGAGCTCGTGAAACGGAGAACGGTGGCGCGATCGGATTTGAATTCCGACCCCGGGATCTCCCAGAATTTAATTTTAAAGTTTGGACCCCTTTAGGCGCTCCGGGATCCGTGCGGGCGATTGACACGCTTTTCAAGACAATCTTAGCCGCCGGTTGTTTTTAGGGTTTCCTTAAAACCGGGGGCCGTAGGTTTTTCCCCCTTGGTTTTCTCTCTCTTGACGGCTAGGATTTAAGGCGGCGCTTTTAAGAAAGAAAAAGGGGAACCCCAATCCATATTTTCCTCTCTTTTCAAGAAGCGGCGCAGGAAACGAGACGAGAGATGGGGAGATGCCTTTCTGCGAGATTGATCGAGCGAGGAACGGGCGACCCTCTTTCCTCCTTCTCCCCCACCGGCGAAAACATGGTGAGCGGTTCGGGTCTCCCCGGTTATTTTTTCGATATGAGGTCTTCCTTTTGTTGTTGTCGTGGGTAATACAAGGTGTTGAATGGGAGGCCGCCGCCGCCGTCGTTGAACGGGAGGCCGCCGCCGCCGTTATCATGCCCACGGGGTCGTCGCCGGAGTCGCACGGGAGCGAAAACGGAGTTGAAATCGCGAAACCGGAGCCGCGGGGGGGTGAAAATAGGGTTTATTGTTCCCTTCCATACGGCTTCAGGCCGCGCGGTCCACCAGGCCACCCGTGCACCCGCTGCACGCCCACACGGCTAGGAGGGGCGGACCCGGCGCACGGGCGCGTGCACCGGCCCAGCCCAGGCTGCGCGGTGCACGCGCCAAGCATGCATCCGGCGCACGCCCCCGCAGCCCGGTAGTGAGGACCCGGCTCATGGGCACGTGCGCCCGCCCGGCCCAGGCCGCGCGGTGCACGCGCCAGGCGTGCACCCGGCGCTGCCGCCGCGGCAGGGAGCGCGTGAGCCCGGTGCGCGCTCTATCGTGCACCGGCCCGGCCCATTCCGATTGGTGCACGCCCCCGGGGTGAGCCCGGTTTACGCTGCCGCTTCCTCTGAGCCATGAACCCGGTCCACGCCTGGACCCGTGCACCAGACTGCAGCCGAAGAGCCTGGAAGCTCCGTTTTTGGCCCGTTTCGCCCCGTTTTTGAGTGTTTTTGACCACGACGACGTGTTTAACATTATTCCTTACTGTAACTTTTTCGGGCACAGGGTGGGAGTGTTTTAACTGGAATTTTCCGCACACCTTCTTCTCCTTCGCGCTCCAGGTGGGTACCCCTTGGAATATCTTTGTGCATGTTTCCGTTATTATTATTTATATCTTGTAAGGGGTGACGTGGACCTCCGGGTTTAATGAACGTCGTGGTGGGAGACTAGATGGGCAGATTGCCCCTCCGAACAACAGTAGGATTGTTCGGAGCATGCGAGCGAAGAGGACGACGAACAGTGTGACCAGTCGGACGTCGAAAGGTGGGTTCCTTTCCCCGACAGTTATTGAGTCGGGAGACGAGGACAATTGGTAAGAGCAAAGGTTTGACACGTTAAAAGGGTACTAACCCCATTTATGCTTACGTTTTTATTATCACCACGTTTATGACGACTAAGGGTCGCTATGCTCGACGACACACCATGATCTGGGAGATGGCCGAGGCTGGTGCTCGGTCTGGTTTATCGAGGTGGGTGCTCGGTTTGGTTAACCGAGGTTGGTGCTCGGTCGAGGCTCTTGTTTTGCTACACGCACACCGGCGGTTTGGCCACCGCAAGGGTGTGCTTTTCCGGAAAAGTGGTACGTTGACCCGTGTACCCCACGCAGCGGTGGCGTTAGGAATGGGGGCCCCCGTGGGTGCGGGGTGTGAGCGGTGATGCCGAGGTGGGTGCTCGGCGGCCGAGGCAGGTGCTCGGCAGGGGTTCCGAGGCAGGTGCTCGGTATGGTTGCCGTGGGAGGTGCCCGGTTTTGTTTGCACAAGGTTCTGCATCGTATTGTCTGCACGAGGTTCTGCATTGTATGGTTTGCACAGGGTGCTTTATTGTTGATTGCTCTGGTTTTTATCGTGGTTTGCCTTACTCTAGCCCTTATTGCTTTTATTATTGTATCTGGTCACTGACTCCCCACTCCGTGACAGGTTCGCCCAGTCCGTCCAGGGTCGAGCGCTAGGTCGTTGGTGAGGCCACGTGAGCGATCTTCTGGCCTTTAGAGGCTACAGTACGGTATACTTTACTTTCTTTGTTCATTTCATTACGCATTGTAGCTAGTTGTGGATCGCGATACCCCCGTGGGATCGATGTGGATGTTGGGCTATTCGATAACTCTTTTGGATGGGTATTTTGTTCTTACTTCTTGGTTTGGCCGCTTTCAAACTACAAACGAGGAACAAGAAAACTGTTGTGAAAACTGTTTTAAAAATATGGGTGCCGTGTGGGCACCGCTTTCAAATTCTGTGGATTTATGTGATTTCAAAATTAGTTTTATTAAAACTAGTGCCGGGTAGGCACCGATTTCAAATTCTGAGGATTTATGTGGTTTCGAAAATAGTTTTATTAAAACCTGATGTCGAGTGGGCAGCGCTTTCAAAACCCTGTGGTTTTATCCTTTCAAAAATAGTCGGCCTCTTTATTACTTGTGGAAATTGATTGTATGTTGTTGAGAATGGTTGTATGTGATTGGCAATCGGTCTAGTGTGGTTAAAGGCATGTTTGTGCGAACTTTGTAATCATGACGCCGTGCATATACAAAGGAGACTCTGCCTGGCTGCAGAGTGAATTTGTATATGCGGCGGGTCTAGGCACGCACTGGGGGAGATTTGTTTCAAAAAAAAAATATATGTAGAAATTTGGGAGCATCGGCGGCTTCCCTTCTGCGCGTGAAAAACCCTCGGGGCGTGACAAAAGGCAAAGGTCGTGCCCCCTACGTGATTAGTATAGATATTTTTTTTTGGCAGACTGGACTTTGATGATGAGGCAGACTGAGCGACGATCGCTTGCATCGAGCGGTTGAGTCTGTGCCGCCTGGTTGGAGGGCGCCACGGCAGTGGATCGAGTTGTCGCAGGTGTGATTTCATCACAACAGTCTAAGTTAGAGCATTTTGCCTTCCTGCATGGACTAGAGGTAGAGTTGTTACCACGTGCACTAGAGATACATTTCCCTGTTGGTGTTGTGCATGTGGAGGAGGCTTGTGGATCATGTCCAGTGCAGTTGAGACCACGAGTTATACCGACAGACTTATTGGTATTTGTGGCAGTTTGGTGTTTTGACCCAGTGCTTGAGGTTGGTTGGCACAGTACCACATGATGTTTGACGGTGGAGAGAGAGGACTATGACCTTCTGCGAGGCAGACTAGAGGAGGCTTGTTTGTAGAAATAATTAGAGCACACAGGTTATAGTGACACTGTGAGAGGTGCCTACGGCGGCACCGGGACTCAAGGATATCCCTATTGTCCGTGAGATCCCGGGTGTGAGTCCACCAGAGCTGATGATGATGCCACCGGTTAGGGAGAATGAGATTGCGATTGACGTGGTTATGGGAACCGCGCGATTGACGTGGTTATGGGAACCGCGCCAACCTCGACAACACCTCATTGGATATGTAATGACGCTGATTTTTATTATTTTCCTAAATATCGTCTTTTGGATTTAAGTTTGTTTTTGGTGGATTTTTCTTGGCTTTGGTTCGCTTGGTTTTTGGCTGGCAGTTGCCTTATGTAATACTCGTGAAATTCAAATGTGATTGTGTGTGAGGAAACGAAATTAAACCTTAGTGGTTTGTTTACCGGTGTGCAAATTGCACAGTTTCTGAAGCACTATTTCCGCCTTTCCGATCCGAGTCTGATCTCGAAAATCTGAAATCTCCAGTGCGACCGTCTCATCGAATCGAGTGAAAATGGTATAGACCGATTGTTGATCCGACGGTCGGATCGTCCTGAAATCAGCAAGGAAACTAGTGGGATCCGCGACTTAAGTGAATAGTGAAATGAATAGTAACTCACTGATTTAATTCCATCGCTAGCCAACGTCGGCCGATCAACTGTCTGGAGTCCGAATCTGACGATCCAGGTAGTCGATTTAAATGGCGTCGTCGTTCTGAGCGCAGTGGCGCTGACCAAATTTTCATTTGACGAGCCTAAAGCATCGTAAAGCGTGCCGAACTGTTTAACTCACCATATATGATGGATTTTAGAATTACTGAGGTTTGTCTTCAGTGAACCAAAATCGCTACTCAATAGGTTTTGTCAAGCCGGACGTCCTGGTGGTGTCCGTTTTTCAGTTTGGCGACCCGGTGGTCTTGAAAAGCGTGAAAAGCGGCGAAAAATAGTGTTTTTTCATAAGAGTCCCCGCATTTTATGTGCAAAATCCAATGAGATTCTTTGGAGAGGGGCCAATATGTGAGATAAAGTCCCTGCGAAGGACCCAACTCTAGATAGTGTTAGATAAGGGAGTTCTTAGCATTTTGTGCAAATGCATATAAATAGCTTTGAATGGACCCGAGATGCCCTAGCCTCGGATCCATTGCACCCAGTCGCACTAGAGAAAACTTCTCGACTTCCTCTGCTCCTGCTCCGACGGTTGCACCCGCAGCGCTGCCGGCCGCCACCACCCCTCGCCGGAAAAGCAAGGAGTAAAGCAAGATCCATTCTTGCTTTCGGGTTGGTTGGGAAGGAAGCAACCAAGGGGCCCGGGATCTCTTCTAATTCCATCTAGGAGCATCATTGGCCTCCAGAGAAGCAGATCGAGGAGCCCCGACGCCGGGCTCCGATGGGGGCCACCACCTTCTTTTTCCTCGGATCCGGCGAGGTAGGTTCTCAAGTTTGTTGGGTTTTCTTGTAACTTGGACCCTATCGTTTGGCTTCTGACATTAAGAGGGTGACCCAGGTGAAGCCTCGAGGTCTCCGGACCTCCGGATGGCCGGCGGGTGCAAACGGGTCGCCGAAACCCTAGTTATTGGCCGGGTTTGGCGTGCGCTGCCTCCGGAGCTCCGGCGCCGGAACCAAGATGAGCAGAATATTCTGCTGGTTCCCAGAAGATGCCCCACGAGGTTTGGTGGGCTTTGGTGCAGTGTGGAACGCGGGGGAGCAAACCCTAGCCTTCGGGTTCTTGGTGTTGGACGAGCAACGCCGCCCGCCGCCGCCCGTCGCTCCTCCGGCGCCGGCCAACCCTGGTAAGTCTTCTGGCACCTTGGGCATCCTACTAGTACATTTGCATGTGACCCATGCAGCTTAAATCCCAAGTTGCCATTAATGGCCTTCTAAAAGCTCATCTTCTTCTTCCTCGATTGGGGGAGCACAGGGAAGCTCCAAGCTTGCGCGGCTGAGGTGTTTTCCACCTCTAGAGGTTCAAGGAAGGCAGTGCTCACCTTAGTTTGAAGCTTGCCGAAAGGAAAGAGAGCTCGGCCAACTCGTGCTCAATCATGGAAGGTGCGGGATTCTCTTGCTCCAGCAACCACACCAAGCGTGCTGCTGCCACCCACAGGTGAGCCTCCCCTCTTTCTTGATGCCCTCTAGCTTGTGTTCAAGTTTGTTGGGGTCTGGAACTTGTGAAATGGTGAGGGACCGAGCTAGGCTTTATATATGTTAGTAGTTGTCTATGGGTTTCCCCACCTTATGGGAGGATCTGCAGAGGCCCAGAGGTGAGCGTCTGTATATTGGGATGTCCCTGAGCTTGATGCTCGCACTAAAACTGGAAAAGACCCATTGGAAAAAATAGGTATTGCAATCTTGAGCCCCAATGCATGGTAATCATGGGCCAACTTGCATTTTTGTTTCCCAACCCGGTCCCAAACTGTGAGCACGGGGTCCAGCACGTCAAAGTCTAGTTGCTGGTAAATCATTTTGGTTTAAAGATCCCCGGGTTAAAAGTTGTGGCTTAATTAGTGAGGTTTATAGGAATAAAGTGCAATTTTAGCAAAGTCCGGGGGTCTATATGTAATGGTAGCCTAGTAGGCTGTGGTGGACAGCGTGCTCTCGATCTCTGAACCTTTCGTTCGGGATCTGTTGGTTTTCATTGAACAGATCTTTGCTTTACGATCCGTGAATCGGCAAAATGGTCGGTTTATCGGCGGTTTCGGGTTAAACACGCTTTTTTCGAGGAAAATTGGATGGTTATTGATCTGTACTCTCTGGGGACTTTCTTTTAGGTCCGAATGTCGTTCGAGGGCGCGGGACGTTCCAGGTGTTTCGTTCGACTTGCTTTGAGGTGGGTACACCCTTAGAACCTCTTTGTGCGTAATTTCGTTATTGTTATGTTTATCATTTTAAGGGGTATTGTGGGTGACGTGGACCTCCGGATTAATGAATGTCGCTGTGGGAGACTGGACGGGCAGTTCGCCCTCTCCGAACAACGGTAGGGTTGTTCGGGGCATACTAGCGATGGGGACGGTGATCGGTGCGACCATTCGGAAGTCGGAAGGTGGGTACCTTTTTTGACACTTTCAGGGTCTGGAACGAAGGGTAAAGTTGTAAGGGTAAAGTATATGCATGTTAAAATCCTGTTATTCCCTGTTTATGTTTGTGGATTATTATCACTATTATCTGTGGCGATCGAGTGTCGCGGTGCTATATATATTACATCATGTTTCGGGTACGATGCTCGAGGTTGCTTACACGCACACCCGCGGTTTGACCACCGCCTGGGTGTACTTTTCCGGAAAGGTGGTACGTTGACCCGTGAACCCCACAAGGTGACGTAGTGGGGCCCCCTGTAGGTGGGGGGTTAAAAGCACCAAGGTGAGAGCGGTGTGTAGCTCTGAGGTAGGTGCTCAGAGCGGTGTGGTTTGCCAAGGCAGGTGCTCGGTCTGGTTTGTGAGAGCGGTGTGGTTTGCCGAGGCAGGTGCTCGGTCTGGTTTGTGAGACCGGTGTGGTTTGCCGAGGCAGGTGCTCAGTCTGGTTTGTACAGGGGGGTTACTATTGACTGCACGATGAGGGGTGCGAATGCTCCGGTTCTTTCGGTTTGCTTTATTTACAGTCTTTACAGCATGTTTTACTTTACTCTCTGTGTCACTGACTTCCCACGCTGTGACAGGTCCAGTCAAGGGTGAGAGCTGGGGTGACGGTGAGGCCGCAACTTGAGGACTGTGGCCCTATTCAGGGCTAAGGACTTATTTACCTGCTTTTTGTTTATTTCATTTGAGTTAGTAGCTTATGTGAGTTGATACCTCTGTATGGTTGATGTGGATGTTGGGATGGTTTCGTATTCATGTGGATGACTGTTTTACTCTATTACCTGCTAGCTGGCCGGTTGCAAATAACTGAAAAAGGTTTACGAAAATGTTTTGAAAACATAGGTGTCGGGTGGGCACCGTTTTTAAAACCCTGTGGATTTATGGATTGCGAAAATGTTTTGAAAAACATAGGTGTCGGGTGGGCACCGTTTTCAAAACCCTGTGAATTTATCCTTTCAAAGTTAGTCGGCCTCTTTAATTCCTGATGCAATGTGGTATTTGCTTTCCTTTACTTATGTGCAATAGCGTGGTTAAAGTGAATGCTGTGATTGTGATGCCATGCATATACAGAGGAGACTCCGCCCGTTTGCGGAGTGAATTTGTATATGTGGCAGATCTGGGCACGTGCCGGAGGGAGGGAATGTTTTAAAAAAAAAATTTATTGCGCTATTTTCTGCTTCATTAAACCCCCGGGGCGTGACAGATTAAGATGGTATCAGAGAGAAACAACTTTAACCACGGTAGTCGGTGTCCAACATCCACGGGGTACATCACCACTAGCTACTAGCCAATGAAATGATCAGGGTATAGGTGCGTAGAGATGCGAGAGTGCGGGATTGGTGAGTATTGTTTCTCGGCTTAGCTCAGGTATTGTGCTAGTGTAGTCGTGTTGTTTTGTGGTACTTGTGTGTGCAGGTCTGCCTTGTGCCAGGTTTTCGATGGGCGGAAAGGAGGAAGGGGTCGTGGCCGGCTACCACCGGTTCCTTGATGGTTGCTGTAAATCAATTGATTGGGCAACCGGTGTGACACCCCCGGAATTTGGATTAGTCCTATATATAAATGATATAATAGGACTAAATCTCTAACCCGGCTATAGCATTTTGGATGGTAGCAAGATCCAAGAGGAACATGAGAGTTAAGCGTGCTAGAGCTAGAGTAGTTCTAGGATGGGTGACCCCCTGGGAAGTGGGGCGTCACAGTTGGTATCAGAGCCATTCACCAGCCGGAAATGTGAGATGCGTCTCGGCTGAGCCAGGGTTATATAGCGGGTAGAGTGTGGCTCCCCGGCTAATGACCGTTGTAGGTGGAGTGCAGCTCCCTACAAGGTCGGCTAAGGCTAGCGAGACGAGTCTCACATCGCCTGGTGCTTGTGAGTGTGCTTGAGCCTGACGTGGACGTCAGGGCTTAAAGGGGGGAAGAATGTGACACCCCCGGAATTTGGATTAGTCCTATATATAAATGATATAATAGGAATAAATCTCTAACCCGGCTATAGCATTTTGGATGGTAGCAAGATCCAAGAGGAACATGAGAGTTAAGCGTGCTAGAGCTAGAGTAGTTCTAGGATGGGTGACCCCCTGGGAAGTGGGGCGTCACAACCGGCTCAGGGCACGGTGGGTGAGCTGGGGGTGTTCATGCACTTGGTGCGGTTGGTAGCACATCGGATCGTTGCGCTGGGTTTTACTTTCCTAAACCCTTCTCCTTTGCCGATGTTCTTGTCGTCGCTTTATCGGTGACTGGTGGTGGTGTAACCCGTCGGTGTTTGTTAGTGCGTCGGCCGTTTTGTCGGTCGTGGGTAACTGGGCTTAAGCATTTTGAGCTGTGGTTTGGGCCCAACGAGTTATTATTGCTAGTGGGCCGAGTTGTTACATTTGGACTGCGCCGCGCGCGGGGCTTGCAAGGCCGCGCCGCGCGCGGGCTGCAGACTGCGCCGCGCACGGGGCTTGCAAGGTCGCTGTGATGACCCAGATCTTCACTGAGCTTTTGCGGTGTGGTTAGTGGCTTCTGGAGACCGATGCTGTGAGTTGGAGGTATTTGTGCTCGAATCAGACTCAAGAATTGGACTCAGCGCGGAATTTGGATTAAGATTACGTATCCGGATGCCTTCGATAAATTTTAGAAGCGGAATTGGGCAAAACGGAGGCCGTATTTGGATTCAGTGCGGAAAAACGATGGAAAACAGCTATTTACTTATATTTTTTTGAGTCCGGACGCCGAAAAACGGACACCCAGAAGTTTTCTGTGCAAAATGGTGCACGGAGGGAGTAGTGGACCGGCCTGGGACATGTGGCGGTCCACGGAGGTGCAAAATGGTGTCCGTGATTGGGCCGGTGCACGCTGTTCGGTCCACGGAGGTGAACGGCCGGTGCACGGTGGACCGGCAGGACGCGTGGCAACCGCCCATTGGCGGGTCTACGCTGCGCGGTCCACGGGACCGCGCGGCTGGAGCGTAGACCGGGGAGCGCCACGTGGCGGCCCTGGACTGGATGGCGCATGTGCACGCGGTGCACCCGCGGGCGCGCGGCTGCGGCCATACGCGCACGCGGGCGGCGACCTGCCGCGCCGGCTGGCGTGTCGGGCGGGGCGGCGCCGCCCCACGTGGCACCGCGCCAGCGGCTGGCGCCGAGCTGTGAGGGGGACACGTGGCGGCGCCCGATTCGCGGGTGCCGCTGTCCGCTGTTTGGCGGACACGTGTCGTGCCCGAGATTTTCCGGGCGCGGGCTGGGCCGGGTATTGGGCCGCACTGTGCAGGCCCGAATGATTCGGGCGCCCGGTTTCAGGGACACAATTGGAATTTCTCCAATTATTGTTTTGGGCCTATAAATACCTCCACCTCTCTCTCTTTCTCTCCTTTTTTCGAAGCATAGAGAGAGAATGGGAGGGAGTGCTCTATAAAAAAGTTGTTCCCCTTGATATTTTTTGATCTCGTGGTGGATTTCCAGAATTTTTAGAGGCTCGACAGAGGAGATCTCGATTTTACAGTGCGCCTCGACTTTTCTCCATTTCGGCCCGTTTCCGTCGCATTTCAGTCGGGATTTTCCTGTGCACAAACCAGGAGGAATATTTGGACTTTGTATGCGACAGCGCGTTCCTAAGAGGTAAGGCTTCGATTTTTGTGTTGATCACTTCGCCCTGTTTCACACTTTTGGCACGGTTCCCGAAGCACTTTTGACCCCCTTTCTGCTGTGATGTTTTTGGGATAGCACCGGCTTGTTCGATTTTTATCATGGCCTAGGAGCATTGGATGAAGCCGTATAAGTACTCGTTTTTTATCTACTCGTCGCAAGGAATGCAACGGTATTTTTTCTAGATTTTTCTGAGCAATGTACAGAGGTGAAAACTCCTCCTTTTCCGTACTGTTTCGAAAGCAGCAAAAGCTGTATTTTGGGATTTGTGTTTACACTGGGTGCGTTGTTCTGTACAGTTGTGCACTGTTTTCGGCGGGTTGCGGAGTTGGGGGACTCTGGACAGCGAGGAGGCTATTTGGCTGTGGATTGCGCATTTCAAGGTGGGTGGTTGTTGTATACCTCATTTTTCGACTTACTTACTAAGTTTATTAGAGAATCCCTCTATTGGACATATTGATTGATCACCTCTTGACATCCATGCTTAAATATTAAATGTGAGCCTATCATGTGAGACTAATCTTGATGACATATCATGTTGGGAATATTATTGGGAAAATACTATTGTGGAAACATGATTGTGGGGATATTTTAATGGTGATAATTAACATGCCATGTTAGCACATAGACTTTTATGAAAGTTGATTAAACGGATTATTCGTTGGGACAAGATGACATACTTATATGCGGGTACTACTTTGATGATTTATTATGGATAAGGGATTATACACATGAGTAGTTGGTTAGTGATTTTGGCATGATGGTTATATCTATGCGGAGCTATTATTTGATACACATGTGGAGCTACTATTTGATACACTCTTTTATCTTTCAGGACGACATTTGCATGCTTGTATGGGCATCTAGATAGGCCACTATTTATTGCTACACTATCATATTGGGACTTGACTGAGGAGAAACCATGATTGTTTCCTTTCTCCTTTTCATGTAGACTGTTGGTTCATGTTGCTCGGGTTCGAGCAGGGGTTTGGGATAGTGTAGCCGGGACCTTGGGGTCGGGGACAGGTGGTACTGGATTATGGGTATTGCGGCAACCGCGGACAGTAGGCGGTTGACCGGATATTGATTATTTTACCAGATTGTGGATTGTGGGGCATTGTGGTACCGCGGATATTAGGCGGTTGACCAGATGTTGGTTATTTTATCATATTTGGACTTATGGGGTATTGCGGTGACCGCGGACATTGGGCGGTCGACCGGATGTTTATTATTGCATCATATTGGGGGATTGGGGTTTCATTAGTGGATGGGTTTTCCCACTTTGATCATAGTCGTGATCCAGTCCTGCTATATCATGATACTTGTGACAGAGATATTGGTTACTTTACTCGTGTGGGGGGCTCCCCTCGAGTGCCACTCCGGATGTAGGCTTATGACCGAGCCATGTGTGCTGGTCTATTACTTATTTGGATTTCGAGCCATGTGTGCTGGTCCCCTACTGAGTTCTTGAGACAGCTTGAGCAGGCAGTACCAGTTTTTACTGGTGGCTAGATTGGGTTTATTTGGGCAGATACTGTGTTCTGATGCATACATACAGTCATTCCTTTCGGTATTGCATTTAGAGGCATAGTAGTGGTAGTTTCCTTTTTCAACAGTCTTATTGCTTGCCACTTTACCTTTTCCTTTGCCTCTGGTAGACTTAGTGGGTACGCTGGAGTTTGAGGCTTTACCCACTGGGGGAGGCTACTGGTTTACTAGTGGTTCTCACCCCCATTATTGTTTCCTCTTCTTCTTCCCTTTGTTTTGCCGAGTCTTCTGCGGGAGTTGATGTTCTTGTGGTCGTTGTTCAAGGTGAGGGAGTCACGAGCTAGATCCTTACCGCCCCAGGAGTGTAGCTGTATCCCCTAGTTGGAGATTCTTAGCACTGTCAGCTGGATTTTTATTGTTTACTCTGAGAGGGATCTTTTGTATTTTGAGAGACTGTTGTACTATAGTTGTAGTTTATCTCCCTTTTTGGAGTTGAGAGATGCTGTACTGAGGATTTTGTATGATGATTATCGTTATTTGAGGAGATAGATATTGTACCATATTTCGTGATGTTCTGTGGTCGGATTTTATTTTACAGCATTTTATTTCCGCTCTGATATTTGCATAGCCATAGTACTATCTTTTGCAGGTTAGACGCTTCGCCTATGCGGGATTACCCGTATGGGTGGCGGATCTGTTGGCGAACCCAAGTCGCAGTTCGACCACGGGGCGTGACAGATAAGTTGGTATCAGAGCTTAGGGATAGGTCAGTCCGGACTGTAGAAACCCTAGGCTGGTGATTGGGCCCTAGGATGACTTCGTGAGAGTCGTGACTTTTGGCGAGAGTTCTGATTGGGTTTTATACCTCTCCCAAGTGATGGGATGAGTGATTGCCATGTTTATTCTCCTAAGCAATTATGTTGGCTGCAGACAACATAATGCGGTGGAACGGTTGACATGCTCTAGACTTTCGCCGGATTGGGTCGAGTTTTGTTTTGTGCTGTGGTGTAGTTTGTCTTGGTGAGCGGTGTTCCCCCGACGCGTTGTGAGGATTCGTGTGCACTCGTCGCAGCAGTTGAGCCTGAGCGGATCGTTTTGGGGCCGGATATCCGGATTGGAGGTTAGAGAGCTTCGGGCACCGAGGCAGGGTAGACAGTTGACAGCAGATGAGTTGTGGGACCGTCGATTGTTTGAACAGAGGCAGAGGTCGTGCTCCCTTTGTGTGGTTAGTCTTGACATTTGCGGGGAGACTGAGCGACGACCACCTGCAACGAGTGGATGAGTCTGTGCCGCCCAGTTGGAGGGTGCGACGACAGTGGATCTGATTGTCACGGGTATGATACCATTGATTTCTTGAGTTAGTTCTGATAACTCAAACCGCCCCGACGTGTATGATTGAGTTTAGAGCCTATGTGGGCGGTGGTGATGGAAACACTAGTTGAGGAAGTTGTTGCCCTAGTGGCAGGATTTGATGGAGAGGGACATTGTTGGACCGAACAGGTCGCCTCAGTGAGCGCCGAGGCTTTCGTGCGGAATGGGATGGTTCAATTAGTTTATGTGTGGATTGTTGGGATTTGATTTAAGTGACCATCAGGAGCAGGTTACCATCAGCTGAAGGTTAAGGCCGAGGAATTTCCCGAAGACAGCCTTCCGGACCCGGTACGGGCATTATGAGTTCACCGTTGTGCTTTACCTGGAGTGCCCGCCTCTATTTTGTTCCAGATATTGACCCGAGGATTGTTTCGCATCTCCGGAGAAGGTATTCGACAGCCCTAGGAGCTTCAGTCGTTGATGATTGGACACCTACCCCCCTTACTTGTGCGAGGACGCCGGCTTGAGAGTGTGTTGCGGGTCGCCCGGTTGAGTTGGCGCCCGGGGAGTGATTTTGGTGCGTGTTGCACTGGGTGTTCTTTTCTTTCCCCCCCTGCCTTTTGGAGTCCCTGAGGATTTTTCCACGTCTCAGCTCAGGAGTGCTATGCTGTTGGATCCCTCGCCCGTGATTGAATCGCTCCACTTGTGATCTGTGAGTGCTTGGAGTACGAGGGACGCCCGTTGCAAATTCTGGCTCGTGTGATGAGAGGATTGTGCAATCGGGCTATGCCGTACTGGTGATTGTTGTTGTCGAGGAGTAATCACGGGGTGAGAGTGGCGACTTGAGAGCTGGAGACGGTGTTGATGGATACCTACCTTCTTATGTTTGAGACTCCTTTTTAAGTTGTGTTAGTTTCGAGGATGAAACTTTCTTTTAGTGGGGGAGGATGTGATGACCCAGATCTTCACTGAGCTTTTGCGGTGTGGTTAGCGGCTTCTGGAGACCGATACTGTGAGTTGGAGGTATTTGTACGCGAATCGGACTCAAGAATTGGACTCAGCGCGGAATTTGGATTAAGATTACGTATCCGGATGCCTTCGATAAATTTTAGAAGCGGAATTGGGAAAAATGGAGGCCGTACTTGGATTCAGTCCGGAAAAACGATGGAAAAAGGTTGTTTACTTATATTTGTCTGAGTCCGGACGCCCAAAAACGGACACCCGGAAGTTTTCTGTGCAAAATGGTGCACGGGGGGAGCAGTGGACCGGCCTGGGACACGTGGTGGGCCGTGATTGGGCCGGTGCACGCTGTTCGGTCGACGGAGTTGAACCGCCGGTGAACGGTGGACCGGCGGGACGCGTGGCAACCGCCCATTGGCGGGTCTGCGCTGCGCGGTCCACGGGACCCCGCGGCTGGCGCGTGGACCGGAGCACGCCACGTGGCGGCCCCGGACTGGATGGCGCAAGTGCACGCGGTGCACCCGCGGGCGCGCGGCTGCTGGCTTACACGCACCTGGGAGCAGGCATGCGGGCGGCGCGCTGCCGCGCCAGCTGGCGTGTCGGGAGTGGTGGCGCCGCACCAGGTGGCGCTGCGCCAGCGGCTGGCGCCGAGCCGTGAGGGGGACACGTGGCGGCGCCCGATTTGCGGGCGCCGCTGTCCGCTGTTTAGCGGACACGTGTCGCGCCCGGGATTTTCTGGGCGCGGGCTGGGCCGTGTATTGGGCCGCACTGTGCAGGCCCGAATGATTCGCGCGCCCGGTTTCAGGGACAGAATTGGAATTTCTCCAATTGCTGTTTTGGGCCTATAAATACCTCCACCTCTCTCTCTTTCTCTCCTTTCCCTTGATATTTTTTGATCTCGTAGTGGTGTGACGCCCCACTTCCCAGGGGGTCACCCATCCTAGAACTACTCTAGCTCTAGCACGCTTAACTCTCATGTTCCTCTTGGATCTTGCTACCATCCAAAATGCTATAGCCGGGTTAGAGATTTAGTCCTATTATATCATTTATATATAGGACTAATCCAAATTCCGGGGGTGTCACATTCTTCCCCCCTTTAAGCCCTGACGTCCACGTCAGGCTCAAGCACACTCACAAGCACCAGGCGATGTGAGACTCGTCTCGCTAGCCTTAGTCGACCTTGTGAGGAGCTGCACTCCACTCACAACGGTCATTAGCCGGGGAGCCTCGCTCTACCCGCTATATAACCCTGGCTCAGCCGAGACTCATCTCACATTTCCGGCTGGTGAATGTTTCTGATACCAACTGTGACGCCCCACTTCCCAGGGGGTCACCCATCCTAGAACTACTCTAGCTCTAGCACGCTTAACTCTCATGTTCCTCTTGGATCTTGCTACCATCCAAAATGCTATAGCCGGGTTAGAGATTTAGTCCTATTATATCATTTATATATAGGACTAATCCAAATTCCGGGGGTGTCACAGGTGGATTCCCAGAATTTTTGGAGGCTCGACAGAGGCGATCACGATTTTACAGTGCGCCTCAACTTTTCTCCATTTCGGCCCGTTTCCATCGCATTTCAGCCGGGATTTTCATGTGCGCAAACCAGGAGGAATATTAGGGCGATGTCTGCGACAGCGCGTTCCTAAGAGGTAAGGCTTCAATTTTTTTGTTGATCACTTTGCCCCGTTTCGCACTTTTGGCACGGTTCCCGAGGCACTTTTGACCCCCTTTCTGCAGTGATGTTTTTGGGACAGCACCGGCTTGTTCGATTTTTATCTTGGCCTAGGACCATTGGATCAAGGAGTATAAGTACTCGTTTTTGATCTACTCGTCGCAAGGAACGCAACCATATTTTTTTTGGATTTTTCTGAGCACTGTACAGAGGTGAAAACTCCTTTTTTTCCGTGCTATTTGGAAAACAGCAAAAGCTGTATTTTGGGATTTGTGTTTACACCGGGTGCGTTGTTCTGTACAGTTGTGCACTGTTTTCGGCGGGTTGCGGAGTTAGAGGACTGTGGACAGCGAGGAGGCTATTTGGTTGTGGATTGCGCATTTCGAGGTGGGTGGTTGTTGTATACTTAATTTTTTGACTTACTTACTAAGTTTATTAGAGAAGCCCTCTATTGGACATATTGATTGATCACCTCTTGACATCCATGCTTAAATAATAAATGTGAGCCTATCATGTGAGACTAATCTTGATGACATATCATGTTGGGAACATTATTTGGAAAATACTACTGTGGAAACAAGATTGTGGGGATATTTTACTGGTGATAATTAACATGCAATGTTAGCACATAGACTTTTATGAAAGTTGATTAAACGGATTATTCGTTGGGAGAAGATGACATATTTATATTCGGGTACTACTTTGATGATTTATTATGGATCAGGGATTATAGACATGAGTAGTTGGTTAGTGATTTTGGCATGATGGTTATATCTATGCGGAGCTATTATTTGATACACATGTGGAGCTACTATTTGATACACTCTTTTATCTTTCATGAGGACATTTGCATGCTTGTATGGGCATCTAGATAGGCCACAATTTATTGCTACACTATCATATTGGGACTTGACTTAGGAAAAACCATGATTGTTTCCTTTCTCCTTTTCATGTAGACTGTTGGTTCATGTTGCTCGGGTTCGAGCAGGGGTTTGGGATAGTGTAGCCGGGACCTTGGGGTCGGGGACAGGTGGTACTGGATTATGGGTATTGCGGCAACCGCGGACAGTAGGCGGTTGACCGGATATTGATTATTTTACCAGATTGTGGATTGTGGGGCATTGTGGTAACCGCGGATATTAGGCGGTTGACCAGATGTTGGTTATTTTATCATATTTGGACTTATGGGGTATTGCGGTGACCGCGGACATTGAGCGGTCGACCGGATGTTTATTATTGCATCAGATTGGGGGATTGGGGTTTCATTAGTGGATGGGTTTTCCCACTTTGATCATAGTCGTGATCCGTCCTGCTATATCATGATACTTGTGACAGAGATATTGGTTACTTTACTCGTGTGGGTCGCTCCCCTCGAGTGCCACTCCAGATGTAGGCTTATGACCGAGCCATGTGTGCTGGTCTATTACTTATTAGGATTTCGAGCCATGTGTGCTGGTCCACTACTGAGTTCTTGAGACAGTTTGAGCAGGCAGTACCAGTTTTTACTGGTGGCTAGATTGGGTTTATTTGGGCAGATACTGTGTTCTGATGCATACATACAGTCATTCCTTTTGGTATTGCATTTAGAGGCATAGTAGTGGTAGTTTCCTTTTTCAACAGTCTTATTGCTTGCCACTTTACCTTTCCCTTTGCCTCTGGTAGACTTAGTGGGTACGCCGGAGTTTGAGGCTTTACCCACAGGGGGAGGCTACTGGTTTACTAGTGGTTCTCACCCCCATTGTTGTTTCCTCTTCTTCTTCCCTTTGTTTTGCAGAGTCTTCTGCGGGAGTTGATGTTCTTGTGGTCGTTGTTCGAGGCGAGGGAGTCACGAGATAGATCCTTACCTCCCGAGGAGTGTAGCTGTATCCCCTAGTTGGAGATTCCTAGCGCTGTCAGCTGGATTTTTATTGTTTACTCAGAGAGGGATCTTTTGTATTTTGAGAGACTGTTGTACTATAGTTTTAGTTTATCTCCCTTTTTGGAGTTGAGAGATGCTGTACTGAGGATTTTGTATGATGATTATCGTTATTTGAGGAGATGGATATTGTATCTTATTTCGTGATGTTCTGTGGTCGGATTTTATTTTACAGCATTTTATTTTCGCTCTGATATTTGCATAGCCATAGTACTATCTTTTGCAGGTTAGACGCTTCGCATTTGCGGGTTTACCCGTATGGGTGGCGGATCTGTTGGCGAACCCAGGTCGCAGTTCGACCCCGGGGCGTGACAGATAAGTTGGTATCAGAGCTTAGGGATAGGTCAGTCGGGACTGTAGAAACCCTAGGCTGGTGATTGGGCCCTAGGATGACTTCATGAGAGTCGTGACTTTTGGCGAGAGTTATGATTGGGTTTTATACCTCTCCCAAGTGATGGGATGAGTGATTTGCATGTTTATTCTCCTAAGCAATTATGTTGGCTGCAGACAACATAATGCGGTGGAACGGTTGACATGCTCTAGACTTTCGCCGGATTGGGTCGAGTTTTGTTTTGTGCTCTGTTGTAGTTTGTCTTGGTGAGCGGTGTTCCCCTGACGCGTTGTGCGGATTCGTGTGCACTCGTCGCAGCAGTTGAGCCTGAGCGGATCGTTTTGGGGCTGGATATCCGGATTGGAGGTCAGAGAGCTTCAGGCACGAGGCAGGGTAGACAGTTGACAACAGATGAGCTGTGGGACCGTCGATTGTGTGAACAGAGGCAGAGGTCGTTCTCCCTTTGTGTGGTTAGTCTTGACATTTGCGGGGAGACTGAGCGACGATCATCTGCAACGAGTGGATGAGTCTGTGCCGCTTGGTTGGAGGGTGCGACGGCAGTGGATCTGATTGTCACAGGTATGATACCATTGATTTCTTGAGTTGGTTCTGATAACTCAAACCGCCCGACGTGTATGATTGAGTTTATAGCTTATGTGGGCGGTGGTGATGGAAACACTAGTTGAGGAAGTTGTTGCCCTAGTGGCAGGATTTGATGGAGAGGGACCTTGTAGGACCGAACATGTCGCCTTAGTGAGCGCCGAGGCTTTCGTGCGGAATGGGATGGTTCACTTAGTTTATGTGTGGATTGTTGGGTTTTGAGTTAAGTGACCATCAGGAGCAGGTTACCATCAGCTGAAGGTGAAGGCCGAGGAATTTCCCGAAGACAGCCTTCAGGACCCGGTACGGGCATTATGAGTTCACCGTTGTGCTTTTTGGATTAACTAATGCCCCTGCCGCATTTGTGGATAGGATGAATTGGAAATTTCAGCGCGGATGATTGGTGTGGATTGAGCGCTTATGTTATGGACTGTACTTATCATCTCGGCAATGCTAGCAGGATTGTGGATGCGTTGGACAAGAGAGTTGTGCGGAGCTTGATTTGGTCGACTGTAGATAGGCCCTTTATCATAGGGGATGAGGCGGCTCGAGCTAGAGGTTGTGTCCTCAGGGGTCTCTGTTAGACTGATGTCTTTAGTCGTGCAGCCCACTCGGCCGGGTAGGATTAGAGAGAGATAGAGTGAGGACCCCCTTTTGACGAGGATTAGAGATTAGATTCCAAGCAATCGGGTCGGGAACTTTATCGTGGATACATCGGGTGTACGAAAGTACATGGACCGAGTTTTTGTGTTATTAGACTTATGGTTGGATTACCGGGGGCCCTGGGAGGAGCAGATGCTTTTGCTGATGGAGACTACTTGGTCACTCGAGCGGTTAGCCCTGCTATATTCGGATGAGATGGTGCGGTTACCTAGAGTGCCCGCCTCTATTTTGTTCAGATAGAGACCCGAGGATTGTTTCGCATCTCTGGAGGAGGTATTCGACAGCCCTGGGAGCTTCAGTCGTTGATGATTGGACACCTAACCCCCTTACTTGTGCGAGGACTCCGGCTTTAGAGTGTGTTGCGGGTCGCCCGGTTGAGTTGGCGCCCGGGGAGTGGTTTGGGTGCGTGTTGCACTGGGTGTTCTTTTCTTTTTCCGCCCGACCTTTTGGAGTCCCTGAGGATTTTTCCATGTCTCAGCTCAGGAGTGCTATGCTTTTGGATTCCTCGCCGGTGATTGACTCGCTCCACTTGTGATCTGTGAGTGCTTGGAGTACGAGGGACGCCCGTTGCAAATTCTGGCTCGTGTGATGAGAGGATTGTGCAATCGGGCCATGCCGTACTGGTGATTGTTGTTGTCGAGGAGTAATCACGGGGTGAGAGTGGCGACTTGAGAGCTGGAGACGGTGTTGATGGATACCTACCTTCTTGTGTTTGAGACTCCTTTTTAAGTTGTGTTTGTTTCGAGAACGAAACTTTCTTTTAGTGGGGGAGGATGTGATGACCCAGATATTCACTGAGCTTTTGCGGTGTGGTTAGCGGCTACTGGAGACCGATGCTGTGAGTTGGAGGTATTTGTGCGCGAATCGGACTCAAGAATTGGACTCAGCGCGGAATTTGGATTAAGATTACGTATCCGGATGTTTTCGATAAATTTTCGAAGAGGAATTGGGCAAAATGGAGGCCGTATTTGGATTCAGTGCGGAAAAACGATGGAAAACGGCTGTTTACTTATATATTTCTTAGTCCGGACGCCCAAAAACGGACACCCGGAAGTTTTCCATGCAAAATGGTGCACGGGGGGAGCAGTGGACCGGCCTGGGACACGTGGCGGGCCGTGATTGGGCCGGTGCATGCTGTTTCGTCCACGGAGGTGAACCGCCGGTGCACGGTGGACCGGCGGGACGCGTGGCAACCGCCTATTGGTGGGTCTGCGATGCGCGGTCCACGTGACCGCGCGGCTGGCGTGTGGACGGGGGCGCGCCACGTGGCGGCCCCGGACTGGATGGCGCACGTGCACGCGGTGCACCCGCGGGCGCGCGGCTGCGGCCGTACGCGCACATGGGAGTAGACACGTGGGCGGCGCGCAGCCGCGCCGGCTAGCGTGTCGGGCGGCGCGGCACCGCCCCACGTGGCTCCGCGCCAGCGGCTGGCGCCGAGCAATGAGGGGGACACTTGGCGGTGCCCGATTCGCGGGCGCCGCTGCCCTCTGTTTGGCGGACACGTGTCGCGCCCGGTATTTTCCAGGCGCGGGCTGGGCCGGGTATTGGGCCGCACTGTGCAGGCCCGAATGATTCGGGCGCCCGGTTTCAGGGACACAATTGGAATTTCTCCAATTGTTGTTTTGGGCCTATAAATACCTCCACCTCTCTCTCTTTCTCTCCTTTTTCCGAAGCATAGAGAGAGAATGGGAGGGAGTGCTCTATACAAAAGTTGTTCCCCTTGATATTTATTGATCTCGTGGTGGATTCCAAGAATTTTTGGAGGCTCGACAGAGGCGATCTCAATTTTACAGTGTGCCTCGACTTTTCTCCATTTCGACTTATTTCCGTCAAATTTCAGTCGGGGTTTTCCTGTGCGCAAACCAGGAAAAATATTTGGGCGGTGTCTACGACAGCGCGTTCCTAAGAGGTAAGGCTTCGATTTTCGTGTTGATCACTTCGCCCCGTTTCGCACTTTTGGCACGGTTCCCGAGGCACTTTTAACCCCCTTTCTGCTGTGATGTTTTTGGGATAGCACCGGCTTGTTCGATTTTTATCTTGGCCTAGGAGCAACGAATTAAGGCGTATAAATACTGGTTTTTGATCTACTCATCGCAAGGAACGCAACCGTATTTTTTCTAGATTTTTCTGAACACTGTACAGTGGTGAAAACTCCTCTTTTTCCGTGCTGTTTGGAAAACCGCAAAAGCTGTATTTTGGGATTTGTGTTTACACTGGGTGCGTTGTTCTGTACAGTTTGCACTGTTTTCGGCGGGTTGCGGAGTTGGAGGACTGTGGATAGCGAGGAGGCTATTTGGCTGTGGATTGCCCATTTCGAGGTGGGTGGTTGTTGTATAGCTCATTTTTCGACTTACTTACTAAGTTTATTAGAGAATCCCTCTATTGGACATATTGATTGATCACCTCTTGACATCCATGCTTAAATAATAAATGTGAGCCTATCATGTGAGACTAATCTTGATGACATATCATGTTGGGAATATTATTGGGAAAATACTATTGTCGAAACATGATTGTGGGGATATTTTAATGGTGATAATTAACATGCCATGTTAGCACATAGATTTTTATGAAAGTTGATTAAACGGATTATTCGTTGGGACAAGATGACATATTTATATGCGGGTACAACTTGGATGATTTATTATGGATCAGGGATTATAGACATGAGTAGTTGGTTAGTGATTTTGGCATGATGGTTATATCTATGCGGAGCTATTATTTGATACACAAGTGGAGCTACTATTTGATACACTCTTTTATCTTTCATGAGGACATTTGCATGCTTGTATGGGCATCTAGATAGGCCACTATTTATTGCTACACTATCATATTGGGACTTGACTTAGGAGAAACCATGATTGTTTCCTTTCTCCTTTTCATGTAGACTGTTGGTTCATGTTGCTCGGGTTCGAGCAGGGGTTTGGGATAGTGTAGCCGGGACCTTGGGGTCGGGGACAGGTGGTATTGGATTATGGGTATTGCGGCAACCGCGGACAGTAGGCGGTTGACCGGATATTGATTATTTTACCAGATTGTGGATTGTGGGGCATTGTGGTAACCGCGGATATTAGGCGGTTGACCAGATGTTGGTTATTTTATCATATTTAGACTTATAGGATATTGCGGTGACCGCGGACATTGGGCGGTCGACCGGATGTTTATTATTGCATCAGATTGGGGGATTGGGGTTTCATTAGTGGATGGGTTTTCCCACTTTGATCATAGTCGTGATCCAGTCCTGCTATATCATGATACTTGTGACAGAGATATTGGTTACTTTACTCGTGTGGGTCGCTCCCCTCGAGTGCCACTCCGGATGTAGGCTTATGACCGAGCCATGTGTGCTGGTCTATTACTTATTAGGATTTCGAGCAATGTGTGTTGGTCCCCTACTGAGTTCTTGAGACAGTTTGAGCAGGCAGTACCAATATTTACTGGCGGCTAGATTGGGTTTATTTGGGCAGATACTGTGTTCTGATGCATACATGCAGTCATTCCTTTCGGTATTGCATTTAGAGGCATAGTAGTGGTAGTTTCCTTTTTCAGCAGTCTTATTGCTTGCCACTTTACCTTTCCCTTTGCCTCTGGTTGACTTAGTGGGTACGCCGGAGTTTGTGGCTTTACCCACAAGGGGAGGCTACTGGTTTACTAGTGGTTCTCACCCCCATTGTTGTTTCCTCTTCTTCTTCCCTTTGTTTTGCAGAGTCTTCTGTGGGAGTTGATGTTCTTGCGGTCGTTGTTCGAGGCGAGGGAGTCACGAGCTAGATCCTTACCGCCCGAGGAGTGTAGCTGTATCCCCTAGTTGGAGATTCCTAGCACTGTCAGCTGGATTTTTATTGTTTACTCAGAGAGGGATCTTTTGTATTTTGAGAGACTGTTGTACTATAGTTTTAGTTTATCTCCCTTTTTGGAGTTGAGAGATGCTGTACTGAGGATTTTGTATGATGATTATCGTTATTTGAGGAGATGGATATTGTATCTTATTTCGTGATATTCTGTGGTCGGATTTTATTTTACAGCATTTTATTTCCGCTCTGATATTTGCATAGCCATAGTACTATCTTTTGCAGGTTAGACGCTTCGCCTATGCGGGATTACCCGTATGGATGGCGGATCTGTTGGCGAACCCAGGTCGCAGTTCGACCCCGGGGCGTGACAGATAAGTTGGTATCAGAGCTTAGGGATAGGTCAGTCGGGACTGTAGAAACCCTAGGCTGGTGATTGGGCCCTAGGATGACTTCATGAGAGTCGTGACTTTTGGCGAGAGTTATGATTGGGTTTTATACCTTTCCCAAGTGATGGGATGAGTTATTGGCATGTTTATTCTCCTAAGCAATTATGTTGGCTGCAGACAACATAATGCGGTGGAACGGTTGACATGCTCTAGACTTTCGCCGGATTGGTTCGAGTTTTGTTTTGTGCTGTGGTGTAGTTTGTCTTGGTGAGCGGTGTTCCCCTGACGCTTTGTGCGGATTCGTGTTCACTCGTCGCAGCAGTTGAGCCTGAGCGGATCGTTTTGGGGCCGGATATCCGGATTGGAGGTCAGAGAGCTTCGGGCACTGAGGCAGCGTAGACAGTTGACAGCAGATGAGCTGTGGGACCGTCGATTGTGTGAACAGAGGCAGAGGTCGTTCTCCCTTTGTGTGGTTAGTCTTGACATTTGCGGGGAGACTGAGCGACGATCACCTGCAACGAGTGGATGAGTCTGTGCCGCCCGGTTGGAGGGTGCGACGGCAGTGGATCTGATTGTCACAGGTATGATACCATTGATTTCTTGAGTTGGTTCTGATAACTCAAACCGTCCCGACGTGTATGATTGAGTTTAGAGCCTATGTGGGCGGTGGTGATGGAAACACTAGTTGAGGAAGTTGTTGCCCTAGTGGCAGGATTTGATGGAGAGGGACCTTGTTGGACCGAACAGGTCGCCTCAGTGAGCGCCGAGGCTTTCGTGCGGAATGGGATGGTTCACTTAGTTTATGTGTGGATTGTTGGGATTTGAGTTAAGTGACCATCAGGAGCAGGTGACAATCAGCTGAAGGTGAAGGCCAAGGAATTTCCCGAAGACAGCCTTCAGGACCCGGTACGGGCATTACGAGTTAACCGTTGTGCTTTTTGGATTAACTAATGCCCCTGCCGCATTTGTGGATAGGATGAATTGGAAATTTCAGCGCGGATGATTGGTGTGGATTGAGGGCTTATGTTATGGACTGTCCTTATCATCTCGGCAATGCTAGCAGGATTGTGGATCCGTTGGACAGGAGAGCTGTGCGGAGCTTGATTTGGTCGACTGCATATAGGAACTTGTATCAGAGGGGATGAGGCGGCTCGAGCTAGAGGTTGTGTCCTCAGGGGTCTCTGTTAGACTGATGTCTTTAGTCGTGCAGCCCACTCGGCCGGGTAGGATCAGAGAGAGACAGAGTGAGGACCCCCTTTTGACCAGGATTAGAGATTAGATTCCGAGCAATCGGGCCGGGAACTTTATCGTGGATACATCGGGTGTACGAAAGTACATGGACCGAGTTTTTGTGTCATTGGACTTATGGTTGGATTACCGGGGGCCCTGGGAGGAGCAGATGCTTTTGCTGATGCAGACTACTTGGTCACTCGAGCGGTTAGCCCTGCTATATTCGGATGAGGTTGTGCGGTTACCTGGAGTGCCCGCCTCTATTTTGTTCCAGATAGAGACCGGAGGATTGTTTCGCATCTCTGGAGGAGATATTCGACAACCCTGGGAGCTTCAGTCGTTGATGATTGGACACCTACCCCCCTTACTTGTGCGAGGACGCCGGCTTGAGAGTGTGTTGCGGGTCGCCCGGTTGAGTTGGCGCCCGGGGAGTGGTTTTGGTGCGTGTTGCACTGGGTGTTCTTTTCTTTCCCCCCCCGGCCTTTTGGAGTCCCTGAGGATTTTTTCATGTCTCAGCTCAGGAGTGCTATGCTGTTGGATCCCTCGCCCGTGATTGAATCGCTCTACTTGTGATCTGTGAGTGCTTGGAGTACGAGGGACGCCCGTTGTAGATTCTGGCTCGTGTGATGAGATGATTGTGCAATCGGGCCATGCCGTACTGGTGATTGTTGTTGTCGAGGAGTAATCACGGTGTGAGAGTGGCGTCTTGAGAGCTGGAGACGGTGTTGATAGATACCTACCTTCTTATGTTTGAGACTCCTTTTTAAGTTGTGTTCGTTTCGAGGACGAAACATTCTTTTAGTAGGGGAGGATGTGATGACCCAGATCTTCACTGAGCTTTTGCGGTGTGGTTAGCGGCTTCTGGAGACCGATACTATGAGTTGGAGGTATTTGTACGCGAATCGGACTCAAGAATTGGACTCAGTGCGGAATTTGATTTAAGATTACGTATCCGGATGCCTTCGATAAATTTTAGAAGCGGAATTGGGCAAAATGGAGGCCGTATTTGGATTCAGTGCGGAAAAACGATGGAAAACGGCTGTTTACTTATATTTTTCTTAGTCCGGACGCCCAAAAACGGACACCCGGAAGTTTTCTGTCCAAAATGGTGCACGGGGGGAGCAGTGGACCGGCCTGGGACACGTGGCGGGCCGTGATTGGGCCGGTGCACGCTGTTCGGTCCACGGAGTTCAACCGCCGGTGCACGGTGGATCGGCGGGACGCGTGGCAACCGCCCATTGGCGGGTCTGCGTTGCGCGGTCCACGGGACCGCGCGGCTGGCGCGTGGACCGGGGCGCGCCACGTGGCGGCCCCGGACTGGATGGCGCATGTGCACGCGGTGCACCCGCGGGCGCGCGGCTGCTGGCTTGCACGCACGCGGGAGCAGGCATGCGGGCGGCGCGCTGCCGCGCCGGCTGGCGTGTCGGGCGTGGCGGCGCCGCCCCAGGTGGCGCTGCGCCCGCGGCTGGCGCCGAGCCGTGAGGGGGACACGTGGCGGCGCCCGATTCGCGGGCGCCGCTGTCCGCTGTTTCGCGGACACGTGTCGCGCCCGGGATTTTTTGGGCGCGGGCTGGGCCGAGTATTGGGCCGCACTGTGCAGGCCCGAATGATTCGCGCGCCCGGTTTCAGGGACAGAATTGGAATTTCTCCAATTGTTGTTTTGGGCCTATAAATACCTCCACCTCTCTCTCTTTCTCTCCTTTTTCCGAAGGATAGAGAGAGAATGGGAGGGAGTGCTCTATACAAAAGTTGTTCCCCTTGATATTTTTTGATCTTGTGGTGGATTCCCAGAATTTTTGGAGGCTCGACAGAGGCGATCTCGATTTTACAGTGCGCCTCGACTTTTCTCCATTTCGGCCCGTTTCCGTCGCATTTCAGTCGGGATTTTCCTGTGCGCAAACCAGGAGGAATATTTGGGCGATGTCTACGACAGCGCGTCCCTAAGAGGTAAGGCTTCGATTTTTTTGTTGATCACTTTGCCCCGTTTCGCACTTTTGGCACGGTTCCCGAGGCACTTTTGACCCCATTTGTCACGCCCCGGGTGTCAACCAGAACCCGGGCCCGCCAACAGATCCGCCGTGCACACAGAATTTTCCATGTGCACGAAGCGCTGGTATCCTGCTCAGATAGATAATATACAATAAAAGAGCATAAACAGAGCTGAAATAAACTACAAGCTGAAATAAAAGTACAAAAAACTCCCAGCTCACCATAAATATACAACCAGCTGGTCAAAGCCAGACCCAAAAGTAAACTACTGAAGTCTGAGATACAAAAGGGGTACAATAAAAACCTCGCTAATCTCTCGCTCGGGGTAGATGATCTAGCTAGTCGGCGATCCTCTTACCTCATTCTGCCGCTGAAGGCCCAGCAGCTCCCACAGACGACTCTGCAAAGCAAAGGGGGAGAAGACAGAGAACAACCATGGGGGTGAGAACTACTAGATAAACCAGTAGCCTCCCCTAGTGGGTAAAAACCTCAAATGCTGACGCACCCACTAGGACTATAAGAGGCAAAAGAAAGGAACAGTGGTATGCAATGAAGACTGCTGAAAAATGAAGCTACCACTACTATGCCTCAAAATGCAATGCCAAGAAGATGACTGTATATATGCAACTATAACCCAACTGCCCAAGGAGACTCAATCAAAGGGCCAGGAGATACTGGCACTGCCTGCTCTGTCTGTGCCCGGCGCTCGGCACGGTGTAAAGTGTCATCACTCACAACTCACCAACTGTGCCCGGCGCTCGGCACGATGTAAAGCCTACTCCGGAGTGGCACTCGAGGGGAGCGATCCACACGAGTAAAGTGTCTCTGTAACTAATATCGCACAATAGCAGGACTGGATCATGACTATGATCAAAGTGGGAAAAACTCCATCCACTAATGCAATCCCGATCCCCAATCTGATGCAATAGTAAACATCCGGTTAACCGCCCAAAATCCGCGGTCACCGCTGAACCCATAAACCCCAATCTGATAAGGTAAAAACATCTGGTCAACCGCCTAACATCCGCGGTTGCCACTATGCCCCACAATCCCCAAAACTAGTCTAAACTGTCCCAGACAATACTATCTCAAAATCCCGATCAGACTCGAGCATCATGCAGCGATAAAGAAGAACAACAATAACACATGTTTTCTCCTAAGTCAAATCCCATAATATAGTGCTGCAGTAAAATGGTGGCTTAACTAGTTGTCCAAATAAGCATGCAATTGTCCATCTTAAAAAGTATTAGAAGAATGATCGAGGGTTTTTGCAAAGAATTGTTTGAAACATTTATGTATTCCTTATTTGCATGCGGTTCAGGATATAGCAATTGTCCAACATTATTGTCCCAAATTTATCTCATAAAGGTTATTAATCAAATTAGGGGGCATTGCACCAGGTTCACATGCTAACAGCTAGTTGTCACAATTATAATTGGGGAACTCTAATACTCCTAGTGAGCAAGTCAACAAAGAGGGAAAACACAACCACCCACCTCGAAAAGCGTGCAAAACACACCAAGAAATATCCCGCTGTCCTCTAAGCACACCGTCAGCTGAAACAATATCCTACAACATCACACAAGTGTACACGGTGTAAAAACTACCAGTCTCAAAATAGATTTTGTTGTTTTTATAATCAGCACGCAAAACGAGGAATTTCACCTCTGTCCCGAGCTCCAAAAATCCCAGAAAAATCACGGTTGCGTTTCTCGCGAAAAGTAGCCCAAAATCGACTCTTGAATCGCCTCGATCTGATATTCCTACGCCGAGAAACAATTCGTCGAAGTTGCCGTTGTCCAAACATCCAAACAGCAAAAGAGGGGTCAAAACACCTCGGGAATCGTGCCAAGGAATCTGAATCCAGAGAAACGACCAACAAAAAAAATGAAGCCCTACCTCTTAGGAACACACTGGCGAAGAAATCGTCGAAAAAGGACTCCTGTACTGCGCAGGGGACTCCTCGGACTGAAATGCGACGATAACGGGCCAAGATTGGGGGAAAAACGAGGCACACTGTAAAATCCGGATCGCCGCTGTCGAACTTCCAGAAAATCTGGGAACGCACCGCGAGGTAGAAAAATCAGTGACGAACAACTTCTCTTCAATGGCCTCTCTTTGGTTCTCTCTCTATCTCTTGGGAAAAACAGAAGAAGAGGGGAGGGGAGGGCCTATTTATAGGCCCACAAAACAATTGGGAAAATTCCCTTTAAGTCCCCAGTTTTGGGCTGCTACAGTGCGGCCCGGCCCATTTCGGGCGTGAACAGTGCGGCCCGGCTCGGAATTTTCCGGGCGGGCACAGTGCGGCCCGGCCCAGCCCAGCCCGCACACGGGATCCCGCCCTGTCCAACCGGTCGTCCGACCCGGCCCAGGGCCCGCCATGTGTCCGCCAAACAGGCGGCAGCCGCGCAGCCCAACGGGGAAGCGCCACGTGTCCCCCGTGATTGGCGGCGCGGTGGGCGCGCCCGCCAATGGCGCGGCGACACGTGGCCCGCGCCCGACACGGCTGTCGGCGACCACCGCCGCCCACGCGCGCCCACGTGCGCCCACGTGCGCCCACGTGCGCCCACGTGCGTACGGCCGCAAACGCGCGGCTCTGCGTGCGCCAAGCGCACATGGGCCGACCAATCCGGGGCCGCCACGTGGCGCGCCCCGGTCCACCGTGCACTGTGCACACGCCGCACCTGCCCGGCCTGCCCTAGCTGCCCGCGCCTGCCCCCGCGCGCCGAGCGCACTACACCGGGCCAATAACGTGCCGCCACGTGGCCCGCCGGTCCACCGTGCACCGGCGGCCTTTTTCCGTGGACCGAGAGTGGCGCGCCGGCCCAATAAGCGCCTGCCACGTGTCCCCGGCCGGTCCACAGCTCCCCCATGCACCATTTTGCGTAGAAAACTTCCGGGGGTCCGTTTTTGGGCATCCGGACTCCAAAATAAATAAGTAAATAGCCGTTTTCAAGCGTTTTTCCGCGCTGAATCCAAATACGGCCTCCGATTGGCCCAAAGCCTTCTCTAAAATTCGGCAAATACCTCCGAAGGCCAAACCAACAGTAAATACCACGCTGTGTCCATCCGAAGCATTCCTTTGATGTACTGTGGGCCTAATACACCAATGATAGGTGTTTCACACCAAGGATTCACGGGAAAAACTATACGAAATCCTGGACTACTACACCATTTCTGCTGTGATGTTTTTGGGACAGCACCGGCTTGTTTGATTTTTATGTTGGCCTAGGACCATTGGATCAAGGCGTATAAGTACTCATTTTTGATCTACTCGTCGCAAGGAACGCAACCGTATTTTTTTTGGATTTTTCTGAGCACTGTACAGAGGTGAAAACTTCTTTTTTTCCGTGCTGTTTGGAAAATAGCAAAAGCTGTATTTTGGGATTTGTGTTTACACCGGGTGCGTTGTTCTGTACAATTGTGCACTGTTTTCGGCGGGTTGCGGAGTTAGAGGACTGTGGACAGCGAGGAGGCTATTTGGTTGTGGATTGCGTATTTCGAGGTGGGTGGTTGTTGTATACTTAATTTTTCGACTTACTTACTAAGTTTATTAGAGAAGCCCTCTATTGGACATATTGATTGATCACCTCTTGACATCCATGCTTAAATAATAAATGTGAGCCTATCATGTGAGACTAATCTTGATGACATATCATGTTGGGAACATTATTGGGAAAATACTACTGTGTGTTACGGCATTTTGGTGTTGGCATATTTCGTGAGTCAAGTCAGTGAGTTGAGTCGGAGTCTTAAAGGGATCAAATTGTCAATCAGCAATCAAAGACTTAGAGAAGATTCAACAAGAGCTCAAGTTTACACTCAGTGTCTTGAGTCTTGAAGATTGAAGTTGAAGAATTGTGGATCAGTTACATCAATCTCAAGAAGAAAGTATTCAAGAGGATCAGGTATGTTTAACTAAATAATTGTGGTGATCCGAATACTTTCTTATAGTGTAGAAACACTTGGATGAACTTTTATTTGCATAAAAATCAAAAACTGGACATGGGACATGTTCAGGATCCGGATCAGATCTTGCAATCCGGATCCCGAAGGGTACTTGTTCATTGGCAATTTCAATCCGGATCCTAGGCCATTCCGATCCGGATCCCGAACATGGGACTTTGCTGAATTGCATGAACGATCCGGATCGGGCCTTGCAATCCGGATCCCGAACCCTTGGTTTTCTGGAATCGTCATTCTCGTTACGACGATCCGGATCGCAGTAAATCCGATCCGGATCGCCGTCCTGAAAATTTCCAGATAAGGTATGTTTTTGATTCTTATCTCTTTCCAAAGGTTTCTAATCTATAAATAGACACTTAGGGTTTCTCAAAAACGTGGAAGCTACGGCCGATCAATTTCTAAAACACTTGAGAGCAACCCTAGAGGCTAGGTTTTCATCGTTCTTCTTTATAGCCTCTTTTAGGTCAATTCGATGGTTCTTTCAAGAACATATCTTTTGTCGAATTGATCTAATCTTTGCTTAGAGATTTCTTCTACGGTTCCTCAATGAGAATCTAAGCAAAGGATCACCATCGAAGTCAATATTCTTATCGACTGAGTTTGCGTCGTGGATTCGACGTGGCATCGTGGATTCGGTGTGCTAAAGGCGTTTCGTGGATTCGAAACGTGTGCTCGTGGATTCGAGTGGCGTTCGTGGATTCGAACGTGTGCAGTGGGCGTGCAAAATCGGTGGAGCGCGAGGTCCAAGAAATTGAAGGAGGGGTTAAATCCGTGGAGACGGTAATCACCTTGTTATTCTTCTTTTCTTAGGGATTGTTATTGCGTGGATATCCAATCGGTCAGCGCAAGGTCCGAAGAAGCTGAAGGAGGGGTTTGAGTCCGTGGAGTCGGTAATCACCTTGTTATTCTTCTATTCTTATTGGATTGTTATTGCGTGTTGGTCCCGTGGTTTTTCTCCTGGATTGGAGTTTCCACGTATATCTTGGTGTGCTGTTTTTATTTTCCGCATTGGTTTTTATTTTGCACTGAGATTTGGTTTTATAAGTATTACACCTATTCACCCCCCCCTCTAGTTGTTTGATAGTACCTATTTAGATCGTTGTGGATCCTTAATATATAAAAACCTACAATTGGTATCAGAGCGGGTTTTAGGTTTATCTATCATGATGGGTGAAAGTGGTAATATTTTTAGACCTCCTCTTTTTGATGGGACTAATTATGCTTATTGGAAAGTGCGGATGAGGGCTTTTCTCATCGCAATTGATGAGCGGGTATGGCAATCCGTGGAATACGGTTGGGTGCATCCTGTTGAGGAAGTAGGAAATTCTACTACCCCAAAACCTCGCTCTAGATGGTCCAAAGAGGATTTTGAAAGATCTTCTTACAATGGGAAAGGTATGAACGCTTTATTTAATTCTCTTTCCTCGACTGAGTTCACACGAATTTCCGCGTGTGAAACCGCAAAGGAAATTTGGGATATTCTCAAAATTACACATGAGGGTACTAATCTTGTAAAAATTCAAAAGCTCCAGATGCTTACAAGTCAATTTGACTCTATTCATATGGAAGAGCATGAATTGTTTACAGATTATTACACTAGACTTCAAGATGTAATAAATACATGTGCTAATTTAGGAGAAAAGATCCCGGAGTCGAAAATTGTAAGAAAGATACTTCGGACTCTTCCGGAACGGTTTAGGGCAAAGGTTACCGCCATTGAAACCGTTAGTCATCCGGATGAGATGAGTATAGAGGAATTAGTAGGTGCTTTGCAAACTTATGAAATGACTTTTCCTACTAATCAAGTTTCTTCCAAGTCTTCTTCTAAGCTTACAGGTATTGCATTCAAATCAACAAAGGAAGAAGATAGCGAATCATGTTCCGACGATGAAATCTCTTTTGCCGATTTTGAAGAACAATTGGCGCGGATCGTAAAGAAATTTCGTCGGAAGTTTTGGAAGAATCGAACCGATGGATCTTCATCCACGAAATCTTCTAAAGGATCATCGGGTTCTAAATCCTCTAAACTCAAAAGCTTTGCAAAACCTTCTAAAGAAAAAGAAAAAGATGATTTCGAAGGGGAAATCCAATGCTATCGATGCAAAGGCTACGGCCATTTTTCAATGGATTGTCCTTCTAAGAAATCATATAAAAAGAAGGCTTTGCAAGCGAAAACTTGGGACGATTCTACTTCTAATGAATCAACCTCAAGTAAAGAGGAAAAAGAAAAAATCGTTGCTTCTCATGCCTCTCATTTTCCCTCTTCTAATAATTGTTTATCATCTTTAGTCACTGACTCTACTCCTTTGATTTTGTATTAAACATCAACAACCGGCGGAGAGTCATCAAGTGAGGGGGAGTCGGACGAAGAAGAACTCGTTGAGGCATATCAACAACTTCTTGCGGAATCTAAGAAGATGGCAAAACATATCAAGAAGTTGAGGAAGCAACGACTTGAGAATCAAGACGAGAATCATGCTTTAAAGATCAAACTTCATGATCTCGAGGAGGAACGAGAGCTTTTATTGAATAATAATAAAATCCTCCAAGAAAAGATAAATCAATCGGAAACGGCCGTTAATTCCCATATTAACAAAATTTGATTTTCTTGAAAAGCAGTTTGAGGAAATTCATGTCACCAACCAAGCATTGACCAAGCAAGTTCATCAACTTAAATCCGACATACAAAGGATTTCAACCGGTTCCAAGAAACTTGAATGTATGTCCGGATTAGGTCAAACAAGCAAGGTTGGTTTGGGATTCAAAAAGAACCAAACTGTGAATGCTTCAAGTTCCACAATGAAATTGAAAGGAAGAACTTGTCACTTATGTGGACTTGAAGGACATTTGGTGAAGAATTGCCCGAAAAAGAGAAAGAAGAGTCCTTCGGCAACTTCATCTACGGAGCGAACTCAACGGAATTAAAAGACACATCAAGTCAAAGGAGTTTACTCAACCCACCAAAGGTCCGAGCCACAACATCAATCATTCAAGTGGATCACTGCGAGGCAAAGACCTAAGGTGGACCAACAGTCAAAGCGGACAACCCCCGACCACAACGAATCAAGACAACCCAAAATCCAGCGATTTTGGATTCGGAAAGGTGATATCTTTCCTTGTCTTAAGTTCTAAATAGCTTATGACTGTATGTAATGCTTTGATTGGTTTTCCCTTCATATCTCTCTTAATCTTTGCATTACATGTTTTTCAATGCTCTTCGTTTTTATACTTTGTTTTTGAACAAAAGGGTTTTTACTGAACAAGTGCATTGAATAAAAAGGGCTTCACTTTTATTCACTCCAAATTAATTTTATTTGGATTATCAACTTTACTCCTTAATCATAATCTTGAAGATACTTCATTATAGGAGTTTTTGATATTATAAGCATCAAATTTTAGAAATCATGTGTGATCTTTAGATGCTTAATCTATCTCGGTTGTGTGAATTCATTGTGATAAACATGAGACAACCGATAGACTAAAATTTGGGATTTAATTCTTTCACGTAAGAGATTGCATTCTTACAAGGGTATTGAAATGATTTGCAAAAGATGTGGAAAGAGTTACATCCGAAAGAAGTGTGAAAACTACCACCACATGTTGGAAAGAGCTGCCACCCCGGTCGTCCGGTCTGTGTGTGAAGCTATCACATGTTATGGATGCTTGAAAATTATTTATGAAATTTTGTTTAGTTGAAGCATTTGGAGATTTATATGCAAAGCTCTTATATTTTGAACAATCTCCTGGTTGGTATAAGGTGGGATAGTTGAAAGATGCTCAAAGAGCCACCCTTAGGTATTTTAGTGCTTATCTCAAATTTGAAAGGTAAAATTCAAAATTGATGTCATTTGGAAATCTCTGTAAGTCATCTTTGTAAATCCGTTACATCTTGATAGACTTTGGATCTCAAGATTATTTTTGATGACTTGTGTTTGATGAATATAACATGAAAAACGGTTTATAATGTTTTACCTTTATTTTTCATGATTTTGGAGTAAATCTTTTTAATTTTGTGAAATTAATTGGATTGAATGGCATCTGTGTGAATTCATTGTTTAAAGCACTTAAATTGTTTTCTTGATGGAATACAAATCGGTAATTCAAATATTTCAAAATCTGGATTTGTTTCAAGAAATTATTTGATTTTTGCTTTCTGGTACAGGTACGCAATCTGCATTTTTGTTATATACCAGAACTGAGCCTTTATCTCTCTTTCTCTATGAACTAATGCTGTTAGTGATTTCCTTTTGTCTAGTATGTTCACTGTTTGACAATTTGTGACAAAAAGGGGGAGAACAGAAAATAATGATCGTATCACAAAGGGGGAGAACATAAATGCTCAAGACAGGGGGAGAACATGGAGAACATGGAGAGCATGTTAGAGATGCTCATGATAGGGGGAGATAAAGAAAAGATTGAAAGAGCCGAAAGAGCCGAAAAACAAAAGAACCAAAAGGACGAATCAAATGTAGGATTTTAATTTCTAACGACTAACGTTTGATTTTGTTTGGAGTTTTGTTTTGCAGGAATTACATCACTTTAAGACTCCAAGTCCTAAGTCATAGAGTATGTTCTAGGACTGTTTGGTTCAAATTTAATTTTGTATTTATTGGATCTTTCACGCAAAGAAAATCAATGTTTTGGTGATAACATTGAATTTTGACTTTTTGGTTTAAGATGAGTGACTTGAGCGCTTTTATGTATTTTTGGGTTTTGTCACGAAATTGCCAAAGGGGGAGATTGTTACGGCATTTTGGTGTTAGCATATTTCGTGAGTCAAGTCAGTGAGTTGAGTCAGAGTCTTAAAGGGATCAAATTGTCAATCAGCAATCAAAGACTTAGAGAAGATTCAACAAGAGCTCAAGTTGACACTCAGTGTCTTGAGTCTTGAAGATTGAAGTTGAAGAATTGTGGATCAGTTACATCAATCTCAAGAAGAAAGTATTCAAGAGGATCAGGTATGTTTAACTAAATAATTGTGGTGATCCGAATACTTTCTTATAGTGTAGAAACACTTGGATGAACTTTTATTTGCATAAAAATCAAAAACTGGACATGGGACATGTTCAGGATCCGGATCAGATCTTGCAATCCGGATCCCGAAGGGTACTTGTTCATTGGCAATTTCAATCTGGATCCTAGGCCATTCCGATCCGGATCCCGAACATGGGACTTTGCTGAATTGCATGAACGATCCGGATCGGGCCTTGCAATCCGGATCCCGAACCCTTGGTTTTCTGGAATCGTCAATCTCGTTACGACGATCCGGATCGCAGTAAATCCGATCCGGATCGCCGTCCTGAAAATTTCCAGATAAGGTATGTTTTTGATTCTTATCTCTTTCCAAAGGTTTCTAATCTATAAATAGACACTTAGGGTTTCTCAAAAACGTGGAAGCTACGGCCGATCAATTTCTAAAACACTTGAGAGCAACCCTAGAGGCTAGGTTTTCATCGTTCTTCTTTATAGCCTCTTTTAGGTCAATTCGATGGTTCTTTCAAGAACATATCTTTTGTCGAATTGATCTAATCTTTGCTTAGAGATTTCTTCTACGGTTCCTCAATGAGAATCTAAGCAAAGGATCACCATCGAAGTCAATATTCTTATCGACTGAGTTTGCGTCGTGGATTCGACGTGGCATCGTGGATTCGGTGTGCTAAAGGCGTTTCGTGGATTCGAAACGTGTGCTCGTGGATTCGAGTGGCGTTCGTGGATTCGAACGTGTGCAGTGGGCGTGCAAAATCGGTGGAGCGCGAGGTCCAAGAAATTGAAGGAGGGGTTAAATCCGTGGAGACGGTAATCACCTTGTTATTCTTCTTTTCTTAGTGATTGTTATTGCGTGGATATCCAACCGGTCAGCGCAAGGTCCGAAGAAGCTGAAGGAGGGGTTTGAGTCCGTGGAGTCGGTAATCACCTTGTTATTCTTCTATTCTTATTGGATTGTTATTGCGTGTTGGTCCCGTGGTTTTTCTCCTGGATTGGAGTTTCCACGTATATCTTGGTGTGCTGTTTTTATTTTCCGCATTGGTTTTTATTTTGCACTGAGATTTGGTTTTATAAGTATTACACCTATTCACCCCCCCCTCTAGTTGTTTGATAGTACCTATTTAGATCCTTGTGGATCCTTAATATATAAAAACCTACACTGTGGAAACATGATTGTGGGGATATTTTACTGGTGATAATTAACATGCCATGTTAGCACATAGACTTTTATGAAAGTTGATTAAACGGATTATTCGTTGGGAGAAGATGACATATTTATATGCGGGTACTACTTTGATGATTTATTATGGATCAGGGATTATAGACATGAGTAGTTGGTTAGCGATTTTGGCATGATGGTTATATCTATGCGGAGCTATTATTTGATACACATGTGGAGCTACTATTTGATACACTCTTTTATCTTTCATGAGGACATTTGAATGCTTGTATGGGCATCTAGATAGGCCACTATTTATTGCTACACTATCATATTGGGACTTGACTTAAGAGAAACCATGATTGTTTCCTTTCTACTTTTCATGTAGACTGTTGGTTCATGTTGCTCGGGTTCGAGCAGGGGTTTGGGATAGTGTAGCCGGGACCTTGGGGTCGGGGACAGGTGGTACTGGATTATGGGTATTGCGGCAACCGCAGACAGTAGGCGGTTGACCGGATATTGATTATTTTACCAGATTGTGGATTGTGGGGCATTGTGGTAACCGCGGATATTAGGCGGTTGACCAGATGTTGGTTATTTTATCATATTTGGACTTATGGGGTATTGCGGCGACCGCGGACATTGTGCGGTCGACCGGATGTTTATTATTGCATCAGATTGGGGGATTGGGGTTTCATTAGTGGATGGGTTTTCCCACTTTGATCATAGTCGTGATCCAGTCCTGCTATATCATGATACTTGTGACAGAGATATTGGTTACTTTACTCGTGTGGGTCGCTCCCCTCGAGTGCCACTCCGGATGTAGGCTTATGACTGAGCCATGTGTGCTGGTCTTTTACTTATTAGGATTTCGAGCCATATGTGCTGGTCCCCTACTGAGTTCTTGAGACAGTTTGAGCAGGCAGTACCAGGTTTTACTGGTGGCTAGATTTGGTTTATTTGGGCAGATACTGTGTTCTGATGCATACATACAGTCATTCCTTTCGGTATTGCATTTAGAGGCATAGTAGTGGTAGTTTCCTTTTTCAACAGTCTTATTGCTTGCCACTTTACCTTTCCCTTTGCCTCTGGTAGACTTAGTGGGTATGCCAGAGTTTGAGGCTTTACCCACAGGGGGAGGCTACTGGTTTACTAGTGGTTCTCACCCCCATTGTTGTTTCCTCTTCTTCTTCCCTTTGTTTTGCAGAGTCTTCTACGGGAGTTGATGTTCTTGCGGTCGTTGTTCGAGGCGAGGGAGTCACGAGCTAGATCCTTACCGCCCGAGGAGTGTAGCTATATCCCCTAGTTGGAGATTCCTAGCACTGTCAGCTGGATTTTTATTGTTTACTCAGAGAGGGATCTTTTTATTTTGAGAGACTGTTGTACTATAGTTTTAGTTTATCTCCCTTTTTGGAGTTGAGAGATGCTGTACTGACGATTTTGTATGATGATTATCGTTATTTGAGGAGATGGATATTGTACCTCATTTTGTGATGTTCTGTGGTCGAATTTTATTTTACAGTATTTTATTTCCGCTCTGATATTTGCATAGCCATAGTACTATCTTTTGCAGGTTAGACGCTTCGCCTATGCGGGATTACCCGTATGGGTGGCGGATCTGTTGGCGAACCCAGGTCGCAGTTCGACCGCGGGGCGTGACAGATAAGTTGGTATCAGAGCTTAGGGATAGATCAGTTGGGACTGTAGAAACCCTAGGCTGGTGATTGGGCCCTAGGATGACTTCGTGAGAACATGGTGCTCAAGGAGTGGAACAGAAAGAACATGGTGCATCTACTATCCCTCAACTCAGATCACCCAATCTACACTGACTGCCTCCTCGGGTCCAGTCAAACCTGTGCCTACCTACTGCCGTTACATCCACGGAGGACCGGACTTACGTAGGGCGTCCGTGACTGCCAAAACTGGCCCAGCCAGAGGGACTGCGTCGACAAGTCGCGATAGAAAGTATCAGGCCCAACTCCGGAGTGGCACTCGAGGGGCGCGACCCCACCGAGGAAAGTATCCGCGCATCTCTGTCGAGCTCAAATGTGGCTCATGCAGGCTATAATCCAAATCCTCGATCAACAAGATCGGCTGTAACCTACAAAACACTCTCTCACACACAGGCTGGAAAACTACACAGCCGAGACCCACTGTCACACAGACGGCTCTCAAAAGAAACACTGATCTACAGACTGCTATCAGACTCCACTCGGTCCCCAGACACGAGTGTACATGCATCCCACAACAACCCGACCTCTCGGCCCACTACCCGGGTGAGAAAAACTCTAAGTCCAGGATGAAACAATAAATAACAGTGTGGGAATGTCTAAAGCGATAATAACCTAGCCCAAGTTGGAGTTTTCTACTAGTCTGGTTGAACATGCAGCATATGGCGGGGGTGCTAGGTCAAGTTCCAAGATAATAAATAATTTAACTGCTTGAAGGAAGAGAAGGATCACATGATCACCAATATAACAATAGGAAATGTCAACTCTCACATTCTATCACGCTACATAACACATTCACAACATGCAAGTTCCTATACAGATAGAATTAATGCACAGTCCGTAGATCTTGAATAGAAGGCAACCCACCTGAAGAGCTGAACTGTCCAAAGTCCCACAGCTGATAATACCCAGAAATCAATATCTCCAGATCCAACGGGTCCAGCAATACCCGCAAACCCTCCTGGGTACAACACAAGGTTCACAGTTACACTTTATTCCAAAAATTAACCAAGTAGACACAACCTGCAGAACAGTCCCAAAGATGCAAATTATTCACCTGCAGAAAGGGCTCGGAAAAATCCGATAAAAATACTGCTGTTATCGTCGCGTCGAGACCTTCGAAACGGGTACCTGTATAGGGTTTCGTGGGTGTTAGCCGCCTCTTCTTTTATTTTTTCGCTCAGTAACGTTTTGGGGGAAACGAGTAAGGGGGAAAGGGATTTCAAATGTTTGAATAGGTTTGAAAAGAAAAAGAACGCGTGAGGGGGGAGGGGAGAGCTCCAGCCGCACACATCATCGGGATCGGAGATGAAAGGGAAGATCTACCGTCCTCCCCTTCGTGACCTAGGTGAGCATTCCTTCTCCTCCTCCTTTTCCATCTCGGGCTATTTTGATGTTGGGGGTGGGAAAAATAGAGTGGCCGCGCATCCATCCGCCGCTGTGGCCGCCGTCGCCGCTACCGCTGCCGCGCGGGGCCCTTGCCCGCGCGGAGCGCCGCGCCGTGCTGCCACCGCCGTGCGCTGCGCTACCGCGTGGGACCCTTGCCCGCGCGGAGCGCCGCGGCGCGCTGCCACGCCACGCTGCCACCGCCGCGCGCTGCGCTGCCGCGCGAGGCCCCTGCCCGCGTGGAGCGGCGCGCCGCGTGCTGCGCTGCCGCGCGGAGCCTGACCCGCGCGGAGCGGCGCGCCGCGCTGCTGCCGCCGCACGCTGCGCTGCCACGCAGGGCCATTGCCCGTGCGGAGCGGAGCGCCGCTGCTGCTGCTACTGCCGCTGCCGCAGCCACCTTGCCGCACGAGACCCTCGCCCGCGCAGAGCTAGTGCTGCGCTGCTGTTGCCGCGCGGGGCCCTGAACCGCGCGGAGAGTGTCGCTGCTGCCGCAACGCCGCCACTCCCGTACCCGTGTCGCTCGGCCCACTCGGGTAGTCCAGTCGTAGTCGGGGGTTCTCTTTTCTTGTGGGTCTTAACGTTTGATCTACCCTTTCGGGGACTTCGTAGGTTCGAGCGCCGTTCGAGATCAAGTGTAGCTATTGGGCAGGGCGATCGACACGATAAGGTTGGTGCTCCCATCTGTTACCCCGGGATTACGGTAAAGGAAATCATGTCACGTGTGGAAAAGCAACACTTATATTTTTCGAACATGTCTAACCCCTGGTTACGTGAGCTGTTTACTACTAACCCCTCTAATAATTGTGGATCACTTCGATTTATAATGTACACATTTACTATATTGAGCCCAAGGTTTGCTTGCACGAACACCAGCGGTTTGGCCACCGCACTAGTGTATTTTTTCGGAAAAATGGCACTTTGGCCCGTGTTCCCCACGACTAGTGGTGATGGGGACCTCTCACGGCTGCTCAGGTACCGTACGAGCGTCATGGAGGGGTATAGGCAAATCACGAGCGGCAGGTGCTTTTAATTCCATTTGTTACAGGGGTACTGTGGAATCGCGAGAAAGGGAAGCCTGGAGCTTCCAAGTGTTTTCGGTTTGCAAGAAATTTAACTCGATTTGAACATCTCTATTATGTTGTATTTATTTCTCGATTAATGGTAGTGTTGCTGACTTTCCGCTGTTGTGACAGGACCGGGGAGGGGTACGGGGCATGGGTGAGGCCGCAATGCGAGGATTCCGTTAACGCCGCAAAATAAAATCTGACGCCCTTTCTTTTATGCTCTTTTCTTTCCCGTTTAATAACTGTTTGTGGGTGAGTGGCATGTAATTGTGTGTGGGTTGCAACTGTGTGAACTGTAGTGGTTGTATGCATGAACCTCTGTATGCTGGTTGGTATCCGCCCCTTTTGAAAATAACAATCAAATGGTTGCGAAAATGATTTCAAAAAAAAAACGGGTGTCGGGTAGGCACCGATTTATAAAACCTTGGATTTATCGTTTCAAAACACCGGGGCTGTCTTGCGTAACCTCATTACCTCCCTGGACGTAATTAATGATTGCTGTGGTTACCGTGTCTGACGGTTTGGTTTCGCCGCGCACATGCAAACGGGGCCCGTCATTGCGAGGGGTCGCGTTTGCATGTGTGGCGAGTCTGGCACGGACCGGGGAATGCTGCGCCTTAAAAAAAAAAAAAAAATAAATAAATAAATAAATAAAAAGAAGAAAACTTTGGACCCCCGGGGCGTGATAGATTATATAGTATCAAAGAGAATGAGGCACCTTAACCACAGTGATCGGGGTCAGACATCCACACAGAATTAATGCCACTACCTGTTGAATGACGAGACAGCCGGAGAGTAGACATTGAGAGCGCGAGGGTCCGAGAGAGGGGCGAAAGAGTTTCGGTTTGACTTTAGGCACTAGACGTCGTAAGTCTAGAGTCTAACTCGGGACGGAGGACGCCGGGACGGAGGGAGCGGCGTCCACGGCCGCGAAAAACCAATTGTTGAGGCAGCAACTGCGTGACTTGACGCAACAGTTGACGACTCTCTCGGAGCATGTGCAGAACCTCAGGCAACAACCTGTTACGCCAGTGGTGATCACCCAAGCTCCTACACTTGGGCCGACCGCACCTTATACAGGACCGACGGCGGGGGAAGGAGGGGCGACGGCTGCCCCTCTTCCGACCACGACGACCGAGGTCCCGTTGGCGCAGACGACCGCGCCCCCGGTAGGACCGACACCAATAGATGTCCGGCCCACCGCCGGGGGACTTGCGGGGGGGTCATCGATGACCCCCAACATCGTAATGCCCGCCATTGCGACAGGAGAGGCCGCGATCCCACGGACCGAAAGAGAGCAGAAGCGAACCAACTTGGCGGATTTCCTAAAGTTCAACCCCCCAATTTTCGAGGGGGAGACAACCGACCCGTGGGACGTAGAAAGATGGGTGGACACTATGGAAAAATTGTTCGAGGACTTATTGATGGAGGATCATGAGAGGGTTTCCCTGGCCGTCCATTTCCTGGAGGGGAACGCGCGCATGTGGTGGAAGACGGTGCACCTAGACTCTTCGAAGAGCGCTGCCCTCCCATCATGGACTTCCTTCAAAGAGAAGCTTTTCGGGGCGTTCTTCTCCCACAGTGTGAAGCAATAGATGGAGGACGACCTGAAACACATTAAGCAAAGGGATCGAACCGTGATGGAATATCAGCGAGAGTTCGTAAGGCTGGTAAACTGCGTCCCCTTCGTCATCAGAGACGAATCCCATAAGGCTCGACTGTTCGTGGATGGTTTACGGAGCGACATTTTTCAAGTGGTACAAGCGGCAGACCTACACACTTTTTAGCAGGTGGTCGACCGAGCCACCCTTGTGGAGCGGGGTTTCGCAGTCACCCGCGCCCGACGGGGGGGCTACGAGCATGGTCGGGAGCAGAAGCGCCCTCATTCCTTTACAGGAGGGGGCTCCTTCAGCGGAAACCGGCCTCCAAAACACCCGAGATCTCAACCGGGAACCCGGAACACCCCGACGGGGGGGCAATCGAAGGGAGGCTGGTCTTGTGTCATTTGTAGTGGGAATCACCGGGTGACGGAGTGCTCACAGAGACAAGACCATTGTTTTTGATGTGGTCGACCGGGGCACCTCCGTTTCAACTGCCCCTTGAACAACGGCTCTGCCATTCCAGCTGCATCCACACCGACACCAGCCCAGCAAGGGTGAGGAAGGACTCCTCCAGGACCGACTCCTCCACCTTCGATGCTCAGACGAGAGGGAGAGGCTCGGCCACAGGCGGGGGGAAGAATCTATTCACTGAACCAGCAGGGTGCGGAGCCCTCTGAGGACGTCGTGGCAGGTTAGACTCTTGGCTCTAACTATCAGGCTAGAACTCTTTTTGATACCGGTGCATCCCACTCTTTCCTGTCTCGAGATTTTGCTTGTACCCATAGTTTGGGGGAAGACCCCCTCCCTAGATTAGTGTCAGTCGTGACCCCTGGGGGACCCCTAGAGGTGACCCACTTTGCACCCTCCTGCCCCATCAGGTTGGGAAGGCTGTCTTGCCCTTGAGACTTAGTCATAATTCCGTTAAAGGATTACGACGTGGTTCTCGGGATGGACTGGCTCACCAGGTATCAAGCAGTGATTGACTGTGAGAAGCGCCAGGTGCACCTACTTGAACCCGGCTTTCCGGAGAATGTGTACCTGGCATGTAAGATTACTACCTTCCCCCGGGTCATCTCGGCCTCACAGGCAAGACGGTTAGTGGAGGGCGGGTGTGTAGCCTACATGGCTTCAGTGGATCTAGCATCGCGACCCGCAGCCTCACTAGCGGACATTCCCGTAGTAAGAGACTTTGCGGACGTGTTCCCGGCCGAGTTGGTTGGGATGCCCCCCGAACGTGAAACCGAGTTCCCCATCGAACTAGTACCAGGCACGCAACCAGTTACCAAGGCACCGTACAGGATGGCGTATGCCGAACTAAGGGAGCTCAAGGCGCAACTAGAAGACCTGCTGGACAAAGGATTCATAAGGCCAAGTGTATCACCCTGGGGGGCACCAGTACTCTTTGTGCGGAAGAAGGACGGGAGTCTACGGCTGTGCATCGATTACCGAGAAATTAACAAAGTCACAGTAAAGAATAAGCACCCCTTACCCCGGATCGACGATTTGTTTGACCAACTTCAGGGAGCGTCGGTATTCTCGAAGATCGACTTGCAATCCGGCTACCACCAGCTACGGGTTCGAAAGAAGGATATACCCAAAACAGCCTTCCGGACCCGTTACCCCCATTACGAATTTACGGTCATGCCTTTTGGGCTTACCAACGCCCCGGCCGTGTTTATGGATATGATGAACAGGATTTTCAAACCCTTCTTGGACCTGTTCGTAGTGGTCTTTATCGACGACATCCTGATCTACTCATGTACGGACGAGGAGCACGAGGAACATTTACGGACTATTTTACAAACACTTAGGGATCAAAAGTTATTCGCTAAACTCAAGAAGTGTGAATTTTGGCTGCGCGAGGTGGACTTCTTAGGGCACGTAGTGTCGGTAGCAGGAATCGCGGTGGACCCCAAGAAAGTGGAGTCAGTGACGCACTGGCCCCGGCCAACTACGGTGACGGAGGTCAGAAGCATTTTAGGATTGGCCGGATATTACTGACGTTTTGTTGAGGGCTTCTCAAAAATTGCCACTCCCCTGAACCGACTAACTAGAAAGGGGGAGAAATTCATCTTGACGGCGCGATGCCAAGAAAGTTTTGAGCAACTCAAAGATAGACTAACACGGGCACCCGTGCTCACACTACCGACACCCGGTGAAGAATTCGAAGTTTACTGCGACGCGTCAAGGAACGGCCTAGGATGTGTACTGATGCAGCAGGGGAAGGTCGTCGCCTACGCGTCAAGACAACTCAAGGATTACGAGCAAAACTACCCCACCCACGATCTGGAGCTCGCGGCAGTCGTCTTCGCACTGAAACTCTGGAGACATTACTTACACGGAACTCATTGTAACGTATTTTCGGATCACCAAAGCCTCAAGTACATTTTTACCCAGAAAGAACTGAATCTACGCCAAAGACGCTGGCTCGAACTGCTGAAGGATTATGACATATCTCTGCAATATCACCCCGGGAAAGCGAACGTGGTGGCGGACACCCTAAGTAGAAGGGGCCAAACGAAGGAGCTACCTGCAAGTTCCATCACGCAGGAAGACTGCTTAGCCACGGAACTCTCACGTTTGAAGTTAGAGGTGGTACCAGTCGGTACGGTATCACGACTCCTGACCCTAGTAGTCAGGCCTACCCTATTAGAGAGAATTCGGGAAGGCCAAAGGATGGACCCCCTACTACAACGCAAGCGGGATGAGCTTATCGTGAATAAAGACAGTGACTTCTCGATCGCCACGGACGACGCAATTCGATACCGGGGACGAGTCTGCGTGCCTAACACACCGGACCTGAAGAACGAGATCCTAACAGAGGCACACAGCACCCCCTACATGGCACACCCAGGCGGCACGAAGATGTACCAAGACCTCAAGTGTCACGCCCCGGAGGTTCTAAAAGAGCGGAAAACGTACCCATTTTTTTTTTCTTTTTATTTGTATTTAAATGAACCTCGCCTCCGGTGCGTACCAGACCCGCCGCATATACAAATTCACTCCCCAAACGGGTGGAGCCTCCTTTGTATATGCACGGCGTTCCCAACAAGACAAATACTTTAACCATTCCAACCATGACAGACAAAGAGGAGGGATTACAATTAATCATACAGTCACCGCTATCACATACAGTCTATAGCATAAATCCATGGGTTTGAAAATCGGTGCCCACTCGACACCCAGTTTTTCCAAAACGTTTTCGCAAACTCTTTTAAGCGGCCATTAACTTGAAAGGATAAATCCACGGGTTTTAAAATCGGTGCCCACACGGCACCTGCTTTGAAAACACTTTTGAAACCAGGTTTGCATTTGAAAACGAGCCGCAATTACACATCTTAACATTCACCAATTATAGACACAAAATCCTCATTCCAACATCCATCAGAAACCACGCAAATAAATCACAATTTAACTAACCAACAGTTTAAAGCAATAACCAAAGAAAGACGTATCGTTTACTAGCCCTCATGGCTAGGGTCCTCTAACAGATGCCTCACCGTCATCCCGGTTCCCACCCCTGCTCGGACCTGTCACAGTGTGGGTTGTCAGTGACTGATAAAGTAGAAAATATATAAGTAAATGCAATAACTGAAAAGAACACACCGAATCACCGGAGCATTTACTTTCCCCCCCTCATGTATCGCTAAATCCCTGTCGAATGTCACACTGGGCACCTACCCCAGCTTTCAGAATACTTTGGGCCCCAACCCCATTACCGTACTCATCTTCTTGGTGCCACCAACTCCTCGACTGCCCAAGTAGCAGCCGCCTCTCCTTGAGGGGTCCCCACCATCACAAGTATGGGGTACACGGGTAAAAACATACCATCTTTTCAGAAAAATACACCCTGTGATGTGGCCAAACCGCCGGTGTGCGTGTAAGCAATATGAATGTAAGAACAATGTTGCGACCTCAGCCGCTCTGGTCAGAATAATAGAACGATCTTGCGACCGCAGCCGTCTCGATTAAAATAGTAAAAGGGATTCACATGCTATGGGGTTAGTCAATTTATTAAAAAAATCTACTTTATCGAACCGAATATTCGGGAACGACTCTACACCGGTAATAACCAAAAGTACCCACCTCGATTGTGCGGAACCCGGATTCCGGAGACCGAACCTTGCTCTCTGTCGACACCCGGACCTAAAAGTAGTCCCCAAAAGAGCCGCGGTCATATCAGAAATATAACAGCAGATAAACCCAGCCCAAAAACTCAAAAACACTACGACAACACGACACGGCGGTTGCGCCCGCGCGCGACGAGCGACGCGGCCACCCTCGCGGCGTCGCAGGCCATGCGGCCGCGCGGCACTTGCCGTGACCGCGCGGGCCCTAGCTCCGCGCGGTGCAAGCCGCGGCCGCGCGGGCACCAGCCCCGCGCGGCACCCACCGCGACCGTGCGGGCCCAAGCCCCGCACGGCGCGAGCCGCGGCCGCGCGAGCACCGGCCCCGCGAGGCACAAGCTGCGGCCGCGCGGGCACCGGCCCCGCGCGCCCGCGCGGCACTAGCCACGGCCGCGCGGGCATGGGCCCCGCCCGCGCGGCACTAGCCGCGGCAGCGCGGGCATGGGCCCCGCGCGTTACGCGCCGCAGCCGCGCGGGCGCCCGCCCGGGCTATCACGTCCTGGGGTCGAAACTGCGACCCGGGCTCGCCAACAGATCCGCCATCTGTACGGAAACTGCCGCACAGACGAAGCGTCTACCCTGCAAGTCAGATCTATAGCTAAATCATGTATCAGAGCTGAAACTAAAAACCAAATGCTATAGAATAAATACTGAACATCTGCAAAAGTATAAACTCCACTAATACACAAATCCTCAACATACACAGTCTCTCAACTGAAAAGATACAAACCTCACCAAACACTCAGACTGTCTAGTACAAAAGTGGAAACATAAAAAATAATACAGGGTACATCTACCTCTGACTCTCAAAGCTAGTAAGGAACTAAACAGCCACGTCCTCACCTCGATCAGCTGTCTCCACGCGAACCAAGCCGGAACAGCTACCTCAGGAACCTGTCACCGCAGCGGGTGTGAGATCTATTGCAGAAGGTAGATCCCAGTTGGTACCGTCACCAATATCCACGGTATGCCCACTAAGTCTACTGGAGGCACAAAAGATAGGTATGCAGATAGATATATAAATGAAAGCAGGAAATGAGCTACAACTATATACCATAACCACATGCTCAAGGAAACCTCTACTATGAACCTGCTATGCATACACCCTCACTACTAAATGCCTCAAGTATCATGCTCAAAGGAAAACTCATCTAAGAGCAAGCTATGCACCACTCGCACACGAGGTGCTCTCAAAAACCAAATCTCAATGACTGGCCCAAAACTGGCTCAGTCAAGCCCACGCCTGTCGTGTAGGAACGCACCTGCCCACTCCACGTGGGGCGACCTACTGACTACTATGAACGCACCTGCCCACTCCTCGTGGGGCGTCCTAAGCTGACTACTAGGAACGCACCTGTCCACCCCCGTGGGGCATCCTATTGACTACTAGGAACGCCCCTGCCCACCCCCGTGGGGCGTCCTAGTCTGTCTATCTCAATCATCATCACGCATCCGGAGCGTACTCGAGGGGAGCGACCCCAACGAGCTCTAGTATCTAGTCAGTCTCAATTGTCTCATAAATGGCACATGCAGGCTATGATCCACGATCAACCAGATCGGATACCCAAAACCCAGATAGCACAACACAGTCGGGAACCCTCCACGACTGGATCAGGGAATGCCAAACCCTCTCATAGCTATGTCGGAGAACCCTCGACAACTCAATCTGATAATGCACATCCCATGGCTAAGTCGGGAAACCTCCACGACTCAATCTGCCAAAGCCCAACCTCTCAAAACCAAGTCGGAGAACCATCTCCACTACCAATCAAAATATACCAACCCATGATCTAGAATAATCCCACCAGGGATCTTAACTCACCTGACACTAGAAACTCATCCCACTGAGCTCTAAAAATCCTCTCGTCCCCCCGGCACGAGAACCTACTCAAACTCTCTGGAAGCTCACAATAATTCCAAACTATTTTTAAGACTCAGTTTTCCTTAAAGCCGGTCCGCCGACTTTTAAAACGGTTCAGATGCCAATCTAATGCCAACTAACCATGCAGTCTAGTGTCAAATCATCCCTAGATCATGCTAAAAATACCTGGGGCTCATAAATGTCTTCCTATAATTTTCTAGGCAATTATCAAATTTACTAGCTATATAAATATTAAGCTAAACATGATCAACATGCATACAATAGTTTTAGAAGGCATTCCGTACATCTTGAAGAAATTCCAACCCACCTCAAAAGCATTCCGCAGGCAAACGCTGAAGTCGGTGAAGCGCCGCACCGCTCACTGTCGGAAATCTGCCGGAACGCCCAAAACTGCGCCGCGCGCGCGCGCACACTGTCGCGATCCATGGAAATAAACTCGGAAGCTCGAACAACCATCTCGAGTCCTCTACAAAAATCCATGTGCATTCCGGACCTCTCCACGGCCGGCTCACAGCCCGTGCGCGACCCCTCGGCCCGCGCCAAGAAAATCCACAAGCTCACAGCACAAGAGTAAAAGATGGAAAGAATAATCCAAATAAGCTCAAAACCTCTTCAAAAATCCATCTATGAATCAAAAAACCCAAGTACAAAAATCTGCCGACTTACCTCGTAGGCGCGGCCGACGCGCGCGCGGCTTCGCTCAACTCCAAGCCTCAAGAACACTAAGCTGCATCACTTGTTTTCTTTCATCTTTTTCTTTCTTTCTTTCTTCCCTTTTATTTTCTCTGATCCATGCTGAGAAGAGAGGAGGTGGGGGAGTCCACATATATAGGGAAGAGAGGGTCAACCAGTCAACCTGGGGTTTTGGGGAGGTGAAAAGACCAATTTGCCCACAAGGAAATCACTAAAATGGCATCCTGGCAATGGGGTACCGGTACTCTTCAAGTAGTACCGGTACCCAATTGCTTGTTCCAGAACCTCCCTCTCGGTTCCGGAACTCCAAGCCAACCGCCAAAATTGTGACGCCCCACTTCCCAGGGGGTCACCCATCCTAGAACTACTCTAGCTCTAGCACGCTTAACTCTCATGTTCCTCTTGGATCTTGCTACCATCCAAAATGCTATAGCCGGGTTAGAGATTTAGTCCTATTATATCATTTATATAGAGGACTAATCCAAATTCCGGGGGTGTCACATTCTTCCCCCCTTTAAGCCCTGACGTCCACGTCAGGCTCAAGCACACTCACAAGCACCAGGCGATGTGAGACTCGTCTCGCTAGCCTTAGCCGACCTTGTGAGGAGCTGCACTCCACTCACAACGGTCATTAGCCGGGGAGCCTCGCTCTACCCGCTATATAACCCTGACTCAGCCGAGACTCATCTCACATTTCCGGCTGGTGAATGGCTCTGATACCAATTGTGACGCCCCACTTCCCAGGGGGTCACCCATCCTAGAACTACTCTAGCTCTAGCACGCTTAACTCTCATGTTCCTCTTGGATCTTGCTACCATCCAAAATGCTATAGCCGGGTTAGAGATTTAGTCCTATTATATCATTTATATAGAGGACTAATCCAAATTCCGGGGGTGTCACAAAAATCCCTGCTCAGGTCCTGCACGCGCGGCGCCCATGCCCGCGGCGCGCGTGCGCGCCCGCTGCGCGCCTCTGGTGTGCGCGCCCGCATGCGCTGCACGCGCCCGCGCCCAAGCTGCGCGGCTCCTCCACCCAAGGATCGCAAAAAACCAAGTCCACACCACCAATCATCAACACCAACCTCTTCCAAAACCCCATTCAACTCCAACAAAATCAACAAAAATCCTAAAAACTCAAGCTTCAAAAAAAAGAACCGTTACTCCTCATTCAAGTTCTTCGCGCGCGCTCCGCTCGGCTCCGCGCGGCTACTAACATTTCCCGAAGGTGAAAAATCCCTGTTTACAGGACTTTGTGCTACAGATTTTGAGACTGGTTTATTTCGGGGTGGTTCCCTTGTCAAATTTGTGTCTCAGTGTAGGAAACTCGGATTTGAAAGTGCAGGTACTCGTTTCGACCGGCTCGTCGCGAGGATCGCCACGGTATTTTTTTGGGAATTTTCTGTGCAGAGCTCGTAGGTGAAAATGGCACAACTTTGGACTGTTAACATTGGGACAGCGTGTTCTTGAGTTTAATTGTATGTTTTGGGGTAATTGTTGTGCAGTGATCGCGGCGGTTTGGCTTGTTTGGGCGAGAGCACTATTTGGACCTGGAATTAGCGATCGAGGTGGGTGGTTGCTATATCCCTCTTTTCTGACTTACCCACTAGGAGTATTAGAGTGATCACCTTTGGAGCATTATGATTGATAATTGCTATTCTCATGAGCATATCATGTTGGGAATGTTATTAGAGAATCACTATGTGGGACACATAATTGAATACTTAATTGGGACTTATTCATGCTTGTGTGGAATCATGGATTGCTATGTTAGCACTTAACCTTGCATGTGGAATTGTTTATTATATTTGGTCAAGATGATTTATCCTGTTAGTGGTATTACTTGAGGATAGGTGACATGCATAGGTGGATACTGTTAATGATCAATGACTTAATTTATGTTTCCTTGAGAACACTTGCATGCTTGTATGGACATCTAGATAGGCCATCTATTATCGCTACACTTTCATGTTGGAACTTGACTTAGGAGAAATCTTGTTTGCTTCTTTTCTCCTTTTCGTTAGTCAGGTGGTTCATGTTGCTCGGGTTTGAGCAGGAGTTTGGGTTAGTGTAGCCGGGGCCTGGATTGTGGATTATGGGTTTTGACGGTGACCGCGGATATTGGGCGGTTGACCGGATATCGGTTATAGGACATCGGTGATAGGGCATGATTATGGACTAGAGGGTTTTGTGGCAACCGCGGATTTTGGGCGGTTGACCGGAGGTCAGGTGTTGGACTTGATGTAGTCGGTAGAGTTGCGGTTACCGCTGATAGTAGGTGGTTGACCAGATACATATTATTTTACCCGATTTTGGATTGGGGGATTATAGCAGCAACCGTGGATAGTAGGCGGTTGACCGGATGTCGGATGTGGGACATGATAGTGATTGTGGGTTATTCCAGCGACCGCGGATATTGGGCGGTCGACCGGAGGTCGGTTGTGAGACCTAGTCGTGGATTTTGGGGTATTGCGGCAATCGCAAATATTGGGCGATTGACCGGATGGTTACTTATGCATCAAATTGGGAATCAGTTTTCTTTTAGTAGAGGGGTGTGTTCCACTGGGGCTTTATAGTTGTGATCCAGTCCTGCTTTTGATACTTATCACACCGGCGCGGTTATTGCCCGGTGATGCTTTCCTCGTGCGGGTCGCTCCCCTCGAGTTCCCCTCCGGAAGCTGGGGCCAGACAGTTGTTGACAGTTTTGCTATCACATCGGCACGGCTTATTTGCCCGATGATGAGGGCAGCAGCAAGAGTTTTGCTATCACATCGGCGCGGCTTACTTGCCCAATGATGAGGGCGGTACAGATTGGGTTCATCTGGGACGGTTTGTTACTGTTGCATACGGTTATTCCAGTCTAGGACTGCATTTTAGAGGCATAGTAGTGGTTGTTAAGGAATTTGTTTTGGCGTATTTCATGAAAGTGTTAAGTCTTGAAGATTGAAGATAAAGAAGTTTGGATCATATACATCAATCTCAAGAAAGAAGAATTCAAAAGGATCAGGTACGTTTAACTATTTAATTTTGATGATCCGAATACTTCTTATAGTGTAGAAACACTTGGATGAATTTTTAATTGCATAAAAATCAAAAAACTGGACATACTACATGTTCAGGATCCGGATCGGGCACTACAGTCCGGACCCCGAATATAGGGTAGTTCATGCGCAATTCCAGTCCAGACCGTGGTATCTCAGTCCGGACCCCGAACGTTAATTCTGATGGAATTGCTTGGTCAGTACGGACCGTGGTATTTCAGTCCGGGCCCCGAACGTTAATTCTGAAGGAATTGCATGAACAGTCCGGACCGTGGTATTTCAGTCCGGACCCCGAACGTATGTTTTTCTGGAAATTGTCTGTTTAAGCCACGACAGTCCGGACCGCCAATTCCAGTCCGGACCGTCGTCCTGCAAAATTCCAGATTAGGTCAGTTTTTGATTCTTATCATCTTCCAACGGTTTCTAACCTATAAATAAACCCTACGATTTATTTTTCCGTAGGAATCCGAGGTAATCAAAGAAAAACCTAAATACGGTCAAAAAGAGAGAGATCCACATATAGAGAAGAAATGAAATAACAAGATTACATCTATGTTTCTTCATCTATATTAATTAATTTGATTCTAGGTTTTCATACTGAGATTTTGAGTAGAATCAAATTAATGAATACTTAGATGGTATTTACGATCTATCCTTGATCTAAGTATTCGGCGGATCATCACCACCCAAAAACAACGATTTTCCCAAAATCGGCGCGTGGACTCGCGTGGCCTTGTGGATTCAATGTGCTACCGCTCTCGTGGATTCGGAGCGAGGTACGTTCGTGGATTCGAGACGTGCTACTGGGTGAAGACCGTGGATTCGGTTGGACGTCGTGGATTCGACGTTGGACGCCGTGGATTCGGCGTTGGACGCTAATCGTGGATTCGAGGAGCGTTGCGGAGCGAGCGGAGAAGATCTACTAGGAGCGTATGGAAAAAGGTCGAGTCGTCTGTGAGTACGGTATATCACCTTTGTACGTGTTATAATTCTAGTGGATTTCGCCGTGTTATCGGTCCCGTGGTTTTTTACTCCGGTTTTGGAGTTTTGCACGTAAAAATCTTGCGTGTTATATTTTCATTTCCGCATTGGGTTTTATAGCGCAACGATTTTTGAGTGTTTATTGTTTACACCTATTCACCCCCCCTCTAGGTGGTTTTTCCCCTATTTAGATCCATATCTTAACATAACCCAACAATTGGTATCAGAGCGGGAATAGGGTTGTAAACAATGGATGAAGGTGGAAACATCAACAGACCCCCATTTTTCGATGGAACAAATTATGCCTACTGGAAAGTACGGATGAAAGCATTTCTTATTTCCATCGACGAACGGGTGGGGCAAACTATCGAGTTAGGATGGTCAAATCCAACTGAAGTTATTGTTGATGTTCACACCATCAAACCTAGGTCGAAATGTACCAAGGAAGAGATAGACTTATCTTCTTACAATGGCAAAGGAATTAATGCTTTATTTAATGCCTTATCACAAACGGAATTCTCTGGCGTCTCAGCATGTGAGACTGCGAAAGAAATTTGGGATGTTCTTCAAGTTACACATGAGGGAACTAACCTTGTGAAGATTCAAAAGCTGCAAATGCTTACGAGCAGATTTGACTCTATTTTCATGGCAGAAAATGAATCATTCACAGACTACTATACAAGATTGCAAGACATCGTAAACACATGTACTAACTTGGGAGAGAAAATTCCAGAATTTAAAATTGTAAGAAAGATCTTAAGAACTCTTCCTGAAAGATTTCGTTCCAAGATTACGGCCATTGAAACTATTAAACACCCGGACGAAATCCGTGTAGAAGAATTAGTTGGTTCATTACAAACATATGAAATGACATTTCCTACTAACTATTCTTCTGGAAAAGCATCTACTTCTAAGTCTTCAGGTTTTGCGTTGAAAACAACAAAAGAAGAAGACGCGGATTCATCCTCCTCAGGCGATGACGAGAACCTATCTATGGAGGACTTTGAGAAGCAGCTTGCTCTCTTGACAAGAAATTTTTGCCGAAATTTTCGAAGGGGTAATTCAAGTAAAACTTCATCCTCCGGAAAGTGGAAGAAAGGCAAAGGTTTTTCAAGCCAAAAGTCAAGAAAGCAAGAAAGTTTTTCAAAGGATAAGAAAAGCTCAGAAGGACAAGTCCAATGCTTCAAGTGCCGAGGATACGGCCATATCTCAACGGAGTGTCCAAATAAGAATCCGTCCAAGAAGAAAGCGATGCAAGCCGTCACTTGGGATGACACCTCAACGTCAAATGAGTCATCTTCAAGTGATGAAGAGAATAACGCAACGGCGTTCCACGCGTCCACATCTTCACCCTTCATATGCTTAATGGCAAGTACATCCGATTCATTGTCCAACTCCTCCCAGGTTGAAAAAACTGTAACGGACGACGAATCGAGTAACTCTGAAGGTGAAGATTTTGCTCTAGCCTACCATAGACTTTTGAGGGATTCAAAGAAACTGGCTAAGCAAAACAAGGGGTTGAGAGGGAGATTGCAGGATCTCGAAGAAGAAGTAAAAAGGGTAACTTCTCTCTCGACCGGTCTTGAAGTGGAAAGGGATAACCTGATAAAAGCAAATGATTCACTTCAAGAGAAAAATGAGCATTTCGAGAAGATACATGTAACAATGATTGACAAAGCTGGTTACTTCTTGAAGCTCTACACCGAGGCCCGACAAGAAAAAATGGAGATGACAAAGACCATTTTCCAACTCAAGGATGATTTAAAGAGATTTTCTTCTGGAAGGAGCAAGTTGGATAAATTGCTTGGTCTTGGTCAAACAAACCGATTCGGCCTCGGATACACTCAAACTGGAGACATTCCTAGTTCGAGTGGAACAGTTTTTGTGCCCCAGTCGGTAACTCCTCCTCCGACGACGGAATTCACAGCATACAACGACAACAACCCTACCTCACCCTCTTCGGGATCGTCAAGAACATAGGTATGTTTTCGTTGTGGTTATGTAGGGCACATAAGAAGAAATTGCAAGGATGGAGCGCAAAGAACAAATCAAGCACATCTTGCAACTACTACCAATGAGTTCACTCCCCGCAAATCAAAGAAGGATCTTTCAAAAGGAAAGAACATTGGTAGTACATTAAACAAGACGACGACGTCGAGAAAAAGCGATGGATCATTCAAGACGCTTTCACCAAAGATATCAACTTCACAATCCTTGCCGACGTACTCCAAATCTCAAAAGGTTTGGGTACGCAAAGGTGAATTCTTTCTTCATTCTTGAACCACGTCGGTACCAAACGGCCCTTGGAATTACTGCATATGGATTTAATGGGGCCGACTCGTCAACCATCTTTGGGAGGTAAATGGTATATTTTTCTTTTGGTTGATGATTTCTCTAGGTATGCATGGGTAACTTTTTTAAAAGAGAAAGCGGATAATTTCGACTCTTTTCATGAGGTTTGTCATCGTATTATGAATGAAAGAAATGAAAAGATCGTTCGTGTTCGAAGTGATAGAGGTGGAGAATTCATTAATTCCAAATTCATTGATTTTTGCACTTCCAATGGCATAAAACATGAATTCTCAGCACCCTATACACCTCAGCAGAATGGTGTAGTTGAGCGCAAAAACAGGGTTGTTCAAGAGATGGCGCGTGTGATGCTTCATAGCCGGAATTTACCGTTATATTTTTGGGCTGAAGCTGTGAACACCGTCGTCTATATAATTAATCGAGTGTATTTGCGCCCTGGAACTTTAAATACACCATATGAGCTGTGGTTTAGTAGAAAACCGAATATCAAATAATTTCGTATCTTTGGGAGTCGATGTTTTATTCTGCGTGATCGCGATAATCTTGGTAAGTTCGACTCTCGAAGCGACGAAGGGATTTTCATGGGTTATTCTACTAACAGTAGAGCATATCGGGTATTTAACTTGGAATCAAAAACGATGATAGAATCTATAAATGTTAAAGTAGATGAAGCTTTCCACTTTGCATCTGATAAATCTATCCTTGATATGTCTCTAGATGATGATACTCCTGTAAATGCATCTTCTCGTAATAACTCTTTCAATAAAGTTGATGCATCTAATGGTTCTTCAAGTTTATCTAATTTGCAGGAATTATCACAAGTACCTCCGAATACTCCGTTACCGCAAACGTTACGCATCTCCAAGGATCATCCGTAATCTAACATTATTGGAGACCCACAAGAAGGAGTCAGAACTCGGAGACAGTTGGTTTGTGGTCGCATGCTACGTCTCCATGATTGAACCAAAGAACATCGATGAAGCTCTTCAGGATGACTACTGGATTGAAGCAATGCAGGAAGAGCTCCATCAGTTCGAACGAAACAAAGTCTGGGAATTAACAAAGCCTCCGAAGCAACACAACGTGAATGGTACTAAATGGATTTTCAAGAATAAGAAAAATGAGGATGGTACCATCATCAGGAATAAAGCACGCTTAGTTGCTCAAGACTACTCTCAAATAGAAGGTATAGACTTTGATGAAACGTTCGCCCCGGTAGCTAGACTCGAGTCAAATCGTATTTTATTCGCTATTGCTTGTCATTTTAAAATCAAACTCTTTCAAATGGACGTTATGAGCGCGTTTTTAAATGGGTTTTTAAATGAGAAAGTTTATGTGGCTCAACCGAAAGGTTTTGTAGACTGTAAACAACCTAACCATGTTTTTCGTTTGAAAAAGGCTCTTTACGATCTAAAACAAGCACCGCGAGCGTGGTACGAAAGGTTGACAAAGCACCTATTAGAAAAGGGCTATACTTTAGGGGGAGCTGACCGGACTCTCTTTGTGAAGCATTATCAGGATAATTTCATTGTGGCACAAATCTATGTCGATGACATTGTATTTGGTGCAACTAGAGACAATGATGCTTCTAAATTTCCTGAAACCATGGAAAGCAAATTTGAGATGTCAATGATGGGCGAACTGACATACTTTCTTGGATTGCAAGTGAAACAAAATGATGATGGCATCCATTTGTGTCAATCCAAGTATGCAAGGGAGTTGGTGAAGAAATTCGATTTAGAAAACTCTAAAGATTTTCCGACTCCTATGGGAACTAGCAATAAGGGATTAGGAAGTGAATCTCTTAGTGAGAGTGTAGACGAGAAGCTTTATCGCAGCATGATAGGAAGTCTACTCTATCTTACAGCTAGTCGCCCGGATATATCCTTTAGTGCTGGTATTTGCGCGAGATATCAATCAGCACCAAAGGAGGTTCACCTGAAAGCGGAGAAAAGGATCATCCGGTACATCAAAGGAACTTTGAATTTCGGAATTTGGTATCCTATGGGAACAACGCTTGACATTATAGGATATTCAGATGCCGATTTGGCAGGATCTGTGGATGATCGGAAGAGTACGAGTGGTGCATGTTTTTATCTTGGCCATTGTCTTGTTGCATGGCATAGTAAAAAGCAAAACTGCATTGCACTCTCGACTGCCGAAGCGGAATATATTTTAGCAGGTAGTTGTTCAACCCAACTCATTTGGATGAAAAGCGTGTTGAGCGACTTCCGAATTTCAGCAACTTCGGTAACGATTCTTTGTGACAACACAAGTGCTATAAACATTTCTAAAAACCCTGTGTTGCACTCGAGAACAAAACACATTAAACTTAGATATCATTTACTAAGAGAGCTAGTTGAATCAAATATTCTTCAAATTTCCTACATTTCAACTGAGGATCAATTAGCTGACATCTTAACAAAACCTTTGGATCAAAAACGATTTATTCATTTGCGTAAGGCAATTGGAATGCTTTCCTTGAAATAATTCCTTTTGAAATCATTGCTTAGGATTAGGTTTTGTTTTTGTGTTTTTGTTCATTATCTATGCTTAGACATAGAACATTAATTGAGCATTAGTATTATTGACTTTAATAGCATCCTTTCGTTTATTTAGAAATTTATTATGCTTTGGATATCATAATAATTCATTTGATGCAATGATCATTTATGTCAATTAAATCATCTTTGTTTTGATTAAAGTCAATTTCTCTCTCAAATGATCTCTTGGTTTAGTTTTTATTTTATTTGACAATTGAGTCGAGTATGAAATTGAGATCAATTTTTGGTTGAATACTTTATATTTTAAATAATTGATAGCCATTTGAGGGGGAGTTAATGAAAATTGTTATGCTCAAAAGATGTGGAAAGAGTTACATCCCAATGAGGAGTGTGAAAACTACACCACATGGAGGAAAGAGCTACCACCTCGGTCGTCCGAGTACTGTGTGCAGCTACCACATGTATACCAAGCATGGTTATTCGAGTTGATTAAATAAAATGCTTTTTGGAATACTTGACTTTGTCAAATTCCAAGGTTGGTATAAGGTGGGGATTTTATTGAAAGATGCTCAAAGAGTCACTCCTTACAATAATTTGACTAGATATATTATCTAACTTATCTGGGATTTCAAACATCTATTGATCTTGGTATTTCATTTTCTTTACCAAATTGATGATTTGATAAAGGCATTACTCATAAGATCGTGATAGATGTAATTGAACTTGTTCAACTTTAAGGGATTTGATTTTTATAAATTTCTGTTTCATTATTTGGATATTAATGATAGATTTAGCATAATCTATCTCTCGACATGAAACGATGATTTTTATTTAAAGTTGACATGCATAAGTGCTTACAATCTTTTTCTTGATTTTCTAGAATTTTTCGGAATTTTTCTGATGAAAAAGTTTGGAGCCGATCCGGACTGGATAATCCGATCCGGATCCCGAACGCAGGAGTTTCCTGCGGGTAGCCAATCCAGACTGGATTCACGATCCAATCCGGACCGCGGCTAGGGTTTTATATAGAACAAAAGGGTTTTGATTTCTTTTTACTACAATCTTTTGTTCCAAAGTCTCCAGAGCTTCTCTCTCTAGAAATCAACTGATTTGGAGCCTTTTCAACTCAGGTTCTTCGATTCCAAGTAAGTTTTCTTGATCAAAAACTCAGTTTTTCACAGTTTTCACTATTTTGCTCAAAACGTGATGGAAATCTTGTAACTTTTTCATTTGAGATTGGTTTTTGGTCAAATTTCTTTTGAAATAAGAACTCTGGTTAGATTAGTTTTGATTATATGCTAGGTATTCTCTTGATTAACGGATTTTTAGGCTTCGATTTCTGAAAATTCGGTTTTAGGGCATATAATAGGAATTTTTGAAAATCATGGGATTGATCTATTTTTAAAATTCTTTTTGCAAAACTAATTTGATTCCTAGTCTCTCTACACGATAATGATTATTTAGGTACAATTTTTCAAATTTTTGAAAATAAACAATTTTTCGTGTTCTTGAGTTGTTGCTCACAGGTTGCTCTCGACTAACGCACTAGCAGAGATGGTGATCACCTGGATAATCTTTCTTCTTACTGCAATGGTTCACACAAGAGCAACTAACAAGCCCAAGAGGGCTAAGAAGGGTCGAGAGGACTCGGATTCAGGATCAGAAACTCAATCCATTGACTGGGATGAATTATCGATAGAAGCAACTGCACCTGCTACTTCAAAGGGGAAAGCCCCTGCTGCATCATCAAAGGCAAAGGCTCCCCCTACCGCTGCTGAGAAAGGGAAAGCCCCAATGGAACCAAGTCCAACCAAAACCAAGAGAAAAAGCATTGCAAGGAAAAGAGGAAGTGCTCGGGGTATTTCAATTGAAGAACCTCTTGCAAGGCAACCTCCTCCACAAGACTTCATAAGTTCTGAGAGGATTAAAGACTTTGAGAAAAGAGAATGCATTGGCGAGCGACATGTAAATGTCAAAGCTCTAAAGGAGCGCTCTGCATTATTTGGAACACTTTTTGATCAAGCGGGACTTGCACCGATTTGCAACTTCCCCGATCCTTTAGGATACTATCTTCACTCCGTCAGGATGTTCTATCAGAATGGTTCACAGTTAATTGATCAGGATGATGGACATAGAGAATTTCACACAAAGGTCAGAAACATCAAGATCAAGGTCACTCCACAATTAATTGGAGAGGTGTTGGGAATGAAGGCACAGGCTGAAGGATCGCACTATCTAAAAGGCCGTAGCTTCTCCACCAACTCATGGAGAGTGGTCGTGGATGGAATTTGTCTTCCAGACACTCAATCGACAGGGAATTCTGTTTTTTCAAGAGAACTTCGACCGGAATACCGATACTTGAATTTCATTGTTTGCTACAATATTCTTCCAAATATGCAAACAAAAGTTCTCCGATGGGATAGGATGTTATTTCTTTATCTTCTGGGAAATCCCACAGCGGCTTTGGGATCAAACTTTAACATTCCTTATCTCATCTGGTCAAGGATGGCGCGGTATGTGGAAAATGCTCATCCGACAGAGAGACTTCCTTTCCCAATAATAATTATGCGGATTTTGAAAAGATTCAAAGTCGATACGTCTTCATCGACCTATATGCATAGTTTGGGGACAATAAATGAGACAACGGTCATAAAGTCCCTACCAACGAGGCAAGATGAACCTCCCTCACCTCCTCTCAGGCGTAGACAATCAACTTCAGCAGCACCAGCTTCAGTCCCACCAGCACCTGCAGCTCAACATCCACCTTCTTCAACTTCAGACGATGATGCGCCAGTTACTTCAATTTATAGAGAACAACAGCGTCTCTCTTCCGAATAAGAACGCATGTCCAATGAGTTCGTCAAAATGAAGGAAGAAATTCGTGACGTTAAAAAGGAACAAGTGTCAATGAACAAGCGAATAAAGAAAATTTTTGAAAAACTCGGGTGCATTAGTTCAGAGGATTCTGGGTAATCTTATTTCCTTCTAATCTTTAACTTTCTTTCGCAGGTTTTTCAAGCTTTTCTTTAGTTCAGTTCTCACATTTTCTTGTTTTTGAACTTTTAACCTCTCCCTATTATTTGTGTAATTTTGGCAACTTTAGTGACAAAAAGGGGGAGAGATATAAGAACAATTGGAACAATGGTATGAGAACTATGAACTTTGAACTATGAAAGGTAAGTATCAAAGCAACTTTTGGTTTTGTATTGTGATTGCATGCATGCTTCGACTAACTATTTGACTAACTATTTGGGCATGTATTATTACTAACAAGTTGTTTGATTACTAACATGTTCTGTGACATTTGAATTTTATTGCTTAGAAGATATGTCTATTTCTGATTATGATCTTAATACATATCTGAGTTCACAAATGTCATGATAACTATAAACTCTATCTCTGTTTGGTTTTGAATGCTAAATATTCTTGAGGTATCTAATGATCTCTTTTGTCAAGAATGATTTCTTTTGCAGAGAGTACAGATGTCTAAGTCTAGAGTCTGTTTTAGGAGTTTATCTCATGTATTTATTCATTGGTTCTCAAATGTAAATTTTTGTTGTATGGTGATAGCAACAAAAATATCTTTTTGAATTTTCTTGAGTGGATTCTCTGTTTTGTCACGAAACCGCCAAAGGGGGAGATTGTTAAGGAATTTGTTTTGGCGTATTTCGTGAAAGTGTTAAGTCTTGAAGATTTAAGATAAAGAAGTTTGGATCATATACCTCAATCTCAAGAAAGAAGAATTCAAAAGGATCAGGTACGTTTAACTATTTAATTTTGATGATCCAAATACTTCTTATAGTGTAGAAACACTTGGATGTATTTTTAATTGCATAAAAATTAAAAAACTGGACATACTACATGTTCAGGATCCGGATCGGACACTACAGTCCGGACCCCGAACATAGGGTAGTTCATGCGCAATTCCAGTCCGGACCGTGGTATCTCAGTCCGGACCCCGAACGTTAATTCTGATGGAATTGCTTGGTCAGTCCGGACCGTGGTATTTCAGTCCGGACCCCGAACGTTAATTCCGAAGGAATTGCATGAACAGTCCAGACCGTGGTATTTCAGTCCGGACCCCGAACGTATGTTTTTCTGGAAATTGTCTGTTTAAGCCACGACAGTCCGGACGGCCAATTCCAGTCCGGACCGTCGTCCTGCAAAATTCCAGATTAGGTCAGTTTTTTATTCTTATCCTCTTCCAACGGTTTCTAACCTATAAATAAACCCTACGATTTATTTTTCCGTAGGAATCCGAGGTAATCAAAGAAAAACCTAAATACGGTCAAAAAGAGAGAGATCCACATATAGACAAGAAAGGAAATAACAAGATTACATCTATGTTTCTTCATCTATATTAATTAATTTGATTCTAGGTTTTCATACTCAGATTTTGAGTAGAATCAAATTAATGAATACTTAGATGGTATTTCCGATCTATCTTTGATCTAAGTATTCGGCGGATCATCACCACCCAAAAACAACGATTTTCCCAAAATCGGCGCGTGGACTCGTGTGGCCTTGTGGATTCAAGGTGCTACCGCTCTCGTGGATTCGGAGCGAGGTACGTTCGTGGATTCGAGACGTGCTACTGGGTGAAGACCGTGGATTCGGTTGGACGTCGTGGATTCGACGTTGGACGCCGTGGATTCTGCGTTGGACGCTAATCGTGGATTCGAGGAGCGTTGCGGAGCGAGCGGAGAAGATCTACTAGGAGCGTATGGAAAAAGGTTGAGTCGTCTGTGAGTACGGTATATCACCTTTGTACGTGTTATAATTCTAGTGGATTTCGCCGTGTTATCGGTCCCGTGGTTTTTTATTCCGGTTTTGGAGTTTTCCACGTAAAAATCTTGCGTGTTATATGTAGTGTTCTGGTTTTCCCATGCAACTTTTCGATGAATCCACTGTGTGGAACACCTAGTGTTGGTGTGTCCGGCCCATGGTGCATCAAAGGGATGCCACAGATGGACCTTGTGAGACATTGGTAGCTGATTTGGCCTTCGGCTGCATTTGCCGAATTTTAGAAATGGTTTTGGGCCAATCTGAGGTTGGATTTGGATTCAGCGCAGAAAAACGCTTGAAAACGGCTATTTGCTTGTTAAATTTGGAGTCCGGATGACCAAAAAGGGCTTCCGGAAGTTTTCGGGAATTTTTTTGGTGCATGGGAGGTGACCGTGGACCGGCCTGAGCCACGTGGCGGCCTGTCATTGGCCGGCTCACGCAGCTCGGTCCACGGGGGAAGCGGGTTGGTGCATGGACCGCGCGGGCGGGCCACGTGGCGCGCGCGTAGTGGATGGCACACGCGGCGCGGCTCAGTGACTTTGCGCGGCATGGGTGCACCGGGCGCATGGCACGTGGCGGCATGGTACTGGCTGGCTCAGGAAGTCGCGGTCCACGGTGGAGGCGCCTCGGTACGCAGCGCACTGTGGCGCAGGCGGCGCTGTCGGGGCACTCGAGTGCGGGCCACGGGTCGGCCCGCCATTGGCGGGCCGTACCTACCCCCGCTGACCGCGGGGGGACGCGTGGCGCACAGCGGTGCCTTTTCACCGCTGTTCCCTGTTGCAGGGCTACGTGGCATGCGCAGGAACTTCCGGGCGCGTCGGACGGAAACCATCCGACCCGGATTTCGGATGCACTGCGCCCGAATCCTTGCGCCCGAAATCCGGATGGGCATGGTTTTGGGCTGGGCCTATAAATAGGGGGCTTTGGAGGCCTTTTACTCTTTTCCTGGGCTTCTTTTCACAGAGAAACCTTTAGGAGATTTCTTCTTCACCCTGTTCTCTATTCTCTGGCGGAGCCCTAGGATTTTTGGAGGCACGCATCCCGAGGTTCACGATTTTACGGCGCGGCGCGACGCTTGTTCTCCGGCGACCCGCTTCGCCCCTTCTCAGTGTTTGGGCTCCCCCGACTCACCCCGACTTCCGATTTCGCCGATTTTTGCGCCGTTGGACTCACGACAGGTAGGAATTCAACTCCTGTGTTTTGAGGTTCCTCATTTTCCATGCTGACCTTGGAGTTTTCTGAGCACCCATTTGACCCATTTTTCTTCGCGGATTGTTGGACAGCACCGCGGTGTTCTAGCCGTATCTTTTCGCTTAGACGTCGGATCGAGGCGATTCAAAAGGCAATTTTCATATACACTTCGCGAGGAATCTCCTGGATTTTTTCCTGAATTTTTGGAATATTTTCCGAAGGTGAAAGTCTCCTTCCACTGTAGTTCTTTGACACAGATTTTCTGGACATTTCGATTCGGGTGTTGCCCTTGCAGAATTTGTAACTCAGCGTAGAAAAATCGGATTTGAACGTGCAGGTACTCGTTTCGACGGGTTCATCGCGAGGATCGCGACAGTATTTATCTTGGATTTTTCCGGGCATTTTTCACAGGTGAAAACAGACAATTAGTGGACTGTTGTAAAAGTGGACAGATTTGGTTGGAATATTATATTAATTTATGTATGTTCCTTTGGGGTATTTTGTACAGAGTTGTGGTGACTATTTTTGGCTGAGCGTGGGATTCGCTTTTGGGTCAGGGATTAGCGCTCGAGGTGGGTGATGTTGTAAACCTCCTACTCGTGATTTGTCACTAGGCCTATTAGAATGCTCTTGATCATGTTGTTAGTAGAACTGTGAAATGGACCTAGCATGCTTGTGTGAGATCATGGGTTCTTTGTTAATATTTGCATTGTTGGAAAACTACAAGTTAGTAGGTTGTGTTTCCATGCTTTAGATATGTAGTGTAATTACTTGGAAATCATGTTAAACCCATATCTTGTGTATGTTTAAGGGAAGGTTTGGGCATGTGGTTAAAATTCATATTGTTAAAAAGATTACTTGTTAATAGATCGTGTATCAAGATCGTATCGTGTATCACGTATTATGCAACATGTACATTGGAGGTGTTATGTTCGTAAGTTGGTAAAGGTTAGAGTACTTAAAATGGTTTTATCAAGTAAAGGACTTTGCATGCTTGAATGGTCATCTAGCTAGGCCACCTTTTTCTGCTACACAAACATGCTGGAATTGACTTAGGAGAAACCATGCTTTTTATTCTTTCTCCTGTTATCTAGTCTTAGGGGATAGTGTAGTCAGATGTTCAGAGTTCGCGACAGTCGTGGATTGATGGTTGGTTATTGCGGCAACCGCGGATTGTGGGCGGTTGACCGAATTATTATTAGTGTTGTTATTTTTGCATCAGATTGGAGGTAGGGGATCGAGTTTCCCTTTAGTGGATGGGTTTTCCCACTTTGATCAGAGTCGTGACCCAGTCCTGCTATTTTATGATACTGATGATACTTGTTACAGTGATACTTCACTCGTGTGGGTCGCTCCCCTCGAGTGCCACTCCGGAGTAGGCTTTAGACCGTGTTGGGTGCCGGTCAGACCGTGTTGGGTTCCGGTCATTTGGACAGTAGAGATACTGAGTTGTGAGATTGATGACAGAGCAGGCAGTACCGGGTTTTATACCGGATCATCTGATTGGGTCCTGTTGGTAGATTATTTCACCGATACATCCGTACTTACTCTTTCCGGCTCTGCATTTAGAGGCATAGTAGTGGTAGCTTTATTTTTATCAGCGGTTATATTTATAGCTTACCACCCCTGTTCTATTTCTTTTCGCCTCTGGTAGTCCTAGTGGGCATGTCTGAGTTTGAGGTCTACCCACTAGGGGAGGCTACTGTTTTTATAGTAGTTCTCACCCCCCACTGTTTTCCCTTTTCTTTTCCCCTTTGTTTTGCAGTGTCCTCTGCGGGAGTTGCGGGACCCTCTTCCCAGGATCGAGGTAAGAGGATCGCTGATTAGATAGCTACTATCCCGAGCTCGAGTTTAGTAGTTTTGATATATCCCCGGTACACTCAGACGGTTGTATTTTCTTTTATTTTGGGTCTGGCTGCGGCCAGCTGGTTGTATTTATTTCGTGAGCTGGGAGAGACACATATATATTCTGAGAGTTTATTGTACTTTTATTTCCAGCTTTTGTCTGAGATGTAATAGTTTTTGTTTAGCTCTGCTTTTATGCTCCTTTATTATTTCTTTTATATCTGAGCAGGTTACCAGCGCTTCGTGTACACGGGAAATACCGTGTGCACGGCGGATCTGTGGACAAGCCCGGGTTCTGGTTTACACCCGGGGCGTGACATTATATTTTCATTTCCGCATTGGGTTTTATAGCGCAACGATTTTTGAGTGTTTATTGTTTACAGCTATTCACCCCCCCTCTAGGTGGTTTTTCTCCTATTTAGATCCATATCTTAACATAACCCAACAGTGGTAGTTCCCTTTCTTCAGCAGTCATTATTGCTTACCACACTTCTTTCCTTTTTGCCTCTGGTAGACCTAGTGGGTGTGTCAGAGTTTGAGATTTTACCCACTAGGGGAGGCTACTGGTTTACTAGTAGTTCTCACCCCCATTCTTCTTTCCTTTTTTTCTTCTCCCTTGTTTTGCAGTGTCTTCTGCGGGTGCTGCTGGGCTTTCAGCGGCGTGTCGAGGAGAGAGGATGGCTAAGTAGATAGATCTCGAGGAAGGATGAGCGTGTTAGCTGGGCTGTTGGTGTACCCATGTTCCTCAGACGGTTGTACTTTTACTTTTGGGACTGGCTTTCGCCAGCGGGTTGTATTTATTTTTGTGAGCTGGGAGAGACAAATGTATCATATTTACAGATGTATTGTATTTTATTTCCAGCTTCAGTCTGAGATGTATTAGTTTTAGTTCAGCTATATTTTTATTGCTCTTTTATTATTATCTCTTATATCTGGGCTGGTTATTGGCGCTTCGTGTACGCGGGAAATACCGTGTGCACGGCGGATCTGTAGACGGGCCCGGGTTTTGGTTTACACCCGGGGCGTGACAGATTAGTTGGTATCAGAGCTTAGGGATAGGTCGGTTGGGACTTAGGAAGCCCTAGCCTTTTGTGCGGACCCTAGGATGTTAGTGCGTGAGAGACGCGACATTTTGCGAAAGTCGGTGATTTAATTATTTGACTCTTCCTATGAGTGAAGAGGGATCGACATATCCTATTTTTGTAGGACAGTTTTGTTGGCTACAGACAACATAAAGTTACAAAAATAGGGGGATGTCTTTGACTTTCGCTAGATTGGGTCGTGTGTTTGGGGTGTGCTGATTTGCGGTTTTGTCGTGGTGAGCGGTGTCTCCCCGACGTTGGGCCCTGACCCGGGTGCACTTTGGTGCGGCAGTTGGGTCTGATCTGGTTGTTTCGGGCCGGATACCCAGACTGGAGTCTGAGAGCTCCGGACCCGAAGGGTAGTAGTGTTGGGGGGCAGATCAGCGGAGCAGTGGCACAGTTGTCGGATCAGCACAGTGACACAGTTGTCGGAGCAGTGACACAGTTGTCGGATCAGCGCAGTGGCACAGTTGTCGGAGCAGTGACACAGTTGTCGGATCAGCGCAGCGGTACAATTGTCGGAGCAGTGACACAGTTGTCGGATCAGCGCAGTGGCACAGTTGTCGGAGCAGTGATACAGTTGTCGGATCAGCGCAGTGGCACAGTTGTCGGAGTAGCGAGTAGCCCCCTCCGTCCCGACGTTTAGTGCTGGGGCGCCGAGGCAGGGTGGATAGTTGACAGCGGGTAAGCTGTGGGATTGCTTTGATCAAGTGGGCCAGTTTTGACGGATGAGTCATTCCGATTCGTGGGATTGAGTCGGGGAACCTTTGGAGGCAGGGTCGTGTTTAGTGGGGGATAGAGAGTACTTGGAAGCCTTTTGTGTCAAGAGTTAGCGCAGTTGCTGAACTGCACGCTCCATGTGTAGAGGGACGGGGCGCATAGAATATGAGTGTCTGAGAGTGGACTGCGCCAGGATACCTTTTAACTCGTTGGGTCCCTCCATTACGGATTTCGGACGCCTCATTGGAGTAGGCACCAGGTATGGAGCGTGGCATTGTAGTTCCTTTGGATTGGGATCTGCCGCCTGAGGCGAGTTCTGATTGAGGCGCTTGGCGCCGGGTGATGGAGGACAGATCAGTCGGAGGAGGCATTCCCGATTTCTTTTCCAGGATAGTGGATTTCTGAGACTGTCAGAGCACATAGGTTACAACGGTCGGTGTGGTTGTAAGTTTGAGTTGCTCCGGGCTTTTGGGTTCGTATCTTTTGATACTGGAGTATTCCCTTCTTGGAGGGTAGTGCTTTTGCTTCATTGCTTGGGTTAGGGGTAGGATGGTCACCACGTGCACGGGAGGCTCATTTTCCCGATCGCGCTTGGCACGTGGAGGAGAGTTGTTGGTCCTGCCCGGTGCAGCTTGAGTCCTAGATTTTGCCGGTAGACCTGATGGTCTTGGCTCAGCTGCGGGATGTTGTTGAGGTACCCGTTGGGCTGGCTGGTTTGGTTTTTCTTTCGCTGCGGTTGATTATGCCACGAGGACAGTTTTCTTGGGGAGCCAGGCCCGGAGGTGTTGGTGTACCTGGGTTGCTTGAGGGTTATCTTCGCCTCTATAGTTTTGACTTCGGGAGCGAGGCGGATGTTTCGCAGTGGGTGCGTAGCCTTTTTGGCTGGTGTGGTTGAGGGGCCTACGGCGGCACCGGGACTCGGGGATACCCCCCCTTTGGTTGCGAGCTCCCGGTTGTTCTCCTATCGGAGTTGTCTAGCATGTCACTAGTTTGGGAGTTGAGGACACAACTCCAGGATTCGATGTTTTGGAAATTTTGTCAGACCAAGTGTGTCGCCTTTGGGGGCGCTGGTACTATTCGAGTTGTGGAAGGTTGGTTCACTTCGGCTTTGTGTGGATTCCCGGGAATTTGATGAAGTGACCATCCGGAGCTAGCACCATTGTCGAGCATGGAGGATTTGATTTACCAGCTGTAAGGGTCCCGGGTCTTCCTGAAGGTGGATTTGTAATCTGATTTTCTCCACTGCATATGGCTGTGTGTTGATGCCGGAGAGTTGGGGAATTGCTTCTACATCCCGACGGTTTAAAGATTAGAGATCAGAGTTTACGTGATCAGTTGGGGGACTTATATTGGATACCTCGGGGGTACGGAGGTACTCGGATCGAGCTTTTGTGTCGATGGACTTGTGGTTGGATTATCGAAGGCCCTGGTAGGAGCGGATGCTTTTGCCGATGCAGGCTACTTGGTCACTCGAGCGGTTAGCCCAGTTGTACTGGAATGAGGTGGTGCGGTTTTCTGGAATGCCCGCCTCTATTTTGTTCTAGTTAGAGACCCGAGGATTGTATCGCGTCTCTGGAGGAGGTATTAGAAAGCCTTGGGAGCTTGAGTGGTGGATGATTGGATATTTACCCCCTCTATTTGGTTGAGGTTCCGGGTTGAGGAATGATTTTAGTTTCGAGGATAAAAGTTTCTTTTAGTGGGGGAGGATGTGATGACCTGGATCTCCGCAGAGCTGTTGTAGAGTGATTGGTGACTTCTGGGGGCCTGTACTGTGTGTTGGAGATGTTTGTGCACCAATTGGACTCAAGTGGCGGACTTCGGGCGTAAATGGATCACGTGGGTGATCGGTTGACTCCGTCGGATCTTTAGAAGTGGTTTCGCGCGAAACGAATATTAAAATTGGGCTCAGCGCAAAGTTTGGACAAAAAGAACACCTTTCTGGATGCCTTCGACAATTTTTAGAGTTGGAATTTGGCAAAACGGACTGCGGATTTGGATTCAGCGCGCGAAAACGGTGAAAATGAACTACCTACTTGTATTTTTCGGAGCCCGGATGCCGCGCACGGATTTCGAGGCAAGGGGGGCACTGTTCCGGGGGCTGGGGCAGCGCCGGCGACGGCGGAGGGCGGCGGCGCGGGCTCGGGCAGGCGCAGGCTCGGCGGCGGGCAGGCGCGGGCAGCGCGCAGTGCGTGGGCAGGCGCGCGGGCAGGAGCGAGGGCGCGCGGTCCACGGGTCGGCCTGCACCAGAGGACTGGACACGTGGCAGCGGGCGGTAGGCTGGTGCAGTGGACCGGGTCCACGAAACGGGGGTCGGTGGCCTCGGGGCGCGTGCGTGTGCAGAGGGCGCAGGCGCGCGCACGTGGGCTGCGTTGACGCCGTTTCCCGCCTTCGGGCGTGCCACGCGGCGGTGCCGCGTTGGGCCACGCGTCGCGCAGCGGATGGCCCGCGCGGCTGTCCGCTGTTGCGGGGAGATGTGGAGGCCCGTGGAGGATTCGGGCCCGCACAGTGTTGGGCCGGGCCCAACACTGTAGCGGCCCGAATTTTCTGGGCGCCCGAAACCAGGGAAACAAGCGTCATTATCCGAATTGTTTCTTCCAGCCTATATATAAGCCGAGTTCAACCGCAGAGAGCTCCTTTCCTGTTCATCTTCTCATAGTGCGGCCTTCACAAGAATTCCTCCTCTTCCAGAGCTGGTTCCATCTGCAGATTCCCGGATTTTTCCGCGGCACACATCCTGAGATTTCCATTTTTATGGCGCGGCGCGACGCTCGTTCACTTGTGATCTCCTTCGTCGCGGTTTGGGTGCGAGGACTCCCCCGGCTTACTCCGACCACCGTTTTTGTCGATTCTTGCGCCGTTGGCTTCACGATAGGTAGGGATACGATCTTCGTGATTTGAGTTTCCCCTCGTTTCGAGTTTATCTTGGAGTTTCCTGAGCTTCCTTTTGACCCTTTTTCTTTCGCGGAGTTTTGGACAGCACTGTGGTATTTCTGCGATATCTTTGCGCACAGGCGTCGGATTGAGACGTTCCATGAGGCGTTTTTCATCTACACAGCGCAAGGAACGCCCTCGAATTTTCTGGGATTTTTCTGAATATTTCCCGAAGGTGAAAAATCCCTGTTTACAGGATTTTGTGCTACAGATTTTGAGACTGGTTTATTTCGGGGTGGTTCCCTTGTCGAATTTGTGTCTCAGTGTAGGAAACTCGGATTTGAACATGCAGGTACTCGTTTCGACCGGCTTGTCGCGAGGATTGCGACGGTATTTTTTTGGGCATTTTCTGTGCAGAGCTCGCATGTGAAAATGGCACAACTTTGGACTATTAACATTGGGACAGCGTGTTCTTGAGTTTAATTGTATGTTTTGGGGTAATTGTTGTGCAGTGATCGCGGTGGTTTGGCTTGTTTGGGCGAGAGCACTATTTGGACCTGGAATTAGCGATCGAGGTGGGTGGTTGCTATATCCCTCTTTTCTGACTTACCCACTAGGAGTATTAGAGTGATCATCTTTGGAGCATTATGATTGATAATTGCTATTCTCATGAGCATATCATGTCGGAAATTTTATTAGAGAATCACTATGTGGGGCACAAAATTGAATACTTAATTGGGACTTATGCATGCTTGTGTGGAATCATGGATTGCTATGTTAGCACTTAACCTTGCATGTGGAATTGTTTATTATATTTGGTCAAGATGATTTATCCTGTTAGTGGTATTACTTGAGGACATGTGACATGCATAGGTGGATACTGTTAATGATCAATGACTTAATTTATGTTTCCTTGAGAACACTTGCATGCTTGTATGGACATCTAGATAGGCCATCTATTATCGCTACACTTTCATGTTGGAACTTGACTTAGGAGAAACCTTGTTTGCTTCTTTTCTCCTTTTCATTAGTCAGGTGGTTCATGTTGCTCGGGTTTGAGCAGGAGTTTGGGTTAGTGTAGCCGGGGACTGGATTGTGGATTATGGGTTTTGACAGTGACCGCGGATATTGGGCGGTTGACCGGATGTCGATTATAGGACATCGGTGATAGGGCATGATTATAGACTAGAGGGTTTTGTGGCAACCGCGGATTTTGGGCGGTTGACCGGAGGTCAGGTGTTGGACTTGATGTAGTCGGTAGAGTTGCGGTTACCGCGGATAGTAGGCGGTTGACCAGATACATATTATTTTACCCGATATTGGATTGGGGGATTATAGCGGCTACCGCGGATAGTAGGCGGTTGACCAGATGTCGGATGTGGAACATGATAGTGATTGTGGGTTATTCCGGCGACCGCGGATATTGGGCGGTTGACCGGAGGTCGGTTGTGAGACCTGGTCGTGGATTTTGGGGTATTGCGGCAATCGCGGATATTGGGCGATTGACTGGATGGTTATTATGCATCAGATTGGGAATCAGATTGGGAATCAGTTTTTTTTTAGTGGAGGGGTGTGTTCCACTGGGGCTTTATAGTTCTGATCCAGTCCTGCTTTTGATACTTATCACACCGGCGCGGTTATTGCCCGGTGATGCTTTCCTCGTGTGGGTCGCTCCCCTCGAGTTCCCCTCCGGAGGCTGGGGCCAGACAGTTGTTGAAAGTTTTGCTATCACATCGGCGCGGCTTATTTGCCCGATGATGAGGGCGGCAGCAGGAGTTTTGCTATCACATCGGCGCGGCTTACTTGCCCGATGATGAGGGCGGTACAGATTGGGTTCATCTGGGACGGTTGGTTACTGTTACATACGGTTATTCCAGTCTAGAACTGCATTTTAGAGGCATGGTAGTGGTAGTTCCCTTTATTCAGCAGTCATTATTGCTTACCACACTTCTTTCCTTTTTGCCTCTGGTAGACCTAGTGGGTGTGTCTGAGTTTGTGATTTTACCCACTAGGGGAGGCTATTGGTTTACTAGTAGTTCTCACCCCCATTCTTCTTTCCTCTTTTTCTTCTTCCTTGTTTTGCAGTGTCTTCTGCGGGTGCTGCTGGGCTTTCAGCGGCGGGTCGAGGAGAGAGGACGGCTAAGTAGATAGATCTCGAGGCAGGATGAGCGTGTTAGCTGGGCTGTTGGTGTACCCATGTTCCTCAGACGGTTGTACTTTTACTTTTGGGACTGGCTTTCGCCAGCGGGTTGTATTTATTTTTGTGAGCTGGGAGAGACAGATGTATCATATTGACAGATGTATTGTATTTTATTTCTAGTTTCAGTCTGAGATGTATTAGTTTTAGTTCAGCTCTGTTTTTATTGCTCTTTTATTATTATCTCTTATATCTGAGCAGGTTGTTGGAGCTTCGTGTACGTGGAAAATACCGTGTGCACGGCGGATCTGTAGACGGGCTCGGGTTCTGGTTTACACCCGGGGCGTGACAGTGGGGGTCAGACATTGATGGAGTTTTGCTATCACATCGGCGCGGCCTTACTTGCCCAATGATGAGGGTGGCAGCAGGAGTTTTGCTATCACATCGGCGCGGCTTTATTTGCCCGATGATGAAGGTGGCAGCAGGCAGTACCAGTTTTTACTGGTGGATAGATTGGGTTACCGGGACAGTTTGGTTACTGATGCATTTAGAGGCATAGTAGTGGTAGTTTCTTTTTTCAACAGTTTTGTTGTTTACCACTCTTCTTTTCCTTTTTGCCTCTGGTAGACCTAGTGGGTGCGTCGGAGTTTGAGGCTTTACCCACTATGGGAGGCTACTGGTTTACTAGTAGTTCTTACCCCCATTCTTCTTTCCTCTTTGTCTTCTCCTTTGTTTTGCAGTGTCTTCTGCGGGTGCTGATGGGTTTTTAGCGGTGGGTCGAGGAGAGAGGACGGCTGAGTAGATAGATCTCGAGGCAGGATGAGCAAGTTAGCTGGACTGTTGGTGTATCCATTTTTTTTTTCCTCATACGATTCACTACAAAAAAATTAAGCTTTACCCGCGGTCGAAACCGCTGGAAAAAATATTTAAAACCGCTGGGAAAACATTTCCCAACACTTGTAAAACCGTCGGAAAAAAATTTGCAACCGCTGTTAGATCTCCGTCGCAAAAGATCTTTACCGACAGTTTATACGACCGTTGGAGAAGATGATAATTTTAATAGCACTTCTCCGACCACTACTAAATATAGTAAAAAGTGCTACTATAAATAATAAAATTATACCAACGGTTTCATAATTATTGTGAATTAAATTCAAAATATAAAACATACAATTAAAAATAACCTAGACAAAATTTTAAAACTCTTTAAATTGACATATAAGAACAAATTAATCATTCGAATAATTTTAAATTTGATTACATTCGACAATTGTCAAACAAGAGAAGCCAAATCATTTAGCCAAATAAAAATTTGCAAAGTAAAAATACAATTGTCAATTAAAAATTACATTCAAAATTTTCAATCTAAAAACAAAATAAAACCTAATATGAAATCAAATTAGAAGCATTTCAAGCTTCTGATTCATGCCAAAAACTCATTATATACATTTGCCCACTCTTAAGAGTAGAAATTTGAATCCTTCTTAACTGTCGCATCCTTGCAAACCATCAAACGCATGCAGTTCCATGCTCGACAGTGCTCAGAAAAGCACAGCAGGTAGGCGCCAGGGTTCTATTTCTGTGAAGCTATGACTTGGTATTAGCGGATGCTAGTGAACCTTGCGATTCCTCCTTAAAACATTCTTCGGGTAGCTGAAGCTTAAATAAAACATAGCCCGCAGGAAATAATGCAAGTTGTATTACTGCAGAAAAGTTGACATTATTTGCTAATTTGTTTTAGAAGCTTGAAAATTTTGGAATTAGAAGATAACCAGGTTCTAACGCATTCAAAGACTTAAATAAAGAAAGACAACCTTAGGAAAGTCCATACCTTGTTGGGTGAAACATCTCGAACCCTATGAAAATTTGGGTCTGCTATTTTGGCATTTAAAGTCGACTCTGCATCCTGCAACGAAATTGGGTGCTTTCAAAAATGTTTTGATGGGAATGCCAATACATTATTTCGAAGGCTAAGTATGCATATACACATTAAAGTGAAAAAATAGCAAGTATCAAAGCACCAACAAAGCAGACAATTCAAGAAACATTGACAGCAATGCACTTACAGCGAGTATAGATTCCTTCGTTTCATTTGCACGCATGAAACAGTAGCAGTGTATCCAAGGTAAAAGCCCCTTCCAGTATTTCTTCTGGAGAAGACCATTGAAAACATCTGCTAGATCATCAGAAAATGATTAGATAACCTGATTCGATCCTGTATTCAATTTTAACTGTCTGTCCATCGCAATGCCTTTACAAAGCATTGCTTATGTACATGGTAAGACTGAAACAATGCTCAGAACAATTTTCAACTACACACCACAACTGGTTTAGTTAGCAAATTAATGCCAGTAATGTACCTTTATTCTAGCACATAATTGGAAACAATTTTGTATACGAATAACATTACTAAAATGGAAAAAATCTGATCAAAGTTCATTAGATACCTCTGAATAAAATCAGGTAAGACCTGAATTTCAAGATGTGAATTTGGAGTTACAAATTTGAAGCATAAGACTACAAAGAATTACGAGTTACCAAATAAACAGGAGCAACACATAACTTCCCATACTAATGTGCACTACAAATATCATTGGTAAGAATATGACGAGGAACAAAAACTTACCAAGAAATTGCAGAGCAGAAGCAGGAAGATTCATTTTCCGGCCCCTAATGTCGCCATCTCTCCTACCATCTGCCACTTAGATATCAAAAATGCAAAAATTCAAGAAAAAGCAGCACTAAATAAGAGAGATGTAGTGATAACTTTTAAACTTGAAATAGCTCAAATTGGTCCAAATTCTTCAAACCTGCACTGAGTTTGCTATGAAAGCAAGGCGATATGAGAGATCTCTTACTCCCAACGATTTCAAACCCCTTACACCTTCATGACTGCTAGCTGCATTCCGACGCTGAGGAGCATCCCTAATAAATATGGAAGTGATGCTCCAATCATGAAATATAGTAGGTCAGAAATGCAAGCCAAACTTAGCAAAAGAACATCAGAACATCTCTATAAATCCATTAAATCATCCTATAAGTATTTTGATGTGCACAAATTTCCTACAAACTAGTCCTCGTGTATAACAAACAATGATACTTGAGATATGATGAAAAACTATTAAACCAAATAACTGTCGAAAACTTGCATGTTCTGATATCACTAAATGACGTCTAATAGCATTATACGAATGACGCACTACAACGTACACAGACTTTTCAAAACAAGCTCCGGGGCGTGACAAGAATTGCGTTAGTTAAACCAACTAAACCTAAAGAGGTCATCTAAATTAAGTAAAATTACCTACCGTTTGTCCAGCAACATAATCAAATCGCAGCAAAACATACTCTAAAACTAAGATTAGACTCACTTAAGACACAACAAAATGGTTTATAAATCAAGAATAATCATATGCTATTTCTCAATCAATACAAAGCAGCTCACAACAAAAATGGTCTCTAAATTAAGTAACAAGGCTAGCTCACTAAAATGCTGCCTGGATGCATGAACAACTTACTTAACATATCCTTTTGATTTACTTAAGAAGCATGAACACCTTATTTAACTTATTTAGGAGATGAGAAGCGTGATACAATGTCTAGAATGAATATCATATTTGACCTTTAAACCATTTTTTCAGAATAAGATAAATCTCCTCGAAGGTGACATATACTATCCTATCAACTTATGAATGTCGAGAGCTTTTAAAGAACAAAAATCAAATCACACAAGAAAAATCCTCATAGCAAATAAGATTATCATTGGATAACTTATTCCAATATCCAACACCTTGATAACCTCTCTAAGCATAACAAGTGGTTTTGAAATTTAGTAAAACTACATACTCTTTCTCAAGCAACATAACCGATTCACATCAAATGGCCTCTAAACTACCATTAGACTCATTCATAAACATAGAAAATGGTCTATAAATCAACAAACACTACAATTCACAACAAATGATCACTAAACAAAGTAAGAAGACTCACTTAAGAACATCCCACTTAAACTTGATCATCTCTTTGAGCATTCTCCAGAAGTAAGGATTTAATGCAAGAAGCTGCTTCAGCTTCCCATTCACAACCTTTGCCACCATCCTATCATGCAATTAAATAACTATTTCACCAATGCAATTAAAGAGCAATTAAATAATCATCCCACCATCCTATCATGTAATTAAAGAGCAAACAAGCCAGAAGTAAAGCTTTCACCAATGAATTCAAAGAGCTCTTAATCCTGTCATGCAAAATTGCAAAATAATGCTTTTTAATTACCATGTTCACGAAAATCACATATCTCCAACCAATATGATTTTAGATCAAACATTAAAATCATGTGACCATTGAGCAATTAAATAACCATTTCAGCTGGGGAATAACGCAAATTTGTGTTCAAATCGCCAACCAACCCTCATTCGATACTCTATCTGCGCCTCCCGCTTATTCCGCACCAGTTTTATCCTCGTCGTTGCCATCTTCGCCCCCACTTGCTACCCTCCTCCATGGCGATCAGATCCTTGTCGAGGGTGAGCTTGAAGTGGCGGAACTTGCGGAGCTCCTTGGCAACACGGCAGAGCTCCCACTTGGAGAGGCACCGCTCCTCCTCCTCCCATCGATCGAGCACGACGCTGGATCGGAGGACCTCGTTCTCCATCGTTGCGATACGGCAGAAGAACGAGCACCATTTGAGCCCGGGTCTCTGCTCGAAATCCATTGTTTCGTAGCTGTGGATCTGCAATATCGACGCGCATCGGATGGGGACGAAGCGCCTCCTCTCCTTCTCCTTCCTCGCGAAGAGCGCGGGGGAGCAAAATCCTACAGATTTGGGAATATGCGAATGGGGAGGAGGAGAGAGTGTGGGGGAGGGGGTGTTGGGGGAGGGGACCCGAGGATCATTTTTAGGGTTTATCGAGTGATGGATTTGGGACGAAGGGGAAGGGGTCGTATGTGTTCGTTTGAGGACGACGCAGAAAAGGGGCGCGGCGAAGGGGATCGGGTGGGTTTGGGTTTAGATTTAAGTTGGAGTTAATAGATATATTTAATATATATAATTTTTATTCAATAAAAATATAAAATTTAAAATAATTATTATAAAAATATAGTTAAAAAATAAATAATAACAGTCATTTCTTAATTGTCACTAAATTAGTTGTTTAATACAACTAATTTAGTGACGCTTCTCAACCTCTGCAGGAGAGAGAGAAAGAGAGAAGGGGATGGGTTTGATGGATTGGGTCCTCTGTTGTGCGTGTGTGTATGTGTTTTTTTTTTTTTTTTTTTTTTTTTTTGGTTTCCTCTGTTGAGTAGGGGATAGGGAGAGTTGGATTGGAATTTTAAAGGATGATTTTATTTTATTTTCTTAGGCCAAATTTTAAGAGTATGCTTAATCATATGATATAAAATTTTAATAAAAGAACAACTAAATATTTTGATCAATTATTGTTTAATGTTAAAATAAATTTGATATTAATAAATTTAAATCAAACAATATATATATATATATATATATATATATATATATATATATATATATATATATATATATATATATATATATATATATATATATATATATATATATATATATTTATATTTAGATTAAACTGGTTAGTTTGTTAAGATAATTTTTTTTTTATTCCCAAATTTTTATTTTTCAAATTAAAATAGTTTTTTTTTATCTAAAAAATATAAAGAACATAAAAATTATACCTTAAATTTTTGAGGATTGAATGAGGAAAAAATGAATTTAATTTAAATTTAAACTATATACCAACGGTTTAGAACTATTATAATAATTAGTTAAAATCGCTGCTAAAATATAGTTTTACCAACGCTTATATTAGTTGTTACTAAAATAACTGTCACTACAAATCAACTTTTTTGTAGTGATTGTACCTTACTTTTGGGTCTGGCTTTAGCCAGCTGGTTGTATCATTTTGGTGAGCTGGGAGAGACAAATGTATTATTTTTACAGATGTACTGTATTTTATTTCCAGTTTTAGTCTGAGATGTATTAGTTTTTAGTTCAGCTCTGTTTTATGCTCTTTTTGTTATCTCTTATATCTGAGCAGGTTACTAGCGCTTCGTGTACGTGGGAAATACCGTGTGCACGGCGGATCTGTAGACGGGCTCGGGTTCTGGTTTACACCCGGGGCGTGACATGTATTCTCCGGAGTTTCGGCACGACTGATGTCCTTAGTCGTGCAGCTCACTCTGTTAGACCAGATCAGGGAGAAACAGAGTAAGGGTCCCCAGGTCGTGCAGATTCGAGAGCAGGTTGTGAGCGGATTTTTTAGAGAGGTGGACAGTGTCGCTCTCAGTGTTTTGGCATGTCGGCAGGCGAAGGTGGAGCATCGATTGCCATGGACTTCGTTACGGGACTACATAGAGTACACGGCAGATTTGGTGGAGTCCGAGTGTAGTGGACAGACCGACCCAGTCTACCCACTATCCTCCAGTTCAAATTTTTCTTGGTCCCGTGAGAGGCTCGCACAGCTGTGTTTGGATGAGATTGCGAGGTTGCATAGTGTGCCTACCTCGTTTGTATCAGATCGAGACCCGAGATTCGTCTCGCATTTTGAAAGAGTTCACAGACGACCTTGGGGACCCAGCTCAGATTTAGTACCGCATTCCACCCACAGACTGATGGATAGTCCGAACGGACTATACAGATTTTCGATGATATGTTGAGAGCTTGTGTCCTAGATTTTGGAGGAGGGTTGTATCGACATCTTGGATTGGTTGAGCTCGCGTACAACAACAGCTATCAAGCGAGCATTCAGATGACTCCGTTTGAAGCGTTGTATGGCCGCAAATGTCGATCGCCCTATATTGGAGTGTTGTGGGTGAGAGATAGGCTTTGGGACCCGATATCCTACTGGAGGCAGAAGAGAATGTCAGATTGATTTGATAGCATCTTGAGACCGCCCTGAGTCAACAGGGGAGTTATGCTGATACTAGGCGACGAGACCTGGAGTACTAGGCAGGAAACCATGTTTTGTTGAAGGTCTTGCCGCCTAGGGAGATTGAGAGGTCTAGAGTTTTCTGGGGAGCTCAGCCCGCGATTCTTTCGTCCCTTTGAGGTTTGGAGCGGTTGGATCAGTGGCCTGCAGGATTGCCTTTCCACCGTGGCTTGTTGGGGTTTATGTTGTTTTTTTTTTCTTGTCTCGACTCGGATGAGTTTTGTTTTGACCATTCGCGGGTGATCGACTTCACTCCACTTTAGATCGGTGAGGATCTGGTGTACGAGGGGCACCCATTGCGAATTCTTGCTCGGGAAGTGAGGGAATTGCGTAACCGGGCCATACAGTACGGAGACGAGTGGTGGTGTCGTCACGGATGACGTTTTGGGAGCTTAAGATGGTGTTGATGGATTTCTACCCCAACTTGCTTCTGTTTTTCTTCCAGGCAAGTTTTGTTTTGAGGACGAAACCCTTTTAGTGGGGGAGGTTGTGGAGACTTGAATTTTCGTTGCTAGAACTAGACCAGTGATCAGTGGCTTCTTGACGCACTTGTCGAGTGATAGAGACATGTATGCGCAAAACGGACACGAAAAATGGATTCAGCGTGAAAAACGGATCACATTCACCTAAAATTGAATTTTTGCAATGGATTCGGGCGCCCTAATTCAGGATTCGGGCGCCCTAATTCAGGATTCGGGCGCCTGGTTCTTAGTATTGTAGCGCGGGCAGCACGGGCAGGCGGGCAGGCGCGGACAACGCGGGCGCGGCGACTGAGGCGCGCGCCACATGGCAGCGCGCGGTTGGACGAAGCTTGGAGAGCTCCACCATTGTTGCAGTCTCAGCCAACTCCATCGATGTTTAGTGCACGACCTCCCCAGGACAAACCCCTTAGAGTTTTTGGCTACAATTTGGAAGGGACCTTCATATGCGGTAGGCCTACAACTTTGGTATTGAACACTTCCCACCATTCTTGAGTTTTCATGGGGTTTTTACTTCATTTCTTGAGCCCTCGTGCACAGGGTGGAGTTTTGGTCTATGTTTAGTATTTATGGATTTTCTTAGTGATTTGTGCATGGATTTTGGAGTTTCAAGGCTTGATTTGCATCTACACTCATAGAGGAACGCATTGGTACCCTTCTTGCTAAATTTGGAGTTCATTTGCCTAGGTATCGTTTTCGTTCTTCTTGACCCTGTGACAGAGATTACTGCGGAGTTTTGTATTGGACATTATTTTGATGAATGAACCTTGGCAATGCAGATTTCTTGGAGATTTTTGGTTATTCTGTGGACTTTAAAGTTTGAACATCTTTTTAAGGTCAAGGTGAGCAATTCCTCTTTTGATTTCAGTTGGAAATTCCCTTTGGTTTGGCCCCTACACTTCATTGAAGTGTTTGCTGATTTTGGAACAGGTTTTGGACATCAATGAGTGATGATGTAATTTCCTCATATTTTGCTCATGGATTTTGAGATTAAGGGGCTTGAAACTCTTCTAGACTTCAAGATGAACAAGTGAGTACCTTAATTGGAATTTTTGAAAGTAAATTGAGCTAGTTATGCCCCTGTCTTGTGGCCCCTATGACAGAATTCAGCATTGCAGGTTTCTTATGAACCCCTTTGTGATGTGCAACTTTGGAGAGCCATTTCGTGGTGATCTTGAGAATTTTATGGAATTGCAAGAGCTTGATCACAACCCTATGTTTGAGGTGAGCAACTTTCCTTTTGGTTTCAGCTTGTGATCATGTTTGATTTGGCATCTATACCAAGATGAACTCAATGCTGATTTTTGGGTGCAAAGTGGACAGCACCTTGATGATCCAACCTTTTAATGGTTTTTGGTTCTTGAGGAGAGCTTTTCTTGACTCCTTGGATGTTCCTAAGATGGTGGAGAACTTAGGAACAAAGTTTGGGGCTTCATATTGAGGTAATTTCTACAGATATTGCATTCTTTTTCCAAGTTTATTGTTTGCTGGAATTTTTTGAAAATTCTGCGCAGCGGTGGTTGTTTTGGCAATTGTGCTCAATCCGGCAATGATCTTGGGGTGATTCTTGGTTCGTTGGATCGGTAAGAGGCAGGGGATCGTGCACGCCGATTTTCAGCACGATCGAACATTGGATCGACGCGTTTCCAAGCGGATTTTCGAGCACATCAAACATCCGATTTACCCGCTTGGGCTATGAAAATTCAGCATGATGTATTTGATTCCATGACTCCCTATCTTTAGGTAAATCATGCTTAAAAGGTTATCCTTGATGATTCTTAGCCTATCTATGTGAGATTGATTATTGTTGATGATTCTTTATTCCATCCTATGTGAGAATAAATGTATGCTTGTATGGACATCTAGATAGGCCACTTTTCTCATTGCTACACTATCATGTTGAAAAGTGACTTAGGAGAAAACTCGTCATTCATTCTTCTCCTTCTTATTTATGATTCATGTTGCTTGGGGTTTTGAGCATCGGTTTGGGGATAGTGTAGTGGATGTTATCGAGTTGGGGTGGTTTTACACCGAATTGTTGACTTGTGGGTTGTTCGGTAACCGCGGATCTTGGGCGGTTGGACCGGTTTGAGATCTTGTATCGAGTCGGAGTGGTTTTAGACCAGATTGTTAATTCGTGGGTTGGTTTGGCAACCGCGGATTTTGGGCGGTTTAGCCAGTTGTGGATTTTGCATCAGGTTGGGGCCAGAATTTTTATTAGTGGATAGAGTTTTCCACTTTGAGTATAGTCGTGACTAAGTCCTGCTTTATTGAGATACATTTGACTGGGTTACTTTCCTTGAGCAGTCTGTCACGTGTCGATCGGGTTGGTTCGACCGTGACATCCTTGGGGGCCACTTTTGGATGACATTTGGTAGGCATTTGGGTTGACAGAGTTCGGGTTTGCGAAGTTGGGACAATCCGTCAGGGTTGAGCCGCGGGCGAACCAACGGAGGCAATTCCCTAGCAATGGCCCATGCCATGACCATGAAAATGGTGCCGCATGCGGGGTTTCAAAACGTACCCCTCGGTGAGCACCTTTGTACCCCCGGGGTGCCAAAGGGGTGGATGCCTCGTGGGTTATTTAGAGGAGGGGTTGGACACTTGCGAAGTGGCCCCGACTCCCCCGTTGGCCTATGAGCGGGGATTCGTGCGGCGCGGCCCACGAAGTAAAAGGAGACAATCGATGCTGGTTTTCATGAAGTGAGCCATGGAGAGGACCGAGGGTGTTGGCGGCCAAGCATGGTCGTGCAATGGAGGTGCCGAATGGCTAGCGGAGCGGAGCGAGGCTGATTCGATTGTGAGCGACATCCGTCAAGCAACCTTGGATGCTGGGCCGAGTGTGTTGGCGGCCAAGCATGGTCGTGCAATGGAGGTGCCAGGGGGTTGGCGACGCGGGGAGAATGTCGCTAGGTTGGCAAACCCTTGCGAAGGGAACACACGCGGGAACAAGTAGTGTGGGGTATTCGGGAAGCGGACCTTGGACCGAATCGGGAGCGATGTCGGAACTAGGTGGCCGGCGGAACGGGACATGCCCGACTCGATTATGGATCCTGTCGTGGGAATTGCGGGGCGCGCGGCGCCTTGGCAAGGCAATGGGTTGGCAGACGGGCGAGACGCGTGGGACGGGCCGCTCGGTTAAGCAGACGAGCGGAACGCGCAGGGGCAACTCGCTCGGGCCCATTCGAATGGACTAAATTGTGAGAACTTGTATTGTCCTGGATGTTTGCTTCGGAGGCAAAGGGACATTCGGTTAAGTAGCACTCTCGAGGAGAGTTTGTCCGGCTAGGCGGAATATACTCGGCTTGAAGGCCAGCCTCGGTGGCGGGGTTGTTTGTTCGGAACTCGCGGAGTTCGACAAAGGGTTCGACGTAAGGCGCGGCACCGGGCAGTCAGGCTCGTGGAGGAGCATGCTTGGTTAATGCTTGAGTTTGGATCCCGCTGTTGAAGTTCGAGGGCGTGTCCGTGGCAAGGGAACTCGGGAAGGCTGGCTCGGGTGTGCGACACTTGAGCGCCGCATGGGGTAATTTTAAGGCGAAAAAGCTGACCCCGTGACTAGTGGTATCAGAGCTAAGGAGAGCTCATGGGTTGAAGATTTGGCCGGAAGGTGCGACCTTGGCGGCGAAGTTGGTGTGAGTGGAGTCACTCCAACGAAGGTACTAGGCGTCGGCGAGGCACTGTGGCGGTACTACGCTTGTGGGAGATGCGGAGTCAGAGTGCAGCGGATTCTAGTACAATACTTGTAAAAATGGCTAAGTCCGGAGTCGCGTGGCAGGCGACGAGGCAATGATTGGGAGAATCATTATGTGGTCCGTGGTCGCGGTTACCACGGAGTGGAATTAGGCGGGTGCCTAAGGAATCCGAGCTCGTGAAGTGGTGTTCGCGGCTTGGGAAAGAGAGGAACACATTGTGCGACGATGTGCTTCCGGGATTGTGGTCTTGCAGCGGATGAATCTCTACAAGGGAAGGATTGGGATGCAGCACACGCGGCAGAAGGGTTTCTTCGTAGTGACTGAGTTTAAGTGTTTCAGTACAAGAAGATCGATGGGAGATCGATTACTCTTCGAGTGTGTACCCATGAATTGAAAAGAGTTATCTCGATGCGAGAAAGAGATCGCAATTGAACCTGTACTCCTAGGGTAAGGAGAAAAGTCTGTATCTGGGCAGGGCGGTGACAGCGTTGATTGTTCAGAACAGCATCCACGTGTACAATGGACGAATGACGTGGATCCCGCTGATGGGTGTAGTCAAGGTTGTGGTAGAACCGAAACTCGCGCAGCGGAAGCGGGCATTGCGAATGCCTGGATTTGGTCTGAGTGCGCTCGGCGGAGCTTGCGACTCAGGGTGGGGGAGCACATTTGAGCAGAATGTGGCCCCGATGTTTGGTAACTTGATAAGGGATCTTGTCTAAGGAACCTGGCGGAGAAAAACACACATGTCAGAGGAGTTAACTTCGTGGAGCACAAGTTGGGAACCAAGACTGATCGGGTCCGTGGCAGTAACAGCTAAGCTTTGGGCTAGGTTGTGAAGTGGGCCAAGGGTTGCTGGATGGTTTGGTGTTTCTCACTTGGGGCGAGAAGGCCGATGGGAGATCGGTTGCTCTCGATGGTGTGGCCACAGGTTGGACGAATGGGACTCCCTATTCGAGCAGATCAAACGATGAGATTGGACTTTGTTCAGAGGAACGAGGTAAGATGCTATGTTCGGGAAAAGCAGTGGCAGTGCTAAGGTCTCGAGATAGCGAGCACGCATCCGTGCGACGGATCGTGTGGACTCTGCTGGCAGATTGCAAAGGTTGTGTGAGGACCTGAGCTTTAGGAGCGGAGAGACTGGGACTCGAGTGTAGACGAGGAGACAAGTCATGACACTCGGGTGGATCGTGGTCCAGGATCGCCTAGTGACAGGTTGCTGGGAGGGGAAAGACTCAGTTGTCAACTCAAAGGGTCGAGGTATCGCAATTTGTGCGGGGGTGGACGTTGGATGGCGACAGCACCGTTATCAGCAGTTGTGAGAAAGACTAGCAGATGGGTTAAGCTTGGGTTCCGTTCAGCGGCTATTGCGAAGGTGATTGCTCGAGGTATGGAGGTCGGCAAGTTTGAGCAATGGAAACGAGGTGTCGTTAGTCTCGAACTTGGCCGAGGACTTTGGTGGAGAACCGAAGTCGGGAGTACAGAAGCCTAAGGTGCTAAGCAGCAACGAGTAGCGAAAGTGCGGAGCAGTCAGGAGGCACGACAAGAGTTCATGGTGGAGCAAGTAGAGGTGCGAAGTAGCCGAGGACAAGCTTGTCTCGACGAAAGACTCGAAAACTCGTGGAGACCATGGTGATGGCTTGACGTTGTGTGATTGCGGGGGCATTTGTGAAGCAAAAGTTGTGTGCGGAATGGCGCGAGATGGGCAGAAGTACTCGTGGATATTGGAAGGGGTTGGATGTGATCTGGCCCGACCACAGTTTGTGTCTAGGGTGTTCCAAGGTGGGGAACCCTAGGTTACTATTGTGTTATTTCGAGGTGGAGAAGCGAAGCCGAGCTGCGAGCTGATTCGCGTTGGACGCTCCAAGACGTTGGGACGTTTGGAGTTTGACCTCGGAGGGAGCGAGGGAGGGCCACTCTACTGATTTCAAAGGAACTCGTGCGCGCTTGGATAGGTGTATTCACGGAGTATACCGAGTGCACTGGTTGGTCCGGTAGCGTTCTGGGAAGAGATCGCTAGCTGGAAAGGGATTTCCCTGCGAGGGAGGCACAAGGTTGGCGACTAGCTGCAGGAGACTTGGGTTAAGTAGGGGCGAAAGGGACAGAAGGGCCGAGTAGCACCTCGAGAAGAACCGAGTTGCAGTGAGTGCCAAGTGCCATTTGGGGTGTCGTGAGCAGACGACAATGTTTGCATTCTAGTTCCGTGGAGGAGTTGTGTGGTGCGGGGGAGGCATCCGGAGCTGGGGAGCTTCAACTCGAGGGGACAGAATGGTTTGTACAGTGTATTGGGTCAGCGTGGCATGCGATGCCAAGGCCGGGAGCGGCTCTGATCTAGAATTGGTCGAGAGGACCAAGGAGTTTCAGCAACGCGTTGGGTAGCGGACATACTCAAGGGCGGGTCAGTGTGGCATGCGATGCCAAGGCCGATGGCGGCTCTGATCTGGAGTAGTGGTTGGCAGCTATCAACCAAGCTGGAAGCACGGAAGCGTCACGTTGGGTAGCGGACATGCTCAGGGTGGGTCAGTGTGGCATGCGATGCCAAGGCCGAGGGCGGCTCTGATCTGGAGTAGTGGTTGGCAGCTATCAACAAAGCTGGAGTACGGATGGACATCGACGAGGACGTCGATAACTTGGGTGGGGGAGTCTGTCACGTGTCGATCGGGTTGGTTCGACCGTGACATCCTTGGGGGCCACTTTTGGATGACATTTGGTAGGCATTTGGGTTGACAGAGTTCGGGTTTGCGAAGTTGGGACAATCCGTCAGGGTTGAGCCGCGGGCGAACCAACGGAGGCAATTCCCTAGCAATGGCCCATGCCATGACCATGAAAATGGTGCCGCATGCGGGGTTTCAAAACGTACCCCTCGGTGAGCACCTTTGTACCCCCGGGGTGCCAAAGGGGTGGATGCCTCGTGGGTTATTTAGAGGAGGGGTTGGACACTTGCGAAGTGGCCCCGACTCCCCCGTTGGCCTATAGGACATAGGCCATCCCTTGGCGAGCAGAGTCGCCAAGCCTAAGTTCGTGTCAGCGGGATTTGATGGTCGTTGAGCACACGGGCTTAGGGTAATGCCAAAGACACGAGGTCGACGGCATTACGGAGCGGGGTTGGCCCAGAGGTTTTGCCTCTCGGTTCGCTTGCACTACCTTATGCCGTTTCGGATCTCTGTAGTGGAGCGAACGAGCGGATGAGGGACAGTCTTGCGAAGGTTGGTCCGCCTCAATGGACAAGGCTTTCGAAGGCATGTATGTGCCAAGCGGGGATTCGTGAGGTGCGAGGCCTACGAAGTTTGCGAGGCGAAGGAACGGTCGGTCCGCCGTAATGGAGAAGGCTCGCAAACGCAGCGGTGCCGAGCGGGGATTCGTGCGGCGCAGCCCACGAAGTAAAAGGAGACAATCGATGCTGGTTTTCGTGAAGTGAGCCATGGAGAGGACCGAGGGTGTTGGCGGCCAAGCATTGTCGTGCAATGGAGGTGCCGAATGGCTAGCGGAGCGGAGCGAGGCTGATTTGATTGTGAGAGACATCCGTCAAGCAACCTTGGATGCTGGGCCGAGTGTGTTGGCGGCCAAGCATGGTCGTGCAATGGAGGTGCCAGGGGGTTGGCGACGCGGGGAGAATGTTGCTAGGTTGGCAAACCCTTGCGAAGGGAACACACGCGGGAACAAGTAGTGTGGGGTATTCGGGAAGTGGACCTTGGACCGAATCGGGAGCGATGTCGGAACTAGGTGGCCGGCGGAACGGGACATGCCCGACTCGATTATGGATCCTGTCGTGGGAATTGCGGGGCGCGCGGCGCCTTGGCAAGGCAATGGGCTGGCAGACGGGCGAGACGCGTGGGACGGGCCGCTCGGTTAAGCAGACGAGCGGAACGCGCAGGGGCAACTCGCTCGGGCCCATTCGAATGGACTAAATTGTGAGAACTTGTATTGTCCTGGATGTTTGCTTCGGAGGCAAAGGGACATTCGGTTAAGTAGCACTCTCGAGGAGAGTTTGTCCGGCTAGGCGGAATATACTCGGCTTGAAGGCCAGCCTCGGTGGCGGGGTTGTTTGTTCGGAACTCGCGGAGTTCGACAAAGGGTTCGACGTAAGGCGCGGCACCGGGCAGTCAGGCTCGTGGAGGAGCATGCTTGGTTAATGCTTGAGTTTGGATCCCGCTGTTGAAGTTCGAGGGCGTGTCCGTGGCAAGGGGACTCGGGAAGGCTGGCTCGGGTGTGCGACACTTGAGCGCCGCATGGGGTAATTTTAAGGCGAAAAAGCTGACCCCGTGACAAGTCGCTCCCCTTGAGTGCCACTCCGAAGTAGGCGGCAGGACCGGACTGTGAGTATCGGTCAGTTATTTGGTTACTTGTGTGGGTTGGACCAATGTGTTTACAAGTCTGATATGTGACGCCCCACTTCCCAGGGGGTCACCCATCCTAGAACTACTCTAGCTCTAGCACGCTTAACTCTCATGTTCCTCTTGGATCTTGCTACCATCCAAAATGCTATAGCCGGGTTAGAGATTTAGTCCTATTATATCATTTATATAGAGGACTAATCCAAATTCCGGGGGTGTCACATTCTTCCCCCCTTTAAGCCCTGACGTCCACGTCAGGCTCAAGCACACTCACAAGCACCAGGCGATGTGAGACTCGTCTCGCTAGCCTTAGCCGACCTTGTGAGGAGCTGCACTCCACTCACAACGGTCATTAGCCGGGGAGCCTCGCTCTACCCGCTATATAACCCTGTCTCAGCCGAGACTCATCTCACATTTCCGGCTGGTGAATGGCTCTGATACCAACTGTGACGCCCCACTTCCCAGGGGGTCACCCATCCTAGAACTACTCTAGCTCTAGCACGCTTAACTCTCATGTTCCTCTTGGATCTTGCTACCATCCAAAATGCTATAGCCGGGTTAGAGATTTAGTCCTATTATATCATTTATATAGAGGACTAATCCAAATTCCGGCGGTGTCACATGATATGGATACTTATGCAGGCGGTGTCCGAGTTTGTACGGCTCGGGTTGATTGGGTTATATCTCGGCGATTATTTTTCACTGATGCATGCATATAAAGTTGTTATCATTCATTATAGCATTAGAGGCATAGTAGTGGTAGTTTCTTTTATCAGCAGCTTTACTTTCAGCTTTAGCACTTTACCTCATTTCTTGCCTCTAGTAGACTCGGTGGGTACGTCGGAGTATTGATAATTTACCCACTGAGGACTACCGTTTCTAGTAGTTCTCACACCCGTGGTGGCTCAGTTCTTTTTTTTTTCAGATTTCTCCGCGGCGGTTGCAGTGCCGGCGGATCGAGGTGAGGGAATCGTGGACTAGATAGATCTCCTACCATATTTGTGAGCTAGCGGTGGACCCTGTATTACTCTACCTTTTGTTTATAGTTTAGTTGAGCAAACTGATGTATATTTGGGTCTGGCTTGAGCCAGCTGTATGTATTTATTTGGATTCTGAGAGGCGATATTTGTATTATTGGATATTCGGAGATTCTTTTATGTATACATTTCAGTCTGTATTGGTTTTAGTTTTATTTCAGCTCTGTAATTTTGCTCTATTATATGCTTTCTTATATCTGAGTAGGTTTTAGCGCTTCGTGTACGCGGAAAATTTTGTATGCACGGCGGATCTGTGGACGAGCCCGGGTTCTGGTTTTTACCCGGGGCGTGACAAGCACTTGTAGCATACTTTAGGATGACCCCTAGCTCTTCTCGGGCTTTGTGCAACTACCAAACAGCGAGCACGAGTCTCAGTGCGTCGAGGCCCATCTACTGGTGCCCTCGGATCAGTTCAAATGTCTTCGAATTTGTGTAAAGAGCCTAAAAACCTATAAAATATATGTTATTATGCAATTATTGGAAACCTTATGGGTCTAATGCAAATATAGCCACAAAGGCTGTCTCGAGCAGCGTGCACATGATCTCTGAACTTTTCGTTCGAGGTCCGATGGCTTTCGTTGAGCAAAATTTGGTTAACGAATCGTAAATCGGTAAAATTGTCGGTTTATCGACGTTTCGGCGCAAATTACGCATTCTGAGACTTTGGGATGACCAGTTGTGGTTGCCAGGTGTCCCGGGCTGATCCCGATGCTGTCCTGGCTGGTCCAGTGATTTTAGTTTAACGTTAGTGATTTTTGGAGCCGAAGTCGGTAATTTCGGAAGTGGGTTTCGGTAATTATGGCACCGTTTGAGTTTAGGGTTGCCAAGAGTTAGATGTTACTAGCCGAACGTCTTAATAAAACGTTCCGAGGTAGCATGTGAAATTTCATTAATTTTGGAAGCCTGCAGACACTAATCGGGCCATAGTTGATCGATCGGCGGATTTCTGAAAATTCCGGCAAATCCCGGGACTTGAGGAGAGTCCACCATGTCACGCCCCGGGGTCGAAACTGCGACCCGGGCCCGCCAACAGATCCGCCGCCCATACGGGAAGCCCCGTATAGACGAAGCGTCTAACCTGCAAAAGAAGGATACTAAAGCTATACAGATATCAGAGCTGAAAAGTAAACTACTGAAATAAATATACAACTCCTCAAATAGTACATGTCAGGTCCTCACAATACATAAGTCTCTCCAAAAACTAAAACTCTCAAAAGTAAAAAGTATATGATACATCCCACAATCACTGACAGTACTAGTACATCACCAAAAGGGTACATCTACTCTCACTGGAAGAAGACTGGTAGGGATCTAGCTCGCGACTCCCTTACCTCGATCAGCAGGATCAGCAACTGGAGCAGCAGGAATAGGAGTAGAGGTCCCTGGGGAAAAATCATCACGGCGTGTGTGAGAACTACATCCCACAGTAGTTCTCAGTGGGTACCGCCAACAAGCCCGACGGTCTGCCCACTAAGTCTACTAGAGGCATAAAGTAACAAATGCAATACTGAAAGAAAAAGAGCTGGAAAATAACTCTACAGCTACTATGCCTCTATCTAAATGCTCAAGAAGGGGAACAGATGGAAACATGATGCATCTACTATCTCTCAAATATAATCACCAAATCTATACTGATTGCCACATAGGGTCTAGTCAAACCTGCGCCCACCTACGACCGTTACATCCAAGGTGGACCAGACTTACGTAGGGCGTCCGTGACTGCCAAAACTGGCCCAGCCAGAGGGACTGCGTCGACAAGTCGCGATAGCAAAGTAACAGGCCCAACTCCGGAGTGGCACTCGAGGGGCGCGACCCCACCGAGGAAAGTATCTGCGCATCTCTGTCGAGCTCAATATGGCTCATGCAGGCTATAGTCCAATCCACGATCAACAAGATCGACAGTACCCAAATCACCTCTCTAACTCACTAACAGGAACCACTCGAACAGTCGGGACCGCTGTCAACCCAACGGCTCCCGAAAAAGAACATCAACTTCACATGTAAACTCACTAGCTAGGTATACTCCACAGCCAACAACAATGAAAGGTTCGGGAATCCCGAAAGACTAGAACCTACAACCCAAATCAAACAAGAACAGGCTCTAGGCATAGCCTTTCGTTGTTCTCGACTCAAAGAAAAAAGCAGCCCTTAGAACCCAGACCACTCGAATCCTCTCGAGTGGGGAAGTTTACAGGAAAAATGTGACATTTATTACTGAAAACCATTTTTCACTCAAACCCACGCGGGGTGAGGACTAAAAGTAGTTCCTTTTTGAAAAACCATCTTGATTTGAGGAAAACCCATTTTTAATAATTTTTAGTTCTTTTAGGAAAAACAGCTAGAAAACAAGTTTTTATACCCAAACCCCGAAAGGCTAATGCCTTCGTCCAATCAGACAAGAACAGACTCCGGCAACCCTTCGATGTTTGGAAGAAAACATTGGTTGACTAAAATCATGTGTGTGTCCAAAAAGGTTCTGGGTTCAAGGTCCTGCTAAGATTGGTATACTACTGCCACTAACACTGTGGCGACACATAAACAGAGAAACAAGACATCCGGGACCACCGTTCACCCAAACGGTTCCCGCCACAGATAAAAGACCAGCTACATCTACCAGACTCCACTCTGCTCCCAAGCACGAGTGTAACATGCATCCCACACTAACAATAAATCCCGACCACTCGGCCCACTACTCAGGCGAGGAGAAACCCTAAGTCCAGGAATAGAGTATAACGTGTGGATGTCTAAAGCATAAATAAACCTAGCCCAAATTGGAGTTTTCTACTAGTCAGGTTAAACATGTAGCATATGACGGGGTGCTAGGTCAAGTTCCAAAGATAGCATTTGATTTACAGATTTAGGAAGCAATAAATCAATATGATCATCATAGCAACACAAAGAACATCAATTCTCTCCTTCTAGCATACTTCCTAATACATCTCACAATCATGCATGTTCACTACAATATAGAATTAATGATCAATCCACCGGTTTTGAAGACGAAGCAACCCACCTGAAGCGCGCGTCAATCCAAGATCCAAAAAGGCTGAAACTGAACGGGGACAATCCTAGGATCCACAATTCCAATGGGTCCCAAAACACCCAAAGACACCTCCTGGGTACAAAGACATAGTCCAAACATTGCAATCAACACAAAATTCCAAGTTTACAAACTGCTGAAAAATCAGTCCTGAAAATGCTTAAATAACACCTGCGAGATAATCTCCAAAAATTCCAATAAAAATACGACGGCAATCCTCGCGAAGAGTAGATGTCGATCGAGTCCTCACATGTTGAATTCCGATACCCGAGTGCAGAGATAAAAATCCAACAAGCCTCCGCTGTCCAGAAAAACCACCAGCAGAAAAGGGGTTCAAAGATGTTCTAGAAACCCCAATAAAAACCCAAAACTGAGAGGAGCGGAAAACACAAAAAACGGAGATCTACCTATTTTGGAACTGACGCCGCAAAAATCGTCCAAAAATTCATTAGGAGCAGCTCTATGGACCTCGTGGACCGAAACGCGACGGAAATGGGCCACCGAAGAAGAAACGTCGCACTGCGCCAAGATGCCGAAGTCGTCGATGCCGCACCTTCCAAAAATTCCGAAACTCCTTTGGAAGATGCAGCACAAGAAGAAAACCAACTTCACTTAAGGGCTCAGTCGCAAAAGGGCTCGGGAAAAAGGTCCAAAGGCTCAAGAAAGGGGGCTATTTATAGCCCAAGCCCACCAAGGAAGGGGTTCGGATTCGGGCGCCGGATTCAGGCGCCCGAATCCGGCCCAAGCCCAACACTGTGCGCGCCCGAAACCTTCTCGGCGCGCCACGTCACCCGCTCCGCGCCCCGCGCGCCCGCCAATCACGGCGCGCCACGTGGCGACGCGGTCCACGGCCGGAACCGTGGGCCGTGGTTCACGGCGGCCCAGCCGGGTCGCTGCGCCCGCCAATGGGCGGGCGACACGTGGCTGGCGGGGTCCACGGTGCGCCGCGCCCGGCATGCTGTCGCGCGTGCGTTGACCGCCCAATAAGCACACGACACGTGGCACGCCCGCCATTGGCTGGTCCCGGTGCACGCCAAAACCCGTGGACCGCCCCCGCCCGCGGCCGCGCACGCGCCTGGCCTGCCGGAACAGTAAAATCTTGCCTCGAAATCCGTGTTTTGGCATCCGGGCTCCGAAATATACAAGTAAGTAGTCCATTTTCATCGTTTTCGCGTGCTGAGTCCAAATCCGATGTCCGTTTTGCCAAATTCCACTTCTAAAATTTGTCGAAGGCATCCGGGCAGGTAATCTTAATCCAAATTTAGCGCTTGGTCCAATTCTGAGGTCTGATTTGCGCGCAACCATCTCCAACACACATCATAGGCCTCCAGAAGCCACAATTCACACTGTAAGACCTTCGCGGAGATCCGGATCATCACACACCATATAGACGTTCTGCACACTGTGATTTGGTCAGATGGGTATGAGTGAGTTTATTACTGATCAGAGTTTATGATTCAGGCCCCAGTAGTCAGGAGCCAGCACGTGAGTTGTCCAGCAGACATTAGGACCACCTACACTAAGGTGGGTACTCCGATCCGGGCATTAGTATAGTATCACCTGATTGGGTACCGTACTCGGTCGAACCCCTGTGATTCATGCTAGCCCTCCTTGTGCTTTACCTTTCTTAATTATTTACATCTAGCTGTTACACTTGGACTCTTGTGATGCCTGATTGGTCATTAGTTGGTTATGCTTATAGTTCAGTTATTTCAGTATACTTAGCTTATACTTGGACAGATGCCATGCGTGATTGGACATTACTTAGATTTACTCCTGCTTAGTTATATCAGCATTTCTTTATATTCCTGTACTGTATGATATTATAGGGATCAATTACAGTATACAGTATGATTGATTATACAGTTATCAGCATCCTGGTTGGGATTCCGGTTTGTTGCCGATTACCCGATCTTTAGACCATGAGCTTGAGCATCAGCATTATGATCGCCGCAGCCTGTACTTCACGTACGTTGTGGGATTGATCCCCCACCTTGGCGTTCTTTACCGGTAGAGTGGTCGAGAGTGAGACCCGTGAGCCCCAGATCATACCGAGTGGTGTAGGGTTATGTCAACCAGATCGGTGCCAGACAGTGGCATTAGCCTGAGGTCCCCGTGACCAAAATTGGCATTAGCCTGAGGTCCTCGTGACCAAAAGTGGCAGTGATTAGGGACTTGGTTTCTATTATTGATGCATAGTTCTTACTATCTCTACTCAGCATGCTCTTCATATTTATTTTTGTACCCTTATATGCTCAAGCATTGGATTGTTATACCTGTCAGTTATCTGCTTTCATATCTGCCTTTACACACTGCCTTTTACTATCCTCTGATTTTTATATACCGGCAGGTATGACTTGTTGTTCCCTAGTTCATTGTACTCACTAGGATACATTCAGTTGTATCTCATACCAATTGGTGACCCATTTTTCGGGTCCGTCGGGTGGTGGTATGTCGAGATGATGTGGTGAGGCGATTACGATAGAGTTGTCCCCGTGATACTAGCTAGATAGCTAGTCTGCATCCATTTACTGTTTCATTGAGATTATGAGCATGACTTAGATACTTGTGGTTATGTTCGTTGTGGATTATTTATCTTGATGTAATGTTGGATTATTTATCAGTTATGCTAGATTGTTGAGTAGATCATTATCCATGTTGTTTACTTGTTAGTAATTTGATTGTATATTATGTACTTGCCTAGCCGTGCGTGTATAGGGGAGACTTTATCCGAGTGGACATAGAATTCCTTATGCACGTGGTGATCTGGTTGCGTCCTGGGAAATTGATTTCAACTCTGATTTTTAAAAAAAAAAAATAAATAAAAAATTAAACCCTTTTTAAAATCCCGGGGCATGACAAAGAGTTTTTCTTTATATATAGTTATAGTTAAAATCCCGTGCAGGTGCTCTCACTACTGGGCCTCCTCCCTGTGATTCCGTGCGCCCACTCTCTGCAGCACCCCTGTCGCGCACCGCCCGTGGAGCCATCATCCCACGCGCATGCGGGCCGCGCCGCTCGAGCCACGCGGGGCTCCTCCTCGGTAGTGTGGCCTCGGGCGCCCTGTGCTAGAACCGGGCGCCCGCGTCATCCTGCAGCCGCGCCCTGCCTAGTGGGCTGCACGCGCTGTGCTTGGCCCAAGCCGCGCGGGTCGAGAGTGAAGCAGCACCGCCAACCCTGGCCCTACCCCATACTGTGCATTCCGGGCGTCCTCTTTCCACTGTGCGCGCCCAGATCTTGGGGTGCCCTAGTTTTTTTCCCTCCCTAGCAGAGCTCTCCCTCTCTCTCTGTTGGCTGCTATCAGGGCTGATCCGAGCCAGCCCGGGCCCCGTTGCGGACATCGCAGCGACGCCGCCGAGTTTCAAAATCGCCTTGGGTAACGTGTCGGATTGCGTTGTCCTCGACAACATTGGATTTTGACGTTTGGCTCGACCCGAAGCGCTTCTCGGCCATCGCCTTCGCTACGGACAGCGAGCGCGGCATTCAGCGCGTCGAGATCTATTAATCCACACTGTCTGTTCACCTCCGAAGCTCACAGTTTTCGGTAAAAAACCATATTTACCCGTTTTTTCAATTATAATGCAATTAATGGAACACTTAGGGACTGGAATGTAAATTGGCTGCAAGGGTTGCCTCGGGCAGCGTGAACGGACTTTCTGGACTATTCGTCCAAGATCTGTGGCCTCCGTGGAGTGTAATTTGGTTTCCGGAGCAGAAATCGGCAATTCTGGGAACCCATTTCGGCATAGTCGCACTTAAATACAATTAATGACTCTAGATTTAGTGTTTGCTGTTGTAATAGCACTGGTTTCTAATTTTTGATTTTGGCATAAAGCTAGTTTTTATGTCAATTCTTGGCTTTGGTTTCGTGTGGATTTTTTTGTGTTGTTAGTACCGTATCGTGGTAAAGCTCGTTAAATGGAGAACGACGGTGCGATCGGATTGAAAATCCAACTTACGGATCTTTCGGAATGATATTTTTATGTTAGCGAGTCCAAAAAGGTAAGTTTCGGGATTTTCGATACCCGTTAAGGTTCTCGGAGCATCGGGATCCATGCTAGCGGTTATGGGACGTTTTAGAGGTTTGGCACGCTTATCGAGGAAATCTGGTAAAATTTTCTTATAAATATTATGGGATTTTTGGACTTTCATACGTACACAAAATTTAAAGAGAAAAACCCTAATTTTCTAATATTCCCAAGATTTCCTTAAAGATCGAGTTTTTTCTTCTTCCTCCTTGTGCGTGCCGGAGACTGAGATCGGAAACGTCGCCATCGCCGGAGATCGGATCAGGAAACACCACCGTCGCCGGAGATCGAGGTCGCTTCGTCTTTCCCGTCGGAGTGAGGTTAGTTTCGTTCGTTGGTTTCATTAGTTGGTTTTCGTTCGGTGGTTTTCATTCGTTGGTTTTCGTTCGGTGGTTTCATTCGTTTTGTTGGGTTTACCGTCGGAGCGGAGAGGAGATGGGCGGAGTCGTTTGACAGTCGTCAACGGAGGGTTCGTCGCCGTTTGATGCCCTAACCGAGCCGCCACCGCCGCTCGGTGCCCTAGTATTAAAGAATTTGTTTTGGCGTATTTCGTGAAAATGGTTAAGTCTTGAAGATTGAAGATGAAGAAGTTTGGATGATATACCTCAATATCTAAGAAAGAAGAATTCAAAAGGATCAGGTACGTTTAACTAAATAGTTTTGATGATCTGAATACTTCTTATAGTGTAGAAACACTTGGATGAATTTTTAATTGCATAAAAATCAAAAACTGGACATATTACATGTTCAGGATCCGGATCAGGCACTACAGTCCGGACCCCGAACATAGGGTAGTTCATGCGCAATTCCAGTCCGGATCGGGGTCACTTCAGTCCGGACCCCGAACGTGGATTCTGAAGGAATTGCATGAACAGTCCAGACCGTGGTATTTCAGTCCGGACCCCGAAGGTATGTTTTTCTGGAAATTGTTTGTTTAGCCACGACAGTCCGGACCGCCAAAATTCCAGTCCGGACCGTCGTCCTGAAAAATTCCAGATAAGGTTAGCTTTTTATTCTTATCTTCTTCCAACAGTTTCTAACCTATAATTAGACCCTACGATTCATTTTTAGGGTAATCCAAAATACGGTCAAAAAGAGAAAAATCCACATATAGAGAAGAAAGGAAATAACTAGATTAAATCTATGTTTCTTCATCTATAATGATTAATTTGATTCTAGGTTTTTCAAACTCAGATTTTGAGAAGAATCAAATTAATGAATACTTAGATAGTATTTCCGATCTATTTTTAATCTAAGTATTCGGCGGATCATCACCACCCAAAAGCAACGATTTTCTCAAAATCGGCGCGTGGACTCGCGTGGCCTTGTGGATTCAAGGTGCAACCGCTCTCGTGGATTCGGAGCGAGGTACGTTCGTGGATTCGAGACATGCTACTGGGTGAAGACCGTGGATTCGGTCAGACGTCGTGGATTTGACGTTGGACGCTGTGGATTCGGCGTTGGACGCAAATCGTGGATTCGAGGAGAGTTGCGGAGCGAGCGGAGAAGATCTACTAGGAGCGTATGGAAAAGGTTGAGTCGTGAGTGAGTACGTTACATCACCTTGTACGTGTTACAATTCTAGTGGATTTCGCCGTGTTATCGGTCCCGTGGTTTTTTACTCCTGGTTTTGGAGTTTTCCACGTAAAAATCTTGCGTGTTATTTTTCATTTCTGCATTGGGTTTTATTGCGCAAAGATTTTTGAGTGTTTACTATTTACACCTATTCACCCCCCTCTAGGTATTTTTTCTCCTATTTAGATCCATATAGTATAAACCCGACAAGTGGTATCAGAGCGGGAATAGGGTTGTAAACAATGGCTGACGGTGGAAACATCAACAGACCCCCGTTCTTCGATGAAACAAATTATGCCTACTGGAAAGTACGGATGAAAGCCTTTTTAATTTCCATCGACGAACGGGTGTGGCAATCTATTGAGTTAGGATGGTTTAATCCAACTGAAATTATTGTTGATGTTCACACCATCAAACCTAGGTCGAAATGGACCAAGGAAGAGATAGACTTATCTTCTTACAATGGCAAAGGAATTAACGCTTTATTTAATGCCTTGTCACAAACGGAATTCTCTCGCGTCTCGGCATGTGAGACTGCGAAAGAAATCTGGGATGTTCTTCAAGTTACACATGAGGGAACTAACCTTGTGAAGATTCAAAAGCTGCAAATGCTTACGAGCATATTTGACTCTATTTTCATGGCAGAAAATGAATCTTTCACAGATTACTATACGCGATTGCAAGACATCGTGAATACATGTGCTAACTTGGGAGAGAAAATTCTAGAATTTAAAATTGTAAGAAAGGTTTTAAGGACTCTTCCTGAAAGATTTCGTTCCAAGGTTACGGCCATTGAAACAATTAAACACCCGGACGAAATCCGTGTAGAAGAATTAGTTGGTTCATTACAAACATATGAAATGACATTTCCTACTAACTATTCTTCTGGAAAAGCATCTACTTCTAAGTCTTCAGGTTATGCGTTGAAAACAACAAAAGAAGAAAACGCGGATTCATCCTCCTCAGACGATGACGAGAACCTATCTATGGAGGACTTTGAGAAGCAACTTGCTCTCTTGAAAAGAAAATTTCGCCGAAACTTTCGAAGGGGTAATTCAAGTAAAACTCCCTCCTTCGTAAAGTCGAAGAAAGGCAAAGGTTTTTCAAGCCAAAAGTCAAGAAAGCAAGAAAGTTTTTCAAAGGATAAGAAAAGCTCAGAGGGACAACTCCAATGCTTTAAGTGCCGAGGATACGGCCATATCTCAACGGAGTGTCCAACTAAGAATCCGTCAAAGAAGAAAGCGATGCAAGCCGTCACTTGGGATGACACCTCAACGTCAAATGAGTCATCTTCAAGTGATGAAGAGAATAACGCAACGGCGTTCCATGCGTCCACATCTTCACCCTTCATGTGCTTAATGGCAAGTACATCCGATTCATTGTCCAACTCCTCCCAGGTTGGAAAAACTGCAACGGACGACCAATCGAGTAACTCTGAAGGTGAAGATTTTGCTCTAGCCTACCATAAACTTTTGAGGGATTCAAAGAAACTGGCTAAGCAAAACAAGGGGTTGAGAGGGAGATTGCAGGATCTCGAAGAAGAAGTAAAAAGGGCAACTTCTCTCTCGACCGGTCTTGAAGTGGAAAGGGATAACCTGATAAAAGCAAATGCTTCACTTCAAGAGAAAAATGAGCATTTCGAGAAGGAACATGTAAAAATGGTTGATAAAGCTGGTTACCTCTTGAAGCTCTACACCGAGGCCCGACAGGAAAAAATGAAAATGACAAAGACCATTTTCCAACTCAAGGATGATTTAAAGCGATTTTCTTCTGGAAGGAGTAAGTTGGATAAGATGCTTGGTCTTGGTCAAACAAACCGATTCGGCCTCGGATACACTCAAAATGGAGACAGTCCTAGTTCGAGTGGAACAGTTTTTGTGCCCCAGTCGGTATCTCCTCCTCCGACGACGGAATTTACAGCATACAACGACAACAACCCTACCTCACCCTCTTCGGGATCGTCAAGTACAAAGGTATATTTTCGTTGTGGTCATGCAGGGCACATAAGAAGAAATTGCAAGATTGGAGCGAAACGATCAACTCAAGCGCCTCTTGCAACAACTACCAAAAATGTGATTCCCCAGAAATAAAAGGAAAATTTTTCAAAGGAAAAGAGCCTTGGTAGTTCACCTCGCAAGACAATGTCAAGCAATGAATCAAACAAGACGCTTTCACCAAGGAGAATAACTTCATGAACATTGCCGACGCAGTCCAAAAAGGTTTGGGTGCGCAAAGGTGAAATCTTCCCTTGTCTTGTTGTTCATACTTCTTTACATGCTTATGACAACTCGTCTTGGAATCTGGATAGTGGATGTTCCCGTCACATGACCGGTGACAAAAACTGCTTTCAAAATTTAGAGAAAATCTCCGGAGGACATGTTGTTTTCGGAGACGGTCGTTCTTCCAAAATTGTTGGAAAGGGAACAATCGCTATTCCAGAAGGCCCGGTTTTGAACAATGTCTTATTTGTTGAAGGCCTAAAGACTAACCTCATTAGTATAAGTCAACTTTGTGACAATGGTTTCTCAGTTAATTTTTCTTCAGCAGAATGTATTGTAACTGATAAGGACCATGTATTCTTTTTGAAAGGGGTTAGATCTCAAAATAATTGCTATGTTGTTTCAAACAAAATTTCTGAAAAATGTAACCTAGTTTCTTTGGATAATGAAACTCTTTGGCATGAAAGACTAGGTCACATTAATTTTAAAGAACTAGCAAGGATTTCAAATAAAGACGTGGTTAAGGGGGTTCCTAAACTTTTATTTAAAGAAAACATTGTGTGTGGTGGTTGTCAAAAGGGAAAACAATCAAGGGCTGCACACAAGAACTTGAACCACGTTGGTACCAATCGGCCCTTGGAATTACTGCACATGGACTTAATGGGGCCGACTCGTCAACCATCTTTGGGAGGTAAATGGTATATTTTTCTTTTGGTTGATGATTTCTCTAGATATTCATGGGTAACTTTTTTAAAAGAGAAAACGGATACTTTCGACTCTTTTCATGAGGTTTGTCATCGTATTATGAATGAAAGAAATGAAAAGATCGTTCGTGTTCGAAGTGATAGAAGTGGAGAATTCATTAATTTTAAATTCATTGATTTTTGCACTTCCAATGGCATAAAACATGAATTCTCAGCACCCTATACACCTCAGCAGAATGGTGTAGTTGAGCGCAAAAACAGGGTTGTTCAAGAGATGGCGCGTGTGATGCTTCATAGCCGGAAACTTTCGTTACATTTTTGGGCTGAAGCTGTGAACACCGCCGTCTGTATAATTAATCGAGTGTATTTGCGCCCGGGAACTTTAAATACACCATATGAGCTGTGGTTTAGTAGAAAACCGAATATCAAATATTTTCGTATCTTTGGGAGTCGATGTTATATTTTGCGTGATCGCGAAAATCTTGGTAAGTTCGACTCTCGAAGTGACGAAGGGATTTTCTTGGGTTATTCTACGAACAGTAGAGCATATCGGGTATTTAACTTGGAATCTAAAACGATGGTAGAATCTATAAATGTTAAAGTAGATGAAGCTTTCCATTTTGCATCTGATAAATCTACCCTTGATATGTCTCTAGATGATGATACTCCTGTAAATGCATCTTCTCATAATAACTCTTTTGATAAAGTTGATGCATCTAATGGTTCTTCTAGTTTATCTGAAATGCAGGAATCATCACATGTACCTCCGAGTACTCCGTTACCGCAAACGTTACGCATCTCCAAGGATCATCCGGAATCTAACATTATTGGAGACCCACAAGAAGGAGTCAGGACTCGGAGACAGTTGGTTTGTGGAGTCGCATGTTACGTCTCCATGATAGAACCAAAGAACATTGATGAAGCTCTTCGGGATGACTACTGGATTGAAGCAATGCAGGAAGAGCTCCATCAGTTCGAACGAAACAAAGTCTGGGAATTAACGAAGCCACCGAAGCAACACAACGTGATTGGTACTAAATTGATTTTCAAGAATAAGAAAAACGATGATGGTACCATCATCAGGAACAAAGCACGCCTAGTTGCTCAGGGCTACTCACAAATTGAAGGAACAGACTTTGATGAAACGTTCGCCCCGGTAGCTAGACTCGAGTCAATTCGTATTTTATTCGCTATTGCTTGTCATTTTAAAATCAAACTCTTTCAAATGGACGTTAAGAGCGCGTTTTTAAATGGGTTTTTAAACGAGGAGGTTTATGTGGCTCAACCGAAAGGTTTTGTAGACTGTAAACAACCTAACCATGTTTTTCGTTTGAAAAAGGCTCTTTACGGTCTAAAACAAGCACCGCGAGCGTGGTACGAAAGGTTGACAAATCACCTATTAGAAAAGGGCTATACTCGAGGGGGAGCTGACCGGACTCTCTTTGTGAAGCATTATCAGGATAATTTCATTGTGGCACAAATCTATGTTGATGATATTGTATTTGGTGCAACTAGAGACAATGATGCTTCTAAATTCGCTGAAATCATGGAAAGCGAATTTGAGATGTCAATGATGGGCGAACTGACATACTTTCTTGGGTTGCAAGTGAAACAAAATGATGATGGCATCCATTTGTGTCAATCCAAGTATGCAAGGGAGTTGGTGAAGAAATTCGATTTAGAAAACTCTAAAGATTTTCCGACTCCTATGGGAACTAGCAATAAGGGATTAGGAAGTGAATCTCTTAGTGAGAGAGTAGACGAGAAGCTTTATCGCAGCATGATAGGAAGTCTACTCTATCTCACGGCTAGTCGCCCGAATATATCCTTTAGTGTTGGGATTTGCGCGAGATATCAATCAGCACCAAAGGAGGTTCACCTGAAAGCGGTGAAAAGGATCATCCGGTACATCAAAGGAACTTTGAATTTCGGAATTTGGTATCCTATGGGAACAACGCTTGACATTATAGGATATTCAGATGCCGATTGGGCAGGATCTGTGGATGATCGGAAGAGTACGAGTGGTGCATGTTTTTATCTTGGCCATTGCCTTGTTGCATGGCATAGTAAAAAGCAAAACTGCATTGCACTCTCGACTGCCGAAGCGGAATATATTTCAGCGGGTAGTTGTTCAACCCAACTCATTTGGATGAAAAGTGTGTTGAGCGACTTCCGGATTTCAGCAACTTCGGTAACGATTCTTTGTGACAACACAAGTGCTATAAATATTTCTAAAAATCCTGTGTTGCACTCGAGAACATAACACATTGAACTTAGATATCATTTTCTAAGAGAGCTAGTTGAATCAAATATTCTTCAACTTTCCTACATTTCAACTGAAGATCAATTAGCTGACATCTTAACAAAACCTTTGGATCAAAAACGATTTATTCATTTGCGTAAGGCAATTGGAATGCTTTCCTTGAAATAATTCCTTTTTGAAATCATTGCTTAGGTTAGGTTTTGTTTTGTGTTTTTGTTCCTTATCTATGGTTAGACATAGAACATTAATTGAGCATTAGTATTATTGACTTTAATTGTGTGATGATCCGGAACTCTACAGGGCTTTTACTGTGTGACCGGCAGCTTCTGGAGGCCTACGGGGCATGTCGGCGGTGTTCGTGCGCCAATTTGGACACAAGTGATTGACTCCGAGCTTAAAGTGGATCGCGTGGGTAATCAGGGAACCCCGTCGGATGTTTATAGGTGTTTTCGCGCAAATCGGATATCAGATTTGGACTCGGCACGAAATTCGGATTGAAAATGCCTTTTCGGGAGCCTCCGGCGATTTATTGGATGGGAATTTGGCGAAGCGGACGTCAAATTCGGGTTCAGCGCGCGAAAACGGTCAAGATGGACTATCTGCTGGTTTTTTCTGAGCTTCGGGTACTGTTCACCGCCGGAACAGTAACTCCGGCGATCGCCGGCGGCGGCGGCGGCGGCGGGCAGCGTCGGCGGGCGGCGGCGCGGCCTCGGGCAGGCGGAACGGCGGCGGCACAGGGCGCGGGCAGCGCGCGCGGCGCGCGGGCAGGCGCGGTCCACGCGGCCGTCGTGCACCAAGGCGGGGGCACGTGGCACCACCCCATAGGCCGGCTCACAGCTCATGGTCTACGGAGCATGATGGTTGGGTTTTGGTTCACGGTGCACCGGAGTGGACACGTGGCAGGTTACCTTTGGTTCGGCTTACGGAGGCTCGTGCACCGGGTGCAGCGGTCAGTGGCAGGGACGCGTGGCGCTTCCCTATTGGCTGGTCAACTGTGCGGGCAGGAGGGGCAGCTGGCGCGGGCAGGCGCGCAGGCGCGACCGGTACTGTTGTCGGGGACGCGTGTCGACTCCCGGGGTTGGCCGCGTGGCGCAGCAGGAGTGGAGGATTTGGGCTGTCGCCTGTTCGGGCGACACGTGGCGGGCGCTGAGGCGGGTCGGACGGACCGTGGATCCCGTCCGACGGCGCGCCTTGGGCCGGGCCGCACTGTGCGCGCCCGAAAGTCTTGGGCCGGGCCGCACTGTGCGCGCCCGGAAACTTCCGGGCGCCCGAGAATGGGGACCCGGATGGCATTTTGCTAATTGTTTGGGAGGCCTATTTAAACAGCCCGAGCTCCTTTCTTCTCACTTTTTCCACCATTTCCGAGCCTCCTTTCACCAAGGTGTCTTCAGCAAAGTTGTTCCCCTTCGAGTTCTACATCTTCTGGAGGATTTCCAAGATTTGTGGTGGCACGCACTCCGAGGTTTGGATTTTACGGCGCGGCGCGACGCTCGTTCCCTTGTGATTCCCTTCGTCGCATTTCAGTGCACGGACTCTCCCGAGCTACCCCGGCACTCTTTTTCAGCGATTCTTGCGCCATCGTCTTCACGACAGGTAGGGCTACGTTTTCCGTGTTTGCTGGTTTTTCCCATCCCGAGGTTTTCATGGGTTTTTCGGATCATCTTGTGACCTCCTTTGCTGTGATGGAGTTTTGGACAGCGGTTCGGTATTTCGGCGATATCTCCGCAACCAGACATCGGATTGAGGTGATTCAAAAGGCAATTTGCATCTACGCACCGCCAGGAGTCTCTCTGAATTTTCTTGGATTTTCTGGAATTTTCCCCGAAGGTGAGAAACCCCTTTTTACAGAACTTTGTAGCACAGTTTTGGGTGGAAGTATTGTTCGGGGTAGTTCTCTTGTCGATTTTGGATCTCAGCGTTGAAAACTCGTGTGGGAACGTGCAGGTACTCGTTTCGACCGGTTCGTCGCGAGGATCGTGACGGTATTTTTCCTGGAATTTCTCGAGCACATCTCGCAGGTGAAAAAGGCAAAACTGTGGACTGATTGTATTTGGGACAGATTTTGGTGTGAGCATGGTGGATTAATTGTGCTTGTTCTTTTGGGGTATTTTGTGCAGCACCGTGGTGATCGTTGAGACCGGGCGCGGACTTCGCTGTTGGGATCAGGGTTTAGCGCTCGAGGTGGGTGGTTGCTTTACTCCTCTTTTCTGATATACCCACTAGGAATATTAGAGTGATCCCCTTTATTGGACATGTTGAATGGTCACCTAATGGACATGCATGCTTAACTAGATAATTGTGAGCCTATCATATGGAAAACATTATATTGGAAACTTGACATGTTGGAACTTATACATGCTTCATGGACATCGTTTTAGCATTTAACCTTGCATAAGGGGGGGGATGTACTTTCATATTGTGTTATTGTGAGGCGTCTTGTGGGAGGGTACCACTTGAGGATTTTTTTTGGACAGGCATAGGTGGATGATTCATGTGAGGGTGATTAGCAGGTTATGGACATGTGCGGTTGGATTATGATTTAGCATGATGATTACACCCAGGCGGAGTTATTACTTGATACACATGATGAACCACTATTTGTCACCCCCCCTTCTTTCTTCCATGAGGAGATAGGCTTGATTTCAGGGATATCTAGTTAGACCATTTCTGACCGCTACACTATATGTTGGGACTGCCTTGGGAGGAACCCTATTGTCTCTTCTTCCCCCTATTCCTTAGGCAGGCGGCTATTTGTTGCTCGGGTTTGAGCAGGGATCGGCATAGTGTAGCCGGGGCTCGAATTTTAGCTTTTGGGGTATTGCGGCTATTGCGGATAGTAGGTGGTTGACCGGATGTCGGACCTGGGTCAGGATTGTCAGTATGGGTGTGGTTGTTAACCCTCCATCTTTTGATTACCCGCTAGGCACTTGAGTAGCTTCTTTGATTAAAAGGATAATGCACTTTATGTGTGGCAATGGCAGGCTTATTGTGATTAAACAGATATTGTTAGAACTTGCTTGATTGGGGATTATGATTGTAGGACAGTAACATCATGTTAAAAGGTAAGGCTAATCAATAATTGTGGGCTTTGGGTTTGTGGCATAAGCAGGCACAGGCTATCTCATATCTACTATTCTCATACTGTTCTATACATGCTCTAACATTATAAAGGTTCTCGACATCTGTTTATTTTTTATATCATCTTGGGACATTTGCATGCTTGTATGGTCACCTAGTTAGGCCACCTTTTTCTGCTACACTATCATGCTGGAATTGACTTAGGAGAAACCATGCTTTTCTCTTCTTTTATTTATATTCGGGGGATAGTGCGCTCGGGTTCGAGCAGGGACTGGGGTAGTGTAGTCAGACAGTTGTGGGCTTTGGGACAGGCAGGCTGTGAGGGCCGGGCATTGCGGCAACCGCGGATCTTTGGCGGTTGACCGGACAGTGGTTATTGCATCAGATTGGGATAGAGGATTTGGATTTCTTCTAGTGGATGGGTTTTCCACCGTGATCAGAGTCATGATCCAGTCCTGCTGATTTGGTACTTGTTACCCAGGCATTATACTCGTGTGGGTCGCTCCCCTCGAGTGCCACTCCGGAGTGTGCGTTTTTACAGGCTTCGAGTCTTCGAGACTCCCTTTTCCTATCGGTGTTATGCGTAGGCGGGCATACCCGATTTGGCAGGCAGAGCAGGCAGTACCAGTGCTTACTGGTGTATCGATTGGGTCTGGTCAGGCAGGCGTTGACATTCTGATGCATACATTCAGCTATTCTTTTAGCTCAGTTTTTAGAGGCATTCTAGTGGTAGCTTTTCATCAGGAGTCATACTCATTGCATACCACCTTTATTCCTTTTGCCTCTGGTAGACCTAGTGGGCGTGTCAGAGTTGAGGTTTTACCCACTAGGGGAGGCTACTGGTTTACTAGTAGTCTCACCCCCATTCTTCTTTCCTCTTTTGCTTCTCCCTTGTTTTGCAGTGTTTTATGCGGGTGCCACTGGGCTTACAGTGGCGGGTCGAGGAGAGAGGACGGCCGAGTAGATAGGTCTCGAGGCAGGATGAGCATGTTAGCTGGATTGTTGGTGTACCCATGTTTCCTCAGACGGTAGTACCTTTACTTTGGGACTGGCTTTTGCCAGCAGGTTGTATTTATTTTGGTGAGCTGGGAGAGACAGATGTATCATTTATACAGATGTATTGTATTTTATTTCCAGCTTCAGTCTGAGATGTATTTCTTTTAGTTCAGCTCTGTTTTTATTGCTCTTTTATTATATCTCTTTTATCTGAGCAGGTTACTGGCGCTTCGTGTACACGGAAAGTACCGTGTGCACGGCGGATCTGTGGACGGGCCCGGGTTCTGGTTTACACCCGGGGCGTGACAGATTAAGTTAGTATCAGAGCTTAGGGATAGGTCGGTTGGGACTTAGGAAACCCTAGGCTTTTAGCAGACCCTAGGATGATAGGACGCGAGAGACGCGACACCTTGCGAAAGTCGGCGATTTATTTGTTTTACTCTTCCTGTGAGTGAAGAGGGATCGACATACTCTATTTCTGTGGGACAGTATGTTGGCTGCAGACAACATAAGGTTACAGAAATAGAAGGATGTCTTTGACTTTCGCTAGATTGGGTCGAGTGTTTGGGGTGTGCTGATTTGCGGTTTGTCGTGGCGAGCGGTGTCTCCCCGACGTTGGGCCTTGACCCGGGCGCACCTTGGTGCGGCAGTTGGGTCTGAGCTAGTTGTTTCAGGCCGGATACCGGATTAGAGTCAGAGGACTCGGGACCCTGATGACAGGATTGTCAGAGGCTTATCAGCGGCAGAGTGAGCGGGCATCTGGTTTTGAGTGACACAGTTGTCGGAGCAGCGGGCAGCTCGACAGTGCTTCTTTCTGAGACCACCCGGTTGCAGTATCCTCAGGGGCGGGGATTTTTGTAGTACTGAGGGAGTGAGTAGCCCTCCGTGCCAATGGTTAGTGCCGAGGCGCCGAGGCAGGGTGGATTGTTGACAGCGGATGAGCTATGGGACACCATTGATCAGTTAAGCCAGTTTTGGCAGATAAACCACCCCTATTCATAGGATTAAGTTTGGAGCCTCTTGGGGTAGAATCGTGGTTGGTGGTGATGGAAAGACTGCTTGAGAGCCTCTTGGTGTCAAAAGGATTTACGCAGTTACTGAACTACGCGCTCTACGATTTAGGGGACAAGGCGCATAGGATATGCTTGACTGTGAGTGGATTGCGCCAGGATGCCCTTCCGTGTATTCGGACCCTCTTTTGCAGGTTTTAGATTTTGGGGTGCTTTGATAGTGGAGGCATTGGGTATGGCGCGTAGCATTGCAGTTCCGTTGGATAGGGGTCTGCCGCCAGAGGCGAGTTCTGGATAGAGGCGCTTGGCGCTAGGTATTGGTGGACAGGTCGGCCGGCAAGGACATTTTCGTTTCCCTTCCAGGATGGTGGATATCCTTTTGGATGGATTATGTAAAGCTTACCCCAGGGGGATGTTACCCTTGGTGATCGATAACATGCATGTTTGGGGTACAACATATGTGATTGAGGGGTGAGCTTAGTAAGGGTAATTGTATAAGGAATTGCATGAATTGATGGTGCTTTGTCGTATGACGATGATATCCAGGTGGATTTCTGAGACGTCAGAGGTTGGGTGGACCCCGATGACAGCATCAGCCCATTTTATCAGAGGGGTGCAGCGGTAGCGTGGATTGGCTGTCTGCGAGAGACCACATTCGTCGCCTCAGTGTGAGCAGGGACAGGGGTCGAGCTCCCTTTGTGATTGGTCTAGATATGTTTGGCAGGCTGAGCGACGACCACTTGCATCGAGAGGATGAATTTGTGCCGCCCGGTTGGAGGGCGCCACGGGTAGTGGATCGAGTGTCGCCGGTGTGATTTCATCACAGCAGTCAGAGTTAGAGCATGTTGCAGTCCGGCATGGGCTAGAGGCAGAGTTGTTGCCCCGTGCACTAGAGGTACAGGTTACTGTTGGTATTGTGCAGGTGGGGAAGGCTTGTGGATCATATCCAGTGCAGTAGAGGCCGTAAGTTATGCCGGCAGACTTATTGGTATTTGTGGCCGTTCGGTGTTTAGACCCAGTGCTTGGGACTGGTTGGCATAGTGCCACTGGATGTTTCACTGCTGAGAGAAAGGACCTTGTTTTCTGCGAGGCAGACAATAGAAGGCTTGTTTGTTGCGACTGTTTGGGTACTCAGGTTACAGCGATAGTGGGAGAGGTGCCTACGGCGGCACCGGGACGTAAGGATATCCTTGTTGCCGTGAGATCCCGGGTGTGATTCCACCTGAGCCGATGATGATGCCGCCGGTTAGGGAGTTTGTGATTTCGATTGACGTGGTTCTGGGAACTGCGCCTACCTCGATAGCACCTCGTTAAATATCATTTGTAGAGCTGTGAGAGTTGTGGGCATAGGTGCGTGGACCTGATGGATAGAGGGTTTGTTGGACCTAGTGCCGCGTCGTTGATACACGACTGTGAGAGTTCTTTGTGAGTGGAGCCCAGGCAGGTCCGGGGTATTATTTAGGACCTTTTGGATGGAGTCATACTCGGCAGATGTTCGATTATGATGCCTGCATCAATTTGGAACTACAGCTGAGTATCTCGCCAAGATGACGTTCAGGACACGCTAGGGGCATTATGAGTACAGTGAGGCCAATGGAATGACTAATGCCTTATTGCCTTTAAGATTGAGGAATTCTGTGTTCCAGTTGGGCTTGAACGGATTGATAGCGGCATTTTTCAGGGATATCTTGGCTTTTACCCCTCCCTGAGTGATTTAGAGCTTGTGAAGCATTTATAGATGCTGTGGCAAGGTCTGTGAGGATAAGGTCTTATGCTAAATGGTTTTGGTACAAGTTTCATCGTTGAGAGCACATCTTCCTGGATTACGTATTTAGCCGCGGGGGCGGCGGTGGAAGTCCAGTCAAAATAGATGCTATTTGAGATGGGCCGAGATCGGCAGTTACTACTGAGGTGAGGAGCTTTTGGACCGGATGGTGCCAGCAGAATTTGACGAGCGGATGGTAAGATTGGTATCAGTGACCGAGTGAGAACCCCTGCTTGTTAGGGCCCCTTTCCTGTGCGGGTGCTTGTGTGGATGTGTTTCGGGTTGCCCTGGTTGAGTCGGCTCTAGAGGGTGATTTTAGTGCGTGTTGCACTGGCTGTTCGTTCTTTCCCCCAGGCTTTTGATGGAGTCCCTGAGGTTTTTCTGCGTCTTCGCTCAGGAGTGTTGTGTTTTGAACTCCTCGCCCGTGATTGACTCACTTCTTTGGAGCCCTGCGAGAGTTCGGAGTACGAGGGACGCTCGTTGCGAATTCCGGCTTGTGAGATGAGGGAATTGCGCGATCGGGCTATGCCGTACTGGTTGTTGCTGTTATTATTGCTGAGGAGTAATCACGGGGAGTGATAGGCGACTTGAGAGCGGGAGACGGCGGTGTTGAGTACTTACCCCTGGTTTCTGAGACTCGTTGAGAGTTTATTTAGTTTCGAGGACGAAACTTTCTTTTAGTGGGGGAGGATGTGATGATCCGGAACTCTACAGGGCTTTTACTGTGTGACCGGCAGCTTCTGGAGGCCTACGGGGCATGTCGGCGGTGTTCGTGCGCCAATTTGGACACAAGTGATTGACTCCGAGCTTAAAGTGGATCGCGTGGGTAATCAGGGAACCCCGTCGGATGTTTATAGGTGTTTTCGCGCAAATCGGATATCAGATTTGGACTCGGCACGAAATTCGGATTGAAAATGCCTTTTCGGGAGCCTCCGGCGATTTATTGGATGGGAATTTGGCGAAGCGGACGTCAAATTCGGGTTCAGCGCGCGAAAACGGTCAAGATGACTATCTGCTGGTTTTTTCTGAGCTTCGGGTACTGTTCACCGCCGGAACAGTAACTCCGGCGATCGCGGCGGCGGCGGCGGCGGCGGGGCAGCGTCGGCGGGCGGCGGCGCGGCCTCGGGCAGGCGGAACGGCGGGCGGCACAGGGCGCGGGCAGCGCGCGCGGCGCGCGGGGCAGGCGCGGTCCACGCGGCCGTCGTGCACCAAGGCGGGGGCACGTGGCACCACCCCATAGGCCGGCTCACAGCTTCACGGTCTACGGAGCATGATGGTTGGGTTTTGGTTCACGGTGCACCGGAGTGGACACGTGGCAGGTTACCTTTGGTTCGGCTTACGGAGGCTCGTGCACCGGGTGCAGCGGTCAGTGGCAGGGACCGTGGCGCTTCCCTATGGCTGGTCAACTGTGCGGGCAGGAGGGGCAGCTGGCGCGGGCAGGCGCGGCAGGCGCGACCGGTACTGTTGTCGGGGACGCGTGTCCGACTCCCGGGGTTGGCCGCGTGGCGCAGCAGGAGTGGAGGATTTGGGCTGTCGCCTGTTCGGGCGACACGTGGCGGGCGCTGAGGCGGTCGGCGGACCGTGGATCCCGTCCGATACTGTCGCGCCTTGGGCCGGGGCCGCACTGT